>CM065779.1:21240616-21840616 GCA_033296515.1 Macrochelys suwanniensis | reverse complement strand
GAAGTTGCCACCTGTGCTGTGTGCTGTAAAACTGACAGGGATAGGCCCCAAATCAGGGGCATGCCTGCCTGTCTGGGACAAATGGAGACCCAACTTATGTATAAACCGCCGAGATTGTGGTAGTCATTCACATTAATGTAGAGTGGGATGTCACCATGGCACACACATTAGTTGTTTTGTTTTGGGTAAGTGGGGCAGGAGTCATTCCTTTTCTTTGGGAGAGGCTTGGTGGGAAAAATGTTCCAAAGACCCAACAAAAGACATCAAGGGCTGACCCGGTATGGCCAACTCTCACAATTTAATTGTGGGTCTCATGCTATTTTATGGTTTTCTTAAAGCCATAACTTCTGGAGTCATGTGATTAGGTGAGAATCCCAGTTTTCATTTTTTTTTAAATGCCAGAGTTTAGCCCTCCTGGCTGCAGAGGAAAGCTTAAAAAGTGACCCAAATTCACTCTAAAGGCTGAGAAACAAGGTGTATAAAATGAACCCGATACATATGGGTATTTTAATCTTGTGATTTTTTTTTCTTAAGCCAATTTCTTGATTGAGACCTGACTCGTGATTGTTGAATGCTTGGATTTGGCAATACCGCTGACCTGCTAAGGACACGGAAAGTGACTTTTTTCCTTTGAAGACTCTTGCCAGAGTGTGAAAACAGCTCTAAGTTAAAAGTAATGAAGGAGCTAGCAGCCCTGGTTTATTTTTATTATACAACCTCAAAGCCTAACTGACACTTCCCCAGGGTGGAACAATCAAGTGAGAAACTAGTGACTGGTACTATAGTTGCCTGTCTGGTCCCAATGTAATAATGTGGGGAGGAGGAGGTCGAAGAAAATGTAATGAAAAGGAAACTAAGAGTGACCCAAAATTGGAAGGTCTGAATGTTCAGCTCTCAAAGTGAAATGATTCCATAGAAATACTTAATCTAAGCCATGTCCATGGGGCCAAAGGGGAAGAATGTGTTATGAGAAAATAAGAAGATGTCACGCTGGGTCAAATGGACACGGAAACTAGGCTCTCCAGCTATCAAATAATACAGTTCTCCCCCAAAGAGAGGAAAAAAGATGACTAGCCCGACAAGGAAAAATAGTCTATCGCAAATAACCCCCCAGCAGCTTTGAAGGGCAAAGGAACAATATGTGATAAGCCAGGAAAATCCAAGTGCAGCCATGTGCCAAAAGTAACAACGGGTTTAACTGGGGGCGAGTAACAAGTCTGTTTAGGCTTGAAAAGAAAACTGGGTTTACCTTCATCAGTCTCAGGAAGCACTTCTTAAGCATCTCCTGTCTGCCACTAGTTCAGGCTTCGTTCCCAGCCAATGCTTCCAAGTCCCAGCCCAGACATTAGGATCTCCCCCGAGTGCACAGCAGTGATCCAAGAGTGAGCAAACTGTAAATAAATGTTTTATTTATTATGATGTATAGAACTGGCGGGGGGGGGGGGGGGGGGAGGGGGAAGGGCAGCCAGCCATGTGCTCTAATCACTTTTGAGAGAGACTTTAAAAATACATTCTAAGTGCAGCAATTTGAGAATCCACCACATACCCCTCCTTTCCCTCCCAAATTCCCTACCCCTACTCCCCTGTCCCCATCTTCAAGTGCCTGGGGGAAAAGATTGGTCTGGAAAGTCATCAGATTCAGGCTATTTCAGTCTAAGTGGGGAGTGAATTCTAAAGTCATGGGGCCCTCATAGATAGGGCCGGCTCTAGGCACCAGCAAAGCAAGCATGTGCTTGGGGCGGCACATTTCCAGGGGCGGCATTCCAGCGCCGGCACGGGCACCAACTCCGTGGGTGCTCCGGGGCTGGACCCGGGAAAAAATTGATGGATGCTCTGCACCCACCGGCAGCTCCCCACGCCCCCCGCAGCCCCAGATCACCTCTGCCTCCACTACACCTGCTCCCCTGAGTGCGCCGCCGCTCCTTTCTCCCCCCTCCCTCCCAGACTTGCTGCGCAAAACAGTTGTTTCGTGGCAAGCCTGGGAGGGAGGGGTAGGAGGGGAAATGCGGCATGCCCAGGGGAGAGGTGGGGCCGGGGATTTGGGGAAGGGGTTGGAATGGGGTGGGGAAGGGGCAGAGTTGGGGCAGGGCCGGGGCCAGGGGGGTGCAAAATAAAAGGGGGGCGGCCAAAAATTATTTTGCTTGGGGCGGCAAAAAACCTACAGCCAGCCCTGCTCATAGAGAATGTAGTGCCAGCAGCAGAACTCCAGCTCCAGTGCTTTTGCTGATCCCAACTATAGCTGCATGACATGAGAGAAGAGGTGGAGTGGGGAGAGAGAGCTATGACCCCGAGGATATAGTTTTCTCCCCAGAGGATAAGCATGCTTGGGAATGAGCATCACATGGGCTTACCTGCAGAGAGAGAGAGAGAGAGAGTGTGTGTGTGTATAACCAGACTGAGAACAAACACAATGGCTATATAAGGCTAATGGGGGATATTCGCTTATGAGCAAATATAAAGATGCTCACCCTGGCATAAGAACCTCCCATTCTAAGCCCATAATCCTGCAAACTGCTCCATGTAGATTGGTCCCATGTGGAAACCCATTGAAAGATAAGGACCTAAAATAAATAGTCGTCATTGTTGTTTTTTTATCTAACCATGGTATGTACAGAGGTGGGGAATGGGCTAGCGACAGCTATAAACAAAGTGGAGGGGAATACTCCTTCCGCATAGGAGTGATGTTTTGTTTTCTACACCTTTCGATGCATGCTTGCTTCAAATGATGAGTTATTTTGCGTTTGGTGCCAACCCAACTGGCAGCACCAGCGTGGAGATTATAGGAGTGAAGCTAGCTGAAAGAAAATGAATTTGGGGTGGGGTGGGGTGGATGTAATAGAGGTGAGAGGATGTTCAACACAGCCAAAGGAGCAGTTCTGTATCTGTGTATGTAAATTGGCCATTCTGAATGAAGGGTTGTACGGGAACTCCTCCTAGGACTTGAAAGTTGTGAATGTCATTTGAAAGTTTATTCTATTCTAGATTTGCAAGTATAGCAAGTCAAAATGTTTCAGTTTTGGACAAAATACATAAAGAAAACAATGATCTAACTTTCTTCCTGTTTTCTTGACCTAGAATATTTCCAAAGTAGCACAGTACCAACTGTAACACCGGCATATTAGACTTGCTAGAATTTTGTATGCAGTGTAGTTGTAGCAGTGTTGGTCCCAGGATATTAGAGAGACAAGGTGGGTGAAATAATATCTTTTACTGGACCAATTTCTGGTGGTGCGAGAGTTTGAAAGTGGTTTCTCTCAAGAGAAGTTAGTCCAATAAAAGATATTATCTCACCCACCTTCTCTCACTAAAATTTTGTTAATTTGCATAGTTAAACTCCGTTTGTAACCCCTCCTTTTAAAGTGATTTGATTTTACCACATATAACCCTTCCTTGGACCCCTGGTTATGTTAAATATAATTTGATAGCCATGAGAACTTCAGAGTTGATGATTCCACCATGTAGGAGTTCCTTCTAGTGTCATGGAGTTTGATAAACAGAAACAGGACACTGCATGATGCTGTCTGTGATAAATAGTGCCATTATAATTAGTGCCATCATATCCAACAGTTAAGCCTTCTGTTCAGAGGATACACATCACAGAGCCTGAATGCTGCCAATCCTCACTCAACTCTCATTGACATGAATTCTCAAAGTCAGCAGGAGCTGAGACTTGGCGCTCCTCTCCTCTTAACAGTTTCTCTTCATTCACTCCCTATATTTTCTATTTAAGAAAAAGCACCGGGGATATATGATGAGGCAGGAGGGAGCCCTATGTGACAAGTCCAGAGCCTCAAATTATGTTCCTTTGTCTTCATGGCTGTTTCTGGCTTTCAGATTTTTCTCTCACTATTTCTTATATTTCAATTTTCCATGCAGTTTGTTCTTTAGTTGCAATATTATGACTTTTATATTTGAGAAATGTTGGAATTTAGCTCCTGTCTGTGTTGGAGGAGAATGCTCACTCTGAGCAGTAATTGTAAAAAACAAAACAAAAACAAACAAACAAAAAAACAACCTAACAAAATAAACATGCAGTCCTGTGAAAACTAACCCATTTAGAAACAATAACGCATGGGAAATGTTCACCAGTGCATTGTATTCTGTAGTGTAATCTATGTGTAAAGTAGTACCAGTTTTCTAATGCCTACTTGTGCTGGAAGATGCTGTAATAAGTTGACTAGTGTGTGTGCTGACTCCTGCCTTCTACTGGATGCAAGCAGAAGTGCTGAACTGCATGTCATAGGAGAAATACAGGGCTCAATGGCAATTCTCCTTTAGTTCAAGTGGTAAAGGCGGGTGCTTTTGGAACAGGACGATCTGAGTTCTATCCCTAATATTGCTGTGAAGTGCCAAGTGCCCATGGAGTGCAGCTCCTGCTGCCATGGTTGTGGTGATGGCATCAGTTTGGCCTTAGAATTTTCATGTTCAGTTGTTGTTTTTTTCATTCCTTCAAAATTTTCTGAGAGGGGAAAGTCAGAGCTAGGGAAATGGCAATTTTTAGCAGTTATATCTCAGCAAAACCAGAATGGAGTTTCACAGGGCAAAGAAAAGGCACTTCTGTAGCCTGAGGGCCTTCCCCAGGCAAATATCAAAGGCCTGCTGGTAATGTTGGAGACATGAGAGCTTCTCAAAGAAAAGATCCCAAGAATCTTTTGTAATGAAAGAGTTAGGTAATCTAAATTATAGGGGTCTCTACCATCTCACTATAATATGTGACATACAAGCTGTGCTGCTTGCTTGTCACAGATCAGCTTTATTGCGTAGTATTGTTGCAGTTTCCTGACTGGACGGGTGTGCAGGAATTTGTAGCTGAAATACTTGTATATGTGAATTAATACCAATGCATACGGTATTTGGGGGAGAGGAGGTTAGCTGAAGGAAATGTATTTAAAAAATTGAGTGGATACTGGGAAGAGGAATGGGTTTTTGTGTTGTGTTGTTTTTCTCCAGTGTTTGCCCAGATCTCACGAAGACCTCAGTAGCCAAGGATTTGTTGCAGTATAAAACACTAAAATGGCTGCAAACCTACAATATTCTTGGTTTATCCCTGTAAAATGCTGGGTAGTTCAGGAAAGTAGCAGTGATAATCTACACATTTCCTCTCTCAAGTGTAAATGCTTTAATGGGTGGTTAGCTATTCTACTCCAGCCAAGCCACTGCTTTTAGCGTGTGATTTTGAAAAGTGTTCAGCATTGATCTAACTAATTGACTTCAATGAGAGCAGTGTTAGGCCAGTGCTGAGCACTTTTCACAGCTAAAGCTGTGTCTTCACTGCAGAGTTAACTTGACTTATTTACTGCCTCTTAGCTCCTCTTGAGTTAGCCTAGCTCAATTGAGAGCAGTCATGCTGCAAAATAACACTGGTTAGGCATAGATGGGGCTTGTTGCACCTAGGCAGGTGTGGGAAATGGATTGAAATAGTGTTATGAACTTAATAACTAGGTGTTTCCACTAATGTTTTTTGCACTGAAATTACTATCTTTAGGCTTCTGATTAACAGGCTATTGAGATAAATGGAGAAGTTAGCACCTCTTGGAGCTATTGCAGACTGAGGAAGACAGACTCAGGAAGACCATTCTGAATTGGGCATAATTCATGGTTTTTAAGGCTTTCTTCGCAAGCAAGAGGGTTACAAGTATATTTATTTTAAAAGAAATGTTAGATTCTGAAGCACAAATGTGTTGGAAGAGGTGGCTGGATTCTGCAGCAAATTCCAGGGCTATAGAGTTGCAGAATATATGAAGCCTTGCATATAGTGCACTCTTATGTTAGCCTTTCTCCTTCTAAAGCTCTTACACATGGTCCAGAGACAGTCATTCTTCTCTACAGGAAGGGATTCATTCTCGCCTGCCTTCAGCCTGTCTTAATTACTGCTTAATTCCAATTTGTATATTCTGAGAATACACAAATAGAAACTGTTTCCTGTTGTAATAGTTTGATTTCCTTAATGCCTGTTCTTTATCAATATCATTTTCCCCAGCCTATTTAAAATTCCTTTCTGAGTTTCAACTTCTATTGTCATTTTATCCCTGTGTATGCTGAATTATTATTATGTAATGACATGGCCATATCGAATTAGGGTTAGTGTGGACGGAATTCGACGCTAATAGCTCCGGGAGCTATCCCACAGTGCACCACTCTCGCCTCTCTGGACAGCAGTCCGAGCTCGGATGCTCTGCCCAGCCACACAGGAAAAGACCCGGGAACATTTGAATTCCTTTTCCTGTTTGGCCAGTTTGAATTTCATTTCCTGTTTGGACATCGTGGCGAGCTCAGCAGCACTGGTAATGATGCAGAGCTCTCCAGAATAGAAAGAGGGCTCCAGCATGGACTGAGCGGGAAGTGTTGGATCTGATCGCTGTATGGGGAGATGAGTCCGTGCTTTCAGAGCTGCGATCTAAAGGACAGAATGAGAAGATCTACAAGAAGATCTTCAAGGCCATGACGGACAGAGGATACAGCCGGGATGCAACACAGTGCCGCGTGAAAATCAAGGAGCTGAGACAAGCGTACCAGAAGACCAAAGTGTCCAACGGGCGCTCTGGGTCTCACCCCCAGACATGCCGTTTCTACGCAGCACTGCATGCAATCCTAGGTGGGGCCGCCACCACTACCCCACCCCTGTCCATGGACTCCGACGATGGGGTATTATCAATGGTCGCTTCCTCGGAGGTTTTCGCGGACGGGGAAGATGATGAAGGAGATGAGGAGGACGAGGCAGTTGACAGCGCTTTCAACGCTGATTTAAGCCTCACTGTGCTAACCCTGAACAAAGACGTACCAAGACATAACTATGATTTTGATCACTGTTTAATGGATCCACAAAAGTTATTATCGGAGTGATTTGTGAAAAATAATCTCCCTAGATATTTGAGAATAATGAAGGATGCCCCCAGAAAGAACCCTACAGGGTTGGGTTGGGTGCTTAAGCCTTCCTGACTTGACTATGCTTAGTCCAGTCACTTGTAAATTAAGTTAATTACACCAATGTTTAGTCAGATATGTGTGGGTGGACCCTTTTAGTCTCCAGTAGCAGAATACATGTGTATAAGGGTCTGCCCAGATGGATCCAATTGCAGCTCCTTGATTATAACAATGCTATTGAGCCTTTTATACTCCCATCCAATTTTGAGTGATGGCATATTAAAAACTAATGGTATGTTATTTAAGGGCTCCATCTGTAAGTGCTGTTATTGATCCTCCATTTTCAGTGTCCTAAAGGGTTGAGTAGTGTTAGTCCACATAGTTAATCAGCGGCAGCGCGCCTCACCAGGAATAGCATCTCTTTTAGCGGTAGGTGGCGTCATTCCACGATATAGTTTGTAAAGTGCATTGGGATCCTTCTGAGTGACAGGTGCCGTATATGCGTTTCATCAATGAAACATCTTTGTAGTTCATCATTCCAGAGAGATGTCGTCTTCATCTAGTTTTTCCTCATATTAGGGCCTCCCTGACTTCTCTTCATTGCTTTAGACTTGTGATAAAGATGTGTACATTCTTAAATTCCATTCAAGTATTTATCTCAACTTTGCTCAGTTAGAGCCCACTTGAGTTGGTTTTAGTAGTATGGTGGAACTGATGAGCAAAAGGAAGTATTTTAACCATGCCTTCTGACACCTGTAGACAGGCAGATGAGAGGGAAACCTGGACTTATGAATGCCCTATTCATCTTCATTCAAGATTATCCTCTTTGTTTATGTTGTGCACATTGGACCCTAGTTTTAAATTGCAGCTGAGCTAATTGAAGCCTGTGATTTAACACGATGCCTCCACAATCATCTTATTTACATAAGGCTCTTGTGAGGGAAAAGTGATTTGTTTTATGTTGATTATGCATGGGATTCAAAGAGAAGCTGATCCTGCAAAGAGCACAGAGCCTCCTGCACAGTGCTGGGCGCTGTCCCATGGACTTCCCGGTATCCCGCCCTCAGTCAGTGATTTCACCCAGTGCTTTGGTGTTTTCTTCAGCCCCTTGAAATCGAATAATGATTATTTATTATTTCTCTAGGGCCTGGATATACAACATGCTTTACAGATGAATAAAAAACCTAATGCCATGTTCCAAAGAGCTTGCGCCACTGAATAGTAACTACAACTGATTGCAAATGGAGGCTTCAGTTGTGGCTTTGCCACAAGGGCAGGGCATAGTTGTGCTAGCCCAGGAGCAGCACAGGGACTGCAGTGTGGCTCGGAGTCATGATCTAGTCCCTGGCTCCCCTGACACAGCTTTCCTTCCTCCCACTCCAGGCCAGCTCCGCTGTGCAGGGTGCTTTGGTGGTAGGGGGAGGGGCTCTGCATCTTCCTTGCTCACCCTGATAGGATGGCGAAGAGTGGCCGCATGGAAGCTGCTCTCCACTCATACTACTACTAGCGATATGGGTAGCCTGTGCAGGAGAGTAAGGGGATGATGTATGTCCCTTTACAGATGTGTAGCTGGGATCACAAGTGTGTCCTGAGACGTGAGCTGGGACAACAATGGAAGATTCACATAATGTATTAATACAATAATGGATTTGCTTCCTTTCTTTAAAGGAACATAGCCTGTCTTGTCAATGCGGGTCTCCAGTACTGCTCAGTGTTGCACTTAATTAACGTACGTAGTAATTTCTTCCCTGTTGCACAGTTCCAGCATGGCTGTGGTTTGTTTCTTTGCTTAGCTAATTAGAAAACGTAAAGACAGAGCCCTCATTTGTGGAGTAACACTGGCCTATCAGCCACCAAATGACTTATTTAATCACTGAACTTTGGGTATGTAATGAGGGATGACGTATTCAACTGTACAGACAATGTTTTTTCATTAATTAGGCAACAAGAAAAGAGGACATCTTAACTCTGTCTAATTGTTTGATATCCTGTCTTGTCTCCCTGGTGCAGTAAAGGCCAGGCAATTCTTTTCTTCCACAAAATGGAGCCTAACGAGATAGAAATGGCTCTAAGCACAAATAATTGTCTAGTCTGAGATGAAAGAAAATCAAATATCAGGCCGTGATTGTTTTGTGTCTAATCCCATTGCATTTGGCTATCTGAGTTTACAGGTTTGACAGCAGTGGAACGCTGAGCATTTGAATATGATCAGACGGAGATTCCTTTAATAGAATGATACTACATTTCTATTTTAGTTTTGCCACAAAGATTGTTATTTAGGGCTGGCAGATGCTTGAGATGGAATAAATCCACCTCGGTCCATTCATTGACTTCTTTGGGGCTACCCTACTTTACCCCAGCTGAGAATTTAGTCCTCTGACTTCTAGGTAAAGAAGGAGCCTGATATATTTTGCTCTGTCCAGGTACATCCCAAGATACCAGACTAATTGGCTGGGATGTCCTAATTGGTACATCCCATGATACCAGACCCAAGTAACCTGGGTGAAATATTTTTTCAACGTTCCCTTAACTAAATGTTCCTGAATGGTGGGCCTGATTCACCATTGTGTTGCTCCCTGTTTTACATTGGTGACATGGGTCTTCAGATCAAGATGGCCACATTTTGCTCCCTCATTCTTCTGTGACTTTATTAGCTGCCTTCCATTGCAGTTCAAGACTGGCTGATCATAACCACCACTCCAGTGTCATAACTGAAGAAGCCAGCTGGATTAGAAAGAAAAAAGCCTGTTCTGAAAACTTGGTGTGTCCCATTATTATTCAAGGTTAAAAATGCTGCATCCCCAAACTCCTGGTGGTAACGTGTCTTTTGACATTTTGGGCCAAACATTTCAAGAAGTGAATGCAAAAAGACTCCTGGGCACTAAAAAGCAGCTTGCCCACCACTCATCCTATCCCAGGGTGGATTTGGTGGACCCTGATTTTTATCCTGTGTCAGAGAGGAAGTTCCTGACTAATCTACGTGGCTTGGCTTGGAAAAAGTGCTTGTTCTTTTTCTGAAGGATCCCTGGGTTGCTGATGCTGATATCTCCTCCGGGCTCTGAGTCTGAGGCTTGGTCCACACTAAGCCCCGAGTTCAAACTAAGATACGTAACTTCAGCTACGTTAAAAACGTAGCTGAAGTATCTTAGTTCGAACTAAAAGGTACTTACCGTGGGTCCAGACGCGGCAGGCAGGCTCCCCCGTCGACTCCACCTACTCCTCTCGCGGAGCAGGATTACTGGCGTCGACAGCGCGCACTTCCGGGATCGATTTATCACGTCTAGACAAGACGTGATAAATCGATCCCAGAAGATCGATTGCTTGCCGCCGAACCAGCCGGTAAGTATGGACATACCCTGAGCTATTTCATAAAAGTTCTGACGACACGTTTGATACCATTCTCCACCTGACAGTCCAGACAGCCTCAGACAGCACCTGATTCCAACCTCTTTCTCGGTCCTGCCATCTCCCACTTATACACGTTACAGTACTTCTTGAAAAAACAAAGGCCTGGGTGTCATTGCTGAAAGTGGATTTGACAGTAGCCAATTGCATCAACCAGGCAAACGTGATTTGTCTCTCACTGGATAGCTAAGAAATCACAGAGGCGAAACTGGCACAGCAGCACAGAGTTACTGCACAAGCCCATAGCACGAGCTAAATTATCAAAGCTGACAATACCAATGGCAATAATCCTTTAATTAAAAGGGACAGGGAGCCTCCATCTTTCAAAACAGACACCTAGAAGGCCTTGTGACCGTTCACTGTACACATCCAGCAACTGGTTCCTCCCGTACACTGAAAATAATGACGTGTAGCCAAGAGATGCCTGTCTATTGACATTTATTGTATTTTCAATTTGAGTCTATTTGTGCCATAGTGGATCAGGGTGAATTAGTGTGAGCAGCAGCCACAGGGAACAGAAACCTCCAACCTAGAGGAGTGGAGAAATGTTATTTTGCTTCCTGGGCTTGAGTAACTCATGGTTAGGCAGTGGCAGGCAGATACAGCGTGGCTCAATTGCCTCTGTTCACTTGTCAAAGCAACTTTAAAAGCTGCTTTACAAACCTTTCATATTCATGACAGACCAGATAATAATCCCCTTTCACAGATCAGATCAGCATTAAATACTGTATTGTATGCAAAGAAAACAGATAATAGAATTTCCAATGAATGCATTATTGCAGTAGTAGGATTTACAAATTTACATCAGTTGATCTAATTATTATTAGCATTTTCCCTTGTATATTTTTAATCTTTTAGTTTTCTTTCCCAAACCTCTGGTACATTAGATGAAATCCATTCTGACTGGATTTAACTTACTTAACATTGTTAACATCTGAAGAATAGTTTCTTCTGGACCTACTTTGTTTTTGCATATAGTTCCATAAACTCATTCACTGTTTTTGTAGGTCCTATAATGTTTTGTGCTCTAATGCTCTAGAGTCAAGCAGCTAGCAGAGAACACACAAGTTGAGTACAAACCCTGTTTCTAGACCTCCGCTGACATAATCAATGATACTGATGCGCAAACAAGGCTCTGAATAGGAGAGATCCCAGTTGACATGCCCACAGAAACAATTAAAAGCTTTCTTTACAATACCTATAGCTTTATACCAGCAAAATTTCAAACTAGCATAAGGTGGATAAATGGCCATCTTCGGTAGCTATGAACTCCTTGTAAGGGACCACCACCATGAAGTTCTGCGCATTTCTTTTTGAATCCCATGCCAAAAATGAAGCAGCAATATACCAGACCTGATAGAGACACAGCTAAAGTGTGATTGGCAATTTCCTTGCAGTATCCTGGACAAACCTTACTGAATTAAGTTTAAATATCTTAGACATTCATTGTATTAAAAATGCAAATGTTTGTGTTACTGTGGGATTATACTAATGCCCTAGGGAGGAGAGATGACTAATGTAAGACCCTGGGAAGTGTTATGACCTTCAGAGGGCAATTTTAAAACATGGGACAGAGAAGAAGGAATTTCTGAGATTAACAGTTACCTTCCTAGGAAATACCTGGGGGAAGGGAGTGCAAATTCCCCACCTCTGGACCCAACCTTTTGAAGCTATGCCTTGAGGAGAAACCCGTTGTTTGACTAGTTACCTATTCACGGCCTCTAAGGATCAAAGACCCAGACTGTGTGAAGGAGAAAAATCACAGATTCACCGGGATGCTTGTTCTGAGTCAAGGCAGTTATGAACTTGTAACCACAGAAAAACCCCTTGCTGGGTTTGAAGAACTGACTACTTGCCAGAGCCCTTGTTGGAGTTGGAGTGATCTCTGGTGAGCTTATTAGCACGTGCGTACGTTCTTTTATTGTTTTTAATATGTTTTCTCTGTAATGCTTTCACCTGAAGAACAAATGTGCTTGCTTAGAAAGGGCTGTGTGGTAACTTAACCGTGGTCAATTACACTGTATAGCCTCTAAGGAAGGCAGGAAAAGAAGGCCTGCTGAGGCAGTCCGATTTGCTGGGAATGTCACAATGTAGGCAGGGAGCCGTGCAGCGTGGAAATATCCTGGTCAGGAGGGAGAAAGACACCGGTCTATGCCCAAGAGAGGTGAAAACTGGGGAGCCGGAACCCTAAGGGTGTGTCTATGCTACAGTGTAAGCCCAGGGTTAGTGGAACTTGAGTCAGCTGACCTAAACCTATAAGTTAGGCAGCTAAAACAGAATATATAAGGTGTATTTAGGAACCATAAATATTAATATTGATGTAATAAATAGTAATATTAACACAGTATTTAATTTACTCTACATCAAAAGTCCTTTCTTAGATGTGGTTTTCTGAAGGAATGTGGAGGCACAAAATTATAGGACTAATTTCTAATAGAATAAAGGGTTAGCCAGAAAAAGCGGTTCAACAGAGGCTGAGGACTTGCTTAGCCCTGTTTAATTCATTTCCAATGATTATTTGGTTTATATTTCCCATCGTTGATATGTATGTGGGCCCTGATACAGCAAAGCACCTATGTATGTTTTGAGTCCTATTGACAGCAATGCGTCTTAAGCATGTGCTTAAGTTTAAGTATGTGCTTAAGTGCTTTGCTAAATCAGGGCTAGGCGTTATTCAACTGAGTTCAGTATACATGTGAGTAAAGCTATAGATGTGTACGTGTTTGCAGGATCGGGGCATGCTTCCAGACCATAGTTTGATTCTCCTCCTCCTCCACTTACATTATACTAATGTGTTCATAGTAAAAGTTTTTAAAATCATTGGTCGAAATTTTCAAAAAACGACTAGTAATTATGGGTGTCTCATTTTTTGAGTGCCCAACAACTGAGACACTGAATAAATCACTAGCCATTTCTGAGAATGTATTTTATTACCATGATTGATAGACTATTGTTGTCACCATTCCTCAGCTTTCTTTTCACTTCCAACCAACTAAGATCTCGGAAATCTGATCATCGTGGCGTGTAGAGAGTTGCTGTAACCTCTATGGTGAAGACACTTCAGAGGACTCTTCTCTCCTCCTTATCCCTTTGAGGGAGGGAGCCATTAATGACTTCACTGAAAACTACAATAATTCTAACAGTCCAATGAAAAATTAATCTTGTAGAAACATGCAGGAAGAATGATGACAATAGAAATAACTGTGTCCTCAAGGTGAAATGGAACCGAAGTTAAGAGCCTCATTAGGGTTAAAAATGACATTTTTATTGGAATCAGTTTGCATTTATTATTCTTTTGTAGTCCATGATGGTTCCTTTTCATTGTATCTTATCCTCTTTCTCCAGAGATACAAATGCAATTGGGGAGATGGTAACCCATGGCAACCAGCTACAATGCGAGAGGGGCAAACTAACTTGGGAAGTGATTCTTAATTAATGTTTGCTCGATGATGGAGGCTTGAGGAAGCTATCCCTCTCGCCTCTGCCTATGTAAATCATAGACGAGTCTTTTACTGACTGCATTGTGAGGCATGCTTGCTACAGCTGGCACCCTCTTTATCGTCTTTTTCCAAGTTTAGGTTCCAGTTAGCTCCAATCAGTCTTGGATTGTGGGGGGGTGTGTTTTGCATTTTAACTGTATACAGTGGTTGCCATTAAAAGGTCATCTCTTTCTGATGTGTACTGTGCAATCTGTGATACGCAGTTAGGGTCTGAACCAAAGCCTATTGAAGTCAGTAGGAGTCTTTCCATTGTCTTTGATGGGCTTTTGATCAGAAATTTGGTTCCTATTCTTAGATAAAGAAATCACTGGCATTTCAGGTATTACTATGTGGTAATGGTTGACTTTTTAACATAAATATCTCTGTATAGTGTACATTCCCCACTATATAGTAGTTTGTGACAGATGTGGAGCTGTTATGTAATTATGTTATGAATATTGAATAACCGTTTTATGAATGTTTTGTGTGTGACCTGGTCAGTGAGAGGAAGTTGTTATATATTGGGTTATCACAATTACTGCTATGACTCTATAATGATCAAATTCAGTGGGGTCTGTGACTGTGCAGGAAGGCAACCCAATGGCTTTCCAAATGAGAGGGCCCAAGAACACACTTGAAAGACAGTGGGGCAGGCTGTCCGGTTCTAGGATCCTGTCGCCAGCTGGTTGCAAACCTTGTTTTGCCAGAGCTGGGAGTTACTATTTCAAAGGGCTATAATCAGTTAATGTGAAATGATTCCTGTGGAAGGGGATTGAGTTGCCTGGGGCTGTCCAGGGTGTTTTGTCAGTGAGCTCTGACAGGGAGATAAGCTGACACAGAGACAGCCTGTGGAAAGTTAGTCCTTCCAGGGTCCTCCTGTGGAAGATGGTTAAATACCTGGTAAGCAGGCATGTGTATGGTCTTATTGTTTGTTTTTAAGATATGTTTTCTCTGAAATGCATTTGTTCTAATAAATGTTACTTTGCTTTATGGAGGCTGTTGGGTCACTGATTACCACTGTTATTGCTCCAGAGGGAACAGAGGTCTGAGCCTAGACCTGCGGAGACAGTTGTAGTTAGTACCAGAGAAATGCAACCCAGGGCCCAGTCTGAGAGTGGTGGAATCCCGTGAATCCACCCCGAGCTCAGGTGGTGATAGAGGCCTGAGTCCTAAAGGGAGTGCACTTATAGAGACCAGACTCACACATATGGTGACTTCAATTGTGGGATGCTGACAGAGGTGAATTTCCAATATGTGCCAACAGCAGTAAAAGCCAATATCATAGTAGGAAAAAGCAGAGAGAAAAAGCATCTCCTAGTGTTTTGGGGAAGAGAATAGGAAAAGTCAGGAAAGATGAATGATGAGCAACTCAGGCATGCAGGAGTGAAATTAGGAAGGCCAAATCACACTTGGAGTTGCAGCTAGCCGGAGATGTTAGGAGTAACAAGAAGGGTTTCTTCAGGTATGTGAGCAACAAGAAGAAAGTCAAGGAAAGTGTGGGCCCCTTGCTGAATGAGGGAGGGAACCTAGTGACAGAGGATGTGGAGAAAGCTAGTGTACTCAATGCTTTTTTTGCTTCTGTCTTCACAGACAAGGTCAGCTCCCAGGTGGCTGCACTCCGCAGCACGGTATGGGGAGTAGGTGACCAGCCCTCTGTGGAGAAAGAAGTAGTTCGGGACTATTTAGAAAAGCTGGACGAGCACAAGTCCATGGGGCCGGATGCACTGCATCCGAGGGTGCTAAAGGAGTTGGCCGATGTGATTGCAGAGCCATTGGCCATTATCTTTGACAAATCATGGCAATCGGGGGAGGTCCCGGATGACTGGAAAAAAGCTAATGTAGTGCCCATCTTTAAAAAAGGGAAGAAGGAAGATCCGGGGAACTACAGGCCAGTCAGTCTCACCTCAGTCCCTGGAAAAATCATGGAACAGATCCTCAAGGAATCAATTCTGAACCACTTAAAGGAGGGGAAAGTGATCAGGAACAGTCAGCATGGATTCACCAAGGGCAAGTCATGCCTGACTAACCTAATTGCCTTCTATGATGAGATAACTAGCTCTGTGGATGAGGGGAAAGCAGTGGATGTGCTATTTCTTGACTTTAGCAAAGCTTTTGATACAGTCTCCCACAGTATTCTTGCCAGCAAGTTAAAGAAGTATGGGCTGGATGAATGGACGGTAAGGTGGATAGAAAACTGGCTGGATGGTCGTGCTCAACGGGTAGTGATCAATGGCTCCATGTCTAGTTGGCAGCCGGTATCAAGTGGAGTGCCCCAAGGGTCGGTGCTGGGGCCGGTTTTGTTCAATATCTTCATCAACAATCTGGAGGATGGTGTGGACTGCACCCTTAGCAAGTTTGCAGATGACACTAAATTGGGAGGAGTAGTTGATACACTGGAGGGTAGGGATAGGATACAGAGGGACCTAGACAAATTAGAGGATTGGGCCAAAAGAAATCTGATGAGGTTCAACAAGGACAAGTGCAGAGTCCTGCACTTAGGACGGAAGAATCCCATGCACTGCTACAGACTAGGGACCGAATGGCTGGGCAGCAGTTCTGCAGAAAAGGACCTAGGGGTTACGGTGGATGAAAAGCTGAATATGAGTCAAGAGTGTGCCCTTGTTGCCAAGAAGGCTAACGGCATTTTGGGCTGTATAAGTAGGGGCATTTCCAGCAGATCGAGGGACGTGATTATTCCCCTCTATTCGGCACTGGTGAGGCCTCATTTGGAGTACTGTGTCCAGTTTTGGGCCCCACACTACAAGAAGGATGTGGATAAATTGGAAAGAGTCCAACGGAGGGCAACAAAAATGATTAGGGGGCTGGAGCACATGACTTATGAGGAGAGGCTGAGGGAACTGGGATTGTTTAGCCTGCAGAAGAGAAGAGTGAGGGGGGATTTGATAGCTGCTTTCAACTACCTGAAAGGGGGTTCCAAAGAGGATGGATCTAGACTGTTCTCAGTGGTAGAAGATGACAGAACAAGGAGTAATGGTCTCAAGTTGCAGAGGGAGAGGTTTAGGTTGGATATTAGGAAAAACTTTTTCACTAGTAGGGTGGTGACAAAGCCCTGGCTGGGATGATCTAGTTGGGGATTGGTCCTGCTTTGAGCAGGGGGTTGGACTAGATGACCTCCTGAGGTCCCTTCCAACCCTGAGATTCTATGATTCAGGAAAAGTGAGCTGGTAGAGAGATGCAGAGAGAGCTGACAAGGGCACAGCTAGTTAACCTGCTGTACTCTGAGGATCACCGCGATCTGACATTATTAAAGCATGTAAAACACCAGGCCTATATCTAGAGTCAACCATCCCAAAATGTCATTTAGCGCTTCAGAGCTGTCAGACATACCTCTGCATCCAGCGAGTCGGCTGATTTCCATTTCAAATAGCCATCGAGGTGTGTGTTATGGTTGGAGGGAGGGTCCAGTCATCAAGGTATGACTAGAAAGGAAAGATCTTCAAAAATAAAGAATAAAGCAACTTATTTAAATACTTATAGAATAGGGGTGGTAGCGGAGGGGTAGTGTCATGGATAGAAATCCTGCCCTAGTTTGATGAAAATTAATGGAAGCTCAATGAAAACCCCCAAGGCAACCTTTAAACTCTCTGGGGGAAAAATGTACCAAGACAAGATAAAATATGAATAAAATGCTCTCTCCAACTGGTCTAATAAACCAGTGAACACAAAGCAGAATTGCAAACTACTCAAACTGAAATTAACTGGAAATTAAAACCAAAAAACCCTACATAGAAGAATGTAACTCACCAAGGAAAAAAATATTCTAAATAAAATATGCATAGACTACAAATAGAAGGCTGTTTGCATCCCTCCAGCAATGCAAAGCAGATTGTAAACCCATCTTAACCAGACAGTTAAGCAGGGTTTATTGCTCTTTTGTGTCACTGGAGTAGCACAAAAAGCTGCCTGAGTGTCATCCTGGCAAATCTGGTTCACGAACTCCACATATGCAGCATGATGCACTCAGTAATACAGCATGTAGACCATATAATGCAATAAAATGTATGTCATGACAAGGGGTGGTCTACAGAAGATGCTACCATGTCTAGATTATGGGGCAGTCAATAGATCATTGGGATTTTTTGTATTTCATCCTTTTTAACAAAGGAACCCCCCCTGTATAGTAGATTGACCAAAGTATTTTTAGTCTTTGTGTTTTTTTTAACTCAAACAACAAATATTGTAAGAGAAATACACTTTTAAGGGCCATGTGGAGTGTAGAATATTTGTAAACCCAAGTTTCTGGAATTCTGTTAATTAGAGGTGTGTCTAATAGTCACTTAGGCTGGGTGAAGTACTTGGGGGCAGGTCCTCGAATGGTGTAAATCGGTGAGTTTTATTGATGTCAATGGAGTGGTGTTGATTTAGATCATCTGAGTTATAGTATGTGGCCCTTTTTGCTGACGGGAAACGCATGCTTGATGTCACCTTCTGAGAGTATAAATTTTGGGGCATCAAGAGATAGTATTTCATCTTTTCCTGACAAGACAAAAAAAGGATAAAAGCAATGGGCGGTGAGGGGGGAGGGCGAAGAAAAGAAAATGAATTGAGATACAATAACTGGGACCAAAGTCCAGGAGTCAGCTAGACTTATTTTTTGCTTCTTGCTGCAGCGTAGAACAATTGAAATATTATTGGAATTCCTTAAAAAGAATTCTAAAACACTTCCATTTGGAAGCTTTTTTTTTTAAAAAAAAACCCTTTCTTCTGTAAATTAGAAGTGCTCCAGTCACTTGGAAATCATTCTATCCTGTTTCACACCAGTTTCAATTATTTTGGTAATTTATTTCAAAATACCTGTCACCAAGTATGTCTGTAACAATACAGACACACACAAAATTTTCCCCAGCACTAGAGTTAAAGAAACCCCCACAACAACCCAGTTTTTGCTTCTCTGCCCCCTCCCTCCCAGAGCCCCGAAGACAAATTATGTCTCAATTCAAGAACATGGGTATTTTTAACTGGCAATATCCGCAATATATGCGCTATAGGATTAAATGAAATTGCAACACTTTCCTATAAGGGCTTTGCTCAGACACTGAATTGAGCTGTATTCAACTATAATGGTCCACTTCATCCACATCAGCCAGCGTCCGCTCTGTGTATGGTAAAAGCTTCTGAAATACTGCTACCATTGTGCTGATGGGGTTGCTTCAGCCTGCTAGATTAGCTATTGGTATGCATCTCCCTGCTGGCCGTACCATTTTAGTTGAACCTGCTGTGGAGTTTCATACTCCATGTTTTTGGGTTTTTTTTGTCTCACTCTGCACCTCTGGGTGCAGAACAGTAGTGGGTCCCTGAATCCTTGGGATCTGGGTCCAGTATTCTCTGCTGGTAGTGAGCCAGAGAGAGCAGCAGCAGACAACACATCTAGGCCTGGCCCACAACATTTTGGCACCTGAGGCGGGGAGCTCAAATGACTCCCCCATGTCCCCTCGCTTGGGCCAAAACTTTGAAAGGTCTCTTGTGCCCTCCTTCCTCCAGCCCAGCACTCCACCATCTAGAGCAGAGAGAATACATATGCACCAGCAGCAGACACAATTTTCTACACTCTGGGTCTTAGTGGCACCCCCCACAGTCTGGCACCTGAGGCGACCACCTCAGTTCGCCTCATGGTAAGGCCAGCCCTGAACACATCTCACTGCTAATTGATACTGCTGCCTGTTAAAGGGCCAAAATTGGGATCCACTGGGTAGAGAGAAGGAGAAGAACATCCCCGTATCCCTTGCTACAGTCTTGATCCTTAACACCAGGTTTTATTGTGACATGGCTCAGGGAAGTTGGATGTAGAGCTGTGGATAGTGCAGCTCTGGTTACTTATTGGCTACAGCAGATGTCAAGGTTGAATCCCAACTCTGTCACTCCGAGTGCAGAAGTGGGGCCTGCAAGGATTTTAAAAATTAATACTGGCCACTCCAGGCTTGTATTAAACTCCCAAGGTTACAGATTTTCTCTGCGCTTGGCTTGGTAAACGCTGCCACCACCCAAATGCAACAAAACCCCCTTTGAGCCCACGAAGGAGCACTTAGGAATTCCTCCCTGTGGGATTCCCTCAAGCCCTTTCAACCCCACCCCCCTCCGGGGAGGAGCTGAAAAAGGAAACAAAAAAAATTAGCTGTGGCAACCAGCTAATCAAACAACATGCACAAACCTCTTAGGACACCAAAAATCCAATCCTGTTCTTAAAAAAGGTAAATTTTATTAAAAACAAAAAGGAAGAAAATACATCTGGAACTTAGGCTTCTGCTAGATTTTGAAAGAGCAATTCCAAAAATCAAGCACCCAAAATAGCTTTCTTGAGGGTTCAACTTAAAGGTTACAAGCAAACAAAAGCATCTGGGGTTAGCACAGAGGAGTCCACAAGCCAATAAGAAATAAAAGAAATAACCCTAATCGCATCTAGCTAAACATTCTGATCTATTTACACACTGGAGTTCAGATAAGTAGTTTTAGGCATGATCTGATGACTTATAATCATACCTGGCTTAGCTGTTTAGAGCATGGCTGTTCTGACCCTTCAGCCCAGAGAGAACAGACAAAGGGAAAGTTTTTCCCAGTTTTAAAACGTTCTACCTTCCCATTGGCTCTTTTGGTCAGGTGCCCACTTTTTTTTCGTTACCTGGGGGATTTTTTAACCCTTTACAGGTAAAGCAAGTAAAGAACAGGTACCAAGAGGGATTTTACAGCTAACTGGCTGGCTGGGTGTCCACTGAAGGGAGCTATGCCCCCCCCCCCTTATTTATTACAGCAGAGGAGGAGGAAAGGAACCTTACACAGGGAGTGTAGCTCAAGAATTGCACACGTGACCTACAATTTACATAAGGAGGACGCTGGAATGAGAGTCTCTGGGTAGATGGGATTGCCGGGGAAGGGTGAAATAAGTGAATCTAGAAGAATCTGCATGGAGTGCACTGAGCCTTCGTGGATTCCAAAAAGGAGTGGATGCTGTTAAAGGCTTGTCGTGGTACCTGCTGGGAAAGTCACGGATTTGACAGCGTTAAACTGTCTAGAGTGATGAGATTGTGGCAAAAATCACAGGATATCACAGGCCCTCACGGGGCCATATTAGACTCCCATGTTTAGATGAGACCATGTACGTTCTATACTCACAATCCTGTTTGGATGCCCTACCTCTTCCAACACTGACATTCTTAATTAAGGCTTTAATTTTATTTAAAATGTAATGGACCTCCTCATTAGCATCTCTGCTCCCCTAGCAGATCTGCCCCGTGCCAGTGTTTAAACTCTTGGTAGAATGTGACAGTAATTTGGATGCTTCTCTGAAGCTTCTCTGTTCCTTCAGAACAGTGCTGGTTGGTTACTCGGCTGCAAATATTTATTGCACATTTTGGTGATTTTTCATTGATTCTAGATGTAGGGAAATGTTCATGGAGACAAGGAGGGGTTCTTAGTTTTTCTGAACCAAATTGTCCCATTATAATGTGAAATCTTGTCCTTCACAGTGGGAACTGCATAGGGGTAATTGGAGGAGAATGGTGTTAGCTGTGGTGTATATCCTGAATTACACAGCTGGTGCTCATGTCAGAGGGGAGAGAAGGCACGGTGGGGTGAATGCACTATATGTTAGTGTGTGCCATTACAGAAAAGAGCGCTCTGTAGCTCAAAAGCTTGTCTCTCTCACCAACAGAAGTTGGTCCAATAAAAGATATTAACTCACCCACCTTGTCTCATTTAAAAAAATCAGTATTTACCCACAGTTACCACATAGTGGATCTGAGATGTTGATTTATGATTTGCATTGCAGTAGCACTCAGATGCCTCCGTTACGGACCAGAACCCTATTGCTCTAGGCGCTGTACAACCCCAGAACAAAAAGACAACCCCTGCCCCGAGTTCACAATCCAAGTCCTATCACACATTCCCTGATACTTGAAATAAGGGAAAGCTAGTGCACTGAACTGCACAGTACAGATACCATGGTGTGCTAACACTGGGTAAATGCTGACTTGTAAATGGCTACCAGTAGGTCTGGCCATATGCCCGAGCCAGCAAACCAGGCCCTATAGGTCTGCCGTGGGGCATTCAGCCTCTGCTAGGTAGGGGTCATGACTTGCTTCTGCATGGATATGTTAGGTGGGAAAGAACAATGAGAGCCTCAGAACACAGGGTATGTTTGGCCTCTAGCTTCCATCCAAACCATTTTCCTGAAAGCCTCTCTGTTACAGGTAGGGTGACCAGACAGCAAATGTGAAAAATCGGGACGGGGTGGGGGGGTAATAGGAGCCTATATAAGAAAAAGACCCAAAAATCGGGACTGGCCCTATAAAATTGGGACATCTGGTCACTCTAGTTACATGCCAGTAAGCAGCATTGAATAATGTTGGGGGGCTTGGGGCATGGGTGTCCAATTCTTTATTCTCTGTGGTTAAAAAAGGAGGAGTTTGCGCATCAATCTGCTTGAAAAATCCAAAGCAAAGAGAAAACTCACTAAGTGTATCCGACATTACTGCTGAATTGGGTGCCACGCAGCTCGTTTGCAGTGCTTGGCGAAGGGAGATTATTTCAAGTGGAATATTGCTTCCCACATAAATTAATTCAACACTGTGGTTAGCATTTTTGCACTCAAGGTTTCTTTCCTTACCATAGGAGAGAGAGATTTTGGAAGAGTATTTTGCTTTCCCTTACATCCCTCTGGCATACTTCAAGGCAGGACTGAGGGCTATTTTGTTTACATCTTTCCCTGAGATTTTGTTTTGATGTTTTGTGGTTTCTGGGTGTTTGGGTGATAGATTCCTTATTTTCCTGTTCTGTGGCTTTATCAAATCTCTGTTAGGGCATGTTGCCTCATTCGATTTGATACAGGACCCAGAGGATATGATTCAGAGAAATACATTATTTTTATTATATCATTATTATTTATTATTATATATTAATATTTTTACACAAAGAACCGACTGGATAGAGGTAGAATTCAGAAATAATAGCTTCTAACTTAAGGATGCAGTTTGTAATTGGGCAAAAATGGCCCCATAATGGCCAAACCGTGCACTTCATTGGTTAAATTTTCATATGCCTTGGTGGTAAAGTTGCATGACTCTGTTATTAAGCAGCATGTTTCATGAATTTAGTTACTTAGATTTCAAAGGAAATCATTGTCTGTATTGCTGCTCAAGTTACATAGTTGAGTAATTGAGATTCCCCCTGGCCCTTTTTTCGTGTGTGTGTGTGTGTGTGTGTGTGTGTGTGTGTGTGTGTGAGAGAGAGAGAGAGAGAACAAGGATGCTGCACCCTCAGGTATCGTATTGTTTAATTGTCGGGCATTCTGCTGAATAATACAATCTATCCGAAATACAGCCAAGTTGCTGGGCTGCACCCTTTGCCAGTGGAGGTTGTTTTCATTATCTTTACTGATCAATTAGTTGAACACTTCATATAATTTGTTGAGAGAACTGCATATTTTGCTGATCATAAGAGCTGTACAATGTATTTGATTTGGGCTGATTTGCATAATTTGCTGATTACGCTACCTATTAACCTTTGGACTCTTGCACTGTTGCAGAGGTGCATAATAATTAGGTTGCACACTTAACTGGAAGGAATTTCCATCTCTTGAAATAAATTTATACGTTAAGTGTTTCCAGGTACAAAATAGAATGGTGGTGTGAACACAGGTTTTTGGGTTTTTTTCTAAATAAAAATGATCTGATAAGAACATAGGAATGACCATTCTAGGTCAGTCCAATTGTCTGTCTAGCCCGTATCCTGTCTTCCGAGAGTAGCCATTGCCAGATGCTTCAGAGGGAGCGAACAGAATAGGGCAATTTATCGAGTATCTCATCCCCTGTCATCTAGTCCCAGCTTCTGGCAGTCAAGAGGTTTAGGGACACCGAGTATTCAGTGGCATTCCTATCTTGGCCAATAGCCACTGATTGACCTATTCCCTATGTACTTATCTTATTCTTTGTTGAACCCAGTTATATGTTTGGCCTTCACAACATCCCCTGGCAATGAGTTCCACAGGTTTGACTGTGTGTTGTGTAAGTCTTTTTGTTTATTTTGAACCTGTTGCCTATTCATTTATTTGGGTGACACCTGGTTCTTGTGTTATGTGAAGTGGTAAATAACACATCTGTATTCACTTTCTTCACACCATGCATGATTTTATGGACCTCTATCATATCCCCCCTTCGTCGTCTCTTCTAAGCTGAGCTATCCCTTCTTTCCTCATATGGAAGCTGTTCCATACCTCTAATCATTTGTGTTGCCCTTCTGTGTTCCCTTTTCCAATTCTAATATATATTTTTTGAGATGGGGTGACCAGAACTGCACACAGTATTGAAGGTGTAGGCGTACCATGGATTTATGATGTGCTGGTAAGCATTGTAGCATAAATATTAATCTCAATTTTTCATTACACGCCACTTATAGTTTGGTCACAGTGAATGAACACGCTGAAATTTTCCCTCAAGAGCCAAATTGGGCCCTAATCTAAGCAGGGGCAGTGTCTACTGATGTCCATAGGAGCTGATCCTGATTATGCCGGGACTGAATTTGGCCCTTGCTCTTTTGCACAGAGACGAGGTTAGCTCTTTGCACCAAGAACTCCACCTTATGGAATCACCTGCTCTGCCAGTTCAAAAAAAGTTCAAGAGCTGGCTTATTTGCCAAAGACTGTATAGCACATGCAGAGCAGGAGGTAGTAAACACAGTTCCCCTTGGCTAGGTTCAGTGTACGTAGCAACTAGAAGTTTGAAACTAGATCAGCAAAGAGTTTACAAATGGAACAACCAGAACATACAGCTAGGTCTAGAACAGTGGTTTCAACCTGTGGTCCATGGAGCATTAGGGATCTGCGTACTATGGCTAAGATTTCCAAAGGGGTCCGCATCTCCCTTTGAAATTTTTTAGGGGTGTGCAAATGAAAAAAGGTTGAAAACCACTGGTGTAGAAAGAAGGAACGGTTAGTGAACTGTGTAAAATGCCATGCAAAAACTCACAGCTTGAGTGCAACTCGGTTAGCAGAGTCTCAGCTGCCCATTCTGTGCGTCACTTACCAACTGGCTTACAAGGGTATTCTGCTGGGGGCTGGCTGTGTTTAGTCCTGTGTACTTCACACACCAATAGCCAGATCCTCAGCTGGCGTCACTCAGTGTAGCTCCATGGACTTCAGTGAAGTCTGCTGATTTACATTGGCCATCAGCTAACTGGCTGGGTTTACTCTCCTTCCAGGGGGTTGAACTCAGGCATGGGCAGAACCAATTGAATTAATTGCTCTTAACGAGCTTAGTTATTATGGTATATTTATAACTCATCTTCAGATTTTCTGTAGAGGGAGTTCTGGATATCAGGGTGACAGGCCCCTGAGGTTTATTAACTATTTCTTCAAACACAGTGGAAGGATTTTTCTATGTATGTGAGTGCATGTGTATGAAGGATTTTTTTATGTACGTGGGTATTAGACGTGGATACTGTGGGCCAGGTCCTCACCTGGTATAAACTGAGGTAGCTTCATTAACATCATTGGAACTGTGCCAGTTTACACCTGTGACGAACTAGGACTGTTGTTAAGGTTTCCCTGAGTACTGTGTGGGTGCCTCGGTTTCCCCTATGCAGTGCTTGAGTATCTAGGTGGTGGGACAACGGTGCATGATTGTTACAAAGCCCTAGAAGGCAGGGGTGGGCAGAGGCCTGGACACAGAGAATGGCCCTGTCTCCTGGCAACAGATGGCCCGGCCCCTCCCCTGCAAAGGTGAGAGATGAAGGTGTTGGAACAAAGGGATCAGGTGACCTCCTGGCCCGGGAAGGAGACAAAGGGGGAGGAGGGGCTGGAGAGTTTCAGTTTGGAACTGGCTGGAGAGGAGGGGAGAGAGGCAGACAGGGTCTGGCCTCCCAACCTCCGTTTAGAGCTGTGGGGTGAAATGCAGGGAGCCCCGAGCTGGGGGTCTAAGCTCCCTGCCCCCCGGAAGGGCCCGGCTAAGGGGTCCTGGTTGTACTGACAAGCTCTGTTTGGACTGTGTTCCTGGCATCTCTAATAAACCTTCTGTTCTACTGGCTGGCTGAGACTCTCAGTGAATCCGGGGAAGAGGGGTGCAGGGCCGGACTCCCCCACACTCCGTGACAACACCATTTTAGGATTTGGCCCTATATATAGACTCATAGAACTCCTAGAATATCAGGATTGGAAGGCACCTTAGGACGTCATCTAGTCCAACCCCCTGCTCAAAGCAGGACCAATCCCCAATTTTTGCCCCAGATCCCTAAATGGCCCCCTCAAGGATTGAGCTCACAACCCTGGGTTTAGCAGGCCAATGTTCAAACCACTGAGCTATCCCTCCCCCTTCTAAGGGGCAGGGCAACTGGTGCTTTTCTAGCTACATGGCTGATCGAGTTAGCCACATAGCTGCAAACACTGTGGCAGTTGTCCTCCAGAAACAGTTATTTCTACTCTAAAAAATCTCTGATAACCCCCTATTAATACCTGAAGCAATGACAGAAGAATAACACGTGGCATTTGTACAGTGGTTTGCATTTTTTAAAGCACTGTACCAATGTTAACTAATTAACGGGAACAAGGGTGATAAACAAATGCTGTCTTAAATACAGCCTTGATGATTCATTGCTTACACCATGCCCCGCTGGGGAGAAGACGGCCAGTAGATGTGAAAATACTGTACAACAGGAATAGGCGAGGATGATTTTTTATTTTCTGCCTAATAGTCCCTGTGCTACTTACAGCGTGGAAGCAAAGGAAATGAGCAAAGGCAATGCTCTGCTGATAATGTCATCAGGCACAAAATATGTCTGCATCATTCAATATTAGGTGTCACTGAAACTGACAAGAGAGACCGGCAATAGAGTCTGCGATGAAGACTGTTGTGTTGAGTACGGTTTTTATGAGGGTGTAATTGTGCAGCACATTCTAATTCATTAGAGTCAATGTCAGTGTGTCTAGGGTGAAATCCCAGTATATTTGAAGGTCTTATCCGAAAAACTGGATGATTAATTTTCCTGGAAGGCTATTCTTTCCTTTTACTGTTAATTTTTTACAATACCACTGATGCTACAGATGAATTCATGTAAACCATTCAGTGGATCTGCTTTTCAAAATGATAGGCAATTGTGTGTCTAATTTGCTCATCCAACGGAATGCCTAATTTTTGCACACACTTACAGTTGCACTGTCTTAGGCATTTGTGCATTTAAATGGGCCATTAGATGGATAACTGCATGTTTACACATATAAATATCCAATAATCACTTGCAATTGTGTGCAAAAATTAGGCATCTAGTTGCCTGCACAACTTTCTGAAAATCTGGCTCTTAGTAACCCGTGATATTTCTGGCAGGCTGCTGGGAATGGAAAGATTGTCCTACAGAGGTACTCTTAGGCCTTGGCTACACTCACGAGTTACAGCGCAATAAAACTGCCTGCAGCGCTGTAACTCACTAACTGTCTACACTCGCAAGGCACGTGCAGCGCTGCATCTCCTCAGGTACAGCGTTGCATGTACTCCACCTCCCTGAGAGGAATAACGTTTGTTGCGCTGCTGCTGGTGTGCTGCAGCTACAGAGTGGCCACCCAATGCGCTGTTATTGGCCTCCAGAAGTATTCGGAAGTATCCCACAATGCCTGTTCTAGCCACTCTGGTCATCAATTAGAACTCTACTGCCCTGGCCTCAGGTGACCAAGCGCCACTCCGACCCTTTAAATTCCCTTGAAATTTTAAATATACCCTTCCTGTTTGCTCAGCCAGGCGTGGAGTGCTCTCAGCGCATCTTTCCAGGTAACCATGCCTCCACGTGCCAGACGAGCCCCAGTATGGCACAATACCGAGTTGCTGGACCTCATCGCTGTTTGGGGGGAGGAAGCTGTCCAGTCCCAGCTGTGATCCAGCCGGAGGAATTTCGATACTTTCGACCAGATATCAGGGGCCATGACCGGGACGCAATGCAGTGCAGGATAAAAGTAAAGGAGCTGTGGAGTGCGTACCGCAAAGCCCGCGAGGCAAACAGCCGCTCGGGTGCTCCCCCCAAAACCTGCCGATTCTACAAAGAGCTGGATGCAATACTTGGGGGTGACCCCACTACTGTTCCGAGCACCACCGTGGACATGGGAGAGCGGGACGAGGAGGAGGAGGGAGAGGAGGAGGAGGGGGTTGAAGAAAACAGGAGCGAGGGTGCTGTGGCTGGGGGAGACACCCCTGACTCCCTGGGTGCATGCAGCCAGGAGCTGTTCTCGAGCCAGGAGGAAGGGAGCCAGTCGCAGCGGCCGGTACGCGTTGGGGGAGAAAGAGAAGAACAGGTTCGCAGTAAGCAGCTTTTATTTTCGGGAAGGAGTTTTTTCGGTGTGGGGTCCTTGGGCGAGGAGGGTTTGGGCTGCATGCATGCCTAGATGCGGAAGAGCACATTGATGTGGTCTATCACATCGGAGAAATCGGCCACTGTAATCTCTTCGAAAGTCTCAGCCAGAACGTGGGCAATGCGCTTGCGCAGGTTTATTGGGAGAGCCACTGTGGTCCTTGTCCCATTCAGGGTAACGTGTCCGCGCCACTGTGCCGCGAGGGGCGGGGGGACCATTGCTGCACACAGGCAAGCTGCATATGGGCCAGGACGGAAGCCGCATTGCAGTAGAAGACCCTCCCTTGCTTCCCCGGACACCCTCAGCAGCGAGATATCTTCCAGGACGAACTCCTGTGGAAAATGTGGGGATAGTGTTCAGTGTAGGTTCCCCCTGCAGCTGTTGGCTCTCCCCAAGACACAGAAACCCATCGGACAGTACATCCGTGAAACAATCAGTCCCCCTTTACCCTGTGCTTACTCACCATTTTGGGGCTCCCGTGGGTTCTGTGCGCTCTGTTTGGGATGGGAAAACTGTGCTGTTTTGGAGACTGTGTGTGCCCTCCTTAAGTGTGGGGGAATCATTGCTCTGTCTGGCATAAAACAATGATGCCTCTGTTAAATGTTGCATTTTGCCTTCAAGATGCAACCTTGAGATCTCCGCCATCCTTCTTATCACGGGCTGAGAGACTCCAAAGGCTCAGGAAGAGGCCCAGAAGAACGAAAGAAGACATGCTGCAGGAAGTTATGAACCAGTCTCTTAAAAAGAATGAAAAGGCTCGGGAGTGGAGGGAGAATGAAAGCAGGCTCCGCCAGGAAAACGCAGCGCAGCGGCAGCAAAGCATGCAGCTCCGGCACGAAAGCACAAAGGAACTGATTAGCATCTTGGCGCGCCAAGCGGACTCTATCCAGGCGCTCGTCGCCATGCAGGCGGAGCAGTACCGCACCCGCCCCCCCCTGCAGCCAGTGTCCCAAAACACTTGTGCCCCCATGTCACCACCTGCCCACTTCACCCAACATCCAGGTTCTTATCACCCACACCAGATGCCCCCAACACCTGTAGCTTCACCAGACAGCCCTGGAAACTATGACCCTTACCCACTGCACTCAACTCCCATCCCGAATTATAGACATTCTGAAGTGCAGCACTCACTGCACAGCACTCCAGACAGGAAGCCCGAGTATGAAAGCAGGACATACCATACCCTGTGATTGAACCTTCCCCACACCACCCACCACCCCCTTGCCCTTTCTGTCTCACGAGCAGTTGTGTTTCTTTTTAATACATGTATTTTCTCTGTAATAAACGGATTCTTTGGATGTGCAAACAGTCTTTATTATTGCATAAGGAAAAAAGATACCTTAGCCCAGGAAAGAAACAGGCAACGCAAGTGAGCTGAGCAAACACAAATCAGCTTAGCAAAGACAGATAACTGATAACATTGGAACCACTTCACTTCAGGGTCGTGCAGGGCAGCACACATTACTGGTGGTTTTCAGCCTCAAATTTCTCCCTCAAGGCATCCCTAATCCTTGCAGCCCCACACTGGGCCCCTGTAATAGCCCTGCTCTCTGGCTGTGCAAATTCAGCCTCCAGGTGTTGAACCTCTGAGGTCCACGCCTGAGTGAACATTTCACCCGTCCCTTCACAAATATTATGGAGGGTACAGCACGCGGATATAACCGCGGGGATGCTGTGGTCGGCCAAGTCCAGCTTCCCATATAGAGATCACCAGCGGCCCTTCAAACGGCCAAAAGCACACTCCACAGTCATTCTGCACCGGCTCAGCCTGTAGTTGAACCGTTCCTTGCTGGTGTCAAGGCTCCCTGTGTAGGGTTTCATGAGCCATGGCATTAAAGGGTACGCGGGGTCTCCAAGGATCACAGTGGGCATTTCAATTTCCCCTACAGTGATCTTCCGGTCTGGGGAAAAAGTCCCGGACTGCATCTTCCGGAACAGGGCAGTGTTCCGAAAGATGTGTGCGTCATGCACCTTTCCGGGCCAGCCTGCGTTGATGTCAATGAAACGCCCATGGTGATCCACAAGCGCCTGGAGAACCGTGGAGAAATACCCCTTCCGATTAATGTACTCGGATGCTAGGTGGGGTGGTGCCAGAATAGGAATATGCGTCCCATCTATCGCCCCGCCGCAGTTAGGGAAACCCATTTGTTCAAAGCCAGCCACAATGTCCTGCACGTTACCCGGAGTCACGGTTCTTCTGAGCAGGATGCGATTAATGGCCTTGCAAACTTGCATCAGCACGATTCCAATGGTCAACTTTCCCACTCCAAACTGGTTCGCTACTGATCGATAGCAGTCCGGAGTTGCGAGCTTCCAGATTGCAATAGCCACCAGCTTTTCCACCGTCAGGGCAGCTCTCAATCTCGTGTCCTTGCGCCGCAGGGCGGGGGCGAGCTCCTCACACAGTCCCATGAAAGTAGCTTTTCTCATCCGAAAGTTCTGCACCCACTGCTCGTCATCCCAGACTTGCATGACAATGTGATCCCACCACTCTGTGCTGGTTTCCCGAGCCCAAAAGCGGCGTTCCACGGTGCATAGCATGTCCGTGAATGCCACAAGCAAGTTCGTGTCATACGTGTTTTGCGTGACAATTTCATCGTCATCGTCGGACTCCTCGCTGTCACTGTGGATCTTAAGGAAGAGCTCGACTGCCAAACGTGACGTGCTGGCGAGACTCATCAGTATTTTGCTCAACAGGTCGGGATCCATTTTCCCGCTGACCGAAACGGAGCACAGATCGCGCTACAAAGAAACTGTTGAAAGATGGCGCCAAATGTGGCTGGAAACACAGGGATTGCTGGGATGCGAAGCGATGCATCACGGGGCGTTGGGACAAGACCCAGAATGCACCATACCCCACGCCCCCTTCCCACAACCCACGGCGCCAGAATTGGAAGAGGTGTTCTGTGGGATACCTGCCTATAATGCACCTCTCCCAAAACCGCTGCAAGTGCCGCAAATGTAGCCACGTTAGTGCTCGTTACTGCGCTGGCGGCTGCCAGTGTGGACAGGCTGCAGCGCTTTCCCTACTCAGCTGTACGAAGACGGGTTTAACTCACAGCGCTGTACATCTGCAAGTGTAGCCCAGGCCTTAGATCCGCAATGGAGCTTTTGAAAACTCAGTTGCTATCTCTTGTTCCCACACAGGCGTCCCAAGTGTCACTCATGCGTGCCGGCTGCCCCTCGGCATTCCTGTAGCCCCACGTTTAGCTGGGCTGCAGGAATGGCTACAGTTGTGGCTCCCTGCTGCCAGAGGCCGCTGTGGCACCTGCTCCCGCTCTGTCTGTCTGCTCCCCCTGCCGGCTCTGAGCAGGGAAAGAGCCGTCAGGAGAAGTCGGTGAGCAGCAGCAGTTGCAGCAAGCAGAGACGGCACTAGGGACAGATGTAAAGGGCGGGTCCCATCAACCGACCAGCATCCCCTCTCCTGCCCAGACACTCCCACCCACCTATCCCTGACAGGTCTCGGCTTCCATTCAGCCCCCAACTGCTCTACACAGCTACCCCAAACAGCCTCCTAGTTCCACCCAGCCTACCGTCACCTCACCCAGCTCCTTCCATCTTCCCACAAAGCCCCCCACCTGCCTCCATTTCCCCCCAGTTCCAACAAATCTCTCCCAGCTACTCCTTTGTTCCCCCGACCTTCGCAGCTGTTCCCAGCTTCTCCTCCAAACTACCCTGCTCTTCTTACAGATCTGGCTCCCCTACTACTCACCTCCCCCCTCAGCCATCTACTCCCAGCTTTCCCCAGCCACTGAACTGTCTTTCATCTTTCCCCCAGAAACCCCCCCCACACCCAGCTTCACTTACCTACCCCCCCAGCAACCTCTACCCAGTCAGCCCATCTGATAGCCCCCAGCTAATCCCATCTTCTGCCCAGAAACCCCCAAACTCAGTCGCTCCCTGACAGTCCCCATCCGGAACCAACCTCCCTTCCCAGATGCCCTTCAGCACCCATTTGCTGGCCACAGCTGCCAAGTTCTGTACAGCTTCAGGTCGTACCGCTGCCATTGCTTGGCTACCATATTAACCTTAAATTAAAGTTTAGGGTCGTATACAAATGTGGGAAATGTGCAAAATATACAATGAACTAATTTGCGCATTTTCAAGTGATTTCTATTAAAATGATTTCACATAGAGCTGCACAAAATACGGCAGCTAGGCCTGCAGCAAGGCCTACGATTGGGCTGTGCCAGGGGTCTGCAGGAGCCATTGTGTTTATGGATTAGCAAATAGCATCGGGCGGATTTAGAGCAAGGGAAATCCAGTGGCATTTAGATTTGTTGTTGTAATTTGCAAACTCTCCTTCAGTCCCTTCCTGACAATGACAAGACAAGACAGCGCTGCTGTGCCCTCTTCGTGCTGCTGCTTTGGGGACTCAGCTGTTTTTATTGATTGTGTGTTTGTATTTAATGTGGATGAAAGGTGCCAGACTGAGAGTTCTGGAGAGAGAAGCTCTGTCTGTCTCCAGCACAGGCAGTGGCAGGGCAGGCTTCCCCCAGGCTGCCTTGTTAATGTGACTCTCTCTTTGCCTTTCAGGTGGCTCTTTCCTGCCTTGTCCCACCCTCCCATCACTTGCTCTCCTACAGCCCGCTGTCACTCTTGGCAGAGTCTGGTCTCTGGGTGGGCAGGGATTTATGTTCTCTCCCTTGCTGCCGCTAAACCTAGAGGAGCCTCCTGGGAATTTCTCTTTGTCCCCTCTAGTAGCTGGGTTTCGTGTTTCCTTCTCTCCCCGCACACCAGGCTTTCACCCTTCCTCTCCCTGCCTTTCGAGGTTTAGCCCAGTGCCTCAGCCTGCCGAACGTGCTACATCTAATGCTGGGGGGAGGGATAGCTCAGTGGTTTGAGCATTGGCCTGCTAAACCGAGGGTTGTGAGTTCAATCCTTGAGGGGGCCATTTAGGGATCTGGGGCAAAAATTGGGGATTGGTCCTGCTTTGAGCAGGGGGCTGGACTAGATGACCTCCTAAGGTCCCTTCCAACCCTGATATTCTATGACCTACACCGGACTGTGTGTCTTGCCTGTGTTTCCTTCTGCTCTGCCAGCATGGCCAGAGAGGGAGAGAGCAGACGGGGTCAGCGCTATCTGCGGCAGCGGCTCAGCTAGGACTCGGCAACAGCATTAAAATCTGTTTAGGTGACGTTCGCTCAATAATGCCCGTTAAGGGGGGTGCTTTTGTATTGTGGATCCCTGCCACTGGGAACTGGACTGAGATCACAGAGCTCTTGCCATACAGGGCACCAGAGCAACAACAGATGGTAGTCATTTCTGATCTCTGCTGACCGACTGTACGTTTGAACCCGTGACCTAGAAATGAAAGGCTCAGTATCCCCTAGCCTGTTCCCTAACCCGAACAGTCCATCCACAACTGCATGTCTAGTGCTGTGAAGGATTTGTCATTGTGTATTTTAACAAGGTGATTGCATTGCTTTAAAGATTGGTATTATCAGAGAGAGCATTACGGCCTGAGAGAAAGGGGAGTTTTAGGTTGTTTCAAGCCTAGCAGATCTTGGAATCATCCCATCTGTGTGTGCCTGGCTCTGATTTCTCTGATTACAATTTTAAATGAAGAGTTTAATTTTTGAGTGTACACACATACTTGCATCAGACGCTCTGAATGGATAATAAAAGGAACATTCCACTGTGGCACCTTCCAAACTAGGACCATTTCAAAGTGATTAGTGCTGAAGGTTTCCCTCTTTCCCCTCCAACCTCCACCTTTTCCCCCTGGGCTCTCCATCATCTTTGCCCTGTGCCTTCATTAGGATTTATAGCAGCACTGATTGGCTTTGGAGATACTTGGGTAGCTATGACAGGCTCTCCTCCCAGCACAATCTGCTGCTGTTGGCCATTGAACTGGAGGCATCTGCCATGCTGATGACACTGTGCAAGGTCACATTAATATTCTCTGTCTGGTTCCCCTTGCTCTGAGCCAGCTCCTGGCTATCCAGAAGCTAGATGCTTTGAGATCTTAGCACTGTAGTGGCTTGCTAGTGCTTCAATAACAAAATATAGATAATAGCCATTATATGCTGAGAATACACCTGAAGTATCTTGGTTGAGTCAGGCCTCCTGTTTGATCCCTCTCTCCACTATAACATAATAGCTCCTGGTTACAAAAATGCTAATAGCTACCTCTGCCTGAAGGTCGTCATACAGTACAAGATAATAATGATAAAACCATTCTACATAGCGTTTACATGTTCTCTCTCAGCTCCAGTCTGTGCTCTGCTTTGGTCATTAGCTGCAAAGGGTCTGGTACAAAATAGGGACACCCCAGAGTGCTCCTCATTTACCACACACAGGGCTAATTGTCATTGCATTGATTATGCAGATGAGGTGGGGAGATCATTTGAACTGCTGCAGCAGAGTGGCCCACAGAGTAGCTTCCACTGAAGTAGCCGAGTGAGATCCTGCCTAAGCACTGTGGTCATCCCCTTATCCGGAGAATCTGGCTACTTGGTGGGAACAATCAGGCCCTCGGCCAGCCTGATGAAAGATTTTACACACACTCTCCGTCTCACCTCTCAGTGAAACAGCAGCATCGTTATGCTGAGCCTCCTCCATTTAAAAACATTGTTTGGACTGGCTTATTTTATTGGGCTACTTTGTTCCTCAGCAGTTTCTGGAGATACTACTAAAAACTGATGGGGGGTGTAACGATGCTGGTTCTGGCGGGACCCAACTGAGAGTGCCAGTTCAGGACAAATTGCTTCAAGCAGGGCAATTACAGCCCAAGGCTGGGGTTTTTCCACCTCTAAGGCAAACCAAACGAGCCAGACAGAGGAGACTTTGGTTTTACCCCACTGGCTAACCACAAGTCACAAGCAATTCCCTTAGACACCCCAGTTTCCCAGTATCACCACCAGTGCCACTCGTTATGGGGACAAATGGTCATGAAAACCAATGCCCCAGTAAAAGAAAAAAGTTCTCCTGATCCCAAAGGACCAGACTCCAGATCCAGGTCAATATATAAATCAGATCTTACCCACAAATCATGCTGTTGCCAATCCTTTAGAATCTAAAGGTTTATTCATAAAAGGAAAAAGGTATAGGTGAGAGCTAGAATTGGTTAAAAGGAATCAATTACACACAGTAATGGCAAAGTTCATGGTTCAGGCTTGCAGAGATGGAATAAACTGCAGGTTCAAATCAAGTCTCTGGAATACATCCACAGCTGGGATGGGTCCTTCAGTCCTTTGTTCAGAGCTTCCATTCATAGAAAGGTTCCTCCAGAGGTAAGAAGCAGGAAAGAAGACAAAATGGAGAGGAGGCAGCTGCCTTTTATAGTTTCTTTCAGGTGTAAAGACACCTCTGTGTCCTTACTGTGGAAAATCACAGCAAAATGGAGTCGGGAGTCACATGGGCAAATCCCTGCATACCTTGTTGAGTCACAGGCGTGTCTGCCTTATCTCAGTGGATCCATTGTATTGTTGATGGTCCTTAATGGGCCATCCAGCAGGCCTGGCAGAGCTGATAGCTTGTCCGGGGTCCCAGAAGCACAGCCCCAGTTTGAAATACAGACAGTATAAAGCCAATATTCATAACTTCAACTACAGAACTGATACATACATATAAATGGCATAATCCTAACTAGCCAAGCATAACCTGGTCTTAGACACCTCATTTGACCCCCTTTATATAAGATTTGGTGCCACTACAGGACCTTGGTTGCAACAATGATCTATACGGTCCCAGTTATTGTCAATAACGTCACAGGGGGTGAGTAGGAAAAAGAAAAATGCAGGTAGAGGACGTTACAGTCCCTGGTCTCTACTGAAGCAAATAATAAAGTAATGGTAGTTTTCCTTCCTTAAATACTTTTTCTTGTAGAATGTTTGAGTACTGCTCACGTAGCAACAGTAAATGCACGGCAGTCGTAATGTCATCATTGCTGAGGTGAGACACTTGTATGGCTTGTACTGCTTCTGTATTCTGATGGTGAAACTCGTAATACTGAGCCGAATCCTAAGGTACGCAATCAGTTTTAGGCTGGTTGAAGAGTAAAACAACTGATGTGTGATTATTTTTATAAAAGCTCCAAGTTTGAGTCGTTGTGATTCATGTTGTGGGTATTCGGACAACTGCTGGGTATTGATTATATTGTTCTTGAATTCTGAAAGTTTCACAGGTTTTCGCACCAATGATACTTTGTCCAAATGTTCTTACCCGAAGTGCATTATTCACTCTTAATTACTCCTCTGTTTAAAAAGTTTCAGTCATTCAAACCGGTGTTATAAACAGTGGCCAGAACCTCAGCAAGTGTAAATCAGTGCAGCTCCACTGACTTTGATGGAGCTAGGCTACTTATACACAAGCTGAGGATCTGGCTCCATGTGACTTACGGAATATTCAGAGTGATAAGCAAGAAAACAATGCATATTAAAAAAAATTGTTTAAGGTATTTAACGAATACTTCCAAATAATGAAATCTGTTAAGGCAGGAGTTACCAGACAGTGCCATTACACATATGCTAAGAAAAAGAACTGAGTAGATCGAGAGCACCACTCAGTCTTTGAAGAAAAGCTTGTAGTGTTTGTATGCTCTTTCTGGGGGGAACTGTGTGAGCAGCAGGAGGGTTTGCTCCCTGCCTTAATCTTTCTAACCAGAGTGGATCCTTGAGGCAGAATTGCTGCCTGTGAACGAGGCATTGGATTTGGGCTGATCAGTGAAACGGGGGGTTGCCTTCTTGCTGTTTGTGACCACCTTTGTTCTAGGACCTTTGTTGTATATAATAAAAATAAGCAAGTTGCAATAAAAATTAAATCTGACTCATTTATTGCTCCTTCAAACATGGGGCGCTCACCTACAAGACCCTAGCATCGTTACCATTTGGCAGAAGGACAACATACATTTTAAGAAAATCAGGATCCGTTCACAAATAATCTGCTAACCAAAAAGGGCTAAATTCTGGGTCTATTCACAATGGATACATATGAATAGTCACATTTCAATTAATGTTAATGGGTGTGTTGTCTGAGTAAAAACGGAGTAAAAATTAAGTAAGGAGCTCAGGATTTAGCTTATCAGTATTAATACTTATTATAAGTGCTTTACATTATCTGTATAAACAGTCGTCATAATCCTGCAAAGAAGTATCCCATTTTACAGATGGGAAATTGGAGCTGAAGAGGTTGTGACCTGCCTGAGTCAACAGAGCAAGTTGGTGTCAGGCCTGGAAATAGGACTAGGAAGTTTCTGTCTGCAAGTCCTGTGCCAACCCAATAGATTAGGCTACTTATTCTAACCTTTAATATATAATTTGTTTTTTGCCATGGAATGTCATTTTACAATGACCTGCAAAGGGGCCGGGGGAAGGGATTGTGCTGTTTCTATATGAAAGGCTTCTGTCAAAAAGTTATTTTCTGCTTGTTTAATGTATTAGAAATTCAGATCTTGTCCACCCATTCTGTAGTGACTGGTGTACTAATGAAATGATGACAACCTAAGAGTTGAGAGTCTAAAAAATGAACAACTCAGATTGGAAGGGGTTTTTTAGTCAGCATTCAAACCTCTGAGGGAGTTTGTTTGTTAACCTATTTAACTTCAATGCCTAGTGAGCATTTGGGACAAAAGATGTCTTTGTTAATGATTCAGCACATCTGCTATTCAATTAAGTTATGACAGCTCTCAGTGAGTATCTTCCAAGAGGATCCTTTAGCCAAACAAGTGAAGAGCAATGTTGATATTCCTGATATTCTGAGATTAAAAACAAGCAAAAGAAAATTTGAAAAACAACCTTTCAGATCTTCTCTATACATCATAACAAAGAAGAAAAAGAACAAAATTCTAATTAAAAATGTTTTTCACGTGTTTTTAAATCATGCCTGCAAATCTTGTAGAAACAAACACAGGTTGATCCTAGAGGGAAAGGAAAACCAGCATGTAAGAACAGGAAGAATCCGGAAAATCAGTGGAATTTTGGGTGGGATAATTGTCTTTCCTAATGCACTTGGCTCTAATATTAAATAGTATCAGATATCACTTGAATTTCACAAAAGATTATTGAATTTTTATATTAACTTGATCAGCTGAGTGGCAAGTAAAATGTTAAACAAACAAAGCCCCCAATAATTACAAATCTGCAGAATGCTCAGGCAAAATCCATAGTGGTTTCGTCCTAAACAGAAGAATCTGGTGGAGCATTAAATTATTCTACTTGGTCCACTCTATGCAGTAACTGGTTTTGCAGGCCTTTTTTGTAGACATGGGCCTGAATTACAAAGACCCAGAGTTTGTGGGTGTTCAGATCCAGGGATTTAGTTCAGGCTCATCTCTAACTTTTGGGTGTCTGCTACTATAAATAAAAGCTGATTATAACTTTCATTTACTTCTTGATTTTTCAGCCTATTAGATGCAAAGAGGACCAAATCCTCCAATGTGAAAGAAGAGAGTCTCAGGTTTCCATGAAATGGTGTTAATTTAGCAGTTACAGAAACAAAACGCACAAACAGGATTCTGTATCTTACTCAGAGAACTCTTAAAATCTCTGCCTCTCCATGCCTCCTCCTAGGTTACTTCCTGTAGTATACTGGCAAGGTCCACAAGATGGCAGTATGCCACAGTGGGAGTTTTGCCTGAGTAAGGACCACAGGATAATCTCAAAACAAATGGAAAGACTTACTACTGTACTTCTTCATGTATACATTTACCGATAGAAGAGCCTGGTTTTGACATATACAGTATAACTGAATAATGGTCACGAATACCAGTCATGGGGCTTTTCCAGCAATGCTGCTTTGGGGAAGAAGACTGTTACTGCTAGAGAGATCTTTATACTTATCATTAATTTTTTCAGCTCGATGTAACATTGCCAATTTTGGTTGGACGTATTCCTGGAGGTTTTAATCACATGACATAATCTTTAATTAAAAATTAATCTTTGATTCCTGGAGACTCCTGGACAATCCTGACCTGGCACTTCCTGGACTTGATTTCCCGATATTTCTAATATTTTCGTTTCTCTCTCTCGCTCTCCTCCCTCAACGCCACCCCTTGGTCCCCATTCCTCTCTGTGGGTGGAGGTAGGGGGAATAGCGCATTTTTCCCCTCCATTCTTTAGGACCTCTCCACAGTGGAATGTTGCCTATGTTCAAATATGGTTTTCACACACGGATATAACCATTCTTTATGCTAATACAAATTGAATACAGTTTACTTGATCAGTGTGGGACCTAGTTTTAAAAAAAAAAAAAGAAGTCCCAACACCATTTTAAAATGGCTTTGTCTGCTTCCCAGTGACCACGCCACTGTACTTAATACACGTCAGCAGAAACTCTTTCTAGACTTGTGTTTGAAAACGGATATCTAGCAGGTAACATTCCAGTGTGGATGGAGGTTCAGTCTATCTGGATCCTTGATGGGGAAAGCTGGAAACACAGCACATTTCTATTTCTGTTGAATAATGTTAATTCTCTTCTATTGTGTGGGGAATGCCCCCACCAAGGGCACCCAACCCAGGTCACTTGTGAGCAGTTACTAGATCTATCAGCCCCAACGCTATTTTCCGTACAAACGGTATGAACAGTCTTGGTGTCTCAAACTGTAACGTCAGTCAGATCCCTGGGATCTTGAGGTGAAGCTGAACAGCTGCCATTGCTGCCTTAAATAATGAATTCTGACTCTGTGCCACTAAGTTGCAAATGAGTCCTGCTGCACACACAATTATTCCTTTAATGAAAATGCAGCATCAAGACATTCCTAGCATCATATTAAGCCGCAGTTGGTTGGCACACTGAGCCTTTCATTAACCTTTTCACACATGCAATTGGATTTATCTTACTTATCTGAACTTTTTTTGAATTTCTCCAAATCTGTTCAAATGAGATATGTGCATTTGTGCAATTCCTTGTAGATATTGTTACAACAAAGTTCCAGGGGGCAGGGACACTCGGTTTGCCAATTAGCAAGGGAATTGCCACCGAAAACTCTACCGTCTCTTGGTCTTTATAAGTGGTTCTGTTTAGTCCTTCCAGATTACACTGGGGATGTTCTTGGAGGCACACAGACATTTCCTCATTACTCCACCATGGACTCTCAGTGGCTGATCTGCTGCTGACCATTAACTGCCTGAGAATTGAAATCTTGAGACCCTGTAGTCTAGACACAATGGAAGTCTTCCTAATTCCTTCCCAAGTTTTCCCTCTGTGGTGTTCAGTTTCTAGGGCAGTCTTATGCTCCTCTCCTTCTTTTCAGACCCAAATAGGTAAAGAGTTTCAAAGGTCAATTTCTCCTCTCCCCCACAAAGTAGAAATTCAGTGTGTTTTTTGTGGGCACAATTATCATGACTATGTACACAGATCCAAGTGTTTTTGAACACACATAACCATCTAGCCATGTAAATCGTGTATGCAGCCATCAGATTGGTGACCATCATCAAACAGACATAGAAAAGAGGTCTCAGTGTATAAAGCAGACTTTCCACATAGAGTCAAAATATCAGCCTGGAGCCTTTAGAGAGAGAAGCAGCATTTGCATTAAGTTTCATGGGGCACTTTTTGGTTTTGATTATTTTATAAACTTCAGTGGTAAATGATTTGGAACAAATTAGACTGGCCTGGAGATTTTCATCTGCTGAGAAAATGCCACATTTTGTATGTTATGTTTACATTCTGCACAGATGTGTCGTAAATGGCTGGAGTTATTTCAGCTGGATTTGGTTAGTATACTTAGTTGATGGCCAGTTCATTTGTGTGATGGTACTGCAAGGACACTATAAAGCATGTAGCATTTGCCAAATTGTGCTTGAGAAGATGGCATTTTTGTATATCTTTGTTCTTGTTTTATTTACCAGAAGCAGAGCTGACGTTTGCTGGATTCCTGACAGCCCTAGTCTTGCCCTTTCCACAGTCCTGCTTCTGAAACATTCCTACACAAGTTTCAGTGTAGTAGCCGTGTTAGTCTGTGTCAGCAAAAAGAAAACAACAAAAATACCTGTGGCATCTTAGAGACTAACAAATTTATTTCAGCATAAGTTTTCGTGGGTTAAGAACCCACTTCATCGGATGCATGGAATGGAACATACGGTGAACAGATATTTATACAGTCAAAGAAACATGAGAAGGTGGAAGTGTCTATACCAATGTTAAGAGGCTAATTAATTGAAAGGAACTGTTATCAGTAGAAACTTTTGAAGTGATAATCAACAGGGGCCATTACAGACAGTTGACACAAAGGTGTTAAGGGGGGAAATACATTCAATTAACATAATGACCGAGCCATCCACGGTCAATATTCAAGCCTAAGGTAATGGTATCTAGTTTGCATATTGATTCCAATTCTGCAGTTTCTCGTTGGAGCCTGTTTTTGAAGTTATTTTGTTGCAAAATTGCTACTTTTATATCTGTCATTGAGTGATTAGGGAGGTTGAAGTGTTCACCTACTGGCTTTTGAATGTTATGATTCCTGATGTCAGATTTTTTATCCGTTTATTCTTTTGCGTAGACACTGTCCAGTTTGGCCAATGTACATGGCAGAGGGGCATTGCTGGCACATGATGGCATATATCACATTGGTAGATTTGCAGGTGAACGAGCCCCTGATGGTGTGGCTGATGTGATTAGGTCCTATGATGGTGTCACTTGAATAGATATGTGGACAGAGTTGGCATCGGGCTTTGTTGCAAGGATAGGTTACTGGGATAGTGTTTTTGTTGTATGGTGTGTGGTTGCTGGTGAGTATTTGCTTCAGGTTGGGGGGCTGTCTGTAAGCGAGGACTGGTCTGTTTCCCAAGATCTGTGAGAGTGAGGGATCATCTTTCAGGATAGGTTGTAGATCTTTGATGATGCGCTGGAGAGGTTTTAGTTGGGGGCTGAAGGTGACTGCTAGTGGCGTTCTGTTGTTTTCTTTGTTGGGCCTATCTTGTAGTAGGTGACTTCTGGGTACTCTTCTGGCTCTGTCAATCTGTTTTTTCACTTCAGAAGGTGGGTATTGTAGTTTTAAGAATGCTTGATAGAGATCTTGTAGGTGTTTGTCTCTGTCAGAGGGATTGGAGCAAATGCGGTTGTATCTTAGAGCTTGGCTGTAGACAATGGATCGTGTGGTGTGTTCAGGATGGAAACTGGAGGCATGTAGGTAAGTATAGCGGTCAGTAGGTTTCCGGTATAGGGTGGTGTTCATGTGACCATCACTTATTAGCACAGTAGTGTCTAGGAAATGGACCGCTTGTGTGGACTGGTCTAGGCTAAGGTTGATGGTGGGATGGAAATTGTTGAAATCGTGGTGGAATTCCTCAAGGGTTTCTTTTCCATGGGTCCAGATGATGAAGATGTCATCAATGTAGTGCAAGTAGAGTAGGGGCATTAGGGAACGAGAGCTAAGGAAGCGTTGTTCTAAGTCAGCCATAAAAATGTTGGCATACTGTGGAGCCATGCGTGTACCCATAGCATTCCTACACAAGTAATGCCAGTTGTTCTGTAGGAAAGCAGGAGAAAAGGATCTGATCCAAAGTCCATTGAAGTCAATGGGAGTCTTTCCATTGACCTCAGTGGTTTGGATTAGGCACTAGGGCTTAGACTACATTTCCTGAATAATAATTCCCTCATAGCACTTGTATCTTTCAGAATTGGAACATTTTGCCTCATCCCTCTCTTCACCGTGCCCTCTTCCCCACTCAAAATCAACCTTGGATGTAGTTAGCAGCACTAGCTAATAAAGAGAAATGCAGGTACACTCAAATTTAGTACATTCCTTTGTAGTTAATGAAATGAGAGCAAGATTACAACAAAGAGTGAGTTTCAGGTTAAAGGAGTGTCCCTTTAGAGCTTGTCTACACAGGGAAATTGACCGGAATATCTATTGCGGAATAGCTATTGTAAAATACCTTATTCTGCAATAGCTATTCAGAACAATTTCCCTAAGTAGAGAAGCCCTTAGATTATGTAGAGGGAGATTTCCAATGGCTCAAATGGCATTAGGCTGCAAACTCTTATTGACTTTCAGCAGGAACTAGGTAACAAGTTGCATTGGAAAATCTACCCTATAGTCTGTTAAAATGAAGGACACATTGTTACTGACTTGAAACTCGCTGACCAATTACTATTATCAATTTGTAGATCTGAAAGTGCTTTATAAAGGGAGGTGAGTATTATTGGTAATATACTCTAACTTATGTGTATATATTACAGGTGGGGAAATTGAGGCACAGAAAAGTGAAGTAACTTGTCCAAACACCCAGAAGGCCTGGTGGTAGAGCAGTAGAGTCTAGAATTAAGCTCAGGTCTCCTGATGAGGTGAATAATTGCTTTTTTGGTTGGTTGTTTGGCTAGCAAACCCCCAAATCAGGAAAAATATTCAGTTTGGGTCTGAAAATGTTTGGAATTTGGAAAAGTCTGGTTGGGAGGGGGTGTTCATTTCCCTCTCCTTATAGATTTTAGGCTAGTGCTTGGGGCACTTGCCTTGGAGGTGGGGGAGACAGGTGTGAATCTCTTTCTGGAGCAGGCACTTGAATTCAGATCTCTCCTTTCCCAGCTTTGTGTCCTACCCACCAGGCTGTAGGTGAGTCACGCTCAGTCTCTCCTGTTGAAACTGTTGCACTTTGTAGGAACACATACATATTAATTGGTCCAAAGAGTGAATGACTCTATCGCCTGGGAGGTAGGAGACATGGACTCAAATCCCTCCACTGAATCAGGCAGAGAGAAGATTTGAACCCACATCTCCTACCTCCCAGGTGAGGGCTTTAATTACCAGGCCACAGAATTGTTCTCTCTCTCTTGCTGTTTGGCCCAATTAATATTTATGTATTTATACAAAATGAGTTCAAGCCCCTGGGTCCTCAGTGGGGATTCAAACCTGGGTCCCCCCGATCCCATGCAAGTGCTTTAACTGCTAGGCTGAAGATTATAAAGGGGAGTGAAGTTTTTCACCAGCCAGAACTATCGCATCAAACTCTCAAATAGTTCTAGTCAACCCAAAACTCCATTTTGGGGAGAATAAATTATTCCTCGGAAAAGTTTTGCTCAGGTCTACTCCTGACTCCCAGTCCAGTGCCTTATCCACCAGACCACAGAACCTCTCCTAATAAGTGAGCTTCCTCCCATGAGAACAGGGAGGCAAATACATTGGATTCTAAAGTGAGCGCCAGTATAAAGTAATCTGCCAGTATGATCCAGTAGTATATGCTTGACTTGTGCAGAGACTGAAGTACCTTCCTCTCCTGCTTCTTGGTCACCTCTACATAAGACACTGACCTGACCAGGCAGAATCATCATACAATGATGTGCCATCACCTGGACTCGATACTTACGAAAATGACCTTTCAGCATTGAAATAGCCCTTTGTTTCAGAAGGGTGAAATCACTGCTTCTCGAAGCACCACCTCTGTTAGTTTATTGTGCTGAGTGATGACTAGGAATGTCTGTAGCCCTCAACTTGGATTTCATACTTTGTGTGCTCAGATTAGTTTGTACCGGGACATCCTTTTTAATAAGCACTTTGAGAGAGAAGCTTTGCAGGACAGAGCAGCCATCATATAGCTACTGAGTTCTCAGAGAGTGTTTTGTGATAACCACTTCCTCTGATCCCATTTTCTCTTTTCAGCTCTATCTTTTGGAAGATGGAAAAGCTGAATTTCAGTGCTAACATTACTTCTAAATGATGGGGCATTTTTATTTTAAATACATGGGAATTTATGAACATATTTATGAAGCTGATTGACTACAGCAAACAGCTCCATTAGACAGAGGGAGGGCTGTAATGTTATTTCTGAGAGAGGATAATTGAAATGTGAAGTACTTTTGCAGGGCTTCTGTTCAAGGTAATTCAAAGAATGTTGTGTGACATTAGACATTGCTAACCATTCTGTTGTTCGTGCATTTTGCAAACCACCTGTAAGTTAAACCGTAATTGATGCTTATCTGAACTCTGCCTGACACTGACCCCAATTTACCATTGTTTGACTTATTCCCTTTCAACTTGGAATATTCCCCAGTTAAATTTATGAGCCAGCACACATTGATCCACCTTGGACTGAGTGGCAGGGTCGAACGTCAATATGTGGTTATTCATTGATCTTCAGGGCTTGCATGCACTTGATGGTATGATGTATTACTGAGGAGACAGGCTCTGAAGTGAATGCCAGTTGCAAAGAGTTTGCTTGCAAGAGCGAGATGTGAGCAGAGTTTCAGCTGACTGATCTAATTCAGAATCTTCCCCATTCCATCTCCTAATTTATAAGGCTGTTTCTTCTTGTGTATTTTAGTTTATTCATACAGATATCAGGCTGGATTTGACTGGTAACATTAGCCCATTGGCTAGAAATTCATTCGAAGAGGCCATGTTTTCAATATTTTTTTCAGGGAAGAATATGAGGTATAGGGACAAGAGGGTTATTAACTGATCTATAAGCTAATGTGAGAAAATATTAAAGAAACTTGGATCTGGTTATGGGGGGAGGGGGGCTGCTGCGGGGGAGGGGGGCTGCCGCAGGTGGGGTTAGTTGCCGCGGGGGAAGGGGGGCTGCCGCCGGTGGGGTTAGTTGCTGTGGAGGAAGGGGGGGCTGCCGCGGGGGGGGGGGGGACTGCCACGGGGGGGCTTGGTTGACGGGGGAGGCTGGGTTGCCACGGGGGAAGGGGGGCTGGCGCAGGGGGGATTAGTTGCTGCGGGGGAGGAGGGGGCTGCCGCAGGGGAGGCGGGGGCTGCTGTGGGCGCTTAGTTGCCGCGGGGGAGGAGGGGACTGCTGCGGGCGGGGGCTTAGTTGCCGCAGGTGATGGGGGCTGCCGCGGGGGGGAGGGGTTAGCTTCCATGAGGGAGGGGGGATGCCGTGGAAGGGATTAGTTGCCGCGGGGGATGGGGCCTGCCGCGGGGGCAGCTTGGTTGCCGCGGGGGAGGAGGGGACTTCCGCGGGGGGGCTTGGTTGCCACGGGGAAGGGGGGGGGCTGCTGCTGGGGGGGTTAGTTGCCGTGGGGGAGGGCGGCTGCCGTGGGGGAAGGGGGCTGCTCCGGGGGGGTGTCTGTTGCTACGTGGGGGGCTGCCGCGGGCGGAGTTAGTTGCCGCGGGGGAGGGGTCTGCCGTGGGGGGGAGGGGTTAGCTGCCCCGGAGGAGGAGTTGGGGTTCCACGGGTGGGGTTAGCTGCTGCGGGGGAAAGGGGTCTGCCGCGGGGCGGGGGGGGGGGGGTGGAATCTTGTTAACTTAGAGAGTGCTTCTCTCCTTAGGCAGCATACAATGTTTGAGGTGTTTTGGATGACAAGCCCTAGAGATACATTTGTGAGTGCTGGAGGCAGGGGCATTCTCAAATGAGGATTCCATGCTGCTTGGTCTCTCCCTTTAGTATATATTGACCCTCAGAGCACTGTTTTCCATCAACAATTTGCATGACTATGGACTGCCGTTAGTGGGCTCACTTAGCCCAGGGCTACACTGGGTGGGGGGGTCGATCTACAATACGCAGATTCAGCTACGTGAATAGCGTAGCTGAAGTTGGCGTATCGTAGTCGACTTACCTGGCCATGAGGACGGCGGCGAGTCAATCGCTGCCGCTCCCCCATCGACTCCGCTTCCACCTTTCGATGAGGTGGATTTCCGGAGCCGACGGGGAGCACTTTCGGAGATCGATTAATCGCGTCTTAACGAGACGCGAAAAATCGATCCCCGAAAGATCGATTGCTACCCGCCAATCCGGTGGGTAGTGAAGACAAGCCCTAAGTGGGAGGGTGGCCTGTTTATGTTGTCTATTGCGGACAGCTCGATTTAATGTCAGGTTGCTTTTAATCTCTGATGTACCCAGATGCTACGACACTGACTATATAATGAAATATAATAAACCATCAAATAAATAGATTTCTGAAGAACACATAAAGAATCCCACCATCGTTTCTGTGTTTAGTTCCCCAAGAGTCACACTGCTGTATCACAGGGTACAGCTGGAGTGAACAGGCTTGTGTTTCATAATTGTGACCGGTCCACACAGGAAATATACATTGTGGTAGAACAGACAGAATGTAAAACATTATGTGCGAACGAGGATCGCTGTGTTTAACATCAAGCTAGCTGGTCATGGTTAACCATAGAATGGGCCCTAAAACTAACCATGACCAACTGGCATGATGTAAAACACAGCCATCCTTCTCTGTGCTTAGTACTATGTAACATCATGCGAGTCAATACATGCTCTAACACAGTGTTCTCTTCTAGTGTAAACACACCCTTAATGGCTCTTCTGTAAGAATCCTTGTTCAAAACCTTGATGTCAGAGAGCATTTGGTAGTGCTCCTTGATGTCAGAGAGCATTTGGTAGTGCTCAGTTTCTCCCCAGAAGAGCTTTGTCTAAATAAACAAGAGGGGGCAAACAGTGGGAAGAGGGAAATATTATCATCTTCCCTATTATACAAATGGGATCAGAGGCTCAGCAAGATTCAGTGACTTGCTCAAGGTCAGTGACTTGCTCAAGGTCACACTAGAAGTCAGTGGCAGAGTTAGGAAATGAACCCAGGTCTCCTGAGTCCCAGTCTCGGTCTTTAATCACAAGACTATCCTTCCTCTCTCAGCTGCGGAATGAAAAGAATCCCGAATGAGGTCAAGAAAAACAACAGTCATCGTGACTAGTCATTAATCTCAAGGGCTATGAAAGATACTTAAATTGCAGGGATGATGATGATAATGTGTCTACAGCATTTTTCATAGGAGGATCTATGAGTGTTCAGCAAGCATTATTAATTGAGCATTAAAACAACATCATTCTGAAGTAGGTTTGTATAGACCCATTTTACAGATGGCCAAACAAAAGTACAGAGGGGTTGTGACTTGCCCAATATGAAGCAGTCAGTCATTGTCAGTGCTCAGTCATCTTCTCTGGTGTTGGGAAGTGAGAAAGAAGCATATGACTGCAATAGATGTAATGAACTCCAAGGTTTTTGTTTATATTATTATTATTATTATTATTTTATTTTTTATTAATCCTGCCAAGTTGCTTTTGGGTGCAATAAACTACAACACCTTTCACTTTATCCACAAATGATGGGGGAGTGAGGAGAAGCTGCAGGATGATCTGGGTGAGCAAAGTTAGACTTCATGCCTAAAAAGCCATCTGAAATCCTTTTGTGCAAATGTAATGATTTGTTCCAATTTAATTAGCAATCAGTAGGTTTCTCCATGGAATTATCACATAAAGCTGTGTCTTTTCCGACAGGAGCTACTGGCTAAAAGAACCTAATAGGCAGGTAATTAATACAAATGAGAAGCTCTGTATGACGATCACAAACTGGCTGTGTCTGCAGCAACTTCTTTGGAAGGTGGTAATGAGTTTTTGTTTCAGTGTGTTTATTACATCTGAAAAACAAATAGCTCTTTCTTTGCTGGCTCTGCTGAGCAAAAGCACTGGAGCTTATGTTCTCAGCAGAGCTATTTATCCATCACACCTGCCTAAGGACTGCCTTCTGTGTTTGCATCCTTTCTACTCCTCTAAACCAAAAGAAACTCCGTAAAAATTACTAACTAATTTAAAAGTGTACAAGCATTTTTGACATTATTCAAACACTAAGAATAATGATGATTGGGGAAACTCTGGATCCAAACAACTCTCTGCTTTTGGAGGTGCAAAATCTGGATGTGACTTACATCATTGAGTCTGACTCTAATTAAAATTTTAAAATACATACAGCAAGCATCTTGCTGTTAATCACATTGAATACTGATATTTTTTTTTTGGTAGAGTTTATTTCCATTCACAAAGTGAAGCTCAGTCTATGGGTTGGTGGCAAAAGTTCCCTCTTAAAGTGAAAGGAAACAAATCTGGGACTGATTCCCTAAGATTTGGGAGGTTATTTGCAGACTTCTTACATGGGTTTCACTTGCAGCAGGTTGGGGTTCACTCTGATGGAGGTCAGGTTATTCAAGGAGTCATGGCCAGATGGTTGTGGAAGATATTGTATCGAAGATCTCTTGATGAAGCTATGGAGGAAAAACAACACAACGTCCCTACATGCAATATGGCGTGGAAGAATGTTTTTGTTCTCAGCCTCTGAGCTGACCAAGTGTAACTTTCAAGGGTGAAAGAAAATTCCAAGATCTAGTAAAATTATTCCTCCTTCTACTTTTCCCATCAAAATGCTCCTTAGGAGAATGCTAGCAGGGCCATTTTCCAGGCTGGGTTAACTGAAGAACAGAGGGCCTGGTTCTCTAATGCTCTGCACAATGTGTAGTCATTTATGCCAATGCCAAGTGCCACTGTTCTGATTTGGTAGTGTTTTACAACCACTTTACTGATTTACATGTGATTGCACATTGTGCAGGGCAACTAAAAACCAGGCCAAGAGAGTTTGTGACTTGCTCCTGGTTAAAGAGGAAGCTAGTGCAAAGCCAGGAACAGAACCCTGATCACTCAGGTGGTTGATGTCTATCTGATCTGTTAGGCTCCAGTGTTTTTCATACAGACTGCTTTATCAAAACATAACGATCTTAACTCTGCTGATGGAAGGATCATGTTTATTTTGGTCAATCGCCATGTAAGCAGAACAAAACACCTGTTTGAAAAAGGAACATAATTATATATGTACATATTGATGATACCTCCTTTATTAATCACACTCCAATGAAAGGCCAGGGAGTCACATAATTTTAGTGTAAATTGATGTTTATGCACATTTCCTATTAAACCATATATACATTATTCTTAAGAGACAGCAATAAGCACTTTATCAAAAAATATCTATTGCCAGGAGATAGATAAACTGACAATATTTCCCATTTGAATGTATCCTTTAAAGGAAAATATTTAGGTACCAAAATCAAGTTGATAAAAAAAATTCTCAAGGAAAACCAACAATCCATGGGTCATAGTTAATGTTGTTGTGTTACGATGAAATATGCATTTTTATACTATATTTGTGAAGAATAATGTGTTTGGTTATTATGTTGGCAGTGTGAGATTTATTCTGTCCTCACTGATTCATTTCCATGCCTTAAAGTGCTGGGGTTTTGTAAGTAAGGTAACCATATTGTTGTCCCTGTATAGCTTTAGTTTTTGAATCACTTTCTTTTGTTTTGGAAAATAGTGACTGGCTTGAACTATAACTGTATCCTTTATTCAAAGGTATTGCTAAAATGAGTCATAAAAGTAGCCTGAGATTACCAGTGATTATCAAAGGAAATGATGTGTTTTAAGCTTCAATATCTTGCACTCGCAATGAGCCCTAATGCTCCATTTGCTCGCCCCAGTCTAATAATTATTAGCTAATACTTTAAACTTGCAACCCTTGTAAATTCTGTGGCCCATTGCAGATGAATGCTAAAAACTTGCTGATGCCAGTTTTAGTGCTGTGTGATTAGGATTTGAAGAGATCTATTTGTATCTCCTACAAAAGAAGCTCCTTATGATACATCAGATATACAGAGCCCATGGAACAACAGTGTCTGAAAATTTGAGAGAGTTGGTCACTTCCTGTCCTCTCTTTGTTTAATGACTTTTCCTGGTACAGGTCGGTCTGCATTGCTTTGTGTTTCATATTGCAGTGATTGGCAGTTGCTTTTAGATAGCTGTTGTTACCAAGTTTAAGAATCTTATTGGAATAGAGTTTAAAGTTAGTTGCAATGAATACTGTTCTAACTCAATTTGGCCAGCAGCGTGGACTAGTTGAAATGTTCAAGAGTAGATAAGAGCCTAGACACGAGCAATGTTTTTAACCCCTGTTCAAATACAAGTTGGTGATGTCTGGCTAAACCACGTTTAGGACCCTCTCTGCTGTAAAATCAGCCATACTGGAGGACCAGGTTATGGCAAATAGAATTCTGTCTTGTTGTGTATATGGGACCTCCACCTGTATTGGAATTGTGTCCTCAAAGCATGCTGTCACCAATTCCCCCTGAAACTGTTAGATGGGAAGTACAGTCTGGGTCTCTCCTCCAGTAGATGGCACCAAACAAAAGTGATGATAAATCTTAAAGGTGACGATAAATGGGTGTGGGACCTTCTTGTTTCTTTGAGATATGAAAGCCTTAAAGATTATTTTCCAAACCATTTTTTTCTCTGCTCTTTTTCCTTACTTATAAATTCAGGTCTTGTCTATCCAGGTAAATCATTGTTGCACAACTGAAGAACTAGTGGAAGGATGACATCACAAGAGACTCAAAGTTGAGCAGTTGGAAGAAAAACTACTTTGTTTAAAACTTTGGTTTTAGCAAAAACATATTTTAGACCAATATCTAATAAAGACTTGGGAGAAAGGAGATATTTGTTAAAGATACAACATCTCTCCGTGTTCAATTAAGGAGTGCGAAAGTTCTAAATGACATCTGAGACCCCCAAGAAATTCTCCCACAACACCTGACATGACATTCCTGCTATTTCTCAAGTGAAAAACCAAGCATAAAAAAGCCTAACCCCCTTTTCTGATCAGAAAGCTGGCTGGAAAAGCTGGTCAGAAAATCAGCTTTTTTTCCTGCTGAAAGTCTGGATGAAAATGGGGGGGGGAAATTAAAAAAATATATATCACAGAAATATGTCCAGTTTTTGGCAGAAAACATTTTTTGTGACTTTTTTTTCCATTTAAAACCCACTTTTCAGTTTTGAAAAACTGTTTAACTGAAAAACTTTCAACTAGTCCTAATCTTTACACATCTCCCAGAGGTAAATAAAGGACCCAGATCTATTTGCTTTTCTTTGCAGGTCTCTAGCCATTGGACTTTCACCTTTTTCATTGGGAGGGTTTAGAAGATTTAATTGGCAGTAAACAATTCCTGATACTCATGCTAAATTTTCTTCCTTGAGGTTTCAGTTACATTACAAATTACAGATGCTCTCAAGAGCATTTTATGTGCCTAGTGTCGGAGAGAGGTATCAGAATGACTGACTCTTGACCATGTTTTTTGTTTCTTTATTTCATGCTATAATTTTCATTAGTATTCATAGATTTATTTTTTTAGATCAAATGGTGATAAAAGGCTCAAGGAAAAATACCATTATTCTCCTACTACGAATCCTGAAAAGCTCAGGAATAGTCATATAGAATGATTGATTATAGGTTTCCCTCATTTTTCAAACACAGGCCTCTTCCATTTCACAATGAGGTCTAAGTGCTTTTGTTTTTGGAAGAGTGCATCAAAAAGTGATAAGCTCATAGCTGTAATTGCTCTCTAGTGGAAAGGCTACGACAGACACAGGAGAACTTTCATGGCTAATTTTACACTGCTGTGACTAATAGGACTAATTGACGGAATATAACCACTTGTGCTGATGGAGCATCAACAAGAGAAGCAGCATGGGGGGAGGGGGCAAGGGGGGGGAATACCAAGGCCCCTGCACTTGGGTATTGTACTTCAGTGGGGATTTATGAGTCACCTCCGTGAGCTTTTGCAGTTAGAGTGAAAGTCAGCTGTCACAGATGGACTAACTATAATGGTATGACTCAAAGTACTGCAAGGATGCTATCAAACTCGGGGGCCCATTGCTTGGATGAGAAAAATTAGACACATTTTATTGTAGATTACTCTCTCAATGGGACGAGTGTTTATAAAATAGAAGGCGTGGCAGGTGCTCTTATGCTGATTGTTTTTTCTAAACTGGGTCTGCTTTTGTTGGCTCAACAATTCAGAGCTCAATGGGATGGGAGAGGAAGAGGTTATACAGTGACTTCAGCTAGCAGATGCTGTCAGAGTCTGAAATCTTAGAGGTATCATGCAGGAAGAAAACCAAAGTCCACTTGTAGGTAGGAGTGGATAGGTCATGGGATTAGTTACTAGATACTCAGCCATTTGCTTTAAGAGTGCATGTTTGAACCCAATTCAGATCAGTACTAAGTAAAAATTGTTACTATTTAAGAGATCTTTAGTGTTATGAAATAAAGAAGACATCCCAGTCCAGCTTCCACTTGACAAGCATTCATGTTACAAAAACCTCCCTGTTGGCAATCTCATCAGATAGGCCAAGGATTAAATGGGCTTTGCATAGACCACAGAACTGCATATAGCGAAACAGTGGGCTCCAGAAAACAAGCGTGGACACGCTGTGCATGGTACTACTTCTACAGGAGTTAGGTGCAGTTGTGGTGGAGGGAGAAGACAAGTGTGCTTACAGAAAGTGGAGATTTTTGAAATAACAAATGATTTATGTTCTATGAAATTGGTTGCTTCTCAAACGAGAAACAGAAGCCTGAATTAATCAGTTCATAGAGCTGGTAGGAAATGTTATGATTTCAAAAGTTTTTAAACAAAAAAGGAACAAATTTGTTGTGAAAAATTTCACCCAAATATGTCCAATTTCCGACCAGCTATAGAGTTCATCAAAAATTTTCAAATGTGGATGTTCGCTATGGAAAAAAGGGACAAAGTTTTCACAAATCTTTTTATGAAAAAGTCTCCATTTTTGACCTGCTGTAGTTATTTGTTATAAGCAAAAGAATTTTTTACATCTTGATACTGAAACATAAAAGCTGTTACAACTACAGCTGAATTTTAAGATAAATCAGAAGTTGCTTTCAATCGTTAAGTGAACAGCTGTGGTGTATGTGTGTATGTATGTGTTTTTAAGAATGGAAAATGGTTGAATAATTATTGCTTGGGAAGGCAATTTTGAGTTTAACTGACATTTCATTAAATTTAAATAATTGTTTAGGAGTTCCTTTTGGTTGGACTGTCATTGACAATCCCCCAAGTTTGGATTTGTATCAAATGTGAATGTCAAATCAAGAAGGATCTGTGCTAGATTAACGAACAAAGGTTCCACGAGGATACTGAAATCCTCTCCCCAGTACAGTGAAGGATAAGTTCAGCACTTTGTGATAAGGCTGCCGGCTGGTCTATATTAGAAAACTTGTAGTAATATCTCTAAATCATTGTAAAAGGTGGTTACACCATTGCATACCTCTGATGTAGACACTCTAAAATCAGTTTAAATTGCACCTATACTGGTTCAGATTAATTTGGTGAAATTGGCTCTCACACTGAATGTTATGCTTTGCTGGATCAGAGCGTAAATATCCTCTGCTCCTTTAGGTTGAAACCCCGCTGCCGAGAGCCAGGACAACGCTCTTTGTACCACTGCAGTGCCTCAAACTAGAGCTTAAGTGGGAGTTACATTTTACAGAGGCCTTGGACCTGTCCTTTGTGCAGGGACGAGTTTCATCCTAAGTGAGATACAAAAAGTATTTGTGTGCGTATCCAGACTCCCAGCTAGCTACGGTGGGAGGGAGAATGGCTGGATCATCCCCCACTGAGAAGAGAAGATCTTAAACATTCTGAGAAAATAGAAAGAGAAAAGGGAGTCAAGTCTCTTTGCTGTCCCTGGATGAGAGCTGACAGGTGGGCAACGATCGTGCAATTCCTCAGTTTGTGCTGGGTCTGCCAGAAGGTCCACCCCCCCCACCCCCCCAGCAGTAATGAATCCTGACAGCACCAGCTGTCAGTCAGGGAGAAAAATCTCCCAGTGCTGCAGCGCCTGCCACTTCCTTCTCTGATGCCGATGGATGAGACTAATGCCAGATGATGGGGAGCCTTGGCAGCAGATGAAGAATGCTAGTGGAAATCTTCTCCGCAGTCCTTTTTAGCTATGCCTTTGCCCAGTATTTACATAATGAATTGTCTTAAATGTATAAGATAGTGAAACTGGGGGAGGGGGGGAGAGGAACCGTACTGAATCCTCTGTTGTTTTAACATTTCTTGTTTGTTTGTGAGGGGAAAGTGTCATCACCTAGCCCTCGTCTACAGTGGGCGGGGGGTCGACCTAAGATATGCAACTTCAGCTACGGGAATAGCGCAGTTGAAGTCGACGTATCTTAGGTCGACTTAACTCGGCATCTTCACAGCACGGGATCGACTGCTGCTGCTCACCCATCAACTCTGCTTGCGCCTCTCGTGGCGCTGGAGTTCCAGAGTTGACGGGAGAGCGCTCTGGGATCAATTTATCGTGTCTAGACTAGACACGATAAATCGACCCCCGATAGATTGATTGCTACCCACCGATCCGACAGGTAGTGTAGTACATAGACTGCCTGGACTCCATGCCACTCGGCCACTGCCATGCTGGGTGAACTTGGATGGGTCTTCATAATCATCAGCAGAAGTTACTGTTCCCCTTGCAAGATATTAAAGGCAAAACATCATTAACTGAGGCAAATGTTGCAGATGTAGTGTGGTACCCATTCTGAGGGTTTTCGTCTAGGGTGAAATCCTGGCCCCATAGAAATCAATGCCATTGCCTTCAGTGGGGCCAGAATTTCACCTCTAATGTTTCGGAGATGTCTGGTTAGTGGAGGAGATTGGAAAGCAATCTTCATTAATATTAACAACATCCTTGCTATAAAATGTAGTCCCTTGAAAGTACACCACAGGGCTACAAATACACCTGGTTAAAAACAAAAAAAAACTTGTTAATGACTCTACTGGTGAACAAAAAGTAATTATGGAAAAATAGAAATAGATTCTTCTGCAGCTGTGGCTCATAAAAATGTTCCTGTTGCTAATGACAGACGAAAAGGTTATGTGTTGTAAAAAATGTTCTCCAGAATTTGGAGGAAAATCAGATCATCTCTCAAAAAAATCTCTCCTTTATCTAGGTGTTTGTTGGAGCAGGTCCTTTTTTCTGTCTGTTTGTACAGCACCTAGCACAATTGGGTCCTGGTCCAGGATTGGGGCTCCTAGGAGAAATGACCACAATGCAAACAAACAAACAATAATAACGTTAATTGACATAATATTTGAGCACCTTAACAATTGTAAAGTAATACAAGGTTCTCCTTGTCTCTCCCATTTTGTTAGATGTGTGTTTTGTTTCTTTGTTTTTGTTTTTTACTGTGGGAAAGCTATGAAGGAGGAGTGGTATACACTGGGCGGGGGGCGGTTCGCTCTGATGGTGATGAAGCTTACGGTTATTCTAGTTTCTTGAAGAAGTGCATTCCATAGTCCTGGACCAGTTGCCTGTTACCTTCACAAGTCTGACCCAGATGGTTAGCAGTTCCATTGTTTTTCAGGATCATAGCTGTTGGAGATGGCCTGGGCATAGAAAGAAGCCCCTGTAGTAGCCGGAGCCAATCACTTGATGATGGAATGAAACCTTGAATTTGAATCTGAATACTAGTCTTGTATATTACAGAGAAGGCTGAGTTTGGCTCACTGATTTTTACCTTTCTGGACTGTGGGTGGGAATGGGAAATTTAAAATGGAATTTGGTTCTTTTTTTAAAATTGCTTTAATATTTTGCAAAATCATGATTAAGTCACGGTCTTTATCAGGATCTTCCCCATGACCCTTTGGTCCTCTAGTTTCTATAGTGCCAAATTCTGGTCTGATTGAAGTGAATGAGAGCTTTGTCAATGGCTCCTATGGGATCAAGGTTGTGATTGCATAGGCTTCAAGGCATGTTATTGGAATCCCTTGGATGGTTCATAGTGCTTTGTCAGCTTATTGTATGTTATATGAATTTACTGCAATGCTGTTTGGAAAACAATCATATGCTGTTTCCATAGAGATTTCTTAGTGATCATTTTAGGGAAGGGAGGTGGTCACGTAATTAAGAAATGTTACTGTTCAGGTTTTTCTTTCAGTCCCAATCTTTTTATTTATTTTATTTATTTTTACTCAAAAGGTTTGGGAACGGCATCCCTTGGTTTAGAGACTGATCCAGACCCACTCCTGAATCCAAATGCCCACAAGGTTTGGGGAAATGTGGATCTGAGTCTGAACTTTGTGGCCAAGACCTTTCTGTATTTTATGTATTATTTTTAAATGGTATTTTTAACTTAGTGTTTCTCTAGGACACCTAGAAAGCTGTGGTTATTAGGCACCAAAGAAATAAATTGTACTGTTGTAACAAATTTGGACAGGTTGGTTGGTTGTCTCTCTGGCTTTCAGGTATTGTCTTAAATCAGTAACGACAGAGGATATATAAAATATCACTTTAAATCAGAGCTCCTGGGTGAGTTAGTACTTTGGGGTTATTTTGTTTTAGTGGAAACTATGAAATCATATATGTTTTGAGGACTCCCTACTGGGTATTGATTCTCCTACTGGTCTGGCCAATGAGGGGAGTGAGAGTTCATGACGGTCAGGGGGAAGATGAAAAGAAACTTTACGATGCGGTGTAATATGCATCGTCATGAAAGGTAAAAGAACCACTCCCACAGTACATTTTCTCTTTCTCCTTGCAAGGCTGATTGCTACTCACTGAGCAAAGGTCACATGGGCATTGAGCCTGGAGGGATGATAAGATACCGAACAAAATATTTTTGACTGAATAGAGTTGTTGACTGAATAATTGATTTCTGTTCTCCATAACCAAGCATGGGGAACATCTGGCTGCTGCAGGATCCCCCAAGAGCCACTTGAGCATACAGGCAGGGGGTATGGGTAGGCTTTGAATGTTCCTTTGAAGGGGTTACAATTGATCCCTCTTCTCTTGGAAGGCAAGGAACAGCTGTTAAGAGACTGCCAAACCATGTCTGTGTCAGGACCTCTCTGGCATGAGGAATAATGCCATGGCCACATAGGCCTTTGACAGTTTGTTTCTGGGGTGTGGGAGGTATGTGTATATCTTCAATGCCTGTCAAAGGTGTCAGACCAACAGCCGTGCATGCTGAATTCCTCTATGAATGTCCACAAGAACAGTGAAGCATTGACAGCAGTATCCCATCAATATGCCTCTAATCTGACCTAGAAGGGAATCCTCTGTGAAGGAAAAAAGATTAGTTTGCTCTCCAGGCCCATTCAGTCCTCGGATTCTCTGTTGAGCCTTCCGTCGGGGTGCCAGTTAATACCAATTGGTGTGTGTGTGTGTGTGTGTTTTAATGTTAAGGACACTTGTCCATAGGTAACTGAATTAGGAGCACTACATTAATATATCATAGAGGCCAAATGGTGACATAGGATTTCCAAGATGGGGATTTTCCAATTTCTTTTGCAGCAATATTGTGTGCCATCTGTACTCTATGTGCAGGGTGGCCCAAATCCTGCCACAACCTCCATGGCCATGTGCTACCACTGTGAAAACCAGTCAAAAGTTGGAAGAGAACTGGCTTCTCAGTGACTCTCAGCCAGTGTACATGGAGCCGATGAGGTTAGAGCATGGGCAGATAAGGGCCGGGAGAAGCATGCAAGGAGCTACAGAGACTAATCCAGGTATTGGGTTGCAATAACTTCTGTGGAATTGATCTGGGGCCTGGAGATTAGGATTCATTGCCCCCGCTACTTATGCCTCTGTCCAATGCCTGGGCACTAGTCTCAGAATTTAGTGCAATTCAACCTACTGTGATTTCTGTTTTCTGAGGCCTCGTCTTCACTGCGGATTCACACCGATTTCAGAAATAGGTGTCCAATCCTGGCATAGTCGTACCAGTGCAGAGCTGAAGGACAGACAGGCACAACTACAATGTGCCCTGTGCAATTTACCCTATAGGGCAAATCATGGCTTTCTTTGACAATACTAGGGATTTGCACTGGACTCCAGTGGCTGGAATCAGGGCCGTTGATGACTTTGTCCCAGCATCCTGCTCTTTGGAAAGTAGGAAAGCTGTGACAAAACAAAAGCCACAGAAGGAAAGGGAGCCAGCCCATCTGTCCCCAAAGATGGTGATTTCCTGGGCAGCATTTGATGCACTATTTTTCTTTCTAACTCTGAGGCCAGGTCTACATTACCCGCTGGATCGGCGGGTAGCGATCGATTTCTCGGGGGTCAATTTATCGCATCTAGTCTAGACGCGATAAATCAATCCCCGAGTGCTCTCCCCGTCGACTCCGGAATTCCACCGCCGCAAGAGGTGGAAACAGAGTCGAGGGGGAGTGGCAGCAGTCGACTTGCTGCCGTGAGGACGCCGAGGTAAGTTGACCTAAGATACGTCGACTTCAGCTATGCTATTCCTGTAGCTGAAGTTGGATATCTTAGGTTGATCCCCCTCCGCCGCCAGTGTAGACCTGGGCTGAGTGTTGTGCTGAGAAAATTGTGAATCTCTCTTTTCAGGCTGAAAGAGAGAAACCCGCCTGCTTGAGTGTGAAGCATTTTGTGCAAACAAAAGAGCAGCATATTATGATTAACAAACTGTCAGAAACAATAGCCATGAAAAATGCTGGGGTAGAGCAGCTTTAGCCAAAGAGAAATCTTTTCCTTGAGAGAAAAATGAGAAATGGGGGTAACACAGTCCCTTTTATCAAAGCTCTTCTTTTAAGCTTGTAAATGTCCCCCCAATCAGTGCTCAGTTTCCTTAAATAAAGCTTCGAACTTTATGTGGTGTCTTTTTATTTTTATCTGGGTTTTGGTGGCTGAGTATGTTTCTGTACCCACCCCTGATTTGAAGCACTCCCAATGTGACTGTCACCGCTGAACAGAACATGCTGTACTAAAGCTATATTTACATGTTGGAATTTGTTTGTAGGTAGGCTGCTATCCCTGGATCCTGGCAAGCCATGTTGCTGGGCTCCAGCCACAATACAAAATCATTCGGTGGCCTGGATATTTTTTCTTCCCCTCTGAAGTTTTCTGAGGGGTGTCCCCTCCTACTGCAGACCTCCTCCCTGTTCACCAAAGAGCAGCAAAGTCCCTCTTCACAAATACAGATGTAAAGGCAACAGTTACATCAAACAGTGGTATAACTCCCCTGGCTGACAGAACTTGCCCATCCTAGCAGGTCGGCAGCAGCCGTAGGGCATCCATTAACTGTTGATCCCTAATTCTGCTGCCCGAAGGGCAGTTTTAGGATCAATAGCTGCCTTTTCAATGGCAGCATTGAGCAATCCATTACGATTTCAGTCAGCAGCCGGTGGAGCTGATGTTTTACTCTGATCAGCCAGCCACACAAATCTCCACAGAGCTACAGCTTTTCTTAAAAACAAACATCCATCCACAACATGTTTTTTGATTAAATAATAACAATAATCTGCGTAGAGCATTTCCATTTATGGTTCAGAACACAAGGAGCTGGCTTGTCTCTAGAAGATCTGCTGTTGTCAAATATTCCCTGCTGCTTTTCCTTTCATGAATACTTCGAATGCACATTTTTATAGCCCCGGCTGATTCCTTTTCCTTTTCCTTTTTTTTTTTTTTTTTAATGGGGAGTGGTTGAGTCCTCCAGGATTTTGCCATCTAGGCCCAGGTCCTGCAAAGTGCTGAAGCACTTGGAGGAAATAATAGGAGGGAGGTGAGTGCCAAAGGTGGAGCAGAAAGTGCTTGGTTTATAAGCGTAGGATCAAAGGAGGCAAAAGGGCCGCCATGTTTTTTTTATGATTGTTGATTGATGGATTGTTACTGTAGCACTCAGGACCCCATTATGTTATGTTTTCCTGTGTATTGATGAGGAAACGGGGACTTTGATAAACTTGCCTTGTTTAATCTTCTTTTTAGATAACCCCCTTCTAAAGGGGATCTACAGATTTGTGTGCCTGAGTTTTTCCCAAGAGGTGAAAACAATCAAGGGATAGAAAAGGAGGAAGGGGAACCAAGGGATGAGAGTAGCTGCAGTACAAAAGGTCTTTAAGAAAATCAGAAGGAAGAGAAACAGAATTATTTTTTAGCAGGCAGAAGGCATCTCCTTCTGTGTGAAACCTTTCAAATGGAAGGGTCCTTCAGAAACGTCCGGAAGGAATGGACCAGCAATTTTGACACCATGATTAGTCCAAATACTTTCCTCAAGACCATCTTTTGTCTGAAGGAGGAATTACTGATCTCTTTGGTTACTCTTGAGGAGAAATCCTGGCCCCATTGAAGTCAATGGCCAGGGTCAAGGATTTCACTCCTGGTGTCTACATCCTAGGAATTTTTTCCCACCTGTTTCTGTTTGGCAGAGAACAACGGGCCCGATAAGAAGGGAAGTATCAAAGGGCACCTATGCGCACACCGGAGCATTGTCTTTAAATGTAATGGTTCCCCTGTGGCTGTAGCAGCATCTGCTGAGTTGTGATGTGGCCTGCCAGAATGAAGCTTGCTGTATCTGGCAATGCAGCAAATAACAATGGCTTCAAATTGCGTATCCATCCTGAGTTAACCCCCTTCCCCCAATGCATCTGTCTATGGAAAGTAATGAGATTCTTCTCTTTACTTTGTGAGCCAGTGTTGTTTATGTTCATGAGGGTAAGAGCTCTGGTGTGGGCATTTGTCTGCAAGCTACATGTTCTCTAGTCCAAGTTACATGGGTAATATGTAGTTCACTATGCTATGATTCCTGAGCCACGTACTCCTGAACATAAAGGGTAGATTACACCTCCCACTCGTACTTTGTAGCATGCTTCTCTCTCTGTGCTGTACAATATATGTATCCCTAGTCCATCTACTGTGCTCATCACCAGAGCATCCAAGCACATTCCAGGAGCAGGTTAAGCAATGTGACTAACATTGGTCACGTGTTGCTTGTTCTCTTGTCCTCTCCCCAGGGGGAGAAGTGCGTACATTGGAGTGTCTAGTTTTGGTATGGTTTGTTTTTTATAAATATACCTGTTGCTATGTGTTTATCTTACAGAAGGCGAGGTCAAAAAATGTGTCTTGCTCATGGAGCAGAAAATGGTAAGGGTCGTGATCGGCCTCAGTTCCTGGGGAGTCCATTCCACAGTCTTGGATCAGCCCCCTTGGGAAGCGCGCTCTCTCTCTCTCGCAAAGACGAGCTTTACTCGTATTGTTGAGAGTTCCATTGTGCCAGAGGAGCAAAGCTGTCAACCATGATCTTCATCCTGAACCTTTAGATGGTGTATACAGTCTACGGTGCAGTTTGTGTTTTAAAATATAGTTTATACACTTGTATATATGAGGAGTACAGGAAGGAGAAAACACTCTCCCTCTGAACATTCATCTTGCTTGCAGCCTGCTGGAAGATGACAGTATTCCTAGGGTTAAATCTCACTGCAGGTCTCCCATCTCCCCTCTGAGTCTCATACCGCTGAAACAGTAGTCATTTGACTGATTTTCATAGGACAAGGAACTTGGGAGTTGCACTAAATTATTTATTGACAATTAAAGCAAAAGGGCCCATTGCAAATTTGTAAACGATTTTAATTTTGCTTGTTACTTTTTCTTGTGCTTTCATATTCTCACAGGATAACTCTATAGCTTGCAGATGACTCTGAGTGGATGTTCATATTGTAGCAATTTCAGGTCAAGCATCTGTCTTTTTAGCTGAGAATGTCATGTTCAGGACATGATTGGGTAATATTTTTGAAGTGTCTTTAAAAGGAGATAAAATTGGATGATTTGACCTATCTATTTTTCATTCGATTAGACAACTGGAGGCATTCTCTCAATTTTCAGCTTTATGACAGAATAATGTGGCTGTTACGGGCAGTGAGTCAGTGATGGCTCAAGAAAATTCCTCGTCCCTAAAGGAAGCTCTAATGAAAACTAGAATTTTTTTCCAGGAAAAATGGAACAGCTGTTCTTGTAAATCTCAATACACAAAGAAATAAAGTTTTGGCATTTAATTACTCAGTTGCAAACCTTAATTGATGGATGGGAGGGAGTAGACAAACAACAAATCATTTTTTCTAGCACTTAAAGTTTTAAATCTTAAACAGCTAAATGAAAAGCTGATTCTTGAATTTTTGATTGTGTGAGAAACATGATGATGAAAAAGCCCATCAGATTACATCACCTAAATATTTTGTACACCTTTCCCCCCCAGATCCATTGGATGCTTTTATTGCTGTTGTAGCACAACATTTAGTTTAGATTGTTTTTTTCAGCCAATGGCTGGATTTATGACAGTATCTCATCATCCATTGGTGTAGGCTCTCAGGAGAGATGTGAAAATGGGTGGGGCTGGCCAGGGAATGCACTCATTCCACTTCCCCATAGCAGCATCCACCAGCAAGGCTCATGGAAAGTAAACTCTCATTCCCTTAGCAGAAACCCTGATGGCAGAGAAGGCCTCATTGGTGCAGAGTGATAAGTGAATGACATGGGACCATTAAAATCAGGGTTGTTCAATGCACTTTAATATGAGTAGAAAACCTGTACGCTTCCTACATTCAGGGTCTCACACGATGGCCACCCTCTTGCTGGTTGAAGTTGGTGATTGCGGCTTCATAATTCGCTGGAGGAGTCACTGTTGAGCACACAAACAACATTCTCCCTGCTGAGTCTGAGCTGGGTCCACAGATCTCCTGGTCCTTGCTTACAGCGGCCACAGTCATCCTCACTGGGAAGCTGTTCTCCCAAGCCTCCTGAGCTTTGGACTCCCCCTCTCTCATGCTCATGGTTTCATGGAACTGTTAAACCTATGGCCGTTCCAGATCCAGAGCTCACAGCAAGGAGGCGCAGCCCATGGCAAAGTCCACAGCAAGCAAACCAAGTCCGACCAAGCAAATCGAACCCACCCCCATGCCTCCAATATATTGCTATTTAGCCCATGTTAATATTTCTGCTCCCCCATCCAACCCGAAGTGGAAAGCAATAAGGCAATCACAAGCACTAGATGCCAGTCCGAGGCAGCTTTTAGCTAAGAGCCCCATCTGGCCCTTTCCTAGATTCCAAAGGAAATCATTCTTGTGTAGGGTCTGTAGATGCCCCAGGCTTTGTGGCACAGTTATGTTGCTAATGTCTGTCTCTGGTGCCTGACTGTGATTGCAGAGAATTAATGCAATTTTCCACTTGGGAATAATTGACTCTGAGTTAATCCATCATGCAAACCTTACAGGTCTTCCCTTAGGAGAACAAAGGAGAGTCTCTTTGCGAAAACACGTCTTTGTACTGCCTCATACCCTGCTCGGGCCGAAGCTTGCATTGCTGACATAAGGCATGTCTGAGAAGCGAAACAGATAAGGCAATGACCACTGTGCTAGTCATTGGTAAACACTCGGCAGTTCTGATATTAATTTTCCTATTGAGGGGGCCTTTACCTAAAGCTAATTACAGGGATAGCTGGCTCCCTATAATTCTAGGTCCCAAACCAGTTTTGCCACTTCTGAGCAACTTGAGGCTATTACAGTTTCAGGTTGATTAATTATCCCCCCAGACAAGCACAGCATCTGCCGACTCAGAAAATGAAGTGGAAAAATGAGAGCTCCTCCAGGACAGGAAGAGATGGCTTCTTCAAAGACAAGGGTCAACTCAGCCTCTTTTTAACACTTTCGATATCTCCTGGGGGCAGAAACTAATTATTCGATCTAATACTTTAATCAAGAGACATAATGACAACTTTGTGATGATGGACACTTTTATCCAAGGAGTGGACAAATTGTGGTCCCAGGATTCTACTGTGTGGCACACGGCTATCCTTGTCTTTGTTATAGAGATGTGAGGTTGACCAATGGAGGTTACAGGTCAAAGAACATATTGATCCCAGAGATGGCCACTCAGATCAATGCAAATCATAGCATGTTTGGATCTATGGCTTCCAGGCTGCCACACCTGCAATTCGAAGAGAGTGCTAGCAGCTATATGCTGCATTTTTTGCAAATTCGGTGTCTTCTTCAGGCTCCCGGCAAGTTGCTGGAGTGGCCCTCCATTAGGGTGTCCCCACTGTATGTACTGTCATGTAGAGAATGGGTTTCTGAGTGCTGTTTGGCAGAAAACATGCCTACTTTCATGGCTTGGACCTGCTCTTCCTTGCAGAAAACTTCAGCCAAGCTGCACAAGTGCAGGACGCATGAAGCCTTTGATTAGCAGGCCACTACTGGTAGCACTAGGGGACCTGCTTAATTGCAATGGTCCTATGGCAATAGGTGGGTGGCCACAGAACCCAGCATACTATGCAATGAGTGTAAAAGGATTTTTAAAATAGAGATTTTAAAGTCTTTTGGAACTGTTCAGTAAAAGTTCTTTGTAATTACAGAATTAACTATGGACCCTATCCCCAGCCAGTGTAAATTGGAGTGACACCATTGAGTCCAATGAAGTCATGCTGACTTACACCATCTGAGAGTCTGGGGCTGTGTGTTTCCTTAACTTGATATGGAACACACTCTGTCTTTTATTCCTTCAAGCTAATCCCTGCAGGGCAGAAGTTCAAGGAATATTTCAGGGTAATTCTATTCCAAGATCATCTTGCCAAGTCAAGAATCAGAAAGCGGAGGGAGGCTCGGGAAAATCCAGTTACTTAGGCATTAGCCTTCCTCTTGGTTCAAACTGTTGGGTTCAAACTGTGCTTCAAGCTACAAAAGGCAATAAGGGTGATGGTCTCATTAATGAATATGATTAGATTATTTTTACACCATCTCCTGAAACTGTGGCACAATTTGATGCAGTTGGCAGTGGCAGTCTCTTTCCAGATATTGCAATGTTAGGTCTGAGAGCTGCAAAGAGAATTTTTCATAGTACCTGCATTCAACATGCTTTACACTAGGCAATATTACCAGTCTCTCTCTCTTGCATTGCATTTAAAATCCCTAAAATGTGACTGTGAAAATGAATAGAAAAAGGAAGGATAGAACCATCTCTCTGCTGTGCTCTCCACTGTGTTCTTCATTCTGGGTTAGGAAGATTTCCTGTTGCTGATAAGAATTCATGGTGGTTTTTGCAGCATTTGGGGTGGGGACAATGCCTTTGTATGTTTGTTGAGCACCTGCTGTGTTCTGGATGGGACAGCAATATAAATTTCAAACTAAAAACAAACAAAGCGATGTGAAAAACATATCAAGGCAGCAACAGTTAGGAAATGCTAGCATTTGAGATGTCCATGCAGTCTTCATTCTGCTGCCTTGCATGTAGGCATGATAATGCAAGCTGTAATGTTATGACCCCAGACTACTATTTTCCACAGGATTCCTGGCCAAACAGTAGGCAGCGTGGTCTGTGAAGGGACAGTGTTGGCACGGTAGCGTGCTGAGACAGTGATGTATGTAGGATGGTGAGTGTTTTGTGTAGGCATGCACCTTTAATGGCTGCCTGACAGCATTGGGATGCTCCTAAGGCAAGCTCTTTAATTCTTTTTAAACTGTAGAGGTGAGGTTTGAGACATCCCAGGTTCTGCTGCTGTGGCTATAGGGGAGCACTTCTGATCTGTAGGGCGGCTGCTGTTGGCTAAGATGCCAGAGTTAACCCTTACTCTTGTGATAATGCATCAGGAGGTCTGTTCTGACAAACGTCCTGAGGGTCTCAGCGGACCTCTTAATGACCACAAGCCATCAGGATCTCAGTTTTGCCTCTTACCTGAGAAATGACCCCTCCAAAAACACAGTGCTCCCTCCCTCCCTCCCGTGGCCTTGGTTTAGCCCTGACATGCAAGGAAGAGTAGCCACCTGATCAATATATGCTAGTAATTCCCCTCTAAGCTATACCCATAGAATTCTAGTGAAGTCAATCAGGTTGCCCTGGTGTAGTCAATTGACTGAAGTCAGTCAGGTTGCCTTGGAGCAGAACTTGTCATTGAACCATTACCACCACTTTCTACAGTGTTCTGCGTTATTTTCCTTGTATGTCTCCCGTCCAGTTGCTGACCACACCTGCCCTGGCTTAGCTGTCGTAACCATGGCCTAAGGTGGTCCAGCTTCATGCCCACTTTGAAGGCAGGGGTCAAAATGCTCTGGCACTGGCTGTGCCATTTGAAGGCAATCCCAGTAAATACACACAATGCAAGGTCAGGTTGGAAGCCAATCATTAGGTTCTATGTGTGTTACCTTTGGCAGTGTTGTCACAGGCTGCCCAGGGGATGATACTTGAGGAGGCACTGTAGTTTGGTGGACTCAGCTGGCAATTGGCCAACACCTTCTGTCTATCCTGCCCCTTCCCCCTTTCTTTCTGGGGTCTGGATGGGGGTGGCGGGGAGGCTCTTCCCCCATCCAGTCACAGCAGGTGAAATTGCCTAGTCACAGCAGGTGAAATTGAGCAGCTTGATCTGTGTGGAGAGCAAACAAGGACGGATTCCATTTAGCACTTTGTGGTCTTTCCCCTGGAGCAATCTGGCTTCCATGCATTTCTCACATTAGTCAGGCTGCACAACGTGGCTGCAGAAGTGATACTCGTTGCAGTGTCTGGCTGTTCCTGGGAGCTGACGTTCAGCGATACACATGCTGAGATTTTCTTAGACGTGTTTGTCTAATGCACAGCTACCGGATGAGCTGCTCAGAGTAGATTGTGGTAGTTGGGAAAATCGTCCTGACAAACATTGTAAGCCAGTGGTTCTCAAACATTTTTTTTTCCCGCGGACCACTTGAAAATTCCTGAGGGTCTCAGCGGACCACTTAATGATCTTTCCAAATGTTGTTTGTATCATTAGCTAACTATTGTAAAGTGCTTTGGATAAAAGTGCTATATTAAAAAACCCTTAATAATAATTAACTTTTTTTTGGTTCTACAAATAAAAGCCCACAACTCATATTTTCATATCAGTAGTTTTACCTTTCTAATGCGATGGATGTGCCCTCTCGCTGGGGCTGGGGAGGAGGCAGGTCTCTCCCTCTCTTCCCTGCCGCGGAAGCACCCTAGTTGGGCCTGTGAAGGAGGGCTGTCTCTCCCCGGCAGCCACAGCCCTGGAGCTGGGGATAGTCGCCTCTTTCTCTGGCTGCCGCAGCCCTGCAGGTAACATAGCCGGGGGGGAGCAGGGGGAGCGGCCGCTTCCCCACTGAGCAGAAGCAGCGCCTTTTTTGTGCTCTTTTGCTCCTACGCTGCAGTGAGAGAGGAGCATTTTTTTTGCTCCCGGCGCCTTTTTTTGCTCCCGACGCCTTTTGCTCCTATGCTGCAGCCAGAGCAGAGCTTTTTTTTTTTTGCTCCCTGCGCCTTTTTTTGCTCCCGGCGCCTTTTTTTAGCTCCGCTCCCCCTGTTCTCTAAACCAGGCTATGCCACTGAGCCCTGCACATCCCAAATTCCCCCCACCCCCTCTTCTCACCCCACTGCCCCCTCCCACCTACCCCTTATTTCCCCCTAAGGCCACCACCTCACCCTACATCTTCTCCAGGGTCCAGGCACCTAATTAGTGAAGCCATGCCTACGCAGCTTCATTTTCTCGTGTGTGGCTGCCCAGGCACACACCTTAGAGGGAACTATCCGCAGACTGCCTGAATGGAGCTCACGGACCACAGTTTGAGAACCTCTGTTGTAAGCTTTGTCAAGTTTCTATAGGCTTTTAATAAGTATTTAAACTCTGTACACTAGTATTTTTATTTTCTACTTGGAATGTCCCAACATCATACCTCAAAGTTTAAAGTGGTGAAAGTGTTTCAACTCATAGTCAGTTGTACTGTTTTGTTTTTTTTCCCCCTGCATGGGGCCTTTGCCTCTCCTCACTTGCCCTTGATAGACTGGGAAATTCACATGCCTTTACATTAAAATTCTGGTCTTGTGTTCTGAGCTGTTCCAGTGAGTTTGGAAGTGAGTGGGAAAGTTTGAATGTAAAACGTTTCCTTACAGCAGGGGGAGTAAATTGTGTAGGAATTGCATGGCCAATATTACTGCATGGTGTCAACAGTCCAACATTAATCTGCAAATAACAGTGATGCCTGGATGTATCCAGTTATTTTGATGGATATCTGTTGTTGGATTAAACACAGAGATACTGGAGCAGTGGGTATTAGAGTTGTTGGCATCCGTTAGTCTCGAGAGACGATGGATTTGCGCCCATGGGGAATGTTTAGTTGATGGTTGTGCAGCGTCTGTTGTGGCTGTAGAGCCCCACATGAGAGTGGCAGTCTCGATTGCATTTGCTGCATTTGAAGGTGGTGTCAGCAGTGGGTTGGAGCCGCTGCTTCCTTTTCCATTGAACCCGCTTTTCCTCGGCAAGCTGCCGCAGCTTGTCTTCACCAGTTTTCAATCCAGTAGTCAGAGCGTGTCTCCATCTGCATCTGTCCTGGGCGAGCTCTTCCCAGCTGTTGATGTCGATTTGAACAGTCTTCAGGTCCCTCTTACAGACATCCTTGAAGCAAAGGTGGGGCCATCCTGTAGCTCTGTTTCCGGAGGCAAGTTCGGCATACAACAGGTCTTTGGGGATCTGTCCATCTTCCATGCGACTTAGATGGCCAAGCCATCTGAGGCAGCATTGACGGAGGAGAGTGAACATGCTGGAGATCTTGGCACGTTCCAGCACCTCGTTGTTCGTTATTCGATCACTCCAAGTGATCCCGAGTATGTGACGGAGGCAGCGCATGTGGAAGGCATTCAGTCTCTTTTCTTGCGAAGCATAGGGGGTCCAAGTTTCGCTGGCGTAGAGAAGAGTGTTTAGCACACATGCGCGGTACGCAGTGACCTTTGTGTTGATGGTCAGCATGTTGTTGTTCCACGCTCTCTGTGAGAAACTGGCCAAAATTGTGAAGGCCTTGCCGATTCTACGGTTGATCTCAGGGTCCAGTGAGAGGTTGTCCGTGATGGTAGATCCGAGGTAGGTGAACTGACTGACCACCTCTAGCACATAGTCATTGATGGCAATGCTTGGATGTTCCACATCCTGGGCCATAACTTTGGTCTTCTGAAGACTGATTGTCAACCCGAACTCTTCGCAAGCTCTGGAAAAGCGGTCAATCAGACGCTGGAGATCGATTTCTGTGTGGTTGGCCAGGGCAGCGTCGTCTGCAAACAGCATGTCTCTTATTGTTGCCTCCCGTACCTTGCTTTTGGCCTTTAGTCAAGCCAGATTGAAAAGTCTCCCGTCAGACCGGGTGTGGAGATAGACTCCCTCTGTGGAATTTCCAAAGGCACGTTTCAGCAACGCTGCGAAGAAGATGCCGAAGAATGTGGGAGCGAGACCACAGCCTTGTTTTACTCCACTGTGGATATCGAAGGCATCGGAGGACGAGCCATCATACAGTACTGTGCCTTTCATGTTGTCGTGAAAAGACTGGATCACGCTCAGCAGCTTCGGTGGGCAGCCAACCTTTACCAGGATCTTGAACAGCCCATCTCTGTTCACAAGGTCGAAAGCTTTGGTCAGGTCTATGAAGGCAAGGAATAGCGGCTTATGCTGTTCTCTGCATTTCTCTTGCAGCTGCCTTAAGGAGAAAACCATATCGGTTGTGGATCTCCCTGCTCGGAACCCGCACTGTGACTCTGGGTAAACTCTGTCAGCAAGCTTCTGCAGTCTGTTCAGGATCACGCGTGCGAAGACTTTACCCACAACACTCAGGAGTGATATGCCTCTGTAGTTGTTGCAGTCGCTTCTATCACCCTTGTTCTTGTAGAAGGTCATGATGTTGGCGTCTCTCATATCCTGAGGTACTACACAGAGGAGGTCGTGGAGGTGTTCTAGGAGGACATTGATGCCACACTTGATAACTTCTGGTGGGATGCCATCCTTTCCTGGAGCCTTTCCTGTGGACAAGTTCTCAATGAGTTTCTTCAGTTCTTCCATGGTGGGCTTCTCGTCCAGCTCAGTTTCAACGGGAAAACCATCCACGGTATTGAGGGCAGCTTCGGTGACGGTGTTTTGCCTGGAGTACACTTCAGAGTAGTGCTCCACCCATCTATCCATCTGGGTATTAGAGTACACTGTTTACAAAAGGCAGGGATTAGAAGAATATCTTTAGGGAATCAGACAACTCTAAATCAAAACCCTGAATCGAAACAACCCTGAACTTTGTGGAAAGTTGGATCCAGATTTGCAGTTTGCATCTCTGGCCCATCTCTTATGTGAATAATATTGTTGAATCTTTAAAGCATATGTGTAGCATTTCCTTGTAGAAAGTACCTCACTGTATAGCTTTCTTTTTTTCTTAGTACAGCCTGTTAAAAGAGGGATGGAATATTTTGAACCATTGATTTTCCTTTTGTTATTCTACTACTATGTAGTCTGTGCACTCAAGACTGTGTGTTTTCTTCTTAGCGTGTTGCCTCATGAGCCTTTCAAGTAACACCATATGGGGCTGTGGACCAAAGAACAATGTGGTGTTGCCCAAATAGTTTATGTAACATCATTATTAATGTTACAATAATTTATTATTGCAGTAGCATCTCAAGGCCCTGGCTGAGAACTTGTTGTGCTATGTCCCGTCCAGACACCTAGTAAGAGGCAGTACCTACCCCAAAGTGCTCAATGAAGGTGAAGCTGTTAGCACCACCTGCAATTTAAGTTGTCCAATGCTTCCCACTACAACTGGGGTGGGCAAACTTTTTGGCCTGAGGGTATAGAAATTGGGTATAGAAATTGTATGGCAGGCCATGAATGCTCACAAAATTGGGGTTGGGATGTGAGAGGGGGTGAGGGCTCGCGCTGGAGGTGCAGGCTCCAGGGTGGGGCCAGAAATGAGGAGTTCAGGGTGCGGGAGGGGGCTCTGGGCCGGGGTAGGGTGGGTGGGATATGGGGGGTGAGGGCTCTGGCTGGGGGGTGCTGGCTATGGGGTAGGGCTGGGGCTGGGGAACTTGGGGTGCAGGAGGGTGTTCTGGGTTGGGACTGAGGGGTTTGGAGGGGGATCAGAGCTGGGGCACAGGTAGGGTGACCAGATGTCCCGATTTTATAGGGACAGTCCGATATTTGGCTCTTCTTTTATATGGGCTCCTATTACTCCCCCACCCCCTGTCCCGATTTTTCACACTTGCTGTCTGGTCACACTAGGCACAGCGGGGTTGGCTCAGGGGTGCAGTTTGCCCACCCCTGTGCTATAAGATACTGTTTCCAGTTGCTTATAGCTTTGCCAGACTCTAACCATTCGGGCTGAAATTTTCCATGCTAGATGCACAGGCAGCCTTAATTCTGGCATTTGCTGAATTCTTGACTTTGCAACCTCAACATCTTTCAATGTAATTCATATGTGTAAAAATCAAAATAATATGACAAGTGCTATTGCTGGGTTCCAGTGCTAACAAGCACGCATGAGTGCCTTACATGTTCTTGTTACATGCCTTGAAGCGTTATCGAATAATTAAAGATGCTTCCTTTTTTAGCAATAACAGTGGAATGAGCAGTGATCTGTAATATCTCTTTTAATAAAATTGGCCTTGGAATGTTCAGCTAGTTGAATGATCTGAGCAACTCACAATTCGTAAGCAACTTAAAAATCAATACATGAGTTAAACCATAAATGTCAGTTGTCACACATCAGCAGACATAAGAACACGTTTTAAAGTCCCGGGGATGCATTTTCTATGCAGTCATTTATATAGTGTTTCCATTTCCAAAGAGCTGTACAAATGCTAATTACTAGGCCTGTTGAAACTGCCCCAATTCCTCTTTAAACAAATGTATACAGTACATGCCACTTAATAAATTGATTTACATTGAGGACGTTGGAGCAGTGGCGTAGCCAGGTTTAGAGCACAGGGGGAGCGGAGCTAAAAAAAGGCGCCAGGAGCAAAAAGCGTCAGGAGCAAAAAAAGGCGCCGGGAGCAAAAAAAAATCCTCCGCTCTGGCTGCAGCGCAGGAACAAAAGGCATCAGAGCACAAAAAAGGCGCCGCTTCTGCTCAGTGGGGGAGCGGCTGCTCCCTCTGCTCCCCCCCTACAGCATTGGAGATGCATTTGAGCCTTTGATCAGTAGATTCATTACCTAGCCCTCATTCATTACCTGGAACTCCTTACTTGTGGTTCTCCTGAAATACGTAGGGTCTACGTTTTTGTGGAACCTTTTATTGTACCTCTGCTCCAAATTACAAGGCAGATCTCTCCTAAGGTCATCATTAGCTTACAGAGGTTTGCTGCAGGGAGCAGTTGGAGGTTCGCGGGCCTCCTTTGTTTAAAATTTTGCCACCCAAAGTGAAGGAAACTTGGCATGATCTCTGTGTCTATGACAGTCACAACTCTCGCTAGAGATTGTTGTATCTTCCCTGCCAGAGAAGACTTATCCCTGGGGTTTGCAAAGTTACTTTTGAAGAGCAAATGTTTTTCCATTGGAATGAACCAAGTTTCACTAAGTGGCAGCTGCCTTACCAAAATCTTTATCCCAACTGCCCACTTCAAAGGACACAAAAGGAATATGCTAAACTATGAATGTGTCCAGCATAGTCTTCTGGATTCGAATATAAACATTTCCAGGAAGGCATGATTCATCTAATTTTTTTTTACCTTCTTTGGCTAGGGTTATGGAAAAAGGGTGATATTTTTAAAGCAGGAAAACAAATGAGTAGATTCCCTTGTCTCTAGACCTTCTGTGGAAGCACACCAACACCCCTGGTACTAGGGGCTCATTGTAGGGGGCCAGACTGCAATTGGTCCCTTAGGTCAATGGGACTATTTGTGGAGCCAAGTACTACTTTGCGTGAGTAGGGATACCAGAATCTCTCGCAGGCTAAGGAGAAGGGGGATGAAATTTTTATGAAAGTCCCCACATTGGCAGCTCATCATTGATCAGTTTCCCATGGTTCCCAGTTACTCAAATACTTAACGCATTTGAAGTCTTTATAGGAAGAAAACTTTAAAAATTAAACTTAGTGGTTAACTTATTTGTCCTGAATACTTTATCCCAAGTAGAAATAATAATATAGTGCTTACCATCGCTAGATCTCAAAACATGGCAAAGGTGACCAGTATCCCCATTTTATAAATGGGGAAACTGAGGAACAGAGAGATGAAATGACTTGCCCAAGGTCACCCAATGCCAGGATTCAAATCCAGGACTCCTGAGTCCCAGAGCAGTGCGCTATCCACTAGGACACACTGCCTCCCAATCAATGCCACTATTCATTCTCATGTTCAGTCAACAAGGGGGAGAGAAGTGGTGGAGAGCCTTGTGTAGAGAGGGAGTTGGGTTGTTTCCCAAAACTGGTATTTCTCCAATTTTGTAAAAACTTGCACTAGTGCAAAACTAGGAATGTCACTGGAGTGTGTGTGAGAAGCTGGCAATGGAGCCCAGTCTTTTATATTATCCTTGTTTAAGTGGGAAAAGTACCAGATTAGAGTTCCAATTCAGCAAAGTACTAGAGAACATGAATAACGTCCAAGCATCTGAGTAGTTGTATTGAAGTCAACGGGACGAGAGCTATGCTTACAGTCAAATACGCACTTAAGTGATATACTGTAACAAGGCCTAACATCTCTAGAAACTCTGGTCCCCTAGTCACAGAACAAGTAAATTACAGAGAGCTTCTGGCCCAGTGCCCCAACTCTGTTCCAGAGGAGGACTCGAGGGATCTATAAGGTGGATAGAAAGCTAGCCATAAGGTAGATAGAAAGCTGGCTAGATCGTCGGGCTCAACGGGTAGTGATTAATGGCTCCATGTCTATTTGGCAGCCGGTATCAAGCGGAGTGCCCCAAGGGTCGGTGCTGGGGCCGGTTTTGTTCAATATCTTCATTAATGATCTGGAGGATGGTGTGGATTGCACCCTTAGCAAGTTTGTAGATGACACTAAACTGGGAGGAGTGGTAGATATGCTGAAGGGTAGGGATAGGATACAGAGGGACCTAGACAAATTAGAGGATTGGGCCAAAAGAAATCTGATGAGGTTCAACAAGGACAAGTGCAGAATCCTGCACTTAGGATGGAAGAATCCCATGACTGCTATAGACTAGGGACTGAGTGGCTAGGCAGCAGTTCTGCAGAAAAGGATTTAGGGGTTACAGTGGATGAGAAGCTTGATATGAGTCAACAGTGTGCCCTTGTTGCCAAGAAAGCTAATGGCATTTTGAGCTGTATAAGTAGGAGCATTGCCAGCAGATCGAGGGATGTGATCATTCCCCTCTATTCGGCATTGGTGAGGCCTCATCTGGAGTACTGTGTCCAGTTTTGGGCCCCACACTACAAGAAGGATGTGGAAAAATTGGAAAGAGTCCAGTGGAGGGCAACAAAAATGATTAGGGGGGCTGGAGCACATGACTTATGAGGAGAGGCTGAGGGAACTGGGATTATTTAGTCTGCAGAAGAGAAGAATGAGGGGGGATTTGATAGCTGCTTTCAACTGCCTGAAAGGGGGTACCAAAGAGGATGGATCTAGACTGTTCTCAGTGGTACCAGATGACAGAACAAGGAGTAATGGCCTCAAGTTGCAGTGGGGGAGGTTTAGGTTGGATATTAGGAAAAACTTTTTCACTAGTAGGGTGGTGAAGAACTGGAATGGGCTACCTAGGGAGGTGGTGGAATCTCCTTCCTTAGAGGTTTTTAAGGTCAGGCTTGACAAAGCCCTGGCTGGGATGATTCAGTTGGCGATTGGGTCCTGCTTTGAGCAGGGAGTTGGACTAGATGACCTCCTGAGGTCCCTTCCAACCCTAAGATTCTATGATTCTATGATCAGTTCATTTCCGATACCTATTCAATCTTTGGTTTCTCTAGACTGCTGAGATTACCAACAAGTATGCCAGTTTTGGCAGTGGTTTTTGTTATATGCTACCTGTACACTGGGAATTGGACAGACTATTAACTTATTCTACATTTCCCACTGAACAGATTATCTAATAAAATGACTTCGGTATCTACTGACCTGGGCTGCTTTTTAACTAGTACCTTAGAGGTGGAAGGATCCATTTTATCAGCTTCCTGAGCAGTTTTGGCAATTGTCTGATTTGATTTCCACTCTCCTGACATTTGATGGTTTTCTTAAAGCTCCAGCTCCTGCACTCATGAGTGTGTGGGAATTTCAGCTATTTTTTTAGTGAAAATTTTCAACCCCTGCTGGTTGCACGGAGGCTTTAAAACATTAACCGTACAGACTCAGACACCAGAAGGCAAATAAAAAAAAGGATACCGCACTTACCGTTTTTAGAAATCTCCTGATTTTTAAGACAATCCTATGATGGGGCGGCGGGGTGGGGGGAGTGGGAGCGACGGCAGCGGGCTGATTCATGAGTTTTTGAAAGCTTGGGGTTGGCAAGGTGGCCTCAAGCATCTGATGCATTTAGCATGCCTTAAATTTCAGTGTATGATCAATAGGGTGTGAGTTACACACTAAGTATGTACAGTACACTGTCCCATAAAACAACTCCGCCTACGCTCTGTGATGACATCATAGGCTAATGCCTCTAATGCAGTGTTTATAATTAGTTCTACATCCACGTCTGTGAAACGTGTTGCTCTTGCTACAACAGGATGTTGGTGAGCCTCCTTTATTCTTCAAGGAAGTGGGGCTGCTCTTGGAGCTTCAGTGTACACCATAAACAAAGGAAAGTAGATGCAAAATAGCCTTAGATAAGTGAAAGCCCTGCACAGCTCCTAGACTAGATATTTCCTGGGTCTGTCTTTTGGCCGTGTTTCAGAAGGACTGGTTATGGAAAGGGCCTCTTTGTATAATGCTATAGAAAAGAATTTGAAGTTGTTTTTCTGTCCAAAATTGTTTAGAAGACCATGGGCCTGCTCCAGCAAACCACTTGAGCCCATACATCACATCAAGCCCCTTTGACTTCCGAGGAACTTGTGTGTTTAAAGTTGAGATCAAGCTTAAGGGCCTTGCTGGTGAAAGGCATCAGATTATCAGCCCTGGAATACTGAAGTCCTCTACCCACAGAGCGGCATAGCAGAAGTGTAAGCTTTCCCCCACCATTCTGCAAGTCCTGGCCTGGGGGGACCATCTTGAGAGGTGAAAAGGTAGTTTGGTCTCCATGCCCATTTTATCCTGGGCTTGTTAAGACTTCCAGCAAGTATGATAACCAGTTCCCTTTGTGGCTGCTAAAGGAAACATGGGGAACATCTACACTGCTGTAAAAGACTTGTGGCAGTCGCAGCTGACTCTGGCTCGCAGGTCGTGAGCTGCAGGACTGTAAAATTGAAGCACAGACATTCATGCTCGAGCTGGAGCCCCGGCTCTGGGATCATCACCCCTTGCTGGATCTTGGAGCCTGGTCTCCAGCCCAAGCCTAATCACCGACACTGCTATGTTATAGCTGTGCAGCCAGCCCAGCCCTGGGTCTTTCATTGCAGGGTAGACATACCCTTCAAGCTGTTTCCTCTAACATGGGAGTGTAGCACTCTGGCATTGCAACTGCATGCCCAAAAATATTTTATATGGAAGAAAATTGTGAGCTGAGCACTGGAGAGATCCTTTGGGTTGTTGCTACATATATAAAAACAACAAGACTAACATTTTCACAAACGGTTGCCTAAAGTTAGGCACCTAAATGAAGAGGTTGGCACTGGATTAAAGGGTCTGATTTGTTTTGGGTTTTTTTCCCCCCAGTTCCTTTGATTTCAGTACTGAGGGCCAGACTCTGCCACTCTTGCTCTGCTGGGCAATACATTATTCTGTGAGTAGTCCCACTGAAATCAGTGGAGAAGGGTGGTGGAATCAGGCACTAGTTTAGTAGCCAATATGTGGATTTGGGAACTAAATTCTTGAATCCACTTTTGGCAGCTTTGGCCCTTGACTATGTGATTGCCATTCTCTTTTTGGCTAAAATATTGGCCTTTCCTATATTGGGGGCATGGAGGTGAGGGGGGAGAAATAAACCTATTTACTAAGAAGACTAATAGCAAGTAGCTGTATTTTTCAGCATATCTAGGACTATGTGCCCCAGAACAACAAATATAGAAATACAGTAACACCTCACTTAAAGTCGTCCTGGTTAACGTTGTTTCGTTCTTACGTTGCTGATCAATCAGGGAACATGCTCGTTTAAAGTGGTGCAATGCTCCCTTCTAATATCGTTTGGCAGCCTCCTGCTTTGTCCACTGCTTGCAGGAAGAGCAGCCTGTTGGAGCTAGCTGGTGGGTGGCTTGGAACCAGGTTGGACCAGCAGCCTCCCTATCAGCTCCCCGCTCCCCTAAATTCCCCTTGTTGCAGCTTCCCAGCAGGCTATCAGTCACCAGCAGTTCAGCTGTCCCTTCCCCCATTGCCATGTGCTGCTCCTGCCCTCTGTCTTGGAGCTGCTCCCGGGAGCCTCCTGCTTGCTGTGCAAGGCGGGGAGAGGGGAAGAGGGTGCTAATGTCAGGGTGTCCCCCTCCCCCCTGCACTCCGCTTACCCCTTCTCAATATAGAGCAGGGTGGGACACAGACAGAGGGAGACAGAGAGCTTGGGGCAGCAGCTGCTGTCAACTTCCTGATCCACGTAAACAGACAATGCATTTAAGAGTATCAGCTTACTTAAAGGAGCAGTGTGCATTTCTCTCTCCCCCCCCCCACACAATGTGTGTGTCTGTCTGTCTGCTATGCTGTCTCCCCTCCCTCTCCATTTGTGCTGCCTTGTTAATGTAGCCTCTCACACTCAACAACACTTTGTTAACCCTTGAGGGCTCAGCCGAGTGCTCCTTCATTTAGCAGCAAGGTATTCCCTGGGAAATACCCCACCCTCTTCCACCCAACCAAGCTTCACAATCATCATTGCTGTGAACACTATTAAATTGTTTGTTTAAAATGTATACTCTGCGTGTGTGTGTGTGTGTGTGTGTGTGTGTGTGTGTGTGTGTGTGTGTGTGTGTGTATATGCAGAGGCTCTAAGCTAGCTGTATGTATGTATGTATATATATACACAGAGAGAGAGAGAGAGAGAGAGAATAGTTTTTGTCTGGTGAAAAAAATTGCCCTGGAATCTAACCCCCCCCCATTTACATTAATTCTTATGGGGAAATTGGATTCGCTTAACATTGTTTCGCTTAAAGTCACATTTTTCAGGAACATAACTACAACGTTAAATGAGGAGTTCCTGTAGTTAGTAGTTCCCTTTTAAAATCAGAATGAAATATAGAAATTGGCACTTACAGGTCAGTTCTCAGTTGATATTTTCAGCACAATGCAGGGACTTGCATGCTGAGCTCCCCCCACCAAATCATATTCTAAATTCTACACTCCTCTTTCTACACCATATTACTGAAGAGCAGAGGCTCTAAGCTAGCTTTTCTACTGCTGTGCCCTCAGGCCAAATCTTGCCGGGGGCTGCGGGGAGTGGGGGCAGCTGCATGCTTCTGAAAGCAGAATTTTGGTCTTTTCTGCCTTACTTCACTCCCGTCAGTTTCGAGCCAGTGTTGCAGAGGCTCTTATGTGAGGAACCCAGGCTTCGCAGCCCCTATTTATTAATGCAGGTAACATTGCTTAGGTGCCTTTGCTTTAGTTTCGATTTTGGAGCGCATCACTAATTTCAGTGGCATCCCTCTCTTCCACGGATCCAATGAGCGACACATGCTTTTTCCCCCAGTGCACTGACTTAGTGTCTGATCCTGTGAGGTTCTGAGTGCTTCCTGGAAGGGTTGAGGGCCCTTCACTACAACTGACTTTGGCCCCTCGGGAGCTGGGTTTTTGGCCATGTTAGCAGGTGTCATGCAAGTGCACCGAGGGGGAGAATAGACTATTTGGATCTAAGTCTTCTCTCACTTCTGTTTCAAGCCAATAATTGCACTGACTTCACTGGAGTTATTCCTGATTCACACCAGTGTAAGTGAGATCAGAATCAGACCCATTGAATTAACGAGTTACTGAATGTCTTGGAGGGACGTGGCTTATTGTGTAATAATGATGGAGGAGGCATATAACTAGGTGTCCATCTGGCTCAAGCAGGTGTATGTAGTGTTTGATGTTTTAGGCACAGTGTGCATGACATGCTGCCGTCAAAAAACTCAGCAATTCAGTGATCAGGGCAGCAGTGAAAAGGACATTGCCCCTGACAGAAATGGGAAAGGAAACGGATATCCTTCCCTGTCCTTTTCCAGCTAAATCAGCAAAAGAGAGCACGTAACCCCCGTCATGGTTGTTTGCACCTGTGGGCTTAAATCTGTTTTGTATATTCCAGCAAGGCTACCTTTTGTTTTCAGAGCTAACAAGAAATGATTACTGTGCTATTTACAAAACCACCACATCTGTGATACCAAATGTTTATCCATCTTCGATGTTGTTTGGAAGTACTGGGGAAGAAGCATAGGTGAAAGGCTTATTATGCGGAAGAAAGAATGGTGTAGCCCTGTCCAAACAACGCATTTTGTGTGCGGCGGACCAAAACCAATCAAACCTATTCGGTGTGCAATTCAGTTTTATTAAAGAATGCCTGAGAGAGAGAGAAACTTTTTTAAATAACAAAGTTCCTGCGTACTAAAAGGTAAAAGAACAATAGAAAACTGATTTCTTTAAAAGAAGAGAAACAACATCTTTTTTTTCTGAATGTAACAACATTTTGGTGCAATATGGTTCTCTGTTTTATCAGGGTTCTGCTAGAGTGTATTTTGCACCCGATTCACCACTGCATTACTCCAGTTTTAGAGTCCTAACTCCATTGACATTAGTGGCATTGCATCCATGTGAAGCTAGATTAACCCAGGGCTGAATTAGGGCCTTTGTGTTTTGTAAGACAAACTACAAGTGGTTTAATACGTAATGCTGGTTTTTGCTACCTGACAAAGAAGAGTAATGAGGTACTGTGGGTTGGAGGAAAACCCCCATTGAACTCCTCCCTCCCCGTTCCTTTCTCCTAAGAGTCTGATTTATGGCCATGTTTTTGCATGCATAGATTGTGGGGTTTATCTTAACAATGCAAGCACATTTTCAGACCAGGCCCTGATCCTGCAAAATGACTCCCATTAGCTTTATTGGAACTCCACACAAGTGTAGGGATCTGCCTGCAGGAATCACTTGCAGGTTTTTGGCTATGAGTGGTGTGACGTTGCACTCCATAAGATTTTATGAAAGTATGCTAATGAGTGGGAATATAATGTAACTGGAATATGCTTCATGCAAAATGTCTCTTGTAAGGTATCATTACAAAGCTTATAATCTACTGAGTGTGGTCATCCTATTTGTATAAATGTATCATTCTTGTCTCTGAAACTAGAAATATGAAATATAACTCTGAGGTCCTATTGTAATTATGCAAAGTGTGGGCCATTAATGGTGGTTTGGAATCTTGATGGCTCCCATCAATTAGGACAATTGGTTGTAAGTGGCTCTGTTTACTTGCAAGCCTTCCTGTGAGTCAGGCCAGGAAGAATGAAGGCTTGGGGGTCTCACAGGACATGTGACCATGTCACCTGGTACTGGAATCCATCTTAAACCTGGTGCTTTTCCATTTAGAAGGAGCGGTGGGGACCCAGAGAGACAAAAGATTCCCACCTTGTTCCAAAGCTATATAAGGGGGTGGACCAGAACAAAGGAGGGTCCAGTCAGGAGAAATCCCCTAGTTACCACCTGAGCTGGAGCTAGCAAGGACTGTACCAGGGGAAAGGATTGGGCCCAGACTAGGAAGGAGTCCAGGCTGTGAAAGAAGCTTATTGGAACATCTCTGAGGGTGGGATTTTATCTGTAATCAGTTTCTTAATGTATTAGGCTTAGACTTGCATGTTTTGTTTTATTTTGCTTGGTAACGTACTATGTTCTGTCTGTTATTACTTGGAACCACTTAAATCCTACTTTTTATACTTAATAAAATCACTTCTGCTTATTAATTAACCCAGAGTAATTAATTAATACCTGGGGGAGAAAACAGCTGTGCATATCTCTCTATCAGTGTTATAGAGGGTGGACAATTATGAGTTTACCCTGTATAAGCTTTATACAGAGTAAAACGGATTCATTTGGGGTTTGGATCCCATTGGGAGCTGGGTGTCTGGGTGCTGGAGACAGGAGCACTTCTTAAGCTGTTTTCAGTTAAGTCTGCAGCTTTGGGGCGTGTGGTTCAGACCCTGGGTCTGTGCTGGAGCAGACTGGTGTGTCTGGCTCAACAAGGCAGGGTTCTGGAGGCTCAAACTGGCAGAGAAAATGGGCTCAGAGGTAGTCTCAGCACATCAGGTGACAGTCCCCAGGGGGTTTCTGTGATCGAACCCGTCGCAAGTGGCATGACTTTAAAAGACGTGTTACCGAGGCAAGAGTGGGAGCAGAAGGGGGGAGGTTGCCCAGGTGCAACTGGGGACAGAATATGGCCTGCAAAAACTGTTCCACATTACCACCCCTTAGTGAAAAGGAAAATAAAAAACAAAAACCCAGCTTGATGGTCAGAGCCCAGGTTGAAACTGCAGTTGGAAAACCTGGCTTTTAACTTGTAAAAGTGGGTGAAATTAGTGTGGGAATCAGAGACAATAAATAAAATCTCCAATGTGTCATTTTCCACTTTTCAGAGTAGAATTTCACTGTAAGTGTGAAGTCACACATGGAAAATAGCTCAAACCAAGTGGGTATTTGTTATTTTAAACTGCAGTAATGGGGAAAAAATAATAATCACGTGTCCCTTCTTTATTTACGTCCCACTTTTCCACACTTATGCCTGGCTTCAAAAAGTAACACGACTTACATTCATTCGCACAACAAATTGACGTGGCCCCTGATAATACGTGCTTTCTCGTGGCTGCCTGGTGTGGATTTCAGGTTTGCAAATACAAGCCATGTCATCCCTATCCCGTTTTTGAGAATAGTGATGTAGCTATGCTGGATACTTTGTGCTTCATTGTGCTCAGCCCTGTGTGGTTGGGAGGAGAACATGCAAGATCCACAAGGGCCATGCACAATCAGAGTCATTGTGCAGGGACTCAGCACAATTAACACCCACAGCAGTGCTGGACAAGAAGGACCATAGCCACATCCGCACTGGTCAGAAGAGCTAACCTTGCACAGCAAGGAGAACATGCTGTTTCTTGTCAAAGGGGGTACAGCAAACAGGTCCACTCTGCGCTCTAGGAGTCATTGTCCCTGCTGACAGCCTTTAAGAGTTTTGCTGTTTCCAGACCTGTTCCTCCGAGTGGATAAGTGTCTAAACCACCGTGAAATTGGACGTTCTTCTCGATACAGTAGGTCCGGGGAAGAGGATAATGAAATAACTATGCTCTCATCTAGAGATGTTCCCTGCAGGTCAAGATTGGGGCTTTTTGGCAGGCAATGTGAAGAACCTTATACCACCGTTGCCTCTACTGGATCTGCTCTGGGAATACGCAGAGGACTTGTCTCAGGTCAGTGAACCTGGCACCTCTCACAACACTAAAATCACTTGAAAGGTGTAAAAAAAACCCCTACAAATCCAAGCAGTGACATTCAACCACAGTCCTTTTCATCTCCACTCGCTATGGGCTAGATTGTCTAAACTAAAGAGCTCAGGATGAGACTTTTGAGTGCTCTGCACCCCCAGCTGGGCTCAGGTTTTCAAAAGAGCACACAACATGCTGAGCTCTTGGGAGACTCCAGACACTTGCCTTGATGCCTCTAGCCCCAGTGATGAGTGGGGAGTTTCTTTGGAAAATCTGGCCCTGTGTCTGCCTCGTGTGCTATGCATTAAAAAGAAAACCTACCAGCTAGATGTGTGCCCCATCGATCATCATCTTTCACCCTCAACTTCCAGTCACTTGGTTGCTTGCTCATCCGGGTGCCCTGTATGTTATGGCCACCCAGTCCCGATGGGTCTGTGTAATGGGGTGGGATTCACCACCATGGCGCCTCCTGCTGGTTGTTCTGGGAATTAACTCAGTCTTTTCACAGGGCACCCTCCTCCGGTGGTTTCTTGCCGCTGTCACTTCTGCTCCGGACTTGCATCACCTCAAGGATCGCGGCGTCCTCTTCAGGACACAGCCGTCCGACCGTGCCCCATTCCATCCCCCCCACCCCCTTCCGGGGGGACAGGCCAACTGCCGCCCAAGGTTCTAGCCCCTTGCCTCAGTGGCAAACTGCAGCCCTTCACTGGACACTCCCCTCAGTGGAAAGTGGGGGCAAGGGAGGGGGAGACCCGGGCCCACCCACTACTTCAGGTCCCCACCCAGGGACCCTCTAGGCGGCAGCCACATGCTGCGTCTCTGTCAACCCCTACCGTCCGTTTCCCTGGGCCACTTCCCCGTAGCCCTAGCACCTTCTCTGCCCCATATCAGGGCTTCAGTCTTTCAGCCAGTCAGGCTGGAGTGCCCTTTGACCCCGCTCAGCACTGCTCTGTCCAGGGTGCTGGCAGTTCCCTCAGCCCTTCAGGGTCCCAGTCCCTTCTCCCTGGGCTCCCAAGAGGGAATGACCCCCTCTGCCCTGCAGCTCTCTTTATACATGGGCCTGCTCTGCCCTGATTGGCTGCTTATTGCAGCCCCTCTCCGATTGGCTGTCTGCTGCACAGCCTCCCGAGGGCTGCTTTTAACCCTTTCTCTACCAGTGTGGGGAAGACACCCCATCAGAGTCTGGAAAAGGCAGACTTTTCATTGGCTATCTGCTTGTGAAGGTTATATGAATGAGAAAATAAAGAGGACGTTCATGGTTATTCATGGCTCATTTATGCACAGGGCCCTGCCTGTTGGTGTGCATGATGCGCAGCGAATGGGGGCTAGTTTCAGAGAGTGGTTTGACGGGCACAGCCCTCGACCTCCTTGTCCCAGCATTGCTTGCCCACAGCCATCACATTCTTTTTCTTTTTGGAAGCTGACACAGACCTAAGAAGACTCCGACTAGGAGGCAGAATAATTCAGGTGGCGGGATGAATGAGGCTGATTCAGCTCATTAGAGTGGTGCCCTTCCATAGTTAATTGTCTGGTGTGTCTGTTTCTAATTCAGCCTTGTGTTCTGGGGGCTAAACAGCTATCGTTCTATACCCCATTGGGATGAAAGTCAACACACAGCTTATTAACAGGGATGTGACTGATTGATTTAAATAACCATTTAAAATGGGTTCGACTTTATTAGGTATTCAACTCAGCCAAGAACACCAAACGGAAAACCTCATACAATTCTCAAGGCTTCAGAGCCCTTTTTGTCAGCCTTGTGAGCACAACTGGCTGTGTCTGGCGACCAGTCAGCTGTAATGTTAGGGACCAATCCTGGCCACCTGTCTCTGACACTGAGCTGGGCCAGAGCGCTACAGCTCCTCAGGGCTCCATGCCTGCAGAGCTCTGTGGATTTCCTGAAGGGACAGGATCCCTTGGGTGACAACTGCAGAGCTCCTCTGTTGGCCATTTAGCCTCATCCACTCCTCTGGGGTAGAGTCCAAGATATACAGCAGAGGTATCACTGGTGAACAGTCATGTGGAAAGTGGAGACATTTGTACAGGGGTGGGCCTCCCTAGCTGGCTGAAATTTGAGAAGGCTATATTTTTTTATTTAGATTTATAAAGCAACAAGAGATACTACTTGGATATTCTATGTGCCTCTCATAAATGCTTAAATATACAATAAAACAAACCACAACCCCGTAGCATATACTAATATGGAAGAACCAGGAACCCCCCCCAAAATAAACCAAATTCCCCACTTTTCTCTATACAGCACCCCAATAACATTTGTTTCTTCAGCAGTCCTCCTAAAAAGATGAGCCTTGCAGCGAGTCGTGAAGGTCAACCACTTCAGAATATTTTGGATCAGGGAATGGAGAAACTCAGATCATGAGGTCCATACACGCACCTGGATGGGTGGGTAGGAAGTACGTTCCAAACGAAAGGCGCCCTCACAGAGCATGCTGTGCCAGCAGTATGTCATGAGGAGAGACCGCGTCTGTCAAGTTGAAGGGCCTATAATAAGGGGCTGAGAAACCAGCTCCAGCATTGGCTGACGTTTCTGCAATGGATCACCGGGCCTCAGGTGTTGTTCTCGATCCCTTGCAAGTGACTGAAGGGACACATTCAATGTGTGCTCAACATGCACTTTGGGGAAATCTACCTTGAAGCGCACTGTTTCCTGCAGAACATTGGATTTAACTAATTTGCCTTGCTATGTTTTAGCTTATTAGAAAAATTACACAGGGCTAAAATAATCATTGGAAAAAATACAGATCTAGAGTTGCATGACAAATAGAAATTTGCGCTTGACAACATAGAGGTAAAAAAACAGATCCCAAAATGGTGAGGGGGAGAATCTGAAAAACCCCATTTTTAAGTGTACCCAGGGGTGAATGCGACATAACGGATGCTCTTGGTGCTATTGCAGGTGTTTTTAGCATTTTTTAAACAAACATAGAAGGAATTCATAGATAAGCAACAAAAAGGCAGGAGAGATTCCCTTTTGATTTATGGGAAAAGATTAGAAAAACAAAAGAACAATTAAGGAGCATGGTGAGGGGCAGGAGAGAAGTGAAAAGTGCCTACAAGTATCAGAGTGGAAACACCATGGAGGGAGTGGAATTGTTTAGAGTGGTACCACGAGGAGTTAACGAAGATGAAATTGAGCAAGGGAAGGAAAATTTCATCTGAATAGGAGGAAAAAAATTAATGATGGAGAAAACTGCTAGTGTGGAATAGTTTCTTGCGGGAAGCAGTGGAAGCCCCTTTACTTGACTCATTTAAACCTGGACTGGATAAAACATGCCAAAACTTACTGTTAGGAACAATCTTATATGGGCAGAGGGACAGGCTCTTGCATCTTCCAGTGCCATGATTTTCTGGCAGGTGTTTTTAGGAGGCGCTCACTGTAAATTTGCCAGAATGGAAGGAGTGATGAATTACAATTTGGCTTGGTGAGAGCTGTTATTTTTCCCCCTCCCACCATGTTAGCAGACATGGGAACTGTGGACAATTAACTAATGCACTGAGGATCAGCAATATTACTGTACCTTCAATTTCAGCTGCAATTACAGAAGTGTCAGAATATGCACTCTAATGCAGGGTTTAACCTGTTTTAAAGAAAATGTTTTTCTCCCTGTGGAAAAACTGCAGGATCAACTCCTGAGGTGTTTGCCCAGTTTTTACTCAGGCAAACTCCCTGGAAGTCAGTGGGACTTTTGCTAAGATGGTCAATGAAATTGAAAAGTGGCTAATTCCAAACTGAGAAAGGGAAATACTTCTTTGCACCATTCGCTTACGGAACTCATTGCCACAAGAGCTTAGCAGGAGTCATAAAAGGACTGGCTATTAGTCTGGATAACAAGAATAGCCAGAATTATAATAATCAATGTTAAAAATGAAGAGCTTTGTAAAGGATCCAAGCCCTCGGGCTTCAGGACATAAGCCGCCCTCTTTTGGAGGTTAGAAGGAAACATCCCTGGGGCCAGGTTATCCTATAACCTGAAACATTTATTGTGCCTTCCTCTGAAGCAGCTGGTATTGGCCACAGTCAGAAACAGGATACCGGACAAGCTGGGCGCCTGGTCTGATCAAGTGTGGCAATTCCGATGTCCGTAAGAGAAATAACTCCAGGGTTTGGCCCACTGATTTGAAAAGTGATCAGAGAAGCTGTTGGTTGCTATGATTTATGGTCACCAAACTAGATCAGATCAAAGTAGTGACAGTAAGTTTCTAGCAGCCCGCAACAAGACAGTCTTGGATTCCCTTTGAATTAACACAGTGTGTCCTAACAGCTTGAATTATCTTGGTGACTTCACAGAGAGGGAGTAGGGGAGGAAAGAGAGGAGTCTTTACCTACTGAAGAGGAACAAGATTCATTCTGTGAGTGAGAGATGTGGTGTGAAATATGTCTGCATCACATCTAAATAAATAGCCGCTTTCCTCTTGGAAGACATTTCTTTTATTCTCCACACAGAGCCTGGATTAGGTCCATATCCTCAGACTGAAGGAGGGATACAAACGTCTGTCGGGGTCATCAGAGTGTTCACTTAGTTTCCAATCATAACACAAGAAACGTGGTGTTAGTGAAAATGTGACTCACTGGAAAAGTTCTGTGCCTGGAAGGGTCACAATGGAAAAACATCTGCTTCCCGTGCTCTGTCTTGCCACTGTACAGCATAACAATAAATGAGTAATACATTTAGGTTAACTCCTGAAGCAGTCTCTTCATGTAACAGTTACATTTAGGTGTCTGTCTTTAATTATTATTAAATACTTAATTTTTTTCTTGTCTTTAGCAATAGAATATGACAGTTATAAACTTATGCCATTCAGCCAAGTGTTTTATTTTTGCTGGTGAAGATAGCTTGTTGCCTGTGGTTAAAAAAATATATGGGGAAGATCCTCAGCTGGTGTCAATTGGCATAGCGCCACTGAAATCAGTGGTGCTATGCCAGCTTACACCAGCTGAGGATCTAGCCTGGTGCATGTGACTATATATCTATACATCCACGGATGAGATCCTCAAGTTCTGGCCAATACTTTATACGGATTTTTTTGGCCACATCTCACTTGATTGCCAGTTTCACAAAAAAGATGGTGAATTCATGAGATCTGAATACAGAGAGGGAATTTTCATAGGGCAAAAATCTTGGGGAGTTAATAAATCTAATTTTTACGTTGACTGTAAGGATTTTAGTAAGCTGCTCAAACCTAGACACTAAAAGGTCAAATGTAAGGTGGTTTTTTTTAAAAAAAAAATCTGTTTGAGGTCCCAGATCAGCAACAGAATACACTAAATACATTTTAAAAACAAAACTTGTGACAATCAGTCCTTACCTTGTATGTCTGGCAGGGTCCTCCTATGCTCAGGTTCTGTGGGGTGGTATCCTCAGGGCAGGTGCTGCCTGTTCTGTTTTGAGTCAGACGGGGCATGAGGCTTCCCTGCTGCTGGTTCTCTGGCTCTGAGAGACCCCTTTTCCATATCAGCTTTGCCCACTCAATTTCAGCTATCAGCAGCTTACTTTAGCTCTGTGCAGGGCCGGCTCTAACTTTTTGGCCACTCCAAGCAAAAAAAACCCCAAAACCCCGAGCGCCGCCCACCCCAAGCAAAAAAACCCCCAAAACCGAGCGCCAAACAACGCCCCCCCAAGCGCCGTCCCACCGTCCCTCCCCCAAGCACTGCCCTGCCGAAACAAAAACAAACAAACCCCGAGCGCCGCCCTGCCGAAACAAAAACAACCCCCTCCCGAGCGCCGCCCTGCCGAAGTAAAAAAAGCAAACAACCCCCCCCCCCCCGCCCCGAGCGCCTCCCTAAGATTGGCCACCCCTTAGAAGGTGCCGCCCCAAGCACGTGCTTGGTAGGCTGGTGCCTGAAGCCAGCCCTGGCTCTGTGTTTGTGCTGCAGCAACTGATGGCAAAGCTAGAGATGACCCCCAAACAGAATCCCTCTGCCTTGACTGGTGGGGGTTGGATAAAATGGGCTCAGGATCTGAAACAACCCTGGGTGGTTGTTTTTTCTTTTCATTTTGGAAAACCAGTATCCGCTTGATGAGGGTTTGCAAAACAAAAGCAAAATTACTCCCAATGTTGTCTAGAAGTATTATTTAATTAACCAGTGAAAAGGGGTGAAGACTTGAGGTGGCAAAATTTGCACGTGACACTAAATTATATAAGTTAGTCAACACTAGGATAGAGTGTGAGGAACAAAGCTAGGTGAATGGGTAGCATCATGGCAGACATAGTGCAATGCATACAAATACCATTGTAATGCACATTGGACAGAATAATCTGAACATTTGGTATGTTCTGCTTTATTGTAACCACCTGGGAAAAGGACCTAAGTTTTGCTGCAGACAGCTCAGTGAAAACATCTGCTCAATGCACAGCTGGGGTCAAAAGGGTTTGGATATTTATATGGATAATGAGAACATCCCCAGTTACATTAGAGATGATACAAATGTGTAAAGTTCTCATGCTTCATATGACAGTCACTAAATTATTAGGGTCCAGAAGAAACTTCCCAATGTGGACAGGTTCATCCTCAGATACATTTGGTACTGGCTGCTCTTGGAGACAGGTTACCAGTTTGAATGGGCCACTGGTCCAGTATGGCAAATGCTATGTTTCCGTGTTGTGCATCTCCAATCTAAAATAGCCCACCGCGCTAGTCTAGCTGGTCGTATGAGGATGTCCTCGGTTATTGCAGGAGGAACTTACCACTCTGAATTTAGCTCTTGTTAGGCAAATGAAGAGGATACTAATTCTCAACAACCTCCTTTAAAATTAGAGGTGAGCCTGAACCAAACCCCTGGATCTGAATGCTTGTTGAACTTCAGAGAGGAGACGATGGACTCCAGAATTTGGCAAATGGCTCCAATCTTTGTTCCACCAGTGTTTAGTAATAAATAAATAATGTGCTGGGTCCTTGCAGATAAGTATGAAAATGAACATCCCTGCCCCAAGAATGAAAAAGGGGAAAAGCTCTTCTTGATAGGGGAAAAGCTCTTCTTGACCTGCTGCTCACAAACAGGGAAGAAATAGTAGAGGAAGCAATAGTGGATGGGAACCTGGGAGGCAGTGACCATGAGATGGTCGAGTTCAGGATCCTGACACAAGGAAGAAAGGAGAGCAGTAGAATACAGAGCCTGGACTTCAGAAAAGCAGACTTTGACTCCCTCAGGGAACTGATGGGCAAGGTCCCCTGGGAGAATAACATGAGGGGGAAAGGAGTTGAGGAAAGCTGGCTGTATTTTAAAGAATCCTTATTGAGGTTGCAGGAACAAACCATCCCGATGTGTAGAAAGAAAAGTAAATATGGCAGGCGACCAGCTTGGCTTAACAGTGAAATCCTTGCTCGTCTTAAACACAAAAAAGCAGCTTACAAGAAGTGGAAGATTGGACAAATGACCAGGGAGGAGTATAAAAATATTGTTCAGGCATGCAGGAGTGAAATTAGGAAGGCCAAATCACACTTGGAGTTGCAGCTAGCCGGAGATGTTAGGAGTAACAAGAAGGGTTTCTTCAGGTATGTGAACAACAAGAAGAAAGTCAAGGAGAGTGTGGGCCCCTTGCTGAATGAGGGAGGGAAGCTAGTGACAGAGGATGTGGAGAAAGCTAGTGTACTCAATGCTTTTTTTGCCTCTGTCTTCACAGACAAGGTCAGCTCCCAGGCGGCTGCACTCCACAGCACGGTATGGGGAGGAGGTGACCAGCCCTCTGTGGAGAAAGAAGTAGTTCGGGACTATTTAGAAAAGCTGGATGAACACAAGTCCATGGGGCCGGATGCACTGCATCCGAGGGTGCTAAAGGAGTTGGCCGATGTGATTGCAGAGCCATTGGCCATTATCTTTGACAAATCATGGCAATCGGGGGAGGTCCCGGATGACTGGAAAAAAGCTAATGTAGTGCCCATCTTTAAAAAAGGGAAGAAGGAAGATCCGGGGAACTACAGGCCAGTCGGTCTCACCTCAGTCCCTGGAAAAATCATGGAACAGGTCCTCAAGGAATCAATTCTGAACCACTTAAAGGAGGGGAAAGTGATCAGGAACAGTCAGCATGGATTCACCAAGGGCAAGTCATGCCTGACTAACCTAATTGCCTTCTATGATGAGATAACTGGCTCTGTGGATGAGGGGAAAGCAGTGGATGTGCTATTTCTTGACTTTAGCAAAGCTTTTGATACAGTCTCCCACAGTGATCTTGCCAGCAAGTTAAGGAAGTATGGGCTGGATGAATGGATGGTAAGGTGGATAGAAAACTGGCTGGATGGTCGTGCTCAACGGGTAGTGATCAATGGCTCCATGTCTAGTTGGCAGCCGGTATCAAGTGGAGTGCCCCAAGGGTCGGTGCTGGGGCCGGTTTTGTTCAATATCTTCATCAACGATCTGGAGGATGGTGTGGACTGCACCCTTAGCAAGTTTGCAGATGACACTAAACTGGGAGGAGTGGTTGATACGCTGGAGGGTAGGGACAGGATACAGAGGAACCTAGACAAATTAGAGGATTGGGCCAAAAGAAATCTGATGAGGTTCAACAAGGACAAGTGCAGAGTCCTGCACTTAGGACGGAAGAATCCCATGCATTGCTACAGACTAGGGACCAAATGGCTGGGCAGCAGTTCTGCAGAAAAGGACCTAGGGGTTACAGTGGATGAAAAGCTGACTAAGAGTCAACAGTGTGTCCTTGTTGCCAAGAAGGCTAACGGCATTTTGGGCTGTATAAGTAGGGGCATTTCCAGCAGATCGAGGGACGTGATTATTCCCCTCTATTCGGCACTGGTGAGGCCTCATTTGGAGTACTGTGTCCAGTTTTGGGCCCCACGCTACAAGAAGGATGTGGATAAATTGGAAAGAGTCCAACGGAGGGCAACAAAAATGATTAGGGGGCTGGAGCACATGACTTATGAGGAGAGGCTGAGGGAACTGGGATTGTTTAGCCTGCAGAAGAGAAGAGTGAGGGGGGATTTGATAGCTGCTTTCAACTACCTAAAAGGGGGTTCCAAAGAGGATGGATCTAGACTGTTCTCAGTGGTAGAAAATGACAGAACAAGGAGTAATGGCCTCAAGTTGCAGAGCGGGAGGTTTAGGTTGGATATTAGGAAAAACTTTTTCACTAGTAGGGTGGTGAAGCACTGGAATGGGTTACCTAGGGAGGTGGTGGAATCTCCTTCCTTAGAGGTTTTTAAGGTCAGGCTTGACAAAGCCCTGGCTGGGATGATCTAGTTGGGGGTTGGTCCTGCTTTGAGCAGGGGGTTGGACTAGATGACCTCCTGAGGTCCCTTCCAACCCTGAGATTCTATGATTCTATGAACAGTCTAAATAAAGAGCTTGACTAAAACTCATTTGGGGAGGGGAGGGGAAAACAGCTCTGAAGTTGCAGTGTGCCTGAAATCGTGGTCCTTATTTCATGGATTGGGCCCTTTTTCAGGAAAATACAAATACATGTGGAATTTCTACAGCTACAGAGTGGTTAAAATGTAAGATTTCACTGATTGTGCCAATGTTCTTCATTTTCCATCCTTTAAACCGAATAAAATACTTTCAAGCCAGTAGACACATTTGAAATCTGGGTACAGTCTGATTTGCACTCCTGACTCATTGACTTCAGTGGTAGTTTGGTCTGATTAATGGATTGCTGGATCACACCCCCATTCTCTTAATGCTTTGGATTAATTATTGTTTTTTACAACTGCTTTGTCGATCACCTTTGAAAGCAACTTGGCCACATTGTGTGAGATGCTACTGAGCTTGCTACAGAGAAAAGGGCTTGGAATGCAGGACAAAGCTTCCGTTGGTTGCAATGCCTGTATTTGTTTTTACTGGACAGTGCTACTGTTTTTGTATATAGTTAAATTACTGCCCAGCCGCAAAGAATAAATAGCCCTCCTCCTCCTCGTGTGGTTTGGCAGTGATTGCTTAGAATTCTAGCTCTTCTCTGCTCAGTCTGTTGTTTTTAAGTGTTTGTTTTGTTTTAGTTTATCTGCCTGTCTGGAGGGAAAAGAGAGAGAGAGACAGAGAGAGGTGACTGCCTGAGGAGGATAAAGGAAAACAAATAGAGGAGAATATGCATGGAATCGAAGAAGTGGAATAATTAGGAACATGGCAAATGTTCAACCTCAGCGGATTTGTACAGTAATCTGGTGATTTTCCTGCGTCTGTCTTCATACAGATTGGCTCCTTTATTTGGGGCGGGGGAGGGAGGAAACCTGGGTTTCTGATAATTACAGGGTTGGTGGTCCAGTCCCGCTCTCTCTCCATAGCTCCCATCATCCAGACGCCCTTCCCCCGCTCCTTTCCATGGCTCTCCACCTCAAACAGCTGAGACCCAAACCACTGCACCTCCCTACCCCAGTAGGACACACACCCCATATGCTGTCTCCTCCGGTAACTCAGCCCCACCGCCATCTTTGACCCCTAGCATATGTCCTTCACCCACTCCCTTCCGCAGTGCCTTCCTGCTGCCACTCACCCTGACCTCAACACATGTTGCTCACCCAACCCCTCTGGCTAAGGCTCACTCCTGCAGACTTCTGACCCAGCTTAAATTCTCCACCCCTGCCATCCTGCCGCAGATCTCTCCAGATAGCCTCCCTTCCCCCACATACATTCCTCGCTTGCTTCCACTGCAGCCTGGCACCTACAACCCTTCCCAGTAGTGTGTTTCCAAGATATGAGGAACCGGTGATTTTTAAACATTAGGAATGGTCACATTGCTGTTATGAATCCGACAAAATATGTGACAAGGTGGGTGAGGTAATATCTTTTATTGGACCAATTTCTGTTGGTGAGAGAAAGACAAGCTTTTGAGCTTACACAGAGCTCTTCTTCAGGGAAAGGTACTCGGAGTGTCACAGCTAACTACAAGGTGTGACAAGGCATAAATATGAAAAACTCCCTTATTTTTGGCTGGCAGGTTAGCATTTCCCAGTAATGCATCGTCAGTCAAACTCAAGCACAGTCCGGGATTTTGGCTTGTCTCTTCATTTTACTAACTAGCTAAAAACAAATGAGACCAATAGTTTTGATGTCCAATGCAGGCTTTCTGGTCCCACACACTAGATGGCAGATGTTTGCTGGTGTATGTTTCTGCTCTGCTATGCCTTTCCCACCGAGTGTAGGTTGATTAAAAAGCAGCTCCCACTTTCTTGGGAATGGGATGAATCACTTGATGATTACCTGTTCTGTTCATTCCCTCTGAAGCATCTGGCACTGGCCACTGTCAGAAGACAGGATACTGGGCTAGATGGACCTTTAGTCTGACCCAGTATGGCCGTTCTTATGTTCTTATGAATACTCTTTCCCGGTCTTGTGTTGTTCTGATTGTGTCTGATCTGCGTCCTTTTACCAGCTGCTGATTCCTAAAGCCCCGCTCTGGGTTAACCTGCAAATGCCCCCAGTGCTCCTGGTGCGAAGTAGGGAGGAAAAGGGGGCCTTGCAATGAAAAATATCAAACTAAGGAGTTCTTTTAATGTAAAATCAGAGCAGGAGAGGTGGCAGAGTTCTCATTTCTTGTGCTGCCATCTGGAGGGTTAAGAATCAATTCCAGTGTGTCAGTGAAGTGCTGGCAGTCTTTGTGGATGAATTTTTCATAACAGGAAAAAGGCAAAACAAGACCCAAAAAACCCCTACAAAAATATATGTGCACAAAACATGTACAGCGGGTGTATGTGTGCATACAATACGTGCTACACAAGATACAGATGGTATATTTGAGTGTATTATATACACAGATATGTAGATCTAGGTCCAGATAAAGGTGTGAGTATCTACTACAGACCTACTACACAACATAAAGATTGTACATTTAAATGTATGTATGTGTTCCTTATGACTGTATCCATACAAAGATATATTGACAGTATATATACAGTGTACATGCATACCACACAGGTGAGGGTCCAGATCGTTCTCTGCTGTACACTGATATTGCTGATACTGAAATAAAAGTTGACATGCTTATTTACACCAGCTGAGAATCTGGCCTGGTATGTTTGTGTGTATGTGCGTACATATGTATATACACACATGCATGCTGAAACATACCATCTATCTATCTAATCTTTAAAATTCCTATACATCACAAGACAACCTTTAAAAAGTGTGTTACGTTTAATATTTTATTACCCTTGATAATAGGGGGTGTTTTGTGATAATTGTTTAGCCCAAAACCTCAATTTGGGGGCATTTGTCCTCTCTCATTATTTCACCGTGTATCTGATTGCTGCCAGTGCATTGCTTGTGAGCATGAAATCAACTAGGAGCTGAACACAGGATGACTGTTTAAAAAAATGTCTAGCTTTTCAAGCCGAAAAGGATATTGGGCCAGATCATGGGCTGGTGAAAATCAGTACAGTAATGGAACTACCATGATTTATACCAGCTAAGGATCTGGTATTTTTTAGCACAAAATTAAAGTGGGGATTTAAACTGGCACTTGCCTGCCATCATAGATTTGTGCCTGAAGCCCCAATCACAGCTGATAATGATATCATACATAGAGCTTACTTGGTATACATATCAGTTAACGACAGGATTGGTTTGGGATTGAGAAATATAAGCAAACTTTCAAAGAGAAATATTTGGAGTTTAAAAATAAGCAAACAAACTTGCAATGATGTAATAGGTGTTTCCATTAAGTCCTCTTTGGGTTCTCAATAACCTTTCAGTCTCCCTCTGGTTAATAGCAATGTCAGCAGAATTTGATGGAATTATAGCCTTGGTTGCTTCTTTATCTGTTTTCCTTTATTACAAAAGTGTGAGTATATAGGTAGAGAGAGAATAGTAATTTCAAGATTAAAAACTCAGTTCATCACCTTTTATAGCTGTAGACAGGCTTCAATTTTTATTTTGAAATGTTCAATTAACTTCTTAGTTCCTTGTAAAAACAGTCAATTTCTCAGGGGAAGGATTGCTGTGCCCTAGCTGTTAAGATTTAAGGTTCTTCATTCTTTTATGTGTGGAATTTTCATTCATCAGTGGTTCTGATGATGATTTTCTTCGTTTTTACTATGTGTCCCAAGGTTATTTGGGGGTGGGGAGATGTCCTTGTGTGTTTGTGTGTCTGTAGATGTACATGTGATTTAGTCAATTGGTGTAATATACCCAATTATGATACGGTGGAAATGTTATTACACTAGTTTACTAAAAGCAGAATGCTTCAAAGACTGTTATGCTCTTGTCTGCTGGCAAAAAGGTCTGTTTACTTCACTCATGCTGTTTTCAGCCTCTGAAGAGAGGCATCCTTTGTGAATCTTGTCCTTTCCACCAGCCTCTTTCTGAACAGCTTTTGTAGCTAAGCCAGTGCACACCTACGCACTCTACATGTGAGTGAAATAACAGCTGTCCTGATCCTTGGGCTGCTGAAGGCTAGCCCACGAGGGATTTTATGAACCATGAAAATCGCCTTTCAAGTCAACAGCTCTCTGCTGTCAGGAGCACAAAGAAAATATGCATCAAAGTTTGGCTTTGTTATGTTTGAATAACCCATTATTCTGCAACATGTAAATCTGCCTTCTCTTTTATTTAAAGTCACCACAGGGTGCCTAGGATGATGTGTGAAGCAATAGCCCTTTTCTTCAATGAGTTCTTCAGAATGTTTTCCTTTCCTCGTTCAATTGGAGAAGGAATTGGAGAAGGACGGCATAGGAAAGAATGGAATATACGAACAATACCAACCATGGTAAACAAATGAATACTATGCATATGCACATTTCGTATGCATGTTATGGTCCAGAAGCAAAAACAAATCGCTTCAAAATCGTCTTCATCTTTTCAGCTATGTGAAATCCTCTGGTAGGCCCCGATCCTGAAGATGAGTCCATACAAGCCAACTCTTGCCCTTGTGCAGTGCCCCATTGACTTGGATGGGACTCTGTGCTAGTGTAAGGGTCCACGTGAGTGGATCTGATTGTAGGATCAAGGACTAAATTTGCAGCGGATTCCCACATTCTGCTTTATTTAGTCCTTTGTGAATTCTGTTTTTACTTTATAATGGACATTATCAGATTCTGTCCTAGTTAAAAACACCAACTTTAACATATAGTAACAATGTTAGATAGGTAGCGACTCTTAATAACACGGTGCCTTAAAATGCAGGTCTGTTCTGCAAAATGCCCGTGTAAAACCATTGCTGCCTTGCTCCATAGATCTGCTCTTGGCGTATATTCAGTTGCATTACCTTCTACTCCAGAGAGCTGTGATGGTTCAGAGAGAGCATGCGCTGGACTGTATTTCTTCTTACACTCGTTAATTAATGGCCTGCTCAACCCACGGACATCTTCCCATTGACTTCAGTGGCCTGGATCAGGTTCTAAGGACAGGTGTGAACTCTGCCTTCACTGACATTTGTGTAACTCCATTGGATACAGTGCACAGGTATAACTGAGAGAGCAGAACTTGGCCCACAGAACCCAGATCTCCTGAATCATGGTTTAGTAGCTTAACCACAAAACCCTCTTGGCTCCCAGGAGGAAGGGAAGGAAGAGTTCTATATCAGATGCACTTATGTTTATAGCCCCATCACTCTTGGGCCCACATTGCTAGTCTCCTGGTCTGTTCTAGTAAACATAATACAAACCAGAAGATATGTAACCAAGATAAACCAATGACCGTTTCCCAAACAGCAATTCTATCTGCTGTTCCACAGTATCATGTCCTGGTTTAGCCATAATGATTTCTGACAGGGCAGAGAGTTTCTTTAAAATAAGGCCAGGATCTTTAGGCTCCTGAGTCCATATTTAGGAACCTGCACAGTGACCCATTTTTCAAACAGTGTAGAGCATCCAGCAGCTGTCATTCATGGGAACTGCTGTGTGCTCCGCACTCTTGAAAAACAGACCAATAATGGAGGCACCTAAATGTGGATTCACTTTAGATACAAATTTTTACAGCTTGGCCTGAAGGAATATAAACTTGTCAGCTCCCACAGATAGTCATGTCTGCCCTATGTCACGTCATAGTTGCCTCTTCGTTTTCTGGATAGCATTTACCAGTTTAACACAGACTCCTATGCCTTGAAACCTCATCTGAAGATCACTGCATGCCTCCAGTCCCCTTGCTCAAGAGAGTAATGGAAGGGAGGCTGGAATTTTTCATCCCCAGCAAGGTCAGTGATTAAATCATGCCACTGAATGGACATTAGTGGGATTTTGTCCTATTATCAAATCAAAGTAGGTGGGGGAGGAGTTTAACTAGTGATATTATCTTGAAGATTAAAAATTTCTAAGAACAGACTAATCATGTAGTATATACACACACAATCTGATGAGTCAGTGATTTTTGCTGGTAGGATTCCACTGTGAGTGTTATCTGGATACCACCAATGGTTGCTATTGCAAGCAGAAGAGATCTCACAAGAAACGGAGGAGATCATTTGGAAGAACAGACACTGCAGGGTTACATTTAGACATAGCTGAAGAAATATATATTATTAGAAACTGTTTTTCGAGGAGCAGTTTGTAAATTTCTCTTGGGATGTGTGGGGGACAGTGAAAGTATGTTTGCTTGGTTAAGGCACTGCTTGTTCTGTTCATTTCCACATCAGCTGATGATGTGGACCTGAGCCGAACGCTCCCAGACTTTTAGGGTGTTTGCAATTCAGATTTGAACTTTGTTCTCTTGAGCTGATGGCTGCTTTTTAAGGGACAGATTCCGATACCCTTAGCACCGTATTTCTTAAGTAGCCTCATCGACTGCAGTGGCGCTTCTTGGCAAAGGGAATCACAATGTGGCCCTGTATGTCTCTGAAAATGGCCTTTCATAATGTTTTCTCCCTCTCTTTTGTTCCCTGGGCTCTAGCTTTCCATTCTGTTCTATAGCCCTGTTTCCCCACCCCAAACGCACACACGCTACATTGACTTTTTGGCGTTCTAGGACTGACGCTAATCTTTTAAATTGGTTGGAAAGGGCATGGCCCAAATCCAGTTCCCCCCCACCCCCCCCCCCCCCCCGTTACTCATTGTGTCATCTCCCTGCTGCATTCCAGATGCCTGAACGCATTCTGAAAGATCAGCCACACTTGCAGGTGGTGACCTCACACAAGCTGATGATACATACTGGAGCAACCACATGTTACCAGACATGGCATCATGATTTTATTAGGGGGGAAACAATAAACAAAATAATTCTGGACCTTGTGAAACAGCCCAATGTTAACTCAATGTTTCTGCGTATTTCTCTAAACATATATTATGAAGTAAAGCAAAATTGCCAGAGGAATGCTGTCAAGCCACATAAATACGCTTCAGAGCCCTGAGCACTCTGACCTGAATGGATCTTTCAAACTCCGGATTGTGAGCTCCATTGACTGGCTCACAAGACAGCTTCCTGCAGGCTGCCCAGCTGGCGAGAAGGGTGCCTCTCAAGCAATGCCTACCTGATTGTTTTCAAACATGCCAGAGAGCAGCAGATTAAAGCAGGATTAAATGAGATGGTCTTGCACGCCTAATGGCTCCGACATTTTTCAGTTTCATCCTTGAGCACTTGTCCTTGTTCCCCCCCAACACAGACCCTTTGTCCCCTGGAAAAATGCATATGGGTTTGAGCCCTGTATGTCCAAAGAGGCCCTCACGCTTTCCAGTGAGGAGTGAGGCCCTGTATATTTGGCCAATATTGTTCATGTTAAAGCATTATCTTTCCTGCTTCCTGAATCTGTGGTTGGATTGAAAGTAACCAGTGTGGCTGATATACAGTCATAGACCCTCCTCCTGCTGTCACCACCCAAATTTTTTTTTTCGCCTCAGCTTTTAAAAAAAAATTCCTTTCATCCTGTTTCAGGCAGCTGCTCTTGCTTGTCCTGAACCAAAATCTGTTAGCCCAATGGCCCCGAACTTAAAGGAAGTTCAGATCTAGATCTAAACTCAATGATGAGTCTCTAGCTCCATACCTGCCAAGTGCCAGTCATTTGGAGGGACAATCACAGGTGTCCCATCACACTCTCACTGTTCATTATCCGCTTTTAGTCCCTGAACCTGTAAACATTTAAGCACATGTGTAAATTAACTTAGGTCTTTGCAGGATTAGGATGGTATGCAAATCTAAGGTTCTGAAGCTTATCTGTCACTTTGGGGCCACAAAGAATGTCATGGAAAACACATAATGAAACTCTTTTATTACAAAAAGAAAATCTTTTTGAAGAAACCTTGTTTAACTGCAGCTTCTACTTTGCTTTAAGCTGCTGTCAAATTAAATTAATTAAATTCTGCAGCAACTGGGATTTTTCATTAGTAATTTTTGCCATCTTTTGACACCGCCCCCCCACCACTGATATGCAGAATAATACTAAATTTGAAGGAAATATTTACTTTCAGAGCTTGCCTATCTAAAGAAGCATGGTATAGAAACATAGTTAAATGAGTACAAAGTCCTGTGTGTACACTCATCAATGGAAATGTTACTTCTATAGATATATGATCTGAGCCAGGCTTAAAGTAATAGGAATGTTCACACACAAGTTGCAATACCTTACCTAAATCAATTTTAAAAAATCACATCTCTGTAGTTTGACCCAGTGCAGCTTTGCATATAGATCAGCTCTTAACAGATTATTTTAAACTAGTTAAAAAGAAATAGGTCTAGAAATTAGCATTAGAGTATAAAAGCGTGGGAGTACAAATAAGGGCAGGTCTACACTACCCGCCGAATCGGCGGGTAGCAATCGATCTTTCGGGGATCAATTTTTCACGTCTAGTGTAGACGCGATCCCCGATCGCTCTGCCATTGACTCCGGTAATCCACCCTGGTGAGAGGCGGAAGCGGAGTTGACAGGGGAGCGGCGACAGTCGACCCTGCAGCGTCCTCACGGTGCGGTAAGTCGATCGAGGTACGTCGACTTCAGCTATGTGAATAACATAGCTAAAGTTGCGTACTCTACATCTACTCCTGCCCCTAGTGTAGACCAGGCCTAAGAGAGGTACAGTACAGTGTAACGGTGTTTCATTGTGTGATAAACACAATGAATACCGAAGATAACTATTTTAAACTGCAGACATAGGCCAAATGTTCAGCTGCTGTTAAAGTCCATGGAGCTGTGCTCATTTTACACAAGCAGAGGATCTGACCTGGTAAATTTTTTGCTCTAAAAAACTGAAATTCTGTTGAGATAATCCAAGCATCTCACAAACACTAGTGTGCCCACAATGCCGTAGTGAGCTCTGCGTTCTAAGTCATCTCACAAACACTAGTGTGCCCACAATGCTGCAGTGAGCGCTGCGTCCTACGTCATCTCACAAACACTAGTGTGCCCACAATGCCGCAGTGAGCTCTGCGTTCTAAGTCATCTCACAAACACTAGCGTGCCCACAATGCCGCAGTGAGCGCTGCGTTCTAAGTCATCTCACAAACACTAGCGTGCCCACAATGCCGCAGTGAGCGCTGCGTTCTAAGTCATCTCACAAACACTAGCGTGCCCACAATGCCGCAGTGAGCGCTGCGTTCTAAGTCATCTCACAAACACTAGCGTGCCCACAATGCCGCAGTGAGCGCTGCGTCCTAAGTCATCTCACAAACACTAGCGTGCCCACAATGCCGCAGTGAGCGCTGCGTCCTAAGTCATCTCACAAACACTAGCGTGCCCACAATGCCGCAGTGAGCGCTGCGTCCTAAGTCATCTCACAAACACTAGCGTGCCCACAATGCCGCAGTGAGCGCTGCGTCCTAAGTCATCTCACAAACACTAGCGTGCCCACAATGCCGCAGTGAGCGCTGCGTCCTAAGTCATCTCACAAACACTAGCGTGCCCACAATGCCGCAGTGAGCGCTGCGTTCTAAGTCATCTCACAAACACTAGCGTGCCCACAATGCCGCAGTGAGCGCTGCGTTCTAAGTCATCTCACAAACACTAGCGTGCCCACAATGCCGCAGTGAGCGCTGCGTTCTAAGTCATCTCACAAACACTAGCGTGCCCACAATGCCGCAGTGAGCTCTGCGTCCTAAGTCATCTCACAAACACTAGCGTGCCCACAATGCCGCAGTGAGCTCTGCGTTCTAAGTCATCTCACAAACACTAGCGTTTCCACAATGCCGCAGTGAGCTCTGCGTTCTAAGTCATCTCACAAACACTAGCGTGCCCACAATGCCGCAGTGAGCTCTGCGTTCTAAGTCATCTCACAAACACTAGCGTGCCCACAATGCCGCAGTGAGCTCTGCGTTCTAAGTCATCTCACAAACACTAGCGTGCCCACAATGCCGCAGTGAGCTCTGCGTTCTAAGTCATCTCACAAACACTAGCGTGCCCACAATGCCGCAGTGAGCGCTGCGTTCTAAGTCATCTCACAAATACTAGCGTGCCCACAATGCCGCAGTGAGCACTGCGTCCTAAGTCATCTCACAAACACTAGTGTGTCCACAATGCCGCAGTGAGCTCTGCATCCTACGTCATCTCACAAACACTAGTGTGCCCACAATGCCGCAGTGAGCTCTGCGTCCTAAGTCTCGGTGGCTTAGCCTCCTGGCAGTTCCTGGGGACAGAGACGGCACGCGGTCACAAAAGAGGGTTAGCGGCTGAGCCTGATCTCAGTGCATTTTCCTCCTCGCTCGAGGCTTTAAAGGCTTGGCTCCATTCTCAGTACTTAATCTGCTAAACCACCCTACTGGCTAATTTATACTATAATTTATGTGACACTTCTTGAGATGAAAGTGAGTGAGAGCGGGAGGGATGGGTCATCTGGAAAGAAGCTCAGCTTCACTATATCACAGTTTGCTTCTGCCACAGGTTTTTTTGGCCGAGTTTCTTAAATAAATAAAATGACCCGGAGCTCCTAGATTTATGGGGTATGGGGCACATGGCACCGCGTGAGCTGTACAGTCAAGGATGAGGATGGCTAAGGGTGGTAATTGAGTTGGTTCAGTGGAACCTCCCTCGTAATAAGATAAAAAAGGGGGAGTTGCTCTGTTTTCTTAAGCGTAATGCCTAGGTTTGTTTTCCTGTTCTCAGGGTCCCTGGAGGAAAGAGGGTCAAGTCCTTTTGCACATCTGCAGTTAGAAAGAGGGATGGCACTAGGGGAGATTTATGTAACAACAGGATCTCACTGCATATTCTGTTTCTGATGGGATGAGGTTGTTGGAAGAGGAGAGGGAGAAATTTGTTGTGGCTAGTCACATCTACCATGTGCCGTCCTGACTATCCACTCCAATAGAGATGGCAGTTACCAACTGAGGGCCCTACTTGGCAATCCCACATTTTGTCCCCTATAACTACTCTGGGGGGAAAAAAGTTACATCATTGTCTCCCCTCCAAACGTGGGTGTTTATCTCTACTGTTACCTTGTCTTCCTCTCCAACTCATTTGTCCATTTGTTTACATGTTGCATATTGTCTAAATCCTAGATGGTGAGCTCACTTCACGTAACACAAGAAGTAGAGGTCACCCAGTGAAATTAACCAGCGGCAGGTTTAAAACAAACAAAAGGCAGTACTTCTTCACACAACACGCTGTGAAACTTGTTGCCATGGATTGTTGTGAAAGTCAAAAGTATAACTGGGTTCAAAAATAATTAGATAAGTTCATGGAGGGACGGGTCCATCAATGGCTATTAGCCAAGATGGTCAGGGACGCAACTCCATGCTCCAGGTGTCCCTAAACCTCCAATTGCCAGAAACTGGGACTGGTCCACAGGGGATAGATCACTTGAAATTGCCCTGTTCTGTTAATTGCCTCTGAAGTGTCTGGCACTGGCCACTGTCAGAGACAGGACACTGGGCTAGATGGATCATTGGTCTGACCCAGCATGGCCATTCTTATGTTCTTAATCTTCACTGAAGCTGGGACCGTCCTTGTGTTATTTCTCTACACCAGGGGTCTCAAACATGCGGCCCATGGGCCGCATGCGGCCGGCGGAGCTCTTCCCTGCGGCCCGCCGGGCTCCCTGCATGCGCCCCCCCCCCCCCCCCCCCCCGCCGCACACATCCCAATTTTTTATTTTTTTTATTTTTTTTTTACCACCAGGCAGTTCCCACTGCCAGACAGCTGTTCTGGTGGCGGGAACTGCCTGGGGTTTTAAAAAAAATAAAATGGGGGGGTGCGGGGAGCCTGGTGGGCCACAGGGAAGAGCTCCGCGGGCCGCATGGGAAGAGCTTTGCGGTTTCTGGGAGGGAGGGGGGAGGAGCGAGAAGCCGTGCGCACAGGGGAGGAGGCGGAGAAGGGGTGGGGCCTAATGGAAGGGGTGGAGTGGGGGCGGGGCCGGGGGCAGCGAGGGGGCGGAGTCAGTGATACGGCCCTCGGGCCAATGCACTAGTCCTCATGCGGCCCTCGTGGTAATTTGAGTTTGAGACCCCTGCTCTACACTGTATCTTATTAGGGTCCTTCTGCAATAGAAAAAGTAATAATCAGGAAGTTTGCAAAGTACCAGAGTGGGGAGTTTGTGTTTGAGTTGGGTGAGTGAGCACTGATGGTGTGCTCAGCCTTGTACAAAGAAACTTTCCTAGGTATAATTGTCCTGTCAAACATCCTCCCAAAATATGCAGAAATCTGGTGTGTTATGTGTAAAGGTTAAAATAGAGCCTTAGCTAGTTATCAAACGGGAGAAACCTCTGAGATTGTGTCTTTTCTAGAGCTAGTCAGAAACCAGAATCTCCATTCTCTAAGAAATTCTGACATTTCAAAATTTGTTTTTGTTCCGATTCAAAGAAAAAAATCAATTTTTGAAATTTCTTATGAAATATTGCAATATAATATAAGTCTAAACAAAATGAATTGAAACAATAAAGATTTTACTTTATGAAACTAAATGTTTCAGAATGATCAAAGCTAAATGTTTTGACTTTTTTCTTTAGAAATTTTCATCAAAATTGACACATTTCCACAAAATTTTTCCATTTTGACAAAATTTCATTTTCCAATGGAAAATTGTTCCATCAAAAAAACAAACAAAAAACCCCTCAAACCTGACCAGTTCTAGTGTTCTGTGTTTTGAGTTCAAACATACGGGAAAAGTCAAAGTGAAGCAAAATCACCAAATGTTGCCTGATTTCAAACTGAAGTCTTATAGTTTCCATCCTAAATCATAATTTGGCAGAGATTTACTAAAAACTCAGCCTACATTTGCCAAAAGAGTTTATAAACGTCATCTGGATTTTGGGTTTGTAATGAAACCCTGTGTTTTTTGCTTGAGCTCCAGTTTGTTTTTTAAATGAAAGGGGATAACTATTTTCACAATAGAAGATTAGATTTTTTGAAATGCATAGCATTTTCAGTACAATCTTATTTACAAAATACAAAATCTAAGGTCGCACTTTCTGAAAGGCTGATACACATTGTTAGAGGCACCCAGCACATATTGAGGACATTACATTGACCCAATCTTCTATATTAGTAACATTAAAAACTAGCTTCAGATGTGGATTCGGAGCCCAGATTTACACTTTCTGCAAGACTGATTTTATGCCTCTGCTGGAAACTAGGCAATCACCCATCAGGCAACAGCTGGCCTCTGATTGCAAGTATTTCTGGCTTGCTGCTCATCCTATGTCATATTGTCATATGATATAGGGGCAGTAGCGTAGCCAGGGGGGGAGCAGGGGGAGCGGCTGCTCCCCCTATGAGGAAAAGCGGCGCTCAGGCGCCGCCCAAGCCTCGCTAGGACGGCGCTTTTAAAGGCCTGCGGCTCCTGCCACTGCGGGGAGCCACGGGTCTTTTAAAGCACCTCCCGCCCCCCCGCTGCCGGAGCCTGAGCGGGGAGCGGCTCAGGGGGGCAGCGAGGCGGCTCCCCGCTCAGGTGCTGAGCGGGGGGGCAGCAAGGCGGGGGGCTCGCCGTGGCTGCCCTCCGGCTCCCCGCTCAGCAGCTCAGCCGCTGAGCGGGGAGACAAAGAGCAGCCGCAGCAAGCCACCCCTTGTCTCCGCGCTCAACAGCTCAGCGGGGAGGCAGCGGGCAGCTGCAGCAAGCTGCCCCTTGTCTCCCCGCTCAGCCGCTCAGCAGGGAGACAAGGGGCAGCCTCAGGAAGCCACCCCTTGTCTCCCCACTCAGCCGCTCAGCAGGGAGACAAGGGGCAGCCGCAGCGAGCTGCCCCCCAAATCTTGGCGCCCTAGGCGACCACCTAGGGTCGCCTAGTGGGTGCGCAGGCCCTGCCAGTGGCTCCGGCGGTGGCGCTTTAAAGGGCCGGGGCTCTGCAGCGGACCTTTAAAGCGTTGCAGGGAGGGGGAGGCGCCTTTTTATAGCGCCGCCGCTCCCCCTGTGCTCAAGACCCGGCTATGCTACTGTATAGGGGGTCAGATTCTGCTCCTGTTGAACTCAATGGCAAAGCTCCTTTTTTACTTCAGTGGGAATAGACTTACGCCCATAGTGTGAAAAACAGACAGTATGGCACTAAGAAGTGTAACTACAACATAGATGAACTGCTTAGAAGGAAAGAAGTAAAAGCTTGAACCTCAGTTCAATGGATCACACTTAACACAAACCTCCCAATATCCCCTTCTCATCAAGCTTAGAAAGAGGCCCGTTTTCAATGCTGAAAGAGCAGAATGCCTGGTTCAGCACACTTAGGCCATGCCCATGAACCGTGGCAGAAAATGCAACACTTGTGCATTATGAAACAGCAGAAAAAGACCTTTAAATTGCTTGTTACTAATTGGTCTCCCTCACCATTCAGGTCCTTTTGTGGGCTTTCTCTGGGCCCTGTCCAAAACCCACTGCAGGGAGTGGAAAGACACCCACTGACAGCAGTGGGCTTTGAACCAAGCCCTATATTATTAAAAAAAGACAAACTCTCCTTTCCTATAGCCTACTTAACAGGCTAAGTGTGTTTTAATACAGTTTTTACAGGGAAGTTCAACTAAAATATTCATAAATACCCTCTAAAAGTAGGGTCTGCAGTACATTAGAAGCATGGCTATTATTTCTAAATGTAAAATGTTTCATAAAAATAGAGACTATTACCTTTTGGTTTATAGCTTCCCTCCTATTGGGGCAGGAGGGAGATGAGCATTCACGCATGTTTAAAGCACATATGTACTTAATCTACATTCCTCTCTTACATTTTAGTATAGGAAAAGTAGAAGCCAGATGGAACATACTAATTCTCATGTTAATGAACTAAAGTCATTACCATAAGGTACTAACTGCACTTGATATGTACAATGATACCTACAGAAGGCTTCCATGATGCACTGTGGCAGCTCAGCCGCAGGGAGAGGCTGTGGTGCATCATGGAAGATGTAGTTGAACAGGGCCTATAGAGGAGAATGGGGGCATGAAGGACTTGGAACTACAGCTCCCATGAGGCACCATAGCAGCTCAGGCAGACCCGGAGATTAATGTTGACTTGAGAACTGGAAACATTTTGTTTTGATTTTTCCAAATGGAAAATTTTGTTGAAATGGATCATTTCCCTTGGAAATTTTTTATTTTGATGCAAGAAAATGTTTAATTTTTAATGCTTTTGACCAGCTCATATGTACATATATATTACTGTTAGTAAATATTCATATTAATAGATTCCAAGGCCAGCAGCAGGGCCGGTGCAAGGATATTTTGTGCCGTAGGCGACACTTCCACCTTGTTCCCCCTACCCCGGCTGCGCGCAACGAGAAAAATGACGTCATTGCCACTTTGTACCGTAGTGTGAAGCAGTACGCTGGTGCCTGCAACGCAGAGCTGGCGTAGGCTATAGCTGTAATGTACGAGAGAACGACAAGTTACAATGCAAGTTCAACGACATTTCTCTTTTCTTTATTCATTCGTTCTCCAGCAATAGTGTAAAAAAAAATTATTGGGCCCTTTTTGGCGCCCCCAAATCTTGGCGCCCTAGGCAGCTGCCTAGTTCGCCTAGTGGTTACACCGGCCATGGCCAGCAGGGACCATTGTGATCATCTGGCCTGACTTCTTGTATAACACAGGCCATAGAACTCCCCCAAAATAATTCCTAGAGCAGATCTCTTAGAAAAAAATCTAATCTTGATTTAAAAATTGTCAATGATGGAGAATGCACCATGAACTTTGGTTACAGTTAATTGCTCTCGCTGTTAAAAATGTATGCCATATTTCCGTTCTGAATCTGTGTAGCTGCAACTTCCAGTCAGACAGATTCACGCTGGAAATCAGGCGTAAAGATGGAAGGCCTCTGTTTTAATAGGAACTTCAATTTAGAAGTTTCCTCAACTAGGGCTAAATCCTGAGACCTTCTGAGCTCTTGAACCTCTTGCCAACCTCAAATAGGGTGACCAGATGTCCTGATTTTATAGGGACAGTCCCGATTTTTGGGGCTTTTTCTGATATAGGCAGGCGCCTATTACCCTCCACCCCCTGTCCCGATTTTTCATACTTGCTATCTGGTCACCCTAACCTCAAAGGAAGCTGCAGGTGCTTAGCAGGTCTTAGGATTTGGCCTTTAAAATGTAGCAGGGACAGGTGTGACTGACATAACATGGGTTGGTCTTTACTTTTAAAAATCTTTGTACAACAATAGTTAGGGTGACCAGATAGCAACTGTGAAAAAACGGGACGGGGATGGGGGGTAAGAGGTGCCTATATAAGAAAAAGTCTCAAAAAACAGGACTGTCCCTATAAAAATGGGACATCTGGTCACCCTAACAATAGTGAAAAGAATTTTCCTACAATCCCCGCGCCAGGGAAACAGAGATTGATGCTTTGCATAATTAAAAGGTAAGTGGCTAGTACATACCGTCATTCATTCACCATCTATTACTCAAACTTTATACAAATACATCAGTATAAACTCCTCACCAGGGCCACAATTACATTATAGGTTACAGTGTAGTAGCCGTGTTAGTCTGTGTCAGCAAAAAGAAAATAAGAAAGAAAGAAATACTTGTGGCATCTTAGAGACTAACAAATTTATTTCAGCATAAGCTTTCGTGGGTTAGAACCCACTTCATCGGATGCATGGAATGAAACATACAATAGACAGATATTTATACAGTCAGAGAAACATGATAAGGTGGAAGTGCGAATACCAACATTACATTATAGGCATCCATCATTCCACTGATACTCTTGTTCTATTGTGTTTGCACAAAAAACACTGTGGGTGAGATTCTTGGCTGGTGTAAATCTGTGAACATGCATTGAAATCAATAGCTACACTGATTTGCACCAGCTGAGATATATGGCCCATTGAGTAATGTAAAAACGTACTTGTGGCAAAACTTAATACCTTCTTGTACCAAGAGCCTTCAAGAACAGACTTGAAAGAGCTCTGACAAGTGTCCTTCATGACTGTTACTTTATCAAGTAGAGAGACAACGTGGGTGAGTTGTAATATCTTTTATAGGGCCAACTTCTGTTGGGGGAGAGAGACAAGCTTTCGAGCCACACAGAGCAATTCTTCCAGTCAAAGCATTCTCCGTTTATACTGCTAGCATCCTCAGCCCACGTACAGGTAGGGTGACCAGATGTCCTGATTTTATAGGGACAGTCCCGATTTTGGGGTCTTTTTCTTATATAGGCTCCTATTACCCCCCCACCACCCTGTCCCAATTTTTCACATTTGCTGTCTGGTCACCCTACGTACAGAGAAGGGACCCCAAGACCAGTTCAAGGGCAATAGACACAGACCATAGTTGCACGAGAGCAGTCGAATTCCTTGTCACACAACACATAATGAAAAGAGACAGCCATTCACAGCCTCTGCATCTAACCACCCCCCCACACACATCATTGGATCACAGGCACAGTGGACCCAACCCAAGCTCCATATACCAGGCTGTCTAGTAGCATCTCTTAACTGGCTCAGTGCTGCTGATTCATGTCTTTGAACCAGAGGAGCTAGTATTGGTTTGTAACAGCAGAGCAGAGTCTTTAAAAAGGAGCCGCACCATGGGCAACGTTACCCGGGTTAGTTAGTTACCTCTGCTCATTTTGGCCATATCGGAACACAGTGTTGAAGGGACTAGATACAGGGCATTATTACTTCCACTGCTCGTGATTACTTTTTTTGTGACTATATCCACACTGTGTGCTGCACATGCCTTTGTGGGAAATGGAAAATGATGACTTCTGTAGAACATTTGAACCACGGTATTGAATTTAATTTAGAATTATACAGCATCTGTGTGGGGAGGCAAGAGCCCTCAGGGGAAGGAAGGAAGGAAAGGGGCCTCCAAGGGTGGGCTGGTTAGTGGTTACTCATGCTGGTTGGGATTTTCAAAAGCACTCAGTATTGGCCTAACGCTGCTTCCGTTGAAGTCAGTGATAAAACTTCCTCTGACTCCAGTGAATACAGAGTTAGGCCAATGCAGATCACTCCTGAAAATCCCACCCGCTCTGTCCAACCACAGTCACCATCAACTCAAGGATCCAGGAAGATGTGGATGATCTTCTTTCCCTTTAGATAAGTGGGTTGGAAGTGTTATTGGTGCCTCTTCATGGTGTGGTTCTCTGGTGGATCTGTCTGTATCGGTGCTTTTCTGCCACATACATAGCCCTTCTACCTTTTGTTTCTCCTTGTCTTTGGATCTAGTACTCTACTGTGCTGGGCATTGCCGTGTGTCTCAGATCACATTCTTAATGCTGATCATGGAAACATACAAATTACAAACACAAGAGTTATCAGAGAGTTACAGGGACCAGTCCCTGCCCCAATCTGAATTGCGACCTCCTGTTTGCCTGTATAATACTCTAATTTTATAGCTAATTACTAAGAGATGATTGGTCAAATCAGAAAATGTATTGCAAATCTAGAGGGGATGATCATTCAGATGACTTATGATATGACCTTCAGCACTTAACAATCTGGCAGGAGTTCATATCTGACTGCTCGCCATATTATTACAGTTAGTTTCTTTAACTTAATACCATTTTTCAAAAAAGCTTGCCAGAGTTTAGAGCAATTTTCATGAAAATATTAGTGTTTTATGGAGAATTAATTCAGCTAGACTTCTAGCACTGACATACCAGGGTACAGTTCATAGCACAGAGGTAGCTGTGATCTCTGCTTTTGTTTAATATTGTTTTGTGACCTAACTAGTTAGTGGCAGGATGACTGTTTGTTCATGCAAAGTTATAGTTTGGAAAACCAGCATGTCCAGTTTTATTTTTATTTTTTCATTCATCAAGAGGAATGGTCTTGTAGAGAAGGCACTGGATGGGGAACCAGGAGATCTGGGTTTAATACCCAGCTCTGCCATAGACTTCTTGTGTTACCTTGGGTCAGTCATTTAATCTCTCTGTACCTTGAGATATTATCCCATCTTTAAAATAAGGATGATACTACATCTTTTTCCCCATCTTTTGTCTGGCTTGCCTCTGTATGCTCTTTAGAACAGGGACTACCTCTCACTGTTTGTACAGTGCCTAACACAATGGGACTCTTGTTTCAGTCGTGTCTAGGCACTATTCTAATACAATTCACTTAATAAATAACTGCTCTTTAATTAAAATGAAGTCAAAAAAATAATTAAATGCTTGTTCTCTGGTGCTAAATTATGAATAATAGTATGCAGAAAATGAGCCAGAATTCAACAGTGCCTTTGAACTATAATGGGTTGTCTTTTTTTGTTTGTTTGTATTAAGATGTCAAACAGTATATGCAACATGTGTACAGAGAAGAAATACGGCTAATGTATGAACTACAATAAAACACATGAATAATAATATGCAATGCAAGAGAAAATGAGAGAACAGATCATCCACTAGTAATCACATGGGGTTGCAAGGAGAGGCTTGGTAAAAACCTTTCATCTGTGAAAGGTAATATTCTCGTCACCGATCCAAAGCCAGCTTCTGGAAAGACTCATGGTAGTAATCAGGTACTGTAGATGAATATATTCACTCAGTATAGATACAGTATGGTGAGTTGTACCATGAATTATTTGTCAGAGATTAACTTCACTCTCTCCAGACTTTCTCTGTAACTGGAATTATAGTTTGCATATAGTAGAGGAGCAACAATCTGAGGGTGTATGTTCATCATCAATATAGGTAGAGTTTCCCTACATCTGAGATCATTGCAAGTAGATTCCACTGTTATTCCATGTCAAAATTATACTCACTGAGAACCAAAGAATTTGGGAGTGCAAATTAGAAGCCGTTTCTCTCTGTACCCACTGAGGAATGGTCTCTGTACCCACTGAGGAATTTTGGCACATTGAGTGTTGAGCTTTTTTCATACTCTGGCCCCAGTTGTGAGTGCTGAGCAACAAACCCAGCTCCTTAACTGTGTGTGGATGTACACTGTGTATATGTTAGGATATATATTGATAGTCTTCTGTAATGGCCCCAAACACCACACATCACAATAACAATGTTACTATGATGGTTCTGAGCCTGACTCTAGTGTTTTTAATAAGGGTTAGGGAAAGCAAAGCAAAAATACACAGGAATCACCAGAATCCAGCATGAGACACACCCAGGCAGCTGTGAAATAAATGAAAAGCCCCAGTAGAGAATGAAAAGGCATACACAATCATTAGGGTCACTGCTGGGTATTCAGTATCTCTCCCACTACCCTCCAGGTCTGAGCATGCTTCTTCTCCAGCATCCCTACCCTCCAGGTGCTGAATATACTCCCTTTGAAGTTGCATGAATTCTTTTCTTGAATTAGATGCCCTTTGTCCAAGGGGATGTGTTTACCATGTAAGGCAGTGGCCACATTCCTGCTGATATACTTAATGTTTGCTTTGTTGTTTCGCATAGAGTTTCTGCCCTCAGAAACTGGAAGCATAATTACTGTAGTCAACAAGAGTTGTACCAGCATGTCTCAGAGTCGAAGTACTTAACCCTAAAAACACAGCTGAAAATGTCAATGTCATTCAGGATCTGAAATAAGAATATCCTGTGATCTACTTTATATTATGCTGTATGAATTAATCTCTAACAGTATGTTTTAAGAGGAAATATTTCTGTTATATGGAAGTGTTACATTCCTCCAGTTACAGAACTGTATATTGCAGATCTACACTTTCCTAATGGATTGGGGTCAAATAGTTTAAAACTGGGTGCCAAAAGTTAGTATACTATATAGACATGGTCCTGAGCTCTTTTGTTTAAGTGCTTAACTAAGACACCCATGTCTGAAATTATTGGCCTAGCTGTATTTCTTCTTTTTTAATCTAGACCAGAGTATTTTTGTAGCATCCTTTCAGGAGCAGTTTAAGGCATTTTTGTTTTCTTTTTAGTTCTGATGTTTTGGTGAGACTAAATAATATATATTTAGTTTGCTAGCTTTAGGAATGTTTGTCGGCATATTCCCTCCTGTAGTTATTATTTCTTCGTGGCCCTTTTTTGCCAAACAAAAGTTTTACTATTTTAAAGACAAACTTTATTTGCAGCTCCCAGACTCACAGTGCGACTCTTTTATATTTGCAGTTGTTAAAAAGCTAATTCAGGAAACAAATGTTCCCTCTATGTAAACAGGTTAGTGCAAAGAAATACACACTTTTCAATGGATGTTTTCTGTAGTCCTGAATTACCAATGGATTTCAAGAGTGATGATTATTCTAAAGACAAACATGCCACACAGGGTCATCCTGTAGAATGAGAAGCATTGTACTGCAGACAGTGCAAACCGCAATGAGTGGGTCATCTCCCACCCCAGATCTATGCACCCGGGTTTGGGGTTTCACCTGTATTACACCATCCCCCAGGCCCGGGGATCTGCAAAGTTGCTTACACGTGTCCAGAAGGCTGTGCAGCAGAAAGGAGTAGGGCTGGGAGATGCTTTTTGTTTTTCTCCCTCAGCCACACTCAGCACCCAGGAGGAACTGCACCAAAAAAGCAACACTGGCCCAGGTTGCTTTACCTTAACAGTGGCCAGTTTGCACAGATTGAAACCACCCCTCCCTGTGGGAGGGGTACAGGGGAATGTGGCCAGGGCGTGGTGAGAGATACAAGGGCGCCCCAGAGCTGTGAGGGGATTTGGGAGCCTGGCCCACTGGTTCTTGCACAGGGGGAAAGAGAGGCTGATGGTTCTTGAGCAGTCCTTTTTGAAGCTGCTGAATTCTAAACTCCGCTGTTGGTCTACCTGTCTGTTGCCATCCATTCAGGCTTGTTCACAAGCCCCCAGTTATGATCCAAATGTGAATGCTACAAACCACGAGATATTTAGATTTGAGTTACCCTAGAACAATAGAGAGGAGTGCCCCTCTTCTTCAGGAACAGTATTTGTCCCAGCAATACTCCCATGGGGGGAGGGATAGCTCAGTGGTTTGAGCATTAGCCTGCTAAACCCAGGGTTGTGAGTTCAATCCTTGAGGGGGCCATTTAGGGATCTGGGGCAAAAAATTGGGGATTGGTCCTGCGTTAAGCAGGGGGTTGGACTAGATGACCTCCCTAAGGTCCCTTCCAACCCTGAGATTCTATGAATACAGGTTACTGCTTAAACCATGTAAAACAGGATAGAACTCATCACGGTTTCTCAGACAGCTGCAGTTGTGGCCTTGATCTTGCTGGTTTTGTCTGAACTTCAAGTGCCTCGGAGTGAGCCTCACGTGCTGAGTGAAATCCCATTGCCCATGTGTGTAGGAGCAGGAAGCCTCCAGCCCTCTGCTGTCAGGGGCGTTGACGTGTTACAAGCTTAACAGCAGAGCTACTAGGGCTTCTTGCACTTTGTTTTTGTTCTCTGCACACAGCAAGTGCCTGCACTTTCCAGTGTTTACATAAAACCGGGTTGAAAAACAAATACTCTGGAGCTGATATAAATCATAAACCGAGCCCTTCCAATGGCACGAAATGTGTCGGCAGCCCCCTCTACAAAAATAATTCCCCCCTTTTGCAGTGCTGTTTACAGGAGGATATTACTATATCGCCTCTCTCTCAGTGATGATTAAGAGTAGCTATGTCCTCCATTGCCGGGTCAGAAGTCAGTGGACTCTTGAAATCTGCTTTGGTTTAGGATACACTGAGTGCACCGATGGTTGTGGGAGTTAGCTACTGTTTTAGTAGCGAAGGTGATTGCTACTAATAGTGTCAGACAACTGTGAGTTTCTGCATATGTTACGCTCCTGGCCATAACCATCTCCTCACTCTGTAGCATGTGCTGGAAGGAGCCTGTGCCAGTTTCAAGTGGGACATAAACTTCTTTGGCCAAATCCAACGCTGTGTGACTCCGTTCACTGTCCCTTGGTTGACTTGACTTGAATCACAGCAAGGATGACGTGGGGTCCATGTGTTTACGGCTTCGCCGTTTTTCATTTTCTCTCTTGGATTTCACTTCAAACTCCATCCCTGTCATGCCTTCAGAACCACCTGTGCCAAGGCAGGGCCTGATCCAAAGCCATTGGAGTCAATGGCAAGACTGCCATTGGGCTCTGGATTGGGCCCCCAAGCAATGCATGTAGAAGGACCGGTGCTGCAGTAGTATGGGAGGCCATGTTGCTGTCCTTGGTCCAAACACACAACGCCCATTGTCCCGACTGGGAATTATGCCAGAGGAGATTTGTTGGCACATGGTCTCAAGGGTGTCAATCCACTGCCCTGCAAGCTCTGAATCTCAGAGCTGATGGGATGTGGCCTGAGTTGCCCTTCACAAAGGGTGGAAAACACTCCATCCAAATAAAGCCCAAGTATTCAGGCTCCCTGTGGGTGGGGTTGAAAGGGGTTGAGGAAATTAAATCCACGTCTCCAGACCAGGATCAGGATGGGTGGCAGCTGCCCAGTTTCCGGTCTGAAATAGCAGCCTAACCGCTCCTTCACACTAGCGTGGGGAATTGAGGTTGCTGGATCTGTGTGAACACAATTCCGTGCTCTAGTTCCCTTGGTTCACTCCCAGTGTGATCTTGTGCAAAGCCATATGTGGGCTGGTGCAGGGACCTTGTCTAGAGCACACAGGGAGTGTTCCGGCACAGCTATTCAGCCAGAGCACCTCTCCCGCGCGCCCATGTTGTAAGGCTTAAGTGATCCACAAGGACTTGCGCCCGCCCTCTACAACACGGATGAATTTCACCCAAAGAAAAATGGATTCAGTGTGTATTCTGTGGCAGCTGAATTTCAGGGCAGACGGGTTATAGCTGCACTATCTCCAAAGTGGGGGAAGGGGTTAATGGAATGGGAAGGAGACGGGAAAACTAATCAAGCGTGCCTGAGATTCCCATATCTATGCTGGGATTAGTGCAAGGAAAGCTGCAAAAGGTTGAGGGGAAATAACTGGATAAACAAAGATAGAAAGAGAGAATGGAAATTGTTAGCTGTGAACTGGTGACATGTAGAAACTTGAGAAAAATGGGGAAGTGGAGATTAGAAGACAGTTTCTCCGTAATGGAGAGAAATGTTTTAACTAGAGTGGGGTGGAAACCAGGCAGGGAAGTTTCATTTCCCGTATTTGGTCTAAATAGCCTGAACATCAGGGATGAAATTTGCAGCGTGGTTTAGGGGAGTTGGACACATGCTTTCTATTTAACGAGTGACGTCAGCAGATTAACCCTTCTTACACTGCTGCAATTCGACTGCAGAATCAGACCTTCAGTGCCAGCAATGGGATTCAGATCTAGGAATCCCTGGCTCTCAGTCCTGTCTCGTTTTAGATCTTCTGAACTCTGCCTAACTGAATACAAAAGCTGAAAATGCCACCCTTTGTGTTTCCATTTCTCCTCTTTATGGGTCCCACCGTGTGAGGTGCTGTACACTGCAGTGCCCATTGAAGCCAATAAGAAGTGAGGCCATTAATAAAATACATGTATCTAAATCCCCTTAGATTTAGATGTGTCTAAATCCTCTGAGATTGCTTGGAAAGTCCCATCCAAATATTTATGTACTTCAGATATTTACAGGTCTTTTCTATGCTCTGGGCACCCACTGCATAAACTAAAATTCACAACACCGATGATCATACAATACAGCAGATCCTTTCTTTTCTTTAAAGAAGTAAACATAGCGATTCTGGTTTGTGAAAAAGCTGCCTGCTTGAACAATTACTAATTTACCATGCTAATAGTGCTTCGTCGCCACGATGCATCATCCTTTGAGGAGAAATCACTTACTCCTGTGCTTTAAACAGGATATTTTTGTCCCCTATTGTCAACCATAGCTGTGGATCTTTTTCTTAGGCTTGAGCCAATATTATCTGATGTCACAAGTCAACACGTTATCTGCTCAGGATAGCGGCAAAGGAACTACCTGAGTCTAGGAAAAGTGGAACGAATAGATTTTCAAAACCTGCTACCTATTTGCCAAGGGCCTGATTCTCCACTTCCTTTGCACCTCAGGTATCCATTCACAGTATGCAAAGCCATTCTAAGGTGGTAGCATTTTACAGCCATTTGGCACAGGTGTAAATGACTACACAAAGTGCAAGGCAGAGGGGAATCCAAGTGCCACCATTTTTAGAGCTGTGGTCCTTTCTCTAGAAGACGGCGCTTGTACACCAAAGGTCTACTGTGAAACGAAGGAGAATGACTTAGGGCATGTCTACATGGTGCAGCAATGTGCGCTACACGCCCCTTCCCCCATTGTGCACATCGTGTAGACAAACACCGAGAGATAAATGGCCAAGATTTTCAAAAGTGAATTCCCCAAGTTTTGGGTGTCCAATTTGAGACACCTGGAAAGGGGCTGATTTTTCAGAGGTGACTGTTCAACACTTTCAGACTATCAGGCAGCGCCTTTAAGATGTCCCGAGTTGGGCACCCAAAATCACTATTCACGTCTGCAAATCTTGGCCAGAGTTCATAAGGGACACTGGTTTGGGTGCCATAGTTAGATAGCCCTCTCCCAATCGCAACAGAAAAGATTCTATAGAAGCATTGGATGTGGTGCTGGAGTCTGAGGAGATATAAGGCTCTTTCAAGGATTATCAGTCATTTTTATTGTGAGATCTGAGTCTTTTCTGTAACCCACTCACCTCCATTGATTCTGTTCCCCCGAGCTGTCACCTTGAAGCGGCATGATTTTGGAAGAAATTCCCTTGTAGTGGAGGCTGGAAAAGCCAGAGAGGAAGGTATTTCGGAATCCAGGGGAAGCCAGTGTATTGCTAGTGGGAGTTACTGAGGATGCAGTGGTGAAGAGGACTCTACGGGGGGTGGGGGGGGGTGGGGGGGGAATTGTAGAGGAAGCTGTGCCTGGAGGTCCCTTTAAAACATACCAAACTGGCAGGGGAGATGTCAGCTGTTTGGTTATGGAGTAGCTCCTTATGTAAGCATCTCTCGGTGAGCTTTACAACCAAATAAAAGGGAATCCAGCTGAAAAAGTAGCAGCAACTAAGCCTTAAGAAAAAAGGCTTTGAATGAACTGGGCTTTTCCAAAGAGGAGGAATTCCACAGAGAAGGTTCATAATGAAAAAGGGTCTGGTGCCAAATTAAATGGACTCCTGACAGAAGAAACCATCAACGGCCATTTTGATTTTATTTTTGGTGGTAGAGGGGGATAGGAGAATAATACTCTGGTGTGTGTATATGCACCTATATCACACACACACACACACACACACACTTTTTAAAAAAGCAGGCTAAATGGGAAAGGGAGGAGGTGTTTAAGACATGAACAAATATTGCAGCTTGGTGAAATTTTGATGAAATATTTTGACAAGTTGTTTTGACATGGTATTAAAAATGAATCTTTTTGTGTGTAGCTGTGTTTAAAACGTAGTTGTCAAAACAACAGGCAAAGCCTTGGTATCAAATTTGAAAACGGAGGCGTGATAACCATGTCAGGAGCGTAGTTTTATTAAATTTTACGGCAGACACTGAACCAAATGATGATTAAATCCTATGTGTAGGGGGGAGGGGAGTATTGCATCTATGATTATTAATATCTTCTCTTCTCCTGATTTTTGAATTATAGCAGCTTATTATTATTTTTATATAGCTCTCTTAATGAACAGAGCAATTTACAATTAAAAAGAAAAACCCCAAACTTAACACTTTTATAGGACTCTAAGTTCCTCAAAATACTTTGCAAGCATTAACTAATCCTTGTAACACTCCTGTGAGGCAGGTACCTAAGTGGTGGTATCCCCAGTTTACAGATGGGAAATTGAGCATTAGCAAGGTTAATTACATGCTCAAGTCACTGTGTTTGAAATAAGATTATAAGTCCAGAATTCCTGGTTCCCACACGAGTAGCTGTTTGCAGGATTGGAGCCGAAGTCTGTAGCATGTCAGAGCTTAGAAAGGACAGAGTGTGTTTGTGTAAATAGGAAAGCCTGAGAAGCGGTGGGACATGGGCTCCCATGCTTGATATATTTGTTCTGCCTACGTCAAATTCTGGGTGCGGATGGAGTATCCGGATCCGTAGGGCAGCAGTGTAAGGTTAGGGAGTTGCTTCTCAGCTTCCTGAATTTCCTGATTTCCCAAGGTCTGGTCATCTTTTCCTGCTTTGCTCACTACGGCACAGCTCCCTCCTGAATCTTTCTAGCTGCGAGAGCTCCCTGCGCTCTTTCCATTTACACTGAAAACAACAAATAGAACCGAGCTGCAGCAGGCTTCTCATGGTCTAGCTATGTTAAATTACCACTCTGTACCTCAAGAAGAGTGTGTGTAAGCTAAGGACTCAATATGTGCAGCCCCATGGACTATGCCAACCTTATAGGAAAGGGTGGGCCACTGAGCAAAGCTTAAAAAAACACTAAGGCTCTATAGCAAGGAAGTTATTCTAGGAGCATAATAAAGTTCTGTCTGTCTGTGTTTATCTAATATTGACACTCATCATCAGTGCCCGAGCACCTCCCAAATATTTAAAAAGACATAAACTTTCATTGACTTCTATAAATCAGGGGATAATGGCACTGAATCCATTGGCGTCCCATTGATGTAACTGAGAGGAGAATTAGGCACTCCTTTAGGAGAGCATTAACATCTTGCCGGTCTAGGTGGCGTGGTAGGTTACTGAAGCAGCCTCTTTGTCCTGGAGCAGAGGTCTCCCAAATCCTGGCAAGCTGTGACAAGTGAAGAGGGGCTTGGAGCTGCTCACCTTGGCTTCATCTCTATTTGTGCACATCATAAAACCACCCTAGGGGAACTGTAGGTCAGTTGTGTTCTGTGGTCAGCTGTGAGGAACTTGATTAGCCACGACCCCCACCAAACCTCGTTTTCATGAGCACTAGATTTGTACAGTACAAAAATGTATAAATGAAAGCTTGCTATTGTTTCCACAGAGCTAGTCTCAAGCCGGAGGCTGGAAAGCGCATTTTCTACTTCAGACACCAGGGTCTAATTGCCATCCATCCACGCACCCGGCCCTCATTCCAATTTCCCGTTCGTATCTCTTGACCTCTCTTGAGCGCTGGTCTCCAAGAAGACGACAAGGATTTGTGTGTGTGATTGATGCTATTTCAGCATCTGTCACCCCCAAATGGAAAATAAAAAATGTCTTTGATACGAAGAGCCCTTCCAGTGTGCAGCGGACTGACTGACTGCCAGGGGAAGCCGAGACATTTCATTTTCATTAACAAGGAGATTAAAACTCCCTCTTTTCCGTAAGTGATTAATGCCTGTGATTATGCGTTAACAGATTTTGCATACAAGTGAGGTTTTTATCACTCAAACAGCATTATGATAGGTCACTTAGCTCTTGTGTGGTCTTACCTATTAACTGATAATGGGGGAGATAATTAAGACAGAGAAGTATGTCCCCGAGGTTTGGTAATTGGACGGAATCTATTTTATACAAATGAATAGCCAGTGCTCAGTTGCCTGTGGCTGATAAGTTTTAGTGTAGGAGCCAGTCCTGTGATGTGCTGAGGGCCCTCAACTCACATTGACTTCAGTGGGCGTTGCAATGCTTGGCCCCTCTCAAGAGCGGGCCACTAACAAGGAGAAATGGCAACTCAAAGGATGGCATTTCAGCCTTTGTATTCAGATAAGCAGCTTTCAGAAGACCTAAAAAGAGACCGAACTGGGAGCCATGGAGTCTTGCATTCTAATCCCATCTCTAACACTATGGGCCTCATATTCCTATCAGATGCACCAGTGTAAATCAGGAGTCACTCTGCTGAAGGCAGTGGATCTATACTAGTGTAAAAACAGTGTAAAAAAAGAGGAAAATCAGGTCTTGCCTATTTGCATGGTCTTGCACAAGTCACTGTGTCTCTGCCTCAGTTTCCCCATCTGTAATACAGGTTTAATAATAATTGCCTACTTCAGAAGGCTGTGACGAGGATGAATTAGTTAACATTTCTGAGGTGATATGAAGGTGGAAAGCCCTGTGCAAAATGATAGAGAGGAGCTCAGACCAAAACCTGAACACCATCAAGCTGTGGGAAAATTTGATTTAGATCCGAAATGCACAGCTAAGGCCATTCATCTCTAGTAAGTGTGAAATACTATTATAAGGAATTCAAACTAGGGATTAGAGCAAACTGTTTTCAATCAGGGGCAGATTAAAGCATAACCTCTATACACCCGAGGTTAGCACCCCAGTTGCTGGAGTCGTGTGATTACATCAGAATCTGTTTCTGAACTTCTGAATCTCAGTTTCTGGCCCTTATGGTTGTGCAAATAACAACATTTGGAAACTTGACCCCCATGGAACTGCTAGTGACTGTGCTGTCTGCCTGAGTCTGCAGAGAGCCTGAAACAATAGTACTGAGGCGTGGGGGCTTGTGAAATGCCCCATTCATCTCAGTAGGGTTTTAATACCAAGATCCATTCCTCGGGGGTTTATGCCAACACCAGCCCAATAGAGAGCTCTGTCTGTGGCAGGAGAAGAGTGAAATGGGCCCATTCCCCCATTCCCCAAACAAACAGCTATTTCCTAGCTTATGGAGTAAGTTCTGTGGGGCCTCCTTGCTGCTATCTCTGCCTCTCCAAAGAGGATGAGTTCCCTGCCTCTGCCTCTACATGTAGGGGGTGGAGTTGTAGGGGACCTGCATCATAACACGAATAGGGCACCAGAATGCATTAGTCCAGCTTGATTTCCAGTTTTTCAAGTGTGCTTAAATTAAACCTGGCCTGTTTACATCTTTGCTGAATAAGCCGCATGCAATACATATGGGTCAGACATCAGTGTCTTCTCGATTGCTGCTAATGTATTTGAGGGAAGAGGCAAACCAAGAAAATATCCTTTTTTTTCTTCTTCCCTACCAGAAGGAATCCTTTTTGCCATTGCAGTAATTCCTAGCCAGGATTTACAATTTGTTTTTTCCCTCTTCATGCATTTTGTGTGTGTGTGTTTTGCATATCATTTGCTAGAGCCATATTAATATATAGTGCTGTTTAATTAATATATAGGAGTTTAACACAGAAGCCAGCTCACAGTGAGTTTGAATACATTCATCTTTACCCACAATAAACCTAAATGAAATGCCAAAGAGAAGAGAGATGTGGTCCAAATGAGAGACTATAAACTACTCTATCTGGCATTCACTCTTAGGTCTAAGTGAGGAATATAGTTGGAGATTCCATTTTTAAAACTGAGTTAAATAATTCCAAATAGCGAACATGATCATCCTTTCGTTCCGTGTTTCTACAGCACCTAGAAGAGTGGCATCCTGACCCACAGGGGCTCTTAGGCATTAGGGCAATACAAATCATTTATAATGATGCTGATAGGATTTGAAACACCACATAACACCTAGCATAGGCAATTCAGCTCCTTTCAATTGTGTTAACTGGTTATGCTGAGAGAGTCCATGGGTACAACCCATTTGTTTCTAGACTTCACAGTTGGGCATTACTGCTGGACCTCTGGCTGCTGGTAGATAATCATAGAGAGCAGTGTTGAGGAAGGCTTCCCTCCCACGCCCCAATCTTCATCTGGCCGAGACCTTACTACTGTAATCCAGGTTTTTGACACCTCAAGATGAGACTCCTGCAGTGCACTCTGTGGATTTGGCTGCACGGGGGAGTGGGGGAGTGAGTGGTATCTTAAAACATGTTAACTAACGCACACATTCCTGAACACAACTTAACAAATAGTGTAGACAAAGACTGTCACTTTAAAAAAGTGTCATCCGGTTGTGGTTAACCCTGCAACTAATGTTTGTGAGTGAGGTACTTGTTAACAATGTTTACTCTAATATCTCCTATTATTTATTTGTATTCCAGTAGCTGAGGGGCCCAGTGTGTTAGGTGCTGTACAAAGACATAGTGGCAGTCCCTGACCTAAAGCGCTTGCAATCTAGACAAGACAAAGGATGGACTAAAGGAAATGTTATCCTCACCATAACAATAGTAGTTTAACAACAGTCTCCTTTAAATATTTATGGTCAGGTCCATCCATGGTGAAAGCAGGTGAGATTCCACTGATCTCCGTAGTTTTGATCTCAGTTATATCGGATGTTAACTCAGTCCGTAGAACTAAATGCACTGCATAGTGACTCTGATTATTTATTGTATGCATTACAGTGTGCCTACAAACCCAGAGTAAAAAACAGTCCCTACCCTGGAAAAGTTTAAAAGAGACAGACAGAGGAAGGTCTATATTGCCATTTTACAGATGGGAAAGTAAGGCCCAGGGAGACTGAAAGATTTGCCTATGGTCATAGCGGAGAGTCTATAGCAGCACCAGGAATTGAACCCAAATATGCTGAGTCTGATTGTAGCATTTTAGCCACAAAACCAAGCTTCTAATCTCTTTTGTTTTTTGTTTTGTTTAAGCTGCCGTGTTTCCCTCCCACTGCATTTTTAGAATTATATCAAAGGCATCTTATTTTAGAATTATGTCCAAAAGCCGGGATATGTTCTTTTCTTTCCTTTGGTTCTTTTTCTTTTCTTTCATTAATAAATCTAACTAGTGAAATATATTTGAGAAAAAAGATTAGTCACGGGCCAACCTCACTGCTGGTGTAAATAGGTGCAACTCACTGGAACAGTTGGCGCGGTTCCTGCTCCTGCCAGCAGTAAATTTGTGTCTGAATGTTCTTGGATGACAAACAGTAATCTGGATGCATCACAAAATTATTCCCTCTTGGCTAGAGAAGTGATTAACCTACCTTCAGTGTATTATGGTTCAGGTGATGGATCAAAGTGTACCATTTTTTGTTTGAGACAATCTTACTGTAAGACTATTACCTTGTTTAATTTCTTAGAGGAATATCACACAAAAAAATTCAGGAACATCTTACCTTTCTGATTGTATCGTCTGTTTTCCACGCAACACTACCTTGTTAAATGAAACAAAGACACATTAACTGAAAATCAGCATGAATATTCATCTCTTTACAGCATAGCTCTGATGCGTTTTATTTAATCTTAGTGATATAAAAGGATTGTTAACAATTCATGCATACCAACATAGCCATAAAATACATTCACTGGATAATAAAAGACCAAATTTTCACAGAGAGGCTCCTGCGTAGTTAAACTTTACAGGGTGAGCAGTTTTTATTAAGGAAGTAGGAAGGAGCAGGCTGTATTTTTCCGTAGATAGCTGAGTTCCTCTGTTTCCCTCAAAAGGACAATTGTGGCTTTTTGTTGTTTATGCAAGCCTTGATCTGCTTGCAGGGACAGGCAAGGCATCCTTTACAAAGCGAGCAGATGGTGTGGGCTTTTCATATTGAAAATGAAAAGATGGCAAATGTGTGCTAGGGAGTTTCTGTGAAGGTATTATTATGGAGAATTAAGTTTAAACTATGGCTCTGCCCTGAAAATTCTCTCTAAAAATGGCATTCTGGGGTTCTATATTCCTGTGCTCACTGATCTCTATATTAGATTTGCTCAGTCGGCAAATAAAGAATTGAATTTTTTTTCTCCCTATGAGCCAGCTCTACAGACTGCTCCTGGCTCTGATTGTTGAGTGGGGTTCTTTTCCTTTTGCACATTGTTACAAAGATTCTGCAGGCAACATTATATATTCAGTGACCCCTTACAACCTTATTGGCCACCAATGGATTTGCACAGGTGTAGCTGAGGACAGAATTTGGCTTTCAGAACTGCTAGGACAGCAGGTGATGTGGGATGTGGAAAGAACCCAGCTTGCCCCACAGAACCCAGGCTGTCTCTGTCAGTTAGGGAAAAAAGCACTTTTTTATTTGCAGAGGGAACAAATTTGACACGGAAATAATTGAGACATAATAAACATGGAGACCTGAGAGTGCCACTTTTACAAACTCATTTTTAAAGGTACAGCCACACTGCGTGCTTGATCCTGTGCTGTTCATGTCAATGAAAGTTTTTCATTGACTAGAATGTGAGCAAGATCAAGGGCTTTGAAAAGTAGCTCCATGGGCACTGTCGTCCGACCCTCTTCCTTCACAAAGGACATTCCCTTTCAGTCATTAGGCTTTCTAAAGGTTAGTTTCCTGCTCTGTGGAAGCCCATCAATCAATTCTAAGGGAGAGTTCATACACAAAGGCTAGAAATATACATTTTTTACTGCACATTAAGTACTGATGGACAGGAAGCCTGATGGGTTTGGCTGTTAGATTTGAAAACACATCTAACACTTTGTACGCTCATCTTAAATGTATCTGAATTTACCAGAATCTGGTTCAGAAACTGGCTTGAACTATCACAAGAAGAGACTTTCCTCTGCAGTTTCAGATATGGAGTTCATCAGGTTAGAAATGCCACAAGGTCAACGTTTCTTGTGAAATGTTCAGCGTTTCCTATCTTAGCTGCAACTGGGACTGGTTGGAGGAAAAAGGAGAAAAAGTTTGTGGAAACTCTTTTGAATTGTTATCTCACCCCCTCCCTCCAAAATTCCAGATTTTGACCAGTTTCAGAGTTGGTGTAAAAAAGGCAAAAATGGGGGAGAATGTCAGGAAGGCATTGCAAATAGTTTGTCAACATTTCAAAATCTGAAACATTTCCACCAGCTGTTGCTGAAACCAGGAAAAGCAGGGATGAGAGGAGACAGAGAGATGGCCTTGGGCATAAGCTGCATAGTTAGCCATTTAGGGTTATGTAATGAATCATGATCACTCACTAATAAGCCAATTCTAAACCAATTCCCCCACCTGCAGAGTTTCTAACTACCTGCTTCCCCTTGCATCACTGCATGCAGCCAAACTGGGTTGGTGGAATAATGAAGAAAGGTTGTGGCAAAACCCATCTTTACCTAGTACATCAATACATTGAGAGACTGACCCTTGATGGAGGGCAGCAAATAAGAGAGGAAGAAAAGTCATGTGAACTTTTCTGAGTCTCAGCCAAAGTGAGTTTTGGATGACATTTCCTTCTGATTCTTATTTCATGCCAACAGATTCACTCATACCTGTTGATTCTCTGTGACATCTTACTCACTACAACATAAAGCAATGGGTTGGGTGAGGTCTTCATGGGCCTGGCTTACAATCACATGGGGAAGCTGGGGAAAAATACACTTTGTGCTAGTCTGTGCATGATTCCGGTTGGGAAATACAGGCCCATGGATTGGTGAACACTGTCAGAATTTCTCCATCAGAAATGAAGATGAACTTTGAATGAGCAAGAGGAGAACTGGAACCAGTAGCCACACCCAGTATCTTCTGTGTCCTGCATGGCACCACACCTCAGTCTGTGCTGAGGCAATGTGATGAACCTGACACCTCTGAATCAGTGGCTGACTTGGGATCTAACTGCAATAAGCTACCTGCAGCCTAGCGCCCTCAGTAACAGGGAGAATCAGGCTCATGTTCAGGGGTTGTTTTCACTCCTCTTGTGTCTGGCCCACCATGAGGCACCAAGACAAATCTTGTTTGTCAGTGACAGGTCACAGCTGTTGTTTTTGTTTTGGCTTGTTCTGTGATGGCCCTTCAGAACTTTGAAGTGTGGTGAAACAATACTGAAGCAATCTGAGAAAGGAGAAGCAGAACCACGGGCTTCAGTGGAGGATTACTGGACACCAACTGTGTGTAAACATTTTCACCTGCTTGCTCTCAGTTAGCTTAACTCTCCAAACACTGCTGAGGCAGAATGGCTGCTTACGCCACTAGCCCAGAGGCAAAGGGTCATGTTGGCCAATGGATGGATCTTTGGAATCTGGATGGATCTGTGTTCACCAGTGAGTCAGAGGCGTTACAGTGCTCCACAGGCCTTGTCTTCAGTGCTAAAAAAGGTGCGTTAGTTACCCTGAGGTTAAAACACATGTGAGCTCTCCTGAGGTAAAAACACAATGAAGGCAAGGCACTTCAGTTTTATTGCGAGGTAAACTCACTGAGATCAGCCCCATACTTACACCAGAGATTGATCCTGGTGAGCTTACCTTATGGTAAAACTAAAGTGTCTTATCTTCACTGAGTGTTTACCTAGGGATAGCTCATGCACATTAGTTACCCTGAGATGAAACCCCCCCACAATTTTTAGCAGTGAAGACAAGGCCTCAGATGGCTGCTGGTTGGCCACCTGCTGCTTTACTAGGGATGAAAATCAAAGACTGAGCAGAGAGAGGAAGACAACAGTCCCTGCCTAGGACTGAGAGGAGAATAATTTTGGTGTGGGGGTAGGCTGGGAGAAAGGGGAATGTTGACAAGGATGCCGTGAATTTTTTATTTTTTTTATTTTGAGTGGATGAGCCAAAATAGGGTGGAGGCAGAGAAGAACAACCTAATCTGTTTTGTAATCTGAGCCCCAGTTAGGATGAAAGTTAAGGACTCTTCATAGCAACACAGACTCCTTATATCCAGCCCAGTGGATTATTAAGCATGACTCCTGCCTACTAGCATTTTGTTCTCTAGCACACCTTGAAGGAAGAAGACCACCTGCACACATAGCAGAAGGTGGTGGGTTAGTGAGGAGGCTGAGGGGAGGAATCATTAGCTGTGTGGGGGAAGTGTGGAAACTGGCTTCTCTGTTTGACCCATAAATATGAAATCAAGCTGAGATCAAATAGCATCACGAGGAAGGGAACACTTCAGCACAGTAGGTAGCGGTGTGTTCTGCTGTGTGGGCCCTGAAATAAATGGGAAATGTAATAGGTGCTTGTTACCACATTTGTTTTATGTAAAATCCATCTGTTGTTGAATGCACATTGCCTGTGCCTTCCAGTGAGCCTGAGTGAGTATAGCAGCCTTGAGCCAGTGTCTGGAGTGGCAAGAGAAAAGTAGTTCCTTCCTGACACGCAGCCAGCAGCAGTACCTCCTGCTGGCCAGTCAGGAAAGGGTGCTGGCTAGAATTCAACTTCAAATTAGAGGAGGAGGAAAAGGAGAAATAGAATTAACTGTAAAAGGCAAGAATCTTCCATTATTCCAAGCAAAGCCATCCATAAGGGAAAATGAACTTGGTTATTTTACTGGGATTGCCAGAAGTGAATACACTGATCTGTTCATCCTAACTACAAGTGCAGACCAGTCTATGGTCTTTCAGGCTAGGAGAGCAGGATGAGAACTCCTACTGCAGTCCTGACCAACAGTGATGATATACATTTCCAAAGCCCCAATCATCATAGCATCAAGATGCCAATTTAAAAGTGAATCGGTTCCTAAGTGCCCTTCCTGAATAGAGATGCTTTGCTGAATTTAGGCCATACTTAATCTTTCCCAGCTTGTAAAATTGAAGCTCAGTCAGGAATCAAAGCACTGGGAAGTCTGACATAAAATACACATTCAAGTCAGTTAACCTATATGTCATAGACTCATCTACATTAAGGAAAATGCACATCAGTGTTACCAGTGAAAACCCCTAACGTAAAGGGGCTGCACCTGCACAAAGTAGGGTTTACACTGGGGCAGCTTAAGCCTGTAACGTCAAAATGAATCTCCCTTTGAACCAGCACAACACATCTATATTAGGGGGTTGCACAGCTAAACGGCCCATTTACACCACCTGAAGATTTGGCTTTTGGTATTTTGGAAGAAGTCGCCTACCCAATTTGTGCCTCGGTTTCCTTAGCTGTAAAATAGGGATAAAAACAAGAGCCCTCCTTTATGGGTTCTTATGAGGTTTCAAAATCCTTTGACATCCTCATATGAAAGAGGCTTCAGAAGTGCAAAGTAGCAGTAATATTTATTACAAGAATCTTCATCACTGTGATGGCCTTTGATCAAAGACTGAGCTGAAATGAAAAGTGTACGCAACTGGCTTAATTCTTTTCTTTGCAACATAAAGAAAAAGGAAAAACTTTCCTTGTAACCTGAACCACCTTCTGTTACACAAGTGGTCTTATACTGTGTTTAGTGTTGAGTTATCTTTCTAAATGGCTGTCATCTCACTCATCAGAAATGGTTAAAAACCTTGGGTTCAGAAGAAATCCTAGATAATTAAAGGCCCTTTGATCTTAGTACCCTACAGTTAAGCATGCTGGGAGACTTCAGGCTGCATCAAACAGAGAGATCAAAAAGAGTTCAATATGTGGTGAATGGAATAGAAAGCATTAATAGTGCCCAACCAGTTCTTTGTTCTTGTACAGGAATAACTAGTAACCAATTAAATGTGTTCCATGTATTGCTGTTCCATATCTTTACATTTGCTGTTTTCTGTGATGTCACTAAAAGAGCTGATACTGATAACTGAAGCAGCTTGTGAACAACATTGTCCAACACTCCTAATTCAGTGTATCCTTAATGACACTACTCAAACACTAAACCTTTGATTCTTCTTTAGGATTTGTTACGATGGCATCTTCTGATATTTGATAACTTTGCAGTTAAAGATAAAAATATTGACCCCCCCAAGGAGAATTGTTCCAGACTTCTTAAGAGCCAACCTGGCTGAGACTAGAGCACAGACTGCTTTTGGGTAAGGTCTGGTCTTCCAATGAGACCTTGAGCAGAAAGTCCTGGGTGGTCTCCGGATTCTGCAGAAGTGTGTGTACGAGGTTTTGGATCCACAGGTCAAAATCTTTAGAAAGGATCTGCTTTCTCATTTCAGTTCCTTGTTGAGTGTTTTCTAAACCAAGTGCCCAATCATATATATCTTGTTTATTGTGTTTCCATATTTTTTAAATAATATCACTTAGCACATTTCATCCTAAGATTTTTCCTCAGTACCACTGCAGGAGAGGTAACTATTATCCCTATTCTACAGAGAGCGGAACTGAGGCATGGGCTTCATGTGGTGTGGGATTTAAGTAAGAAGCACGCAGCAAATCAGTGGCAGAATCAGGATAGAATATAGGAGTCCCAGTTTCCCAACAATACAATAGCACGTCCTCTCATGTATTTTTTATTTTGTTTTGCAGATATGGTACTAGCGGATTCTACTGTATGTCTTATAACCTCTACTCTACGTTTTAGCTTCTCAGTATTAGGGCTATCCAGTAGGATACACATTGTATTCTTCAGGCACACACAAACATTTGGGACCAGATTTTAAAACGTTCTCAGCACCCAACCTTTCCTATTGTTCAGTGGGTAAGGCACAGGGGGAGGGATAGCTCAGTGGTTTGAGCATTGGTCTGCTAAACCCAGGGCTGTGAGTTCAATCCTTGAGGGGGCCATTTAGGGATCTGGGGCAAAAATTGGGGATTGGTCCTGCTTTGAGCAGGGGGTTGGACTAGATGACCTTCTAAGGTCCCTTCCAACCCTGATATTCTATGATTCATTCTCCACTGTCCTTGATGGGTGGGGCATTTTTTGTTCTTGATGGGAGCTTCAGGGTGCCGAGCGCTTTAGAAATTCTGATGGTATCATGGTCAGTGGAACTGGAGTCAGAGGGCCCGTGTTCCCTGGAGGGACTGTTATCGGACAAGACACATTGGACAGTTAAGAGGGGAAGGATCTCAACCACATGGACAGAGCAGTGCACAGGGTTTAATAGAGTTCCTCTCGTTCAACTTAACCTGCATTCAGCTTCACTCTTTGCAAAGGAAACATGGCAGCAGCATCAGAGCAGTGAGTTTTCTGAAGTGTAGAAGCTGGCAATGTGAAACTCCCGGGAGCCCTGGATTTTGCAGACACAAACCTAGCCCAGCTCTGGACCTGGAGAAAGGAGGCACTGGAGCTGTACACAGACCTGGCCCGGCAGGAGGAACTCAACAGCAGGAAAGTAAAACTAGTATTTTACCTTACTGGGGAACAAAGCAGTCCTCACAGCAATTGTAGGAGCCCTGGGGGCCTACTGCTCTCCAAAGCAGAATGAAGCTGAAGAGTGACACAGGTTTTTCAATAGAGCAATCAGAAGGGGAGAGGATAGACCCCTATGTTACTGCCTTGTGCATGTGCAATTTGGGGGACTTGACAGACTCCCTATTTTGGGACAGCGTAGTCTGCAACCCTTGGGATCACCAGCTGCTCCAGGACGGTAATCCCCCATTAGACAGATGCTTAGATATGGGCATGTAGCAGAAACCTCAAGACAAAGGATTGAAACCCCTAAGAGGCACAACACCCTCAGAAGTCATGCAGTGAGACACCAGCAAAGGAGAGCAGATTGCCAGGGCTCTGTACCCATAGTGAGATGCATTTACTGTGGGAAACAGTACAAATGAGTAAAGGAGAAATGCCCCGCACTAGGACAGCGGAGCAAGGAATGTGGCCAGTTGAACCATTGTGTGCAAGCGCAGAGGAAGGCCTCAGAAAGATTGTCAGACGTGTACAAGAGCAGGATGGCACGTCAGACAGCAGTGATGTCATCACGTCTCTCTCTTTGAGTCTGAGAGCGTATCCGCTTCAGACTGCCAGGACAGGAAAGCAACAAGGGACAATACTAACCGCTGTGCCTGCCACAATGTTAATAGGGAATGCCCTTGTGTGGTTTCAGATGGATAGCGGGGTCTCCTGTAGTGTGATTCCTCGGGGTGATTTGGACTCGAACACCCTCATTACAAAGAGCAGGTGCAATCTAATAATGTACGAGAATATAATGCAGCACGCAGGCAAATGTGATCTCATAGTAACTAACTCAAAAAATAACAGATGATACCAATTTAAGTTTGTGGTTGTGGATGGTAAACACCACAAACTCCTCGCAGATCATTCAGCCACACAAGCCACGGATCTTATCCAGGTGCAGTGTCAGGATTGTATAGCTGCCGTGCAAGAAGTAAAAGGGGGAGTCCTGTGGACAATGGAGACCATTTTAAAGACATATGGGGATGTTTTCAAAGGTGACTGATGTCATGAAGGAAACCTGCACTTGGAAGTAGACCCCATGGTAGAACCTGTGTACTTACCACAAAGAGAAATTCCAATGACACTACATAATCTAGCACCCAAAGAGCTAGAAAGACTGCAGAGCTGGGGTATCATAGCATCTGTAGAGACCAGTACAGCCTGGCGTAAGCAGCCTGCTGGTGGTAAAGAAGTCATTAGGCCAATTACACATCTGTATAGCCCCAAAGCCATTGAACTGAACATTGAAAAGATGCCACTGCCCACAAATGATGCCATCCTGCTAGAACTTTCCAAAGCCAGAGTCTTTATGGTCTGTGATGTGAGGAACGGGTTTTGGCACATTAGCCTGGATAAAGACAACCATAGCAACACCATTTGGTCACTACTTGTCACGGAGTGTAGGGGAGTCCGCGCCTGCACCCCTCTTCCTGGGATTCACTGGGAGTCTCAGCCAGCCAGTAGAACAGAAGGTTTATTAGAGATGCCAGGAACACAATCCAAACAGAGCTTGTCAGTACAACCAGGACCCCTCCTGCGGGCCCTTCCGGGGGGCAGGGAGCTTAGACCCCAGCCCTGGGCTCCCTGCATTTCACCCCACAGCTCCAAACAGGGGGCAGGGAGGCCAGACCCTGTCTGTCCTCTTCCCCAGCCAGCTCCAAACTGAAAACTGTCCAGCCCCTCCTCTCTCCTTTTTCTCCTTCCCGGGCCAGCAGGTCACCTGATCCCTTTGTTCGAACACCTTCAGGTCACACCTTTGCAGGGGAGGGGCCCAGATTATCAGTTGCCAGTAGACAGAGTGTCGGCCATTCTCTGTGTCCAGGCCCCTGCCCACACCTGCCTTCTAGGGCTCTGTAACAATCATGCACCCTTGTCCCACCACCTAGATTCTCAAGCACTGCATAGGGGAAACCGAGGCACCCACACAGTACTCAGGGAAAACATTAACAACAGTCCTAGTTTGTCACACTACTGATGGCTGTGCATGCTGAAGGGCATAAGCCCAGCACCAGAGACGTTAGAGAAAACTCATCCAAGTGTTGGAAGGACTGCTGGGAGTAAAAATAATTGCAGGTGACATCCTCATTATAGGTGAAGGAAGCAATGACCCAGAAGCTGAATGAGACCATGACAGAAAACTATATAAGGCAGTGATGCAGGGACAAGAACAGAAAACTTAATCCAGAACAACTGTGACCCAAACCATTTGTGGTGACATAGACTGGGCATCTGCATACAGCAGAGGGACTGAAAGTAGATCCCAACAAGATCAAGGCCATTGGCGCGATGCCAGCTCCAGTGGATGTGAAAGGGATACAGGGCTTCATAGAAATGATACATTTTGTTCCCAAGTTCTGTCCACACCTGGCTGCAGTAGTGGAACCCGCTCACAAGGCAGGAAGTTGAGTGGAGTGGGAAGGCCCCCAACAGCAAGCATTTGACACACTGAAACAAATGATAATGGATGCACCTGTGCTGAAGTACTACCAGCCAGGTGAGCCACTGATACTGCCCTGTGATGCACTGGAGAAAGGATTGGGTGTACTTTATTCACAGAAGCAGCTGGTTGCTTATGCCAGTAGAGCCCTGTCAGAGACTGAGCAGGGGTACACCCAAATAGAAAAAGAGCTTCTAGAGTGGAGTGATTCTATTGTACACTCCTGACCACCCAGTAATGGTGCAATCAGACCACAGATCCCTAGAGATTTAACACAAAAGTCCCCCTTGTAGTGCTCCAAAGAGATCGCAACACATGTTCATCAGCCTCCAGAGCTACCAGGGAGCGGTCAGATATTGTCCAGCAGGATGACTGGTGTTAGCTGACACCCTGAGGAGGGAATATACATACCCAGCATCAGCGAATGGGGGAAGAGCATCAGGGCAATGAATCCATTAACATGCTGTACTTTCTCCCAGTTTCAACAGTGAAGTTTGGGCAACAGAAGAGGCTTGGTTTTTGCTTATGACAATGAGCTAAAGTGCACTGGTAAAAGTGATTTTTACCCCTCTTGCCCATTTTACTGTTTGGAAGAAGAAGGAAGAGGGGTAGAAAACTGAGGAGGGAAAAGGGACAGATGCAGAGTAAGAGGATAAGAGGGGTGAATACATGAGAATGGAAGATGTGTAGGGATGTTCACATGGAGGCACCAGTGAGGAAGGAAGAACACAAAGAGTTGGAGAAAGGAATGGGAGATGGAGGAATAAGTGAGAAGAAAAGCGTGATGGAAAGTTTGGGGGCAGAGTCCTGGGGGAAGGGTGAGAATGGAGAGCAAAGGGGAAGGGAGATTGAGAGGGGTCAGAGTGATAGGGAAACAAAGACCAGCAGACACTGGGGGGTGGGGAGAGGACCAGCACAGGAGAGTGACAGCTTTGAAATTGTATATCAACCTGCATGTGTGTCACATCCATCTAAAAAGTTTTGGTTAATGATGCCTTAGCATGAATCCATCACTGTCCCCATTCGGTTGACCTTGGCCATCACTATCTGGAAGCAAAAGGTCATGCCCCCACCTCCTGCAGACTGGCTAGGAAAGATACTGGCATCAAATAGGCCAAACTTCAAGTGTACACGAGACTATCTAATCTAGTTATTTATGCTTTTCACGTGGTACCTGCAAGAGATTAGAAAACACAGAGTAGGCCGTGTAAACATACACATGGTAAATCAGGGAGAAGAGTTTTTATTCCCAGTTATCACCTTTCTCTCTCTGGATGTTGTGCCTCATTTGCTGCTTGGCCTGGATCTATCTGGCTGACCCATACGTAAATATAATATTGCATGAGAATATACAGAATAGCTGTAAAATATTGATGAAATTCAGCCCTGAAGTAAATGTATGCAAAACTCCCACAAAAGTCAGTTGAATTGTATCTGTTTACACAAGATCTGAATTTGGCTTTGGATGAGTTTGTGCCAAAGTTTCTCATAATTCACAGGGTAAATCAAGCAGTGGTACAGCCCAGCCCAAAGTCTTATGAAGTTCTTCCCGCATACATGCAGTATCAACTAACATAATGATGCACAAGAAGATAGCCATGCTTGCTTTTATTATTACAGCTATTGGTTTCATTTTCTGTCCCCTCCCCCATGCTCTCAGTAGGAAGTGCCCCCACCTTGTTTTACACTGATGATTGTCCTTGGAATGTGAGGTAAAGATGGGAGCAAGAAACTACTGTAGAGAAAACAGGAAATGTGTATTGGACACAAAGATCTGGGTCTGTGGCTGCTAATTACATTGTGATAAAAAGGAAAGGTGTTTAACAGAAAACATTTCCTCTTCCTCAGAACATCCAGTGAATTCTCTTCCTAAAGGGAATGTCCTACTGGAAAGGGACAGCTTGTGAAGATGTGAGTTATTTTAGTAACAAAAACAAACTATCAAGGTGAACTCCCTGTTTCCCTGTAGCTTGGTATCATTGCTGGAGCCGTGAGGGCTGGACTAGGGAGAATAGCTTATGTAACATAAAGGGTAAAAGGTCGCTGGCTTATTAGCTGTGTGCAACTTGTCTGTAACTTCACCTATAATATTTCAGACTGGTTACAAAACAGAGCTAGTGATTTGGCAGCCATGCAGCCACCCTTAACTTAAGTGCTACCCTAGCACCCCGGACGAATGCCCTGCAAAACAGAGGCCCTCGGACGAAGGAGGGGAAGGGAGAGCTGAAGCCTATTCTGTCTCATAGGATCCCTTCTACATCTGAAGGCGTCTCACTCAAAACATCAAAGCGATGCTGTGATAAACAACTGGACTCATTTTCTGACGTAAAATAACCTGTATGTTTTCATCCAGCTGACATCTGTGCTAATGCCACTTCATAAAGAAACTGCAAGTTTCCTCTCCAGAAGGAATCTGGAGTGTGAAAAGTTAAGCAGGCTTGATCTACTCGCAGATTTTGTACCTGTATAATTATTTCAGTGAGAGGTGTGATATTTTTTGCCAAAATAGTTATCCAGGCACAACTCTTAGTGTGGATGCTGCTATTTGGGCATAAAGGTGCCTTACACTGGTATAGTGTATTCCCCTAAAATGACAGGAAGAAGCTATGTTGGTATAATGACATCCACACTAGGGGGCTGTACAGCTGTAACTATGCATGTTTCAAATCAACAGAGCTAAAGCAGTGAAAAGCTGTGTGTAGACCAGATCTTAGACTACTAGAGGGCCTGGTCTAACAAAGGTGTTTACCCAAACCTTCATAGAGGCAATGGAAATCCTTTGAGAGGGCAATTGTTTTATGGCTGCATTGGGTACTTCCATGCAGGGAGCAGCAGCCTGTGGCTGCAGATCTCAGAGCCTGGGTCAACAGACTCCGTCATGTGGGGCTCATGCTATGGTGGTAAAACTAGCTGTGTAGATGTTCAGGGCTCAGGCTGGAGCTTGGGATCAGAAGCCTGGGGGGGGGGGGGAGGCCTTCAGAGTCCGAGCCCGAATGTCTACATGGCTATTTTTAGCGTCCTAGTGCGAACCCTGCAAGCCCATGTCTGCCGACCCAGGCGCTGAGACTCACTGCCGTGAGCTGCTTGCTGTCTAGACATACCCTTAGTGGCACAATGTAGCTATTCCAGACCTGTGAGACTCTAGCCCAGGGTCTATATAACCCATTCTAGCTCAGCTTTCCATAGCACACAACTAGACAAAAGGCAACTTAAATGCTTTGCTTTCCTGCTCTTTAGTACTCAGGGCCGGCTCCAGGCACCAGCTTTCCAAGCTGGTGCTTGGGGCAGCATCCGGAATGGGGTGGCAGTCCGAGTCCCACGGCGGCAATTCGGCGGCAGCGCCACCATTTTTCTCGCCGCCGCGGCAATTCTGCGGTGACTGCTTGGGGCAGCCAAATTGGTAGAGCCACCCCTGTTAGTACTTAAAGAGCATGGGTGAAAACCTGATCCCATTGAAGCCCATGGCAAAAGCCCCATTGGCTCCAATGGGGCCAGATTACACCCCATTTGTTTTAACTGCAAATAAGGAGGAGTTGGGCTCAGGAAGGACTTTATTCACAGCATTGCACAATTGGCCAGGTCATTCTCATGAAAGTGGCTGCCTGCCTTGGTTGCACTCTTCAGGATGCCTGAGCCAGCGAAGACCACTCCTGCGCCCAAGAAGGGCTCCAAGAAAGCGGTGACTAAGACCCAGAAGAAAGGGGATAAGAAGTGCTGCAAGACCGGGAAGGAGAGTTACTCCATTTATGTCTACAAGGTGCTGAAGCAGGTTCACCCCGACACCGGCATCTCTTCTAAGGCCATGGGCATCATGAATTCCTTCGTCAATGACATCTTCGAGCGCATTGCTGGGGAGACGTCCCGCCTGGTGCATTATAACAAGCGCTCCACCATCACCTCCCGGGAGATCCAGACCGCCGTGCGCCTGCTGCTGCCAGGGAGTTGGCCAAACACGCCATGTCTGAGGTCACCAAGGCTGTGACCAAATACACCAGTTCCAAGTAAGCAGGGGCTGTGCCGCTCTGGGAAGCTATTACACCTAAAACCCTTAAAGCATCTGTATTGCCCACTTCTGGGAGGCAGGAACCCCAGTTTGATGACTAAGTGGCCTGATCTAGATGGGGAAGTGCTAAGTTTCTATGTGTGGATTTAGAGAGAAGTGGTTAGAATAAATTGCCATTTAAAGAATGCACATTAGGAACTTCATCTGCACGGAGGAACATAAAGGGGAATTAGACAGGGGCATAAAGGGGAAGTCTAAATGGAAATGAATGAAAAAGATTGATTTCATTCTGCCTGACAAACCATATTTTATCCATCAAATTTGTAATAATACTGTTACTATTCTTCTACACAAGAAAGGCTGACCTTAAAAGCCAGAGACTTATCAACCTGCTGTCTTCAGGCGATACACTTTTCAAAAATCTAAAGGTACCTGAGTTGCTGACTCCTCGCAAATGTGGGATTTAAATCAAACAGGCAAATCGGCTGTCAAGCGGGATTATTCAGAATAGAGCAGCTCATAAATTAACCATGACAGAAAATGAATGAATGGAATTTGCCACTTTACATCTGACAGTCATTGAGAAACAGCACAGCTTTTGATTCAGTTAGAGAGCTTTCTGTTCTGAGCTCTGCAGAAACAAGGATGCTCCCGCGAAGGAAGCAAGATCTCGCTAATACATGAGTGCACACTCATAACCACATGATTAACACAGAGGGCTCGAGTGTAACGTTACACTCTCCCCTGAGTAAGGGGCAACACGCAGCTGTGCCACACCAGCAACAGAGCAGAGAAGGAATTGTGACTCACAATCACATTTTCTGACTCCGGAAGAAGTGTCTTCACTTTTCTCCTTTTACAGATTCACTTGTTCCTATCTGTGCACCCAGAGAGCTATCCTGGACAATAAGTGAGGGGGAGGGTGGTGTGGAGCCAAGTCTCCTGCCACCAACCTCCCACCCCCACCCACTTTTTACTGAGGTGCTTACAGCAGGGAGTATTAGGCAAGTAGTCCCATATCTCCCTACAATGGATGGAGTCACAATCTGAGCAGAGATAAAAATGGGGAGAGTCTCACTGTAAATCCCCTGCTGTGCCCAGTTAGAACAACACTATAGCTTCAAAGCTTCCATGTCCTTTGACCTTGAGTTGCAATGGTGATGCAAAAGAAACATGAATGGTTTGGAGAGGACAGTGGACAGCTGTCATCAGTGCAGATCAGCTGACCGACCTGGAAGTCACTGGCTGAAAGAATGTACTCAACAAGAGTCGCTATAGGGAGGAGTAGAGAAAAAAACAGAAGATGCTACAGACTTTGCTTAACAAGCCTGCAGGGACAGAATTTGTTGCCTGTGATAGGCTCTGACTGTCCATACAGCAATACACATCTGCCTTGGATGATTGTTCAGATTAGCTACTGAACTATTATTATTTTATTATTATACATAAATAATATGATCATCATGCCTAGGAGCCCCGGTCCTGGACCAGGATCCCGGTGTGCTAGATGCTGTACAAACACAGAACAGAAAGACAAGCTCTTCCCCCAGAGGGTTAACTAAAAAGCCATTCGGGAAAGGAAACGTCAAGAATATCTTTTACTTTATCCTAAAAAATAAAAAAGCACTCTGCAACAAGTTGATACCTCAATATGGCAAGAGAAAAGGTGCCTCACTGAAGAGAAATTTGCTAGTGTCCATAGTAAAATGGCAAAAGTAATGGAGACTTGAATTAGGAAATAACACCATAGCTTTCTAGAGGTTAGACATGGGAAAGAATTGTTCCGTATCAAGTAGTTTGTTTAGGCTAGTTTTGTTATGAAGTCCACCGCTTCCATAAGAAGACTATTCAACAGTCTATAAGATTTCATAGCTGCTCATAATTTTCTGATATTTAGCTTATATTTCCTTTTTCTCAATTTCATTTCTGCTAACTATCCTTCATTACTCTCAATAATACCTCTCAGGCCACCCAAAACATCCTTCATCTCTTTCTTCCTCTCTACCCACGTTAGTGTTTACATCCTTCCTCTACTCATTAAGCATTATTTATTAATTGTATTATGGTAGAGGCTAGAAGTCCCAACTGAGATTGGGCCCCTTTGTGACTAGTGTTGTACAAACACAAAGGGGGAGAGAGTCCCTGCCCCAAAGAGGTTACATCAATAGATAACAGACAAAGAATGGTAGACACAAGGTATCATTAGCCCCATTTTCAGATATAGAGAGATTAAATGACTTTCCCAAGGACACAGTGAGTCTGTGATAGAGCCAGGAATTGAGCCCAGGTCTCCTGAGTCCCCGTCCAGGGCGTTGACCACAAGACCATCCTTCCTGACTGTGATGTTAGCATAACCATTGTAGTCAAAATTTAGCCTAAAGATAACCTAAGACTCTGCAAAGAGTTCTATCCATTCCTCTTTACCCTCATGCTGGGATGGGGAAGAAAGTAAGGGGTTCCCACAGCTCCCCTCCTCTACCGCTTCCAGAGAAAATTGGCATGTTGGCAGGCTATACCCCAAGAACGATCATGGTAGCATAGCTACTTTTGAGCCTGAAATTTCTGTTTTCCTCAGAATGCACTGAATGACAGGCAAACAACTCTGGCTCATTTATCCCATCTGTTGCTCATGTGCAGCTCTCATATGACATCTGATGTGATGATCTTGTGCCTCAAATTCTGACTAAGAGCGCATAGGTAAGATTTCTAGAAGCCTTACTTCAGTGCCAGGGTGTCCGAGATTGCTATCAATAGTGATGACTCTGGTGAGTAAAAGGAAAATGATTATTCCTACAGTCTTTCTCATCAGCCTGCTGTCTTGTGCTAAGAATTATGAAATAAGTATCCTCTCACATATATTTCTCCTGCTAAATCAGGGTGCTGTCTATGGGTTGTAGGATTTAGTATTATTCAGAAAGATCATCTCTGGCCAGGTCTACACTGCGAGCTCAGGGTGCGATTCCCAGATCGTGTATGTATACTTGCGCTAGTTCTGATCGAGCGAGTGCGAGTATAAATAGCAGTGTAGCCAGGGTAGCATGGGCAGCTGCTGCAGCCACACAGCTCAGCCGTGCCTACTTCAAACCCTCCCGAAACCAGGGGGCATGTACTCCGTATGGCTGCTGCTGCCTATGCTACCGTGGCTACATTACTGTTTAGGCACCTGTTTATACTCACGCTAGCTGGATGAGAGCTAGCACAGGTCTGTGTACAGCAGCTGCAACTCACACCCCTAGCTGGACATCAAATCTTTTTATATGAGATGAAAACAGTCTTTCCCCCACACTCTGACTAACTCTAAAGCATCAAAATGCTTTGTAGAGCAGATAAAGTCCCATTCAAAGAAAAACTGCCTGCCTTACTGGAAATTTCCTTATCTACTGTGTAGAATCTGGCTGGATGAGAAATACACACATGAGCTGCTTAGCAGTTACCTGGAAAAAGCCATCTGCCGGTAATTTTTAAATGCCAAAGGCAGGCTGGAATTCCCCAGCTTCAGGGTGGTCAACATGGGAAATTCCTCAGTTTCCCAAGAAATGGTGTTTCTTTCCTTTGCACTCTGACACACCCAGCACTGCCTTGTGAAGAGCGTATGGCATTACTCATCCTTAGATAGTTCTCTCACCTTATTCTTTCAAAGGACCCTAGGTAAATGTCGAAAGACACTTACATACTAGGAGCAAAATGAAGGAACGTTGATATATGAAACAGTCACTGGTACAGCTAAACAAACGAGTCCTTTGGGAATGTATATAAAGTGGGATTTTCAAAAAGCACTCGGTGTTGGCCTGACTCCACTCCCATTAAAGTCAATGGGAGTCTGAATATTGCTTATCCCGTGTGAATGTGTACAATGTGTGTGTGGCAAGGGAGAAGATAGAACTGGGGTCCTCCTGTTCCCAGCCTGTGGTTTAATCCACAGGATCATAGGACTTTGCTGGAGGAGGAAGGATCACCAGTGTCACATCTTTCGACTGACGTGGCTGGCATGGTATTCTGTATGACTGTTGGAGACAGGTACTGGACTTAAATGGGTGTTGCATCTGACCCACTCAGGCAATTCCTATTTCCTATGTGGCATTCCCCTCCCCGCATCTAATTTTTGCAAGCCCTGTTTTTGTTACTTTATGGTAGGATTTTCCAGAGTGCTCAATATTGGCCCAACTCTGCCGCCTTTGGAATCAGTGGTCAAACTCCTGACTTTGATGAGAGCAGAGTTAAGCTGATGCAGAGCATTTTTTTTTTAAGTCCAATCTTGAAACATTCAGGTATCAACCAAAAACGTAACGCACCAAATGTCCCTTTGAACTGTTTTATTTTAATTTGATTTTCAGTAAGTATTGCTAGTGAAAAGACGTTGGCTCTTCGCATTACAACCGAAAACACATTGCCAACAGATGGTGGCTGGGCGAGTGGCCAGCTGTGCCCACTGTTATGGATCAGATTATTCAAATCATTGACCAACAAAAAACTGTACAGGCCTGATTCTCATTGGCATTAAGCCTCTTTGCACCATTCTAGCAACATATGCCCACGTTAAGGCCCCTTTGCACTGCCAGATTGGCATAGAGGGGCTGTACTATAAATGAGAATAAAGCCCTGCATGATACATCTGCAGACTGGGCACACAGCTGGCTTATGCGAAAACATGCTCATTTTATTGCTACCCTTTCCTCCCCTCCCCCAAATTTGGTTTGTCTTGTGTTAAGATTGCAAGCTGTCTGTCAAGCACCTAGCAGGATGGAACCTCAGCCTCTAAGTGCTGTTCGTTATACAAATTCGTTATAATGATTAGGTGTAAATATATACAGTAAGATAACAGCACGATTGATCAGGATCAGATTTGACAAAGGTCAAATAAGTATATGAAGGACAAGAAAAAAGAGAGGCACAGACCTGCCCTCTGCACCCACTACCCGTGTACTGGTCACATAGGGCCAAAAGTACGCGGGGGAGAGCACCTTTCCAATGAGTGATGCAGCACTCATGCTTCAGGTGCATTGCTGGGAGCTCCAGGCGTGGGCATGCTTGCCCTGAATGCCTGGGAGGGACAATCCCTCACAGAGCTGCCCCCTCAGCTTTGCACAGCCCTAAACATGAGCCTAGTGGCACAGTCTGCCCCTCGATGGCATTGGAGTTATTACTCCAGACAAGTATTCCCTTGAGAGCATACCTTAAACCTGGCTAGTGATTTTCCACTAAGGAGAGCTGATTTACACTGAATAAGCAACAGGAACCTATCCAGCGCTAAAGCCCCGGAGGATTGTGCTCACCTATCTCTTCCTAGCTCCAGAGATGCTGGCATTTAATGAAAGCGGCAAAATGAGTTTCAAAGCTCCCTGAGTGCTTTAAAAAGTGACTAAGTGTCAGAATGGGCTTTCAACTCTTTGATTTTGGTAACAACGTTTAAAATGACTTCCAGCATGTGTCATTCTGTCTGAAAGAGCTCTGTAACTCCAACGTGGAGAGCTGAAACATAATGTGTTTTTTAATAGTCCTTTAAGGGATGGGGGAGCTGGAAACTCTTCTCTCAATGTTGTTTGTTGTATCCACAATGGTGGTTGACTGAAAGACGATTTAGGGCAGCACACAGCTCTAAAACAGAAAGCAGGAAGCGCTGGAGCAGCTGATGTATGGTTAGTAGTTTTCCACAATAGCAAAGTCTTCCAACGGCTCTTCAATAAACTTTAGCTTACTTTGTCAATCAGTTAGTTTTATTATTAGCCAAAGGTTACTACTGGGCATTTCTTGTATGCAGAGCATAGAGAATACATTGCAAAAGACAATTGCAGTGCATTGCTGAGGTAACTGCAGTGCAGTTTAAATGATCTTTCATTAAAAACACATTTGTAACAAGATTTCAGAACACACCTGCACCCTCAACACTGAAAGGACAAGAGAGAGACTTAAGGTGTAAAATGTACCTCTGGAGTTTGAATAGCCCCATGTTTGGGAGTTTTCTGGTTTGGGACTGTGGTTTGTCCCATTGTAAAGGTGGTAAATTTGGATCTGGGTCCAGATTTCAAACATACCCAAAATGTGGTGGTGTTTGGATCCAGGGTTTCGGTTGAAGCCCATCTTTGTAATAGACAGGATACAATATGACCTTGCTGAAACATGAAGTGCTGCAGTCAGTCAGGAATACCCCTCCATGTACTGGCTCCCTAGGTGAGGAGATATCTGTTTTTCCTGGTCTGACTAAAAGAACCTGCTCTCCAGATCTTCAACACTACAATGGATGGAATAAATTCCAGCCAGCCGTGTGGAGTCCTCTGCACTTAGGGTGACCAGATGTCCTGATTTTATAGGGACAGTCCCGATTTTTGGGTGTTTTTCCTATATAGGCTCCTATTACCTCCCACCCCCCGTCCCGATTTTTCACACTTGCTGTCTGGTCACCCTATCTGCACTGTCATTGTGCACCTTCTAGAGGTAGAGTCCTTGGTAGCCATGTTATTTTACCTGTGTCTCGAATCAAGCCTGCAATTAATAGGAATCCCACACAATTGGATTTTCCCCCCAATAGATTATCAGTAATTCTGGTTACAATCAAATGATTTTGGCTTTAAACTTTTCAACCCACATTTCCCGCAAGTATGTGCATGAGAACGTTCATTGTTTTTCCATTTTCATGCACAAATTCAAGTAAGTCTCATTCTAATTTTTCAGCGAGCACCGGTATTTACAGTATACTTGTGCTTTAAAAATTGTTCATACCAAAAGTGGGCAGAAGAGTCTTGAAAAGCAAAGTGCAAGAGTAAGAGCCATTTCCAGTTGTGAGTATTTAAAGAAAATATCAGCCTTGCATGTGAAACTCCATGGTTTCATTTCTCAGGGATTGCTGCAAACCTTTTGTCTGTGTTTTCGCTTCCTGTGCATTCACAACCCATGAATTTTGCTTTGCCTTTGAGTGCCTGCAAACCCGCAAACCAAACCTTACTGAAACAGCTGAATTTCACCCATTTTGTGGTCTAACCAGATGAGGCCATCAAATTTCTCATGGTTTCAAGCCAAGACGATCAATCTTCCAAGGTTCACTTGATACTTGGTAAACATCCCCTTGGAACTTGGCTCGGGTTCCCTGGAAAGGTTTTTGCAAACATTTCGTTGAACCTGGCCTCAGTGTCAGCTTTGTAATTAAACCCCAAATCCAGTGAGTTTTGGCTGGATTCAGATTTTGTGAAGTAAATTTGATACTATGCTAGAAAATATCCATGGCTAAATTCTCTGTGCACCTCACACTGAATATGTATCCTGTAAGCTTCCCTTTCCATTTTGTGTGTGTACACCAAGTCATTCACAATAATTATTTCTTATTTGCCTTATAGTAGCACCTAGGCATTTATCCAGATCAGAGTCCTATTGTACTAGGTGCTGTACAAAGATGTAAGAGAGATTCCCTGCCCCACAGTGCTGACCATCCAAATAGACAAGATATACAAAGGATGGGAGAAAGGGAGTGTTTGTTATTTCCATTTTGTAGAGAAGGGACTGAGGTGCAGAGAGATTTAGTGACTTTGGATATCTGCATCATGCGAACTCTATATAGTCCCAGTTTTTAAGATGATTGAGCTGAATTCTTTTTTTGTGGCCTCTGATGGGCTGAGCAGCTGTGATGGCTGCACACAGGTTATCTGTGCTGTTCTGCTTCCACAGGGAAGACCCAGGAGCTCAGAAGCTGCCACAGTGAAGAGAGCCATATAAGTAACTAGATAGATGGTGGCTCCAGGCCTGGGGGCAGCCCACTCAGTAGCATACCTTACTGCTGGCCCAAAGAAGCAGCAGCATGTGTTATATAATTCAGCACATATTTGCAGGCACCAGTGTGCTGCAGGGGGATCAGGCTGGATATGTCCCCAAGCCTCCAACCCATACTCTAGTCTCCTCCTTTCATTAGCCAGGACTACACCTAGCACTCAGTCGAGCATTAGGACCCCAATTCAGCAAAGCACTTAAGCACATGCTTCACTTTAAGGTTATGCTTAAGTCAGTTCCTATTCAGCAGAGCATTTAAGCATGTGCTTAAGGGCTGTACTGAGTCAGGGCCTGAATCATAGAATATCAGGGTTGGAAGGGACCTCAGGAGGTCATCTAGTCCAACCCCCTGCTCAAAGCAGGACCAACACCAACTAAATCATCCCAGCCATGGCTTTGTCAAGCCGAGCCTCAAAAACCTCTAAGGATGGAGATTCCACCACCTCCCTAGGTAACCCATTCCAGTGCTTCACCCCCCCCCCGCCCCTAGTGACATAGTGTTTCCTAATACCCAACCTAGACTTCCCCCTTTGCAACTTGAGACCATTGATTCTTGTTCTGTCATCTGCCACCACTGAGAACAGCTGAGCTCCATCCTCTTTGAAACCCCCCTTCAGGTAGTTGAAGGCTGCTATCAAATCCCCCCTTGCTCTTCTCTTCTGCAGACTAAATAATCCCAGTTTCCTCAGCCTCTCCTCGTAGGTCATGTCCTCCAGCCCCCTAATCATTTTCATTTTTCATTCCTTTGCTGGACTCTCTCCAATTTGTCCACATCCCTTCTGTAGTGAGGGGACCAAAACTGGACACAATACTCCAGGTGTGGCCTCACCAATGCTAAATAGAGGGGAATAATCACTTCCCTCAATCTGCTGGCAGTGCTCCTACTAATACAGCCCAATATGCTGTTGGCTTTCTTGGCAACAAGGGCACACTGCTGACTCATATCACCATTCTGCCTGGCTCCTATGTGGGTGTAGTGGGGCAAAGATCCTCCCTGCTCCTTTCCCCTAGTACACTTGCATAGGACAAGCTAGAATTAAGCCCTTTGGGTGACAGTTTTCGGTTTTGTTTTAAAAGTTGCTCACAAGGTTTAGTTTGGAATAGCTTTCCCAGCTCTGTGTTCTTTCACTGCATGGGAGTGCTGGTGTCAAACTGCTCTCTCCGTGATTACAATCCCTGTATTTCAGGCTGATTTTTTTTTTAAACAAATGGTTTCATTGAAAGTACAAGAGCATCATTAACAGTGAAGCTCAGGAGGGAGACAAGGAAAACCCCAAAGAGTTGTATGCCATCAGCCTAGAGCAATTAGCCATTCATGCTTCTCTCTCTTCTCTGGTGCTGTGCTGTCTCTAGCTACTGGGAGAGGTTTCCAAGGCTTTTGTTTGAATTTTGTTGTGTTCTTGGGATGTCTTGCATTGCACATTTTCCAGCTCTGAGTGATGGATGCTATAGCTGGGGCTGAAATACAACCTTTTCTGGGGTCAGTGTTCTTGTGATTATAGTAATGTGTTGTTTGCATTTAACTAGCTCCATGGGGGAATGAGCTGTAACCAAGCAAAGTATGCTCCAGTCTCCATTCTATAAGTTGCTGAGCGTTCTAAACCTGATCCAGCAGAACACTTAGCCCCATGTTTAGCTTTAAACACATGAGTAGTCTCACAGAAGTCAGTAGGAATGCTCATCGCCTTAGCATTAAGGATGCACAGTACATGCTTTTCTGGACTGAGACCAGAATGCTCAGTACTTTGCAGGTACGTTCTCAAAGGCTAAACCTTTGGCCTTCCTGACCTAGGTGATGCACTAGGGCAGTGGTTTTCAAATGTCATTGCACCGCAACCCACTTCTGACAATAAAAATGACTGCACGACCCCAGGAAGGGGGACCGAAGCCCAAGCCTCGCCACCCCAGGGTAAGGGGGCTGTAACCGGCTTCTGCTTCAGCTTTGGGCCCCAGCTAGTCCAACACCATCCCTGTTGATCCCATTAAAATGGGGTCGCAACTCAGTTTGAGAACTGCTGCACGGGGGGAAAGGAGGGTCAGGGAGCAACTGTGAGTCAAGATCAGTGCTCCTACCATGTTCCCCGGCATCCCTGAACTGTACTGATCATGGCTCAGGGACCCTCTGCTTGGCCACGTCTCTCCACACGCACAGTGCACTTCAGAATCATAAGGCCAGAAATTTCCCTGCATTTACTGAGTCGCATGCCTACATCTGCCTGCATATTTTTTCCGAAAATAACCCTTCAAATAAAGCACAGAATTTACACTTGTCTCCTGAGTGCAAATAAACAAAGCATGTTTGTCTGATGATAGTGGTTGTGGGCACATGATAAATTGCATCAGCCTGGGTCCACTGTCTAATTTGGGAGAACACGTCCAATGGGATTTGAACTCTACCTGGTGTCTGGGGAAATATCTCGCCTGTCCGTTTTTGAGCATATAAACCCACGGTGGGAAAAGGTGGGCTCAAATTACAACAGCTGCTTGGTGGAAACGTGCGCAGCAACTCTAACTCAGCCGCTGATGACCACAAGTGACACTAGGCCTCTAACTGCTCGTTTTTGTTCCGTTTCTCATAAGACATTCGTGTGATGTGAATAAAGAACCACAATATACTGGGTAGCAGATTATACAGTTTCACTATAGACTGTCCTGTCCCCACTTCCTCGGCGTCTCTATAACCGAGACTCACCTTTATGATCCATGGATTCAATTTGGATAGGTATTTTTTTTTCCTGTGTCTGCTTTGAATATGCAAACTATGAGCCTCCTTATTGTATCACTTACACCACTTTTACACTGATGTAATGCCACGGACTTCATTGGAATTGCGCCTGATTTACCCTGGTGTAGGTCAGAGTAAAACCAAGCCTTCTCTATCTTAACTTCACAGTAAAGACTACATTGTGTGCCAAGGCCATGTGATGTAAATCGTCATGATTTACTCATTACATGAGGGTGAGGGATCTCACACTGATAATACAGCCTGATCATGGGATAACATTTCAGATGCATCACTGTCAAATGCTATAATCATTTCAGTCAGAAAGTATTTAAATGGTTAAAAGATGTTTTTGATTATAACTAATATGATTTTTGGTGGTAATGAAACTGTGTTTGATCAGCTGCCCATTTTCTTGCAAATGAGAAGTGAAACCCAATTTCCTGTTAAAAGAAAAAAACCCTTAGCATATAGTTCATTTGAAAGGTTTCTACTGAGTCCTTTATTTTCCCTGCTTAATCTGTTTGTATGTCTTGTATATTTTACTTTATTCAGAAAAGCTTTTAAAAAAAATTCCTTTGAAATCCTACCAGTGCTTTAAAAACAAAAACAATGTTCGTACCAAGAAGAAGGACCACTTTTTATTCCTTGAAAACTTTGTGCAATTAATAGGAAGGAAGCAGACAAATGGTTTTCCTTATTAATAAAAGTGTATTTTTTTTTGGACAAGAGCTGTGCTACTTAAATACTTCTCTATGATACAGTCTATACCAGGGGTTCCCAAACTGTGGTATGCATACCCTGGGGGTATGCGAGACATCTCTGAGGGGTACGTAGGTGAAATTATGTAGTGGTTGATTTTATTTTATTTATTGTTTTTTCATAAAAGGCTACTCAGAAAAAGCTTTAAAACTTGGTGGGGATTTGTTATATAAAATACAGTAGTTAATTTCCTTCAAGAGGCACAAATGAGAACACAGATGCACAGAGCTACTGACGTACAGAGCCTTCACCTCCAATCACCAAACAGTGCGGGTTCAGTTGCCCAGAAACTGCCCAATCTAACTGAGCTCAGAATGTAAGCGTGGTTTTTTTCCCAGTTGTATACGTCGCACTGTAACTATAACTGTTCGTAACAGTGAAATATGGATAGATGGCTAAAGACAGGTAGAAGAACACACAAAGTATCAGTGATGAGAAGGGCAGCTGGTAGATCTGTAATGGGGTATGCAATAAGAAAAGTTTGAGAACCTCTGGTCTATACCTTCTTGACAATGACATCTCGAAAGAGTCTGAAAGAATTTTGATTAAGGCCCCTAGAGTTTAGGGGACTGGCAGATTCTATATTAATTCCTGATTAGCTGATACCCTGTTATCTATGTAACGGTATGAACTGGAGTCAATAGATATTGACTCCTGTCTTGTGATGGGTATTAACTTTTGCAGCCGTGACCCATGTTATGTGACTGGGGCTAGGCAATAAAGGGCAATCTCTTACCAGCACTCCTGAATGTCACACTTGTGTTCCAACCCCAGAATGAGAGAGGCTGGCAGTCATCCAGTAATGGCAGGAACAGAATGGGCATTTCCTGCCTTTGAAGGACAGGTGAGTGCTGGCAAGCTGCATGCTGTCCTGAACGTGTCCTCTCGGTGGACTGGGAAAATGAGTCTCCAGTATTACTGCTGCTGCAATAAGTCCTGGCACATACTGCCTCTGCACAGTATCTTAACACTCTTGCCCTAAAGCAGTTCAGAAAAGGACCTGGATTGAAGCCTCCAGAGTCAGAATGGCAGGGTTCTCTACAGGCGCCGGGACTCAAAAACAAGAAAGCAAATACAGAGAATCCCAAATTTATTACTTTAAAAGTCTCATGATTTTTAAATCGGCCTTGTGAATTTTGAGGGCCTAACTCATGACTTTTGAATGTGTGGGGTTGACTGTACTGTGTGCATTACCATGCTCTCAGTGTCTTGCCTTGAGAAATCCTTGATTTTTAGATCCTTTTCTGAACTGCTTTAGGGCAAGAGTGTTAAGATACTGTGCAGAGGCAGTATGTGCCAGGACTTATTGCAGCAGCAGTAATACTGGAGAGCGAGGGTGTTCCTCCTGTACATGGATTTCTAAGAAATTCATATGGTAGAGAAGCAAACACATCCGTTCGTGGGAAGGAAACTTCGGTCAGTCTGTCATAAGTTTCGCTTCATTAAGTTTCTCCGCTATCAATGTATTTCTAAGAGAAGTGGTTTTCCTTTCAGTTCCTCTGCCTCCCACCCATTAGCTTCTGCTTTAGCTTCACAGTGATTCATCCAACTATGTTGTTTGTTTTATACTAGTGCCTACAGGCCCAGTTATGATCAGGGCCCCATTGTGCAAGTCTCTGTACATAACACACAGTGAGAGACACCTCTTTCCCGGAAGAACTTATGCAGACAAAGGAAGGATTGTTATCCCCATTGCTATTGTTGGGGAACGGAGGCATAGAGAAATTGACTTGCCCAAGGTCACACCGGACGTCTGTAGCAGAGGCTAGCTAGGAACTGAACCCAGCTGTCCTGAATGCTTGCCTTGTGCGTCCGACCCCAAGGCCATCCTTATACAAAGCCTTTCAGAACAGTGGTCTGAGCACTTGCTGACCTGGTCTCCCCTTACTCTCCTAAGCAGCCGTCAGTTTATCTGGTCTATTCTTTACTCAGGGGCTTTAGCTGTGTTTCATGCAGTGGCCATTTAGCACCTTCTTCTCTTTACCATTCCACTGCTACGTTCCACGATATGATACATGCTGCTGCTCTTTTCTCCTTTCAGCCAAGCCCAGCAGCTCCCTTATTTCCCAGCCGTTGGCATGGCACTGCCAGTTCTGTCACATTATTGACGGGTTTCAGAGTAGCAGCCGTGTTAGTCTGTATCCACAAAAAGAACAGGAGTACTTGTGCCACCTTAGAGACTCACAGATTTATTTGAGCATAAGCTTTCATGGGCTTTTTCGCTCAGAGATCTCCGGCGGTGCTTGGAGAACTCCAGCATGGATTTTTTCTTTGCTTGACAAGTCCCAATTTTGGGGTCCTTTCATCTGGTCACCCTAGCTGTAGCCCATGAAAGCTTATGCTCAAATAAATTTGTTAGTCTCTAAGGTGCCGCAAGTACTCCTGTTCTTTTTGTTAAATTATTGATTATCTTTTATAAAACCCCTTCAGACAGCTTTGAGTTAATCGTTAAGGTGAGTATAAATGACACTTCTTGCTAATGACTGTGTTGTATCCTTGGGCCCTTTACGGGAGTTTGTCATATAAAAATCCCTCTGCAGTACCAGAGGGATACGGCAATGCAGTGACTAGATTTGGACAGAAGCCTTGATTCTGTCTGAGATTTAGACAGACGTCAGCCATACCCTACTATTCTTTTTCTTAGAGAGAGGTTTTTTCGTTTCATTTATTCCTCCACAAGAATATTTAAAGAAACAGTTGTCAAAATTGTGACCATATTGGGCCGCTCCTTTTGTGCATCTTCTCATTGCCCGAACACTTGGACTTCCTCCACTTGGCCCTCAGCACTGGTGTTCCGCCTCGTTCTGCATCTAGTTCAGGTATATCTCCTCGCTCTCAAAGCACCCCTACATGGAGGAAATTATTAGCTGGCCTGTTAGGACACAGCACAAAGTGGCCAGCACAGCGGGAGGAAATCTGCTCCACCGAAGTTACTCCTGGTTCATATTCAGAGACCATGAAGTTCCAAAAGGAGAGCGACATGTGTAGGTCAGAGAACAGTCTTCACCGTTTTCCTCAGGCTCTGCCAGTTGTTTAGCAGGGAAGAGATTGTGAAGGATTTTTTGTTACCTCTGTACTATTCCTTAACACTGCTCACCATGTAGGAGACTGAAAAGACCAAGACTGTAATCATCCTGATGTGAAGGTAATTCCAAGCGAGGATGTGTGTAGGGAGTCTAATTTGGGGGATTTCTTTTTAAACCTGCTGTGAGAAAATCAATAAGACAAGCGATGGATTTTGTTCCCCTGTGGAGACTCACAATGGTAGACTCTTCTGCTCCATTGCCGCAGGTCTTCAATAGAGTGAACTGTATTTTCAGCGTTCTGTGCAGGTATTTCAGCAATTGTTCAATCACCTTTTTATGGTGCATTGTCCGTCTCAGGGCAAGATCACAACCATACCATCACAGAAAGTTCATGCCCTTCACTTCAGTAGAGTATTGCTGCAGTAGAGTGTGAAAGAAACCCACCAAAAGTTATTACAGAGCAACAGAAACAATTTAGACTGCACTTGCCTTTGCTATGGGAGTGAAATTGCTGTATTATAAGTGCCATCTACTCTCTAGCTGTTTCTAGGTACATATTGGTTTTAGAAGCATTTAGTTACTGGGCTAAATAAAGGCTGCACTGGAATTCTAGGGGGAGGCTCAGCATTGTCTGCAAGGAACTTGGGAGCAGGCCAACTGTTACTTCTCTCTCGTCCTCCCTGGGGGTGTTGTAAGAATGAATGTTTGTACTGCACTGTGCACATGGAAACTGCCATATGGTATTAGCATTAAATATCCCCTTTCCTTGAGAATTACTTGTGCGGCTTCCTACCTCCACAAATGCATTATGACTGAATAGCTCCAACCACCTGTAGTCTGGCATTCATTCATAGGGCAGGGAGGCAGAGCAGAGAAGATTCATGTTGTCAATGAACAAGTAAATACAGTCAGTCGACGCCGGTTATAATTAATAAATCACGTGCAATATTTCAGCCTTACCTGTTTGAAGTCCCACTGTGAAACTACTGCCATCTTTTTCTTCAGGTACTTTTACTGCACCCATATATCCGTGCTCTCTCAACACCTATGCCTGGGCCAGGTTTTTCCAACTCTAATTCACTCAAGTTGTCTTTAGTCACACGACGAGTCCCATTGACTTCCATAGGACACCTCACACAAGTCAGGGCTGGCAGGATCGGGCCCTTAGTTTGTGTAAGTTAGACTGGGCCTTTTTGGGGGAGAGCTAAATAACTGAAACATTTTACCGTGTATCTGAGTTTTAATATTGTAAACCAGTTGTATCTGCACATAGCAGATAGCACACCGGCATTGATTTCCCTGCAGTTTTTCAGATTAAGACCTATTCAGGGAAGCTTGTCCGGAAATAGGATCAAAGGTTTAGTGTTGGTATTTCAGCTCTCCTGTGGGCTGGAATCTTCTTTGACTCAACTCAGTAGGTGGGGGAAGGGCCTGTTGAAACAGACTGCAAGGCCATTTCTCTCCTGTCTCTTTGAGCACAAGCTAGCTTTTGAAAATAGATCTTCAACATATAAATATATCATCTACAACAGAAGTAACCGGATAATGGGCGATACTGTTTGAGTAGCGAAACGACTCCATGTCCTTCCTTCAGAAAAGCTTACCTAACCCAAAACATCCAGACCAAACGCCTAGCAAACAAACTCTTCCTCCAGCCCTGGAGGATTGTGTTTGGTCACAAGTTGAGTCTGGTGGGACCACAAAGGGTACATCTATATAGCACAAAAACCCCTGTGGCAGTGAGTTTCAAAGCCAGGGTCAACTGACTCAGGTTCCTACTGCTTAAAGATAGCAAGGTAGACATTCAGGCTCCAGCCCCAACCCCAGTGCCTACTGACTAGGGTGACCAGACAGCAAAAAATCGGGACAGGGGGTGGGGGGGTAATAAGAGCCTATATAAGAAAAAGACCCCAAAATCGGAACTATCCATATAAAATCGGGACATCTGGCCACCCTAGCCTACACTGCTATGTTTAGCCCCACAGCTCCAGCCTAAGTCAGTTGACCCAGGCGCTGAGACTCGTTGCTGTGGGTCTTTTGTTCTCTGTAGACGTACCCAAAGAAGGAAGAAAGCAAATGTCACATGTAATTTGCCCCTATAAACATTCGGCATGGCTTTATAGCTGTTATTCTCCCTGGCTGTGCAGGCAGTTCCTCTTGCCTATCAAGTATGACCAATGAAGCACCAGCGGTTTATATCTCACTTAGAAACTTCAAGTGCAGCTCTAGTCTGAAAAGTGATTTTGCAAAAATGACATAGGGGGGTTCCATGTTCATCGTATCTCAATGATTTCCAGAGTAAATATGCTCAGTTTACAGATAACATGGATTTTATTTCAAACTGCCAAGCCTGAAAATTCAACCTGGGCAATCCTTGAAAGGCAAGTTAGGCTCTTTCTTGCTCACATATTGCCACCTGTAATAAGATTCTGCAGGCCAAATTAGGTCCTCAGTTATTCCCACATAGCATCGTTTCCTTCAAATAATGCTCCCAGTGGCACCCACACAGCCCTTTTCCGCCCGCGGGTTTGCCCAGTTGTAACTGGCTGGAACACAGAAAACCATTCCGTTGATAGTGCACAAGAAGGAATGGAATTGAGTTCACTCTCTCTGACCTGCGTTGGCTCTGCAAGGTTAATGGGAGTAAACAAGCAATAAAAACTGTGCTGGCCAACCCAGCTAAACTGGCACTAGGAAGAAGGCTGTCACAGCTTACCTCCCTCAGGGAGCAAGGGGCTAAATTGTGACTTCCTGTTCTGCCCCAGGTCAAAGCATTTATGTGGTGCCCCTTATACAGGGCAGGTTGCTGTGTGCCAAACTAGCCCATAGCATTTAGCTGCAAAGTTTCAGGAATCCCGTCTACCCAAATAAATTAGGAGATTTTCTTCCACTAGTCCTTAATTTAGGCACAGCTTTGATTTTTCAGCATTTCACTTTCAGAGTCCATAACTATGCTCTGTGTGTAAGAAGGCTTTATAGTCCCTGAGAGACCCTCGAGTTTATTTTCCAAATGTATCACGGGAGAACTCGTATTAATCACCCTCAATGAGAACATGTCCAGGTTAGCATTCAGGCTTGTTGTAGTTGCCTTCAGAGCATAACTGTGCAAATGCATTCCCTTCTGCAATCTCCACACCGCCTCGTCTGAGTGGCAGTGCATCGGCAGAGTACAAAATAAGAAAAGATGCTGCCTCCCGCTCTGGTTTTGTCCAGGGTTTGTGTAATATGACCTGCTCTTGTTTGCTTTTAGCTTTTAGCATTACCACCTCAGATCTTGAGTCTCAAAAGATCACGATTTCAAAGCTCTTTTCTTTTAAATATAATTTTAAATTCGTGCTCTACTGTTATTTCTGAGCAGAAGCTATGCTGGTCAGAATGGTTTTCTGTGTTCCGACCGGTTACAACTGTGCAAACCCCCGGACGGAAATGGGCTGTATGGGTGCCATTGTCATCAGCATGTCACAAAGCACCCTCTGCAGGCTGGATTCAAACTGATGACCTAAAGGGTAAAAGGTTTTATATCCCAACATAAGCTCCTCAGCTACCCGGTTTTACTGCAGAAGAACAATTAGAGCACTGTCCAGGAACTATCATCGCATGTTCAGGATTGTGCACCACACTTTTACCTATGTCACGCATGCCCAAAATCCAAGAATGTATATTTCTGTTTCAGAGACGTTACTCTGAGCAGGTCAAAGGAATGTCTTATCTCCCTGTTTTTCTCCTCTCAAAAATCTTAGTAGAGGGACTTTGCAGCAAAACAATCTTTATGGGATATAAAAGGCCTGAGATTTGTTGATAGCATTTTTTCATTGTTGAAATAAGGATTTATATAGTATCAGATTTAAACATATTTGAACCTACAGATGTTAACATTTAGCTTTTCTTTGTAATAGAAATGAACAAGTTCATATCATGGTTGCATTCCTGCAAAAACCACCAGGAAGAGGACACTTTCATTCAAGAGGCACAGGGGACAAATTTATGTAGGAACAGTGATACATTTGAAATCCTCTCCCTCATTTTAGCCACAACCTTGGATAATATCTCCAATGCTAGCAGACTAATTATCATCTTAAAGCACATCTGAAATCTTTAAAGCCCATTTAAAAAACATAATAATGGACAATCTGATAAACTCATGCATAGAATCATAAACATGATAGTGCTCAGAAATGTGTAGGCTAGCATCTTGAACCATCTGATTGATTTGTGCTTATGCCTGTGTGTGACAGGTTGGGTCACAGAAACCCCTTTGTGAACTGCCACCTGATGTGCTTAGACTACCTCTGAGCCCATTTTCCCTGCCAGCTTGGGACTTCAGCACCTTGCCTTGTTTGAGCCAGACACGTTTGCCTGATGCAAACCCAGATCCAAGTCTGAACCATGTCCCCCCCAAGCTGCAGGCTTAACTGAAAACCGTTTAAGAAGTGCTCCTGTCTCCAGCACTCAGACACCCAGCTCCCAATGGGGTCCAAACCCCAAATAAATCCGTTTTACCCTGTATAAAGCTTATACAGGGTAAACTCACAAATTGTTCACCCTCTACAACACTGATAGAGAGATATGCACAACTGTTTGCCCCCCCTCAGGTAGTAATACTTACTCAGGGTTAATTAATAAGTAAAAAGTGATTTTATTAAATACAAAAAGGAGGATTTAAGTGGTTCCAAGTAATAGAACAAAGTAAATGACCAAACAGAATAAAATAAAACATGCAAGTCTAAACGTAATATAGTAGGAAACTAAATGCAGGTAAATCTTACCCTCAGAGATGTTCCAATAAGCTTCTTTGACAAACTAGCCTCCTTCTAATCTGGGTCCAGCAATCACTCACACCCCTGTAGTTACTGTCCTTTGTTCCAGTTTCTTTCAGGCATCCTTTGGGGTGGAGAGGCTATCTCTTGAGCCAGCTGAAGACAAAATGGAGAGGTTTCCCAGGGGATAATATAGCCTCCCTCTTGTGGGTGGAAACCCCTCTCTCCCCTTGTGTAGAATTACAGCTACAAGATGGATTTTTGGAGTCACATGGGCAAGTCGCATGTCCATGCATGACTCAGTTCTTTACAGGCCGATGCCATGTTAGCCCGAACGTTCCCAGGCTCTCTTTTATCCATTTCATAGTCCCTTTGTTTGACCAGGTTCAGGGATTCCAGGACAATCTGGTTTATGCATCTCACCCAGTGGGTCAGAGATAGGCTTCTAGCATGGATTTACTGTATCCAGCTGAGCGCTGGCAATTGAATGAGACATATTGGTTCCTGGGTAGCTGTGGAGCGCTCCCTCTGGAATTAACCCTTAGTGTTTCATAATATTGCACTAAACCCACAGAGACACACATAACAGTCATAAAATGAACTCCCACATTCTTAACAGGTGAACTGCTATCATCTTGTGTGAATGTGTATTAATAAGCACATAGTATAAGGTGTATGATATATCTTTTAAAATCTAAAAGGTACGTGATGGACCAGAACTCCTTAAGAGGACATCTGCCAGTAAATGTGCCAGAACTACTTGGCACATACAATTAAAGTCAATTAAATTTTATTAAAACTAATAAGATTAATTGGTTCTAAATCATGGTCATGGGTTAGTACTTGACACGGTATGCAATTCAGATATCCCTTCATTAGGTTTCTTTATTATTATTTTTAGAAGGGATGTGTAAGTACCTTTGCTCTAGGAAGAGAAAACCCCTACTCATTCACATGTGAGCTCAACAATGCTCAACTTAAACTCAACACTTGAAATATTTTTAACTAGTACTAATAAAAGGTAATGGGTGGGATTTTCAAAAGCACTCATAGTTGGCTTAACTCTGCTCTCATTGAAGTCCATTGTCTGCATTGGGAGTGAAGTTAGGCCACCGTAGAGTGTTTTTTAAAACCCCACCTAATACACTTATTTCTGTCTTATTGCCACTTAAATTAAAGCCAGGGATGTAGAAACATGTTAAATCTCAAAAATATTTTTTATAAAAAAAAAAAGCCAGAGATGTAAAACCATGTTAAATCTTAAAAATATTTTTATAAAATAAATCCTGTGAATAATATCTTGCACTAGTATATTGCCATTCATTTAAGGATTTCAAAATGCCTTGCCGTTTATTTTATGCTCACACCAACCCTGCAAGATAAATACATATTGTCCCCAATTTACAGATAGGTAAATTGAACCATAGGGAGGTTAAGTGACTATTAGAGTTAAGCTCTCCTGACTTTCCTTTTTACATGGTCATGTAAAATACTTTGCACATCACAGGGCAGTGTAGAACAAAGAATGACATTATGGTGGGAACAGTGATACAAGTTTTTACACCTGAAACTCCAAAGGTGAAATCCCGGCCTACAGAAGTCATTGACCCCAATGGTGACCTGACAGCAGTGGTGAGCTGGAGCAGGTTCTCACCGGTTCCCTGGAACCGGTTGTTAAATTTAGAAGCCATTTTAGAACCAGTTGTTCCATGTGCGGGACAACCGGTTCTCAAAGGGCTTCTAAATTTAACCGGCCCCAGGCAAGCCTGGGAGGGAGGAAAAGTGGAGCAGTGATGCCTCGGGAGGCGGAGCGGAGGTGAGCTGGGCGGGTGGGGGGCCAGCAGGGTGCTGCTGGTGGGTGCTGGAGGGGAAATGCAGCAAGCCCGGGGGAGGAGGCAGGGATTTGGGGAAGGGGTGGAATGGGAGCAGGGCCAGGGGTGGAGTTGGGGCAGGGCGAGGAGGGAACCCCTTCAGTAGCATAGCCAGGGTGGGAGCAGGGGGAGCAGCCGCTCCCCCTGTAAGCAGAAGCGGCGGAAGCGGCGCCTTTTTTTAGCAGCGCTAAAAAAAGGCACCGCTTCTTTTTAAGCGCCGCTTCTTGCTCTCACCCGGCGGCGCTCCGGGTCTTCGGCGGCATTTCAGCAGTGGGTACCACCGAAGACCTGGAGTGAGTGAGGACCCACCGCTGAAGTGCCGCCGAAGACCCGGAGCGCCGCTGGGTAAGTACAGGGGGAGGCGCCTTTTTATAGCGCCACTCCCCCTGCACTCCGGACCTGGCTGCGCTACTGAACCCCTTGTTAAAATTTTGGCAGCTCATCCCTGGCTGACAGTATAAACCAGCAGAGAGATACACAGCGTGTGAGCCTGTACAGACACTGGGGCTCCAAGATGCTAAGGGAGTGAGCTGTGGGACATACATCTGATCAGTAGGGGTGGGATTCATGAAGGTACCTAGGCACCTAACTCCCATTGAAATCAATGGGAGCTAGGTGTCTAAATACCTTTGTGAACCCCACCCTAAGAGACTGAAGTATCCAGGCCCTAAGGATGTAAACTTTGTTTCTTTGGATCACAAGACTACAAGCAGTAAGAGACTTACACTCGCATTTACTTATGATTTAATTTTCTTTTCGAATAAACTTTGCATTATTTACAATCCTTCAGGAACAGGCTGGTTAGTATAGAGCCAGGAAGTTGAGAGCAGAAGAAGGCTGAAGGGAAGGAGCAGGGCTTAAATTCTTACAGAGTATTTCCCAGAACTCCCCATGCTTCCCCCCCCACACACACATCCCTCTCCCGCTCCCTGCCCCATGGTATAAAAACGCCAGAGGGTTGAAAATATTTACTGAAGCTCCACTCCAGCCAGCTCTGGCTGATTTTAAATGCTGGGAAGGAGTCTGCAGTTGCCTTCTGGAAACAGAGAGATGGTGAGGAGGAAACCTAGGGGGATGAATAAGCCCTGGGATCCTAGTGCTGAAAGAAGGGTCAACCCAGAGAAGTTGTGGGGAGGACAGCCTGAGAGAGGCTGGGTAGGAAGAAATCTAGGGGACCAGCACTAAGAAGTGGGACTGTGCAGACCCTTGTGTCACGGAGTGTGGGGGAGTCCGGCCCTGCACCCCTCTTCCCCGGATTCACTGGGAGTCTCAGCCAGCCAGTAGAACAGAAGGTTTATTAGAGATGCCAGGAACACAGTCCAAACAGAGCTTGTCAGTACATCCAGGACCCCTCAGTCGGGTCCTTCCGGGGGGCAGGGAGCTTAGACCCCAGCCTGGGGGCTCCCTGCATTTCACCCCACAGCTCCAAACGGGGCAGGGAGGCCAGACCCTGTCTGCCTCTCTCCCCTCTTCTCCGGCCAGCTCCAAACTGAAACTCTCCAGCCCCTCCTCCCCCTTTGTCTCCTTCCCGGGCCAGGAGGTCACCTGATCCCTTTGTTCCAACACCTTCAGCTCTCACCTTTGCAGGGGAGGGGCCGGGCCATCTGTTGCCAGGAGACAGGGCCATTCTCTGTGTCCAGGCCTCTGCCCACCCCTGCCTTCTAGGGCTTTGTAACAATCATGCACCGTCGTCCCACCACCTAGATACTCAAGCACTGCATAGGGGAAACTGAGGCACCCACACAGTACTCAGGGAAACCTTAACAACAGTCCTAGTTCGTCACACCTTGCTGCTAGTTATAGCATCTGGTCTGGACTGCAGTGTAGAGGCAGGGCCTGGGTTCTCCTACCAGTCGCTGGCAAAGTGACACAGGATCTAATGTTAGAACAGAAGACTGCCAGAGATGGCATCCCGATAGCTTGGCTAGTAGGACTTTGTTATTTTGGAAGAGGGGGGACTACATAGTGACCTGGTCACAAAGTTCCTGAGTTCCAAGTCACAAAGACCCTGAGTGATGAAGAGAGAGAGGTCATAGCATGAGTAACCGATGGAAGGGGACGCCAGATGGGACAAAAGCTAATTCCCAGACCAGGCCACAAGGAGGCACTCCTGCAGGTGAATGAACCCCTTTACAGAGACAATCAGTGGTGGGCACTTTGGACAGAAATTGAGCTCATACCCCCAGGAAGACAGAATCAGCTGGATTAATGAGTTATGTATATAGTCACAAACAAAACAACTTTTAATGTCCTTCTCAAGAAGGCCTAGAAGGACCAGCAGCATGGGGAGAGTCCCACAACCTATTGACTACTAGGCGTGGCTACAAGAAGAGAATAGACTCTGAAGTATTATTTTACTCCTTACACAGCCCATGTTGCAAAGCTCCCCCAATCCACCACTAAAATAGTAGCATTAACTGAGCAGTGTATTTGTGCTTCTATGAGTGATATCAAATATATACTCCTGTAAAGTGCTGTGTGAACTTGCAGGTTTAAGGGCAGATTTCCCAGCCATGAAGATGCTATGTCCATATCCTGAGAGTTTACATATCTGTGGCAAAGGGACTATGCCATTGCTAGTCCATATCTGGGTTGCAAGTAAAACCTTCTGTCTGTGCCTAGGACATAATCAGAATTTTGGGATCAGTTAAACCACATGAAGTCAGTGGTGGAAAGGAAGGGAGACTTTCAAAGGAAATGTGACGATGTGGTGGTAAACCTCAAGCAAAGGAAGCAACTGATATCCAAAAAAGGATCATGATACCGATTAGGTCCATGTGTCAGAACGAAACACAAGAAAGAGATATAACTAGGTCAGATATACAGCACGCTAGGCTGCAACTCTGAAAGTCTCAGGCTGCCTTTCACCCAAATACGTGGCTCTCAGAAATATGGGAATTCAGCTAGTCCCCCCCCTCTCGCCCCCAAGAGCTCCCAGCTTTCTGACTGCTATTGTACCTCTTGCTTTGAATTTATCCTTTAGATAGGAGGTTTTCCCCATCTGCTCTTCTGGGAACTGGCCTTGCAAATGTGAGAGAGACAACTAGCCTGTGCTTAATTTGTTCCAGGGCTTGCCAGGGCAGTTCATAGCCTCAGCACCTCTGGGCTTGCTGCGTCAGTTATACGAGTAAAAATAATTGCTTGAACCCCGGTACCTCTTTCATTTACAAATTAAGCACTGCAACTAGCTACAGCCCCAAAGTGTTCCTTTGGTCTCTGCAGTTTATAACTCCTTCTCTTTTGGTAAGTGTTCAGCTGCTTTTTGATGTTGGTTTTCTTGGCTTTCTCTCTTGCAACTCCAAGGAGGTTGGCTCTCTCAGAAGTAGAGAAATCTTCCCCAAGGCTGTGAGTTTGGTGGTAGAATTTTAACAAGGGACTCCTGAGATCCCCTTCCAGCACACTAGTGCTTATCATGTCTAAAGGACCTCCATCACCCCTGAGGCATTAGTTCAATACGGATTCAGAAGGCAACACCACTTCCTACAGCAATCTTAGATCTTGATGCCTCCACTGTCTAGCACCTTGTGAAGAATGCATTCTACTTACACTTTGCACTGGTGTGAATGATTATGCTAGGTGCAAGGCAGGGGGGAATCAGGCGCCTAGTTTCAAGGTTTCTCATCCAAGTACTGACAATGCTCATTGCCCAAAATCATGGACAAAAGAGGTGTGGCTTCAAATGGCCATTTGTCTTAATGGGAAAAAAAACCCCAAACCCTCCCTCTTATGGTCTACTGCCTTATTCTTTGCACAATTACAGATGTAGTGGGAAACCAGTTGGCCTTTTGTAGAGCCGGTGGAAATATCGGGAAAAAATTATCACATTTTACATCTGATGAAGTGGGTTCTAACCCACGAAAGCTTATGCTGAAATAAATTTGTTAGTCTCTAAGGTGCCACAAGTATTTTTCTTATTTTCTTTTTACATTTTTTTTTTTTACATTTTGAAACTTTCTATTTTGCCAGGTTCAAAATGGACTGATTTTTTTTCCCCAAAAAATGTCATGACATTTTAAATCAGTTTTATTGAAAACATCCAAAATTTTTGTATCCTAAAAACCCAGTTTTCAGTAAAGATCTTGATAACCATTTAATAATGTTCAATAAAAACCTTCAATTAAAATGTCAAAATATATGTCAAAACTCAGACTTTCGCAAAAGAAAATGTTTTTGAAAAAAGGCCATGTTTCAGGGGAGAAAACCCCTTTTATTTAAAAAAATCAACCAGATTGAATATATTTTCTGCAGTGAGTAAAACAGTGAGGTATGTCCTGTTTTGAATCAGTTGCTGAGTGACCATTCAGGTCCTGCAAATAGGAAACACTATGATGTACGTGAAATACTAATAATCATTCATGTTATCCAGAATCTCCCATCATTATTGCTTCACTAGAAGTAACGAGCAGTAAAATGTCATTGTAGAACATGTTTTCTTTCCCCTTGTTATTTTCTAAATCCCAGCGCGGTGAGATCTTTAAATTGATGCATTATGTCAGTCGAAAGCACTTTTAGAAATGGGAAACTTGCACAATTATTGTTCAATAGCTCACTATTAGAAGTAATAGGCATTGTTATAGCAATGCCACAAACTAGAGGGGAAAAAGAAATCTCATAATTATACCAAGTCTTGTCTGAAAGTGTCTGTCTATTTGAATTTTAATGCTGGCATAAACAGGAGAGTAAATTGCTCTCCATGGGTTACAAATTTCACCTATTAAAAAGGCACACGAGAGCCGCGTAGGAAAAACAGACGTGCAGGAGGGCAATATGCAAATATTCTGCAGTTTCAGACCTACCAGACTCTAGCGATATGGCTCCCAGATCAGAAGCCAGTTCTCAACTACGAAACCCCTACTGATCTATGCAAACTTGTCAAGCTGCCAACTAATGAGTTTAAATAGAAGCCTTCCTGTTGTAGTTGCCTGATTTTTCTTTCCGCATCAGTGGCACTTTCCAAAAAAGGACTGAAATGCCAGGAAAGTTGTTTTCAGAAATGCACTGGTAGCTAAACCACAGATGTGCATTAATAACACATTGCAGGGAGAAGGGCATTGAGGGGATTGTGTTTTCTAAGGCTGCCTCAAACTGATCTGCTGTAAAATGGGACTAACAATCCCTACTTGCCCGTCTTACAGGAGTGCTGTGAAGATTAATGTTAGTGAGGTGCTCTGAGGATGAAGCCCTATATAGGATGAGTGTTATGCAGCCTTGGTGTGTCACATTTAATAGTTGTAGGTTTCAGTGTAGTAGCCGTGTTAGTCTGTGTCAGCAAAATGAAAATAAGAAAGAAAAACTTGTAGCACCTTAGAGACTAACAAATTTATTTCAGCATAAGCTTTCGTGGGTTAGTACCCACTTCATCGGATGCATGGAATGAAACATACAGTAGACAGATATTTATACAGTCAGAGAAACATAATCACTCACTGACAGACTTGAGGGTAGCAGTGTTGCGACAGATTAACTCGAAAAGCAGACGTCAAAGAGAAACTGTTGAACTCGAATTGATATGCAAACTAGATTGTATTACCTCAGGATTAAATAAGGACCTCGAATGGCTCGGCCATTACGTTAATTGAATCTATTTCCCTTAAGTTAACGATCCTCATTCACACCTGTGTGACCATCTTGTTTATCACTTCAAAGGTTTTTCTTCCCCTGCTGTTATGGTTCCTCTCAATTAATTAGCCTCTTAAGGTTGGTCTATGCACCTCCACCTTATCATGTTTCTCTGACTGTATAAATATCTGTCTACTGTATGTTTCATTCCATGCATCCGATGAAGTGGGTACTAACCCACGAAAGCTTATGCTGAAATAAATTTGTTAGTCTCTAAGGTGCTACAAGTTTTTCTTTCTTATTTAATAGTTGGACTTTCTAGTAAAGAAAGAGCTTTAAGTAATGGTAAGGATGTGAGGCAAGGTGGCAATTGCTGCTTGCACCAGTGCTTTGGGCAGGTTGTTTGTGTTCTGTAGCGGGGCTTCACTAGTCTGGATGGATGAAGCAAAGCATCAGAATGGCTGCCTGGGCCATCTCTATTGTGCTCCTGTTAAAACGTTTAAAGCCCATTGCTGGCTCTTTCATTATGTCATTGTGTCTGCAAGAGCTGAGCAGGGCAGATGGGAACGTTGCCCAGTGTGCTGCTGTGGGTGACATGTATGCCTGTATTTGACCTGTGGGCAGCCATTGGTGATGAGAAAATTGCCCTTCCTAGCTTAACTTGCTTCGGATCATGGTTTACTCCTTTGAGGGAGCAGTGGGTTTTTTTTCAGGAAGAACACACAAGAAGGAACATAGTAACTAGGACCAGCTGCTTGAGCCATGAATTTTGTGGAGGGCTTTCTGGAAACCACATTAAATATTCCCATCAGTCCAAATATCAGCTCTGTAAAGTAATTTTCATATTACCAGCTGTGTGGATGAGTGATTTGCTGCAGCGTGGCTGCCATTTAAAGCTATGGGCTAGACACTCCCGCTGCAAAAGGCTATACTAGTTGGTGGTGTTTTCACATTTCTCCACTTCTCTTTCACCCTGAGGAATGCTGGTAGTACATATAGGTTAGTTAGATGAAATATTACTGGAAAGAAAATTCAGATGGTTCTACAGGACTCAGCTAGGATATCAGTTGAATCTCTTTCCCTCTCACTTCTAGGCCCATCCTCTTGGCCACCAGAGTTCTCAATGTTTGTGACCTCTGGGGCTGATATTACCTCTCTTAATGAGAAACTAGTTTTAAGAATTAATATCCCTAGGTGTTCTCCCTCCTTCCTGGGATTAGAAAGGGCTATGTTTTCTAGATGGCCCATTATGCAATAATTCAAGAATACACATGGGGCCAAACTCTGCTCCCATTTACACCTTTAACCTCCCTCCCCTCCCAACCTCAAGGTATCCCATGGGAGGGCTTTAATATTTATTTCCATGTGGTTGCATGCATGAAAGTGGATTCTGACCCATATATTCATTCCTTAAGTATATCTAATCTAGCAATCAATTCATCACCATATCCATTTCTTAATTATTACTATGTTCCATGGATCAGACTCTGCTTTCATTTGCATGCTTGCTACCCCACTGAAATACATTTGTTATCCCACTTTTAATTTATCTGATGATAGATTCCTTAATATATAATCTTTTGGGGCTGACTGCATATTAGTAGACATTTTAAAGAAGCCAGTAACCTCTCTAAACAATACATAAATATTACATCAAATACCACCCCTTCCAAATACAAATTGCTTGTAAATATACCAAGGATGTAGGTGCTGTTTCGTAGAGGTGAGCAATGCTTCTATTTGACCTTGTGTTTTTGGCACAATCTCTGGCTAAAGTAAGAGTGACATTATACCTCAAACTAATAGAATGTTTCACATTGTCTGGAATTTTCAGAGTGACCTTGGAATCTAGTTTTCCTAATTGTCCTTTGTTTTGCTGCTCAGTACACTTGAAGGGGCTTATTGTCAGCTGGAGGAAATTACAGCACATGGCACTACATGAGTGTCCATGATGCCTTGTTAGTGCTTCCAGGACTGACCATGAAATACTGTACCAAGCTTGTACCCTGTTACTCTGAGCAGACTTTCCTCTTGTCTCACAGTAGAATTAGTGATACTCTCCTGTACAGAATGACTGAGCCTTTCCTTTACCATCACATTCATTCTTTGACTCTGAGTTGTCGTCAGATTTCTGGCTGGAAAATGTCAAGGCTACAACATTCAATACTTCATGCTACTGGACAGCATGCATCCTATTTAATAAATAGCACAAAATGTCTTCCTGGTATTCATTGCTCAGTTTCAGAATCCAAATATCTCAAACATTTAGATTCCAAGTTATTTAATTTCTATTTCCCAGCTGCTGTAAATTCTCTCAACTCCTTCCTCTAGCCAGTAGTCTGAAGACAACCCAGACCACCCAGTGTCTACCTCAACACACTTTGACTGTGGCTAACTCAATCCTGTGTATATCGGGAGCTAAACATAAGCAACTGGGCAAATCTCTCCGTTTATATGACTTTCTTCAGAAAGTGTTCTATTGGTACTAGGCTGAGTCTGGAGCAAAGCTTCGGACCAAAATCCTTCACAGACTATGGAGAAAGTGGATCAGATTTGAACTTCGCGCCTTGGGGCCAACTCTGTGTGCCTCATGTGATGCTGTCCTGGGCAGGAGTATTAGAAGCTAATCTCTGTGGAGTCTGAAGAGGAAAAATGAAATTCTAAACAATCCTACCTGTCTTTAGACAAAAAGCCGATAATCAGGTCTGTGTACGTAATTCAGGTTTGTCAGGCACTCACGTACTGCAGTGAGGGATGGAAAACAGCATGAAGAATTGGATAAATGGATCCATAGTAGACTTTCTCTTCTGTGATCCTGATTTTTTTTTACCTTTTGAAAACCAATACATACACGTAGCACTGAACTTGGATAGCTTGTGGCTGTTGACTGAATAAAGGATTAGAAAGCACAAATCAAGAGTATGGGTAGCAAAATCACCATGCTAACGTGTTGGAGGGCTGTGATACAGTGAAAGCTGTATCCTTCCCCAGTGTACTGTGCCTAGACAACAAAGGAAGCGCTAGGTTGCTGCAAGCACCTACATTCAAAGGTGCCTCACTTCATTCAAAGTCTTGATGCTTCATGTGCCTCAGCGTCCCAAAAGCTGCTTTCCAAAAAGAACAAGTTGTTCTTCCTGTTTTGTTTTTGCTTTAAGGATATAATCAGACGTTAGTGTCAGGGCAGCTGGTGATGTTTGAGTCCCACTGTGGCAGGACAGTGAGCAGTGATTCTAAAGTCTTGCAGCTTTCTTTATGGAGACCAGAGAGAGCCTATTAATATAGGCACGGGGTTGATGTTAAGAGATCTGGGTTCAATTCCTAGCTTCTTGTGTGACCTTGGACAAGTCACTTAAGCTCTCTCTGCCTCAGTTCCCTGTCTGTAAAATATGGGTAATATTTCCTTTGTCTACCTTGATTTTTTTTTAAGACTCTTGAGGGCAGGGCTTACCTCTTACTATGTGTATGTACAGCGCCTAGCACAATCTTAGCGGGCATCTCCAGGCCCTAATCTAGTACAAATACATTAATAATGTACCTAGGAATGACCCCAAAGACTTCAGAGGGTTGGAGTCCAATGGGAGGTTCCGAATTTTTTTTTTTTTTAAAGAAACCATTTTTGCCTAATGTCTTCCTTGTTTATATTTCCCCAAGGAAACCTAACTGGATGCTTTGTAGGAGAAAAATATCCCTCCTCCCTCCACATACCTTTCTCCCCACCCCAAGAAGAAGTCCAAACCCATTCCAATAACCATTTAAACTAAAGTCTTTGCTTTGTTGTTATTTCCCACTGATTTCACAGGTGGGATAGCACCAAAGGTATGTCTTTTGGTCAGTTTCACAGGGTGCGTCTACACAGCTGCCGGGAGCAAGTCTCTCGCCTGGATTGACAGACTCGCACACGCTGGGCTTGGCCTAGCATTGTAAAAGAGCGGTGTCGACATCGCTTTTATGTTTGGGCTCAGGCTGGAGCTCTGGCTCTGAAGCCTAGAGGCGGGGGATGGGGGGGTAGGCTTCGGAGCCCGAACCAGAACATACAGGTTGCTATTTTTAGCACACTAGCCCAAGCCCTGCTAACGCAAGCCTGTCACCTCAGGCTGCGAGACTCGCTCCCAGCATCCGCCTACTAGTAGACATGCCCACAGAGATTGACTAGGTGCCAAAAGAGATGGGATGTCATGGGGAGATCAAGCAGCAGAAAGGGATGGAGCTGATTCTAAGAACTGAAGCTTTTACTTATGCTGAAAGCCCTCTGCCTTGTTTTAGCTCCTCCAGGCATGATTTGAATGACTAGCTTGAAGTCTCGGCTCTGTTGACCGTGGCATATATCACAGCTGATGTATTTATATAGGGCCAGGGTTTCAGGGTCTGCAGTCTGGACCAGATTTTCAGCCCGATCAGCATGTTGGATGCTGAGCTTATTTGAAAATCACTCTTCTATAGGTGTTTAGCTAGGAGCTGAGCTCTCTTGGAAATCTGGCCTCTAATGCCTGTTGTCTCACGGGATTCCAAAGTGTTGAAGAGTCTGCATAAGCAGGGCCATACCAAATTCATGGTCCATTTTGGTAAATTTCATTGTCAAAACATTTTAAAAATCATAAATTTCATGGTTACAGATATTTAAATCTTAAATTTTATGGTGTCACAAATCATGATTATGTATTTAAAAATATAAACATGTAAAGCCCTTAAGTCAGCATTTCTTCAACTGGGGATCCCGACCCAAAAGGAGGGGGGCAAGGCTATTGTGTGTGGCGGGGGTCACGGTATTACTACCACAGGCGCCGACTTCCGGTGGCGCCGGTGGGGGCTGACTCCGGGTGACGTTGCGGGGCCCCGCCCCCGACGCCGGGTGACGTTGTGGGGCCCCGCCCCCGACGCCGGGTGACGTTGCGGGGCCCCGCCCCCGACGCCGATGCAACGTCACCCAGTGTTGGGGGTGGGGCCCCGCAACGTCTCCCGGTGCTGAGTTGAGTTGCCGTAGGTCCCGGGGCTGGCGGGGAGCTGCCGGTGGGTGCTCTGCACCCACCAATTTTTCCCCGTGGGTGCTCCAGCCCCGGGGCACCCACGGAGTCGGCGCCTATGATTACTACCCTTTCTTCTGTGCTGCCTTCACAGCTGGGTGGCCAGAGAGCAGCGGCTGCTAGCCGGGAGCACAGCTCTGAAAGCAGCACCACCTCCAGCAGCAGCGCAGAAGTGAAGGTTGCATAGCATGGTATTGCCACCCTTACTTCTCCGTTGGTGCTGGAAGTGACATAGAAGGGTGTTACGATTTGTAAACGTTTTAACAAGACCAATGAATGGGCACAGTTTTGCACACATTGAAATTCATAAAATAAATTTAAAATATTGCCCCCGATGCTGCAACTGCCTGGAAATCTCAGAGTTCTTAAACAAGGCAAATGAGTTTTGCTGAGATCAGCTTAGGCAAAAAGTGCTGGCATGCTAAGCCACACAAAGAGAGAGAGCACCTACTGTAGCAGATTATTGGATGGAAATTGAGGTGAAAAATAAAGCGATCTGCATTTGTAATGCACTAAGTCACTGCATAATACAGTGTATCAAGTAACTTTTGTTGAGAGCTTAGTCAAAGGTAAATTACTCGCAATTGTGCAATAGTACTAGGATTTCAAGTAAGTGCTGTTCAGAAAGATCAAACACTATCCCCACACATGATTCTGTCATCTAAAATTTTTCAACTGAAGTGCGTTGTGTACCCCTGCAAAAACTCTTACACACCCCTTACATAAAGCTACTGCTTGCATAGGTATGTATGTTAGCAGTTACCTGGTTTTTGTCCATGAAATGCCTATTTACAAGCACTAATATGTTTTTGTGTACACAAAAGGACATAACTGCATAACTGCAATCTGGAGGCTCCTTGGAAAACATGATGCTGTCTGTGTCCAGTTACCTTTTCCTCACAGGCTACTCCTTCCAATGACTGCTTTGGTTTTTAACCCACCCTAGAACACGCACCTAACTTGTGTGCCCAAAGTGGCATCTCCGGAAAGTCTGAAAAGGAAGCACATTGTGTGTCTGTGGGCTTCTCTCTTCCAATCATCACCGCATTGCCCCCGCTGCTTATTTAGGGCTTGGTCCTGCACCATTAAAGGCAGTATGAGGTAGGAATTGTGGGAACAGGATAAGCCCACCGGCCCCATCTCAACTTTCAAATGGCCCAATGGACTGTATTTAAGGCCAATAGCAGAATTCAGATTCATTGTCACTTAGGTGACTGAGAGGACTTGAGTTGTTTAGCCGCTTAAATGACAGGGAAATCCCAGGATAAGTAATAACACTCTCTGAATGTGAGAGGGTATAAGGAGGCCCAAAAGGTAAGGTTTGATAAAACTAAATCCTGACTAGGGTGACCAGACAGCAAATGTGAAAAATTGGGACAGGGGTGGGGGGTAATAGGAGCCTATATAAGAAAAAGACCCCAAAATCGGGACTGTCCCTATAAAATTGGGACATCTGGTCACCCTAATCCTGACCAGCCATATTGTATCAAAATCCACTGAATTCTCTCCATCCAAGCTGCAGAATCCAGGAATTACTACACTTATGCATAATGCTAGGGAAAGAATAAATGATTATTTGTTATTAATATTGATCAGTTTGTGTATAGCCGTAATAGTCCTGTGTTCATATTGTCACGGAGTGTGGGGGAGTCCGGCCCTGCACCCCTCTTCCCCGGATTCACTGGGAGTCTCAGCCAGCCAGTAGAACAGAAGGTTTATTAGAGATGCCAGGAACACAGTCCAACCAGAGCTTGTCAGTACATCCAGGACCCCTCAGTCGGACCCTTCCGGGGGGCAGGGAGCTTAGACCCCAGCTCCGGGCTCCCTGCATTTCACCCCACAGCTCCAAACGGAGGCAGGGAGGCCAGACCCTGTCTGCCTCTCTCCCCTCCTCTCCAGCCAGTTCCAAACTGAAACTGTCCAGCCCCTCCTCCCCCTTTGTCTGCTTCCCGGGCCAGGAGGTCACCTGATCCCTTTGTTCCAACACCTTCATCTCTCACCTTTGCAGGGGAGGGGCCGGGCCATCTGTTGCTAGGAGACCAACTGTCGGCCCTTCTCTGTGTCCAGGCCCCTCTGTAACACTCATGCACACTTGTCCCACCACCTAGATACTCAAGCACTGCATAGGGGAAACCGAGGCACCCACACAGTACTCAGGGAAACCTTAACAACAGTCCTAGTTCGTCACACATATGTAAAGAGATTAATGAGAATTAAACAGTTTCTTCCAAATATCTGTTAATCTGTTGTCAACCAGATGTTCTAGGACATGTGCAAATTACTGTATTGCACAGATAAACAGATATTGGCCCAAAGTGCTTTGTTGCTGAAATGTTTGGCTATCAGTAATGGGAGAACAGAGCCCATGTGGAGAGAATTTGTCAATGCAATGAAAAGTCATTTCATGCAGTTGAGAGCAGTAGAGTCATATTATTACAATTGTGTTTTAGACTAATTCACAAATGAGATTGATAACAGGATGTTTCTTGGCATACAAATGTTACAGCTCCTCCCTCACACTTCGTTACACTTTAAAATGTAACAATTCATAATACAATACAATCCTTCTCTAATCAGATCAGTTAATTAAAATGCCTGAGGCCTGATCATCCGCTGATCATTTAAACAAGCTCCTCTCCACTGATGCTGATGCTGTTTTTTGTTTGTAGGGGAAGCTGGAGCTATCAAAAGAATAGTTAATAAATTGTTCTGTTTCCTGCCAATCCCTAACTACTGGGCTTGATGCTGTAAAATCTGGCAGCATGGATTGTATATAAATGTTCTTCTAACCTTCAAAAACTGTTATGGAAGGAGTTTGTTTTTACATCAAGCTCTCCATGCACATAATGATGTAATTGCTTTGGATGCATGGATAACCTTGCAGTTTGCTCTGATCCATTCCCCCAGTACCAATCCGCTCTATCCGAAAAGCCAGACACTCTCTGGTTTTGCTTTCCTCTGAAATATTCATGGGCAGGAATATTTACCACCCACTGGTATAAACAAACCTGTAAGTCTGAACAAAAGTCGGGATTTCTTTTCTCAGCGAAGGGATGGAAAAGTCTTGGCTGGTAATATTGATAGAGCATGTTATCTCCTCTGAGTCTGTTAGTGCATGTTTACAATAGATGCCCTAAGGAGTGGATTATTGAGCACTATTATTTGCATGACAGCAAGGCCCCCATCTGAGAGTAGGAGCTGATTGTGTTGGGTGCTGTATGAACACTAGGGGTTATAGTGGACCACAAGCTAAATATGAGTCAACAGTGTGATGCTGTTGCAAAAAAAGCAAACTTGATTCTGGGCTGCATTAACAGGTGTGTTGTGAGCAAGACACGAGAAGTCATTCTTCTGCTCTACTCTGGTTAGGCCTCAACTGGAGTATTGTGTCCAGTTCTGGGCACCGCATTTCAAGAATCATAGAATCATAGAATATCAGGGTTGGAAGGGACCTTAGGAAGTCATCTAGTCCAACCCCCTGCTCAAAGCAGGACTAATCCCCAATTTTTGCCCCATATCCCCAAATAGCCCCCTCAAGGATTGAACTCTCAACCCTGGGTTTAGCAGGCCAATGCTCAAACCACTGAGCTATCTCTCCTCCCCCCGGATGATGTGGAGAAAGATGTGGAGAAATTGGAGAGGGTCCAGAGAAGAGCAACAAGAATGATTAAGGGTCTAGAGAACATGACCTATGAAGGAAGGCTGAAGTAATTGGGTTTGTTTAGTTTGGAAAAGAGAAGACTGAGAGGGGACATGATAGCAGTCTTCAGGTATCTAAAAGGGTGTCATAAGGAGGAGGGAGAAAACTTGTTCATCTTAGCCTCTGAGGATAGAACAAGAAGCAATGGGCTTAAACTGCAGCAAGGGAGGTTTAGGTTGGACATTAGGAAAAAGTTCCTAACTGTCAGGGTGGTTAAACACTGGAATAAACTGCCCAGGGAGGTTGTGGAATCTCCATCTCTGGAGATATTTAAGAGTAGGTTAGATAAATGTCTATCAGGGATGGTCTAGACAGTAATTGGTCCTGCCATGAGGGCAGGGGGCTGGACTCGATGACCTCTCGAGGTCCCTTCCAGCCCTAGAATCTATGAATCTATGAAAACACATAGCGAAAGACAGACATTGAACTGAAGGGCTTATAGACAAAAGACAGGAAGGGACACAGAGACAGGAAGTGACTTGTCTAAGGCCACAGAGCAAGCCAATGGCAGTAGCAAGAATGCAACTCAGGTCTCCTTACTCCTAGCCCAGTGCCATATCCACAGGGTCACACTGCCTCATGATAAGGTGTAGCAAAGTGTTTCCTCTGTTCATCTATGTCCTTAGGCCAGGCCCATCATTGTGGTGTCTGAGCACCTCCGACTGGCATGGTTTGAAGGGATGGAGGAGGCACATAGTGTTACTAGCTGTCTAGTCATAGATTCAGCTCTTAGCCGGACAAAACACAGTATGATTGTCTGCTTTTGAAGCCAGACACTGCAGGCTTGAAAACTTTACTTGTGGGAGACCCCAAAAGGCTTTTAATGGGCTTCAGTGCACATGGATTTCACACCACTCGCTAGGCATTCCCCGTTTGATTATAGCACAGCTGTAGAGAGCTTAAAAGGTAATAAAAGCGGGTTAGTGAAAACTGTACATAATGGTCCTTGATTTCCCTCTAGGCTTTGAAATCTCTGTTAGTTACCTGCCTACAGGCCTGGAGTTTCTTTGCCAAGTCTTTGCTTACTTATCCACAAGTCCCTCTCTGATGTTTCAGGGTGTTCTCCAGAACAGTGAGGGGCTGTGTCATTGCCTGCCCTATAACCTGGGGTGCCCTTCAATGCTTTGCAGCTGTAACTCCCAAGCTGGATCGCTCACAAACAGCCAATAGTATGCAGATGCCCAAGCGTCTGTGTGTAACTGCAGGCTGCCAGCCACGCTCTGGTCTCACTCTGGCTCTTGCCAGCCTGGGTTACTACTGCAAGGTGACCCCAACACACTCCCAGTCATGGATTCCTCCCTCACCCACCCCCCCAAAAAATGTATGTTCTGTACTGTCCAGCCCTCTCCTCGACCATCCAGAGATATTAACTCCATTGTCCCTCTAAGAGAACAATACATGAAAACTTGTCACCTTAAATGGAGTTACCCAGACAATATAACTTTAACTCACTGGACTGGATTAAATAATAAAACAATTAACAAAAGATTGTAAGATTCTGATTACACATAATGAGGCATAAACGTCAGAAATGGTTACAAAAGAAAAATAAAGATAAAATGCTTCCTAGTGCCTAACTTAACAAACTATATTTGATTCAAGGTAGAGTCTTTACCACAGCCTTCCAGCAGCATTGCTGACCAAAATCTTCAGGTCAGGACCCCTCCCCGAAAGCCCAACAGCTGTTTCTTTTGTCTTCTTAGACGCGAAGAGGGAGATGGACGGGGGAGAGATACCTTGGGGAGTTTGCCCCTCACTTTTATAGTTCAGCCCTCCTCAGAAAGTTCTATCCAGCTGAGCAGGAGACATGGAGTCTAGAGAGGAAAGATGCTTCATGCTGTTTTCTTTCACCCGTGTGTGCTGAGATGCAGATTGTTTTTATTTTGTTTCTTTTCTCTCTCACTGTCTGACGACTCTGTTTACAGGTTATCTGAGGTAATCACATGTCCCTTTGTTTAAGACCTGCTTGACCAGTTGGACCTTAATTTGTGCTATGTGAGTTTGAACATGTGCCTTTACCATTTTACAGAGCGATTTCATAACTTTACACACAGTGCCACTACATACATTTTAATTATTGACAGTGAGTTATTAGTTTTTAAATGGTACCTCACCAGGCACATTTGCTACAAAGATTATTACAGTAGTGTGCAGGGTGTGAATACAGGGCTGTATTTGGTTACACCCCAATGCATAATTTCTAAAGGAATTCCTTATGAAGTGCAAACCCCTTGTGTTGTGGAGGTCAGCAGGGTTACAAGGCAGACGTGTGGGAGCAAGTAACATGAGAGAGAGAACCCCGTGCATTATGCCAATAAACAGGGAGGAAAGGAGAGTAAAGGAGATCTTAGAAATGGGAGCCAATATTGTGTGTTCAGGAACAGAGTAAATAATTTCAGCTTTGATCTCAATAGATACATGTATGGTGATAGAAGAGGAGACTTCTGCATGACTATGTACAATGCCAGCTGCTCCCTTGGCATAAAGAACAGAATCTAGCTCTATTTTTAAATGTTTGTTAATGAAACTCTTTCCTTCCCCCACTCCTCATCTCCTATGAATACGGAGATAGCATCGGCTTCAAAGATTTTTGTCACTTAACCTTCTCTCCTTATATTATAATTATTAGTATTGTTGGAGGCACTGATCCCTTCTGTATATTAACAGACAGTCAATAAATGTAGGGCCCAATTGGCCTAGAGTGTCAAATGGGGAATGGAAACTGTGGGCCAGATTCTCAGCCAATGTAAAATGAATTAACTCCATGTATTTCAATGGAGTTATGTCGATTTACCCCAGCTGAAAATCTGGCCATGGAAGTTAAAATGTATGAAGTTTTAGTGGAATTTTTTTTCTTTGGGGCAGGGGATGAAAGGAGAAGATATTTTGTGAAAAACAAATTGTTCCCATGCTGAAATATGCAAAATGGAAACAAAGGTGTGGGTTTGGTTTTGCTTTTTTGGGGTGAAATTATTCTAGTTTAAACCACCTGTGGAGTGTGTGCACTCTGTCAGTTTTACTCGCTTGGCTCTGAACACGTAGGTTGAGAATGCTACTTGCAATCTTGTCAACCCCGAGCATTCAAAAATCATAAATCTGACCTTAGAGATCAGGAGATTAAAAATAAATGGGATTCTTTTTATATCTTTTGGTTTCTGAGCCTTAAGGGTGTACTTGGGTCTGCTTCCAAGCTTTTCTCCACAGCCATGAGGGCTAGAATCTTCCTTAACAAGAAAAAAGCAGAGATTCTCACCTAATCACGTGCTTCCTGTGGCCAGGTCTTAAAGAAAAACACCAAATGTTGTGCGATTCAGGATAAAACCACAAGTTGGCAAGTCAACTGACATTTTGAAAAATGAGAGGATAATTCTGCTCCCTGGTCTGACGTTAAAGTTGTGTATGAAAAACACATTGTTCATCTGCAGAGACCTCCAGGGCATCAGTTCTCAAGTAGTGCGGTGCTTTCGCATGCTGCCAGTGATGCTGGTGTCTTTGCTGAGATACAAGGATGAGAGGAGCTAATTAAAAAACAGACTGTAGATTTCCTCCCTCTTTCTTAAGAATGAAGCCTGCTTACTGGACCCTAGTGCATCTCTTCTACTGCCTCCAATTCAATGGTGTGCACTCCTACCATGAAATGGGGTGGGGATGAGAAATGGCTGATCCAGCCAAGGTCATATTCTGCTGAAGTAGTACAATTGCCCTAAACAAATGAGAACTCCTAGGCAATAATACTTGAACACCATAATTAACGTAAGGAACAAATTCTATTTTTCTGCCTCCATGTCTCTTGTGTGGCTCCAGTTCTGCAAAAACATATGCACATGCTTGATTTTAAGTCTATGAGCACTTAATGAGACTATGCCCCATGGGACTACTCTCTAAAAAGCTATGCATGTTGTCACGGAGTGTGGGGGAGTCTGGCCCTGCACCCCTCTTCCCCGGATTCACTGGGAGTCTCAGCCAGCCAGTAGAACAGAAGGTTTATTAGAGATGCCAGGAACACAGTCCAACCAGAGCTTGTCAGTACATCCAGGACCCCTCAGTCAGGTCCTTCCAGGGGGCAGGGAGCTTAGACCCCAGCCCGGGGGCTCCCTGCATTTCACCCCACAGCTCCAAACGGGGGCAGGGAGGCCAGACCCTGTCTGCCTCTCTCCCCTCTTCTCCGGCCAGCTCCAAACTGAAAACTCTCCAGCCCCTCCTCCCCCTTTGTCTCCTTCCAGGGCCAGGAGGTCACCTGATCCCTTTGTTCCAACACCTTCATCTCTCACCTTTGCAGGGGAGGGGCCAGGGACATCTGTTGCCAGGAGACAGGGCCATTCTCTGTGTCCAGGCCTCTGCCCACCCCTGCCTTCTAGGGCTTTGTAACAATCATGCACCATTGTCCCACCACCTAGATACTCAAGCACTGCATAGGGGAAACCGAGGCACCCACACAGTACTCAGGGAAACCTTAACAACAGTCCTAGTTCGTCACATCTCTCCCCCCTTCGAGACCGAACTGAGCGGGGTCACTTTAGCCAGTGACCTGGGGAAGTTCGAACCCGGTCACACCAGGCCGTTCCAGTTCCACGTGCTCCCTTAGGTCGGCTGGGCTTGATGGCACCCACAGGCCGCATGTGGGAAGGTTTATGCGGCCCGTGCCCTTTTTCCATCCCAAAACCCCTGGGGTTCAAGCTGAGATCAGGTCTTTTCCCAGCGCTCCAGTCTGGAGGGCTGTAATTCGGGCTCTCTTGGTTAAGAGCCTCCCTCTTGATCTGGTCCCCTCTCTGACCACGTGTCTCTGTCACCAGCCGCTCGGCATCGGCCCCTTTTCCTGGATGCAGCCACATCGGGGCGAGGTGGTGACTATAGACCGTAAAGCGCCACCCAAATAGATTCGGCTGCTGCTTCTTAAGGGCCTGCCCCATGGCCAGGCATTCCCTCTCTATGGCCTGACCGTTCTGCCTCCAGGGCAGTGGCTCCTTGCTCAGATACCCGATGGGGTGTCTCCCCCGCTTCGCATAGGCCTGCATCAGCACCACGCCCAGCCCTGTGTCTGAGGCTTCGGTGAACACTGTACAGGGCTTGGCCCGGTCTGGGTTTACTCGATTTATCGGCCCCTGGATTAGAGCCTCCTTCAGCGCACAGAGAGCCCTCTGGCCCTGCTCGGTCCAGACTGCCTCGTCTGGCTTCCGCTTCTTACCTAGCTCTGTGATGGGGGCAGCTAGGGAGCTAAAGGGGGGTACAAACCTCTGGTAGTACACCGCCATCCCGCTAAAGGCCTGGACCTGTTCCTTGGTCTGGGGAACAGGCCAATCTCTGATCGCCTCCACCTTGGCCAGCCCTGGGCTGTTGAATGACTGGTTCACCTCTAAAGCCAGCCTGTCCTTGGCCTCTCTCTCCAGGTTCTGGGCTCTTTTCCCAGTTACTCGGAATGGGGGACACCTGCTGGGAGGATGGGCTCCCATCTCAGGGGAGAGATCCATCAGGGGGTCTTCCCCCTTCTCCTCCCAATCGTCCCTTACCGGTTCTAGGGGTCCCCTTACTCTCCTCCCATACCACAGCTTGAAAGGGAAGCCCCCTGGTGATTCCTGGGGCACTTCCCTGTGCCATCGGTGGGGCAGGTACTTGTCCCAGTCCTGTGGATGCTGATTTATGCAAGTCCTCAGCATCGGCCTCACGGTCCCCTGAACTCTCTCCACCAGCCCGTTGGACTGAGGGTGATATGCAGAGGCCCAGGTGGGCCAGATCCCACCTTTCTCCCACACGCCCCGGAGCCGGGCTGAGATGACCTCAGATCCCTGATCTGTAAAGACCTCGCTGGGGACCCCCATTCTGCTGAAGATGGTCAGCAGCGCGTCTGCCCCGGTGTCTGCCCCGGTGGAGGACAGAGCCACCACCTCTGGGTAGCGGGTGGCGAAATCCATCACCACCAGGATGCATTTCTTCCCTGACCAGGTTGCCCTGCTGAGGGGCCCCACCCTATTCATAGCCACCTTCTGGAAAGGTTCCTCTCTGATGGGCAGGGACCTCCAAGGATCTTCTCCCTTACCCTGGGCCAGGTACAATAGCCGGTGATGATACTTCTGGGGCCCCACTGGCTGCCTCCTGATTCCCCACAGTTCTACTTCCCCTTGGGGAGCCCATTCCCGGCACAGGAATCCCTTCTCCCACAGGGATCTGTCTCTGCAGTCTCCCCCAAGGGGGTTTGCAGCGCTGTGGCCAGCAAGTTCCCCTAGCTTCTCCAAGGCGGGATCCCTCTGCAGCTCACTGGCCAGGCCTGGGCTCACCGCCCCACTGAGCCCTGTCCCTGATGGCTCCCTCCCTGCTGTGGAATCACTTCCCGGCCGCACCTCTGGAACAGGCCAGCCTGGTTGGCAGCCGTCCTGCCCTGCCTGTGTGTCCCCCCACTCAGCTGGGGTCTCCGCTCCCCCCGTGCTCAGCGCTGCCCTGGCTGTCCCTGTGGGGCCAGGCAGCGAGCTCGCTGCTTTGCTCTCTGCATCAGACTTTGCCTGAGCCACCTCTCCATTGTGCAGGGGGGTGAGGAGCATCTCTCTGTCCCACCCCGCCCTAGGGGTCTGGTTACAGGCAGGCAGGTAACTGGGGCCTGGCAGCTCCTCCCCCCTGCCAGCCAGGTCATTTGCATTTTCACTGACCATTTTCCTCTTAGCCAATTGGTTCCCTGAGTTCAAATTCAAATCCTCGGCCGTTACAGGGCCAGGGCCTGGATCCTGTCCCAAAGATACACAGTCACCCCCCAACAGCACCTCACCGCTGATATCCTGGAGAACCCCAACAACCAGCCAGCCCGACCCCTCCTGGGTCTGCACAGGGATCTGGGCCATAGGCAGGGCGAATGGGTCCATCCCTGGGACCCTCACCCAGGTCACGCAGCCCCTCAGCATCTGGTGGGGGTGCACTGCCCGGGGCCTGACCACAGTTCTCTCTGTCCCGGGATCTCGCCACCCCAAGAATGTCTCTCCATTGACCATCACCTTCCGCCCCCACTGGGGGTCCATAGGGCTTGAGTCCAGGGCCAGGAGTGGAAATCCGTCCACCATCCCACCCATCTGGCTGGCGGAGTTTATGGCCTTGGGACCCAGCAAGGGGGTTAGATCCCGGGGCTTTTCTGCAGGGTCTCCCTGGTTCCAATCACCAGCCTGCTCAAAGGCAGTGAGGTGGGCCTCCACATCCCCACCCTCCTTAACCAGGGGCAGCAATTTAGGATCGAGGTTCCCTGCGGAGCTGGCACCCCGGGATCTATCCCCACTTACCCCTGGCCAGTCCCCTATGCCTCTCCGTTCCACCATCGCCAGTTCATGCTGCTGCTCATGCTTCTCCTGTAGGTCTCTCTCGGGCTCTCGCTGTCTCTCACAGTCCTCTTGCTCTCTCGGACTCAGCTCCAGTTCCATCCATCTCCGATCCCCTGCTGGGGAACCCGATCGTGAAGACCCCCATCTGGTTGGGGACCAGACTCTTGGGGATGCCAGGCTACTGCTCCAGCTGCTCCCAGATCCTGCTGTAGCCCCATCGGGGTCAGGAACCTGCTCCTTAGAATGGTCATCCTCCTCCAGCTGCACAATTAGCTGGGCTTTAGTGAGCTTCCCAATGCGTATCCCTCTCTTTTTGCACAGGGTTACAATGCTTCTTTTAAGGAGAAAGCGATATGCCATCACTTCACTGCTCCCAAGTTGCTGTGGGTTCGCAGGCCTGTGTGCCCTTAGCTCCCCACGGTTTCCAGGAAGAACCCCAAGTGTGCCAGCCCTTCTCCAGGTCACCGCCTCTTTGCCAGGGTCGAGCCGCAGCTCCTCCGCCCCTGGGTCCACTCACGGCACCCCCAGGGGAACCCTGTCACTGCAAAAATCCTTCTCTCTCCCAGGGCCAAGCCGCAGGCTCCTCCGCCCCTGGGACTGCTCACTGCAGCCCCCAGGGGGACCCCATCATTGCACAGTCCTTCTCGCTGGTCACACACTCCCAGGGGTTAAGCGTAGCTCCTCCGCTCCCCGAAACCGCTCCTCTGTGAGCCTTCAGCACGCCTGGTCCTCGTTAGCCCCCCTTCGTTCTACTGCTCCCCAGTTACTTACTGCAGGAAGCGCCTTCCATGGGGTGCAGTACATCCCACCGCTGCCACCAGTTGTCACGGAGTGTGGGGGAGTCCGGCCCTGCACCCCTCTTCCCCGGATTCACTGGGAGTCTCAGCCAGCCAGTAGAACAGAAGGTTTATTAGAGATGCCAGGAACACAGTCCAACCAGAGCTTGTCAGTACATCCAGGACCCCTCAGTCGGGTCCTTCCGGGGGGCAGGAAGCTTAGACCCCAGCCCGGGGGCTCCCTGCATTTCACCCCACAGCTCCAAACGAGGGCACGGAGGCCAGACCCTGTCTGCCTCTCTCCCCTCTTCTCCGGCCAGCTCCAAACTGAAAACTCTCCAGCCCCTCCTCCCCCTTTGTCTCCTTCCAGGGCCAGGAGGTCACCTGATCCCTTTGTTCCAACACCTTCATCTCTCACCTTTGCAGGGGAGGGGCCAGGGCCATCTGTTGCCAGGAGACAGGGCCATTCTCTGTGTCCAGGCCTTTGCCCACCCCTGTCTTCTAGGGCTTTGTAACAATCATGCACCATTGTCCCACCACCTAGATACTCAAGCACTGCATAGGGGAAACCGAGGCACCCACACAGTACTCAGGGAAACCTTAACAACAGTCCTAGTTCGTCACACATGTGCATAACAGTTAGCAGAATCTGGGCCTTTTGTCTGCTGTATAAGGGCGGGAGCAAACAAGCTGCCATTGAAATACTCATGAATTAACACAGCAAGACAGGATAATAGTTACAGTGTGTCATGAGAGTCAATAAATACCTGAAAATGCATATTTAGACCATCATTTAAACGTGTGCTATTTACTCCATCATAACAGTTCTTGTGGAGTCGTTTCTGTTGGGTAAGCAGCATTTATACTTTTTTAAACAGTATTATTTGCCTAATAGAATAAAACAATACAGCTCTGAAGGGTGCCAATGTCAACCATTATCCAGGGGTGGTTTTATTTTACAATACGTATTTTTGCATTTGTTTAGTCTCAATGCAAAATGGGCTAGATCAACAGCCCTGTAGGCTGTTGCCCCACAGGACTAATGCTGCAGCACCAATTCCGCACACACCACGTTTAGGGACAGCAGGGTTTATTTTCCATGTTTGTGCAGGACCAGGCACGTACAGAGCTGGCTCTTACACAGGTGCATAGTTAATGTAATAGGGAAGCAGCAATGCAAGGCATGCAAATCACCAAGCCCAATCACAGTTGCAGTCCATGCGTTCAGGAACGTCTCCCTCCACACTCCCCCGGGGGGATTCAGTGCCCTTAAAAAGAAGTGGGGAGGAGGCAGGGCTGCCCATGGAGTAGCTGTAAGCAGGGAGCTGTATGCTCCTCCCCTTATAGATGTGTCGACCTGGCATGCTCCCACTGTGCACTGGGGTTCTCCAGGAGCATTCCACCTCTTCGACACACAGTCGGTGCCAGTGGGTGCTTGCACCCCCCCCCCAACTCTGCCCCCGCCCCCATTCCACCCCTTCCCCAAATCCCTGCTCCCGCCTCCTCCCCCGGGCACGCTGCATTTCCCCTCCACCCCCACCCCCCCAGGCTTGCAAGCCTGGGAAGGAGGGGGGATAAGCAGAGCACCCACCAGCAGCTCCCCACCAGCCCCCTCCCGCCCAGCTCACCTCCGCCTCCTCCCCCGAGGCGCTGCTGCTCCGCTTTTCCCCCTCCCTCCAGGCTTGCCGCAATGAGCTGTTTGGCGCACGGCAAGCCTGGGAGGGAGGGAGGGGGGGTGCAGCGGCGCCTCGGGGGAGGAGGCGGAGGTGAGCTGGGGGGGGCCAGCGGGGAGCTCCCCCGTGGGTGCTCCAGCCCCGGAGCACCCACGGAGTCGGTGCCTATGCCGACACAGAGTGTTGCTGTGCTTTTTTGAGTCCTCAGTGACTGGCCTCTCAGTTAAGACTCCCGATGCAGCCGCTAGTTACTGTGGTGGCAGTTTTTGTGATGTGGCCATATTCCCCGGGAAATAGACAGAGCCCACCAAACTTCCCTTTCACATATGCCACTCAACAATCTTCCAGTAATATCAGCCTCTTTTCTTGACCCAGCTAGGGTGGATTTGAACCAGCGGCCTAGAAGTATGAACAACTTTGTTTTCATACCCCCAAATTGCTTTAATGTTTGACAACATTTCTTCTATCCTTATCTTCTCTGCTGCCACATACATTGGATTTGTCCAGTAGCCCTGGATGGTGGAAAACACGTAGGCTCCTCTCATGCAGATGGGGAGTGCAGAAAATCGCTTGTGCATATTTTAGCCATGCATGAAAATAAAAGTTGTGGTTTTGTGCAGCCTTTGAACGCTTTGTGCACTGGTTGAGGTTAGAGATGACTGAAGTGTGTCCAAGGGCTTTTAAAGGGCACTGACTATTAAACATCTGGGAGGCATACAAGGTTTCATGAAAGTAATCGGGTACAGAAACCTCTTACTAACTTTCTACTTTGAGGTTTGAATGGGAGCCCAGCAGGTTACAATGGCAAACTTCCTCTGTAAAAAGAAAACAAGAAAAATACCTGTGGCACCTTAGAGACTAACAAATTTATTTCAGCATAAGCTTTCGTGGGTTAAGAACCCACTTCATCGGATGCATGGAATGGAACATACAGTGAACAGATATTTATACATTCAAAGAAACATGAGAAGGTGGAAGTGTCTATACCAGTGTTAAGAGGCTAATTAATTGAAAGGAACTGTTATCAGTAGAAACTTTTGAAGTGATAATCAACAGGGTCCATTGCAGACAGTTGACACAAAGGTGTTAAGGGGGGAAATAAATTCAATTAACGTAATCACCGAGCCATCCACGGTCAATATTCAAGCCTAAGGTAATGGTATCTAGTTTGCATATTAATTCCAATTCTGCAGTTTCTCGTTGGAGCCTGTTTTTGAAGTTATTTTGTTGCAAAATAGCTACTTTTATATCTGTCATTGAGTGATTAGGGAGGTTTACATATTTCCTCTGTAAAGTAGCCTGAAGTGGTTTGTATGGGAGGCATTCCTAGAGGAGATGCTGAATGCGTATTAAACTGTCTGATCATCCATTCTATGTGGATCCCAGAAGGGCAGCGTATCCCCATCTCCCCAAAACACACACACAAATAAATAATTTGTGCTCTAGTACGCATTATTTGAATCAAATATGTTTGGACCATTTTCTCATTTTGCTAATCTTTCAAAATCCACAGGGGTTCCCAGAACACATTGTCCATCCAACACATGAAGGTCAGGCACTTAAAAGGAACGTAAAGGCTGTCCTAATTCCAATTCAGCAGTTCAGGGAGGTTTTTATGAATGACATTTAGCCTGAGCAAAGTGGTTTTCTTCTAAAGGCAGTTTTCTGCCCTCCACACCCCTCTCCCAATGTTCCCATGAATATTCAGCGTGCTTTCCTTCGGCCTGATTCCAATCTGACTGAAGTCAATGGAAAGGGCTCCCATTGACTTCAGTGGGCTGTGGATCGGGCCCCATTGTATGGGATAACAAAAGATGGCAGTGTAGCCAAGTAAATAATCTGCATTTACAATATCCCCCACAGCAACCAGAAAGATGGCAAAGTTGAATGAGAGAGGGCCTTTGGATGTGTTTTGTGGAGTGGGCTCACAGAACATTGTTATTCCAGCCCTTAAACCTGTGCCAGACTGTTAATGTCTTAATGCTTATTCAAGTGTCAGGGACTGCTGGCAGATGTCAGAGTAAATGGGAGGCTGTCAATAAGGAAATTACTTACCATTCACATGATGATTGCTGCAGTCTGTCAGGTAGCATTTGAGAGGATGTCAGGCTGAAAAGGCGGGGAAAAAGAAGAGGGTGGTTATAAATGTTGTTTTGCTTTTTTAATCTTTGGGGGAGGGGGAGATAGCCTCCAGCAATGGCAACCATAAATCAATAACTAAACAGAAACAAGGATCCCAACGCCCAGCTTTGGAGCCTTGCGAAAGGTTTTTTTATTTGAAGACATATGGCATTGAAATCATCATGTGAGCCATCTGCAGCATTCACAACAGCAGGAATACCGTCGATGCAAAAACCATCCCACATCCAGCAGGCATCAAATTTCCCCTGAATTTATTTATTTATAAACTTATAAATTTATATATATATATATATATATATATATATACACAGAAAAGATCCTAAATGGGAATCTTTGTTCATAGAATAGAATATTTTTAAAGATAATTTTAATTGCACAAAGTTTCTCTTCTGCTGGATGATCTGCCGTGTATCTAAGGGCTGGTCTACACTACGGGCGGGGCGGGGAGGCGAGGGTCGATGTAAGGTATGCAACTTCAGCTATGTGAAATACATGAATAACGTAGCTGAAGTCGACGTATCTCGCTCGACTTACCTCACTGTGAGGAAGCTGCAATGTCGAAGGCTGCCGCTCCCCCGTTGACTCCGCTTCCGCCTCGCGTTGGGGTGGATTACCGGAGTCGACGGGGAGCGCGTTCACGGATTGATTTATCGCGTCTACATTAGACGCGAAAAATCGATCCCCAAAAGATTGATTGCTACCCGCCAAATCGGTGGGTAGTGTAGACTAGTCCTTCAAATAACACCTAGTACACACTGTTCTAGTGGCCAGAGTAGAGGACTGCTAGGCAGGACTCCTGACTTCCACTCTTGACTCAAAACACTCATTTGTGTTTGACCTTAGGCAAGTCACTTTACCCCTGTATACCTTAATTTCTGCATCTATAAAATGGGTTTCAGAATACATACTTGGCTGGCTCACAGGTGTTGTGAGGCTTACTTAGTGTTTGTAAAGCTCTTTTGGGATACTTATGGGAAAGGCTGTGTGAAGTGCAGCCTTTTATTATCTCGCTCAAGAAGGTTTGTTCATATTCAGGGCACGGACAAATGTAAGGACATAAGGAATGTAACTACTGCTAAGGAAAAGGCTGCTTAGACAGCTCCTCCTTTTCAGTTTATCTCAGTCCGATACTTTTATCTGCCCTCTCTCCCCATAAAGATGTCAGATCTAGTGAAAACGCATTCATTCCACTGTATTTGCTTTGACAGGCTCAAACCTGCAAAACATTTCTGAAAAATTAGATCATGGTAAAGTTATGTGTTGAATGGCCCGAATGGAAAGGGACAGAGGGGCATTTACCGCATAAAAAGGGGCCAAATTCTGATCCCCACCCTCAGAGTGAGTAGCACCATACTCCACAGGTTGTCTCACTGACTTATATAAATTCAATAAGATTCCCCAATTTGTGAACTTGACTAAGAAATGGTGGGCAAACTCTGTAAACTGAGGGAGTTGATAACTTCATCATTCCTTGGAGCTCAAGTTCTAAACTAGCCCCCTCAGGCTACCCTGTCACTTCAGTCTTATCTGGATTAGCTCACAACTATCTCGCCCTCAGCCAAGCCTAGATCCTGGGCAAAGAGGAAGATGGCTTAGGATGCAAGAGAAAGGTGAAGGAAAGTGTAGGTCCAGTACTTAACAGGGGAGGAGAACTAATCACTGACAATGCCATGTAGAACCATGTGTAACATGTAAAAACCATGTGTTTAATGGTTAACTTCAGTCTCCACTAAAAGGTTAATTGTGACCAGATGCTTAATATAGTAAATATTAACAACAAGGGGGAAGGAATGCAAGCCAGAAAAGGGAAAGAACAAATTAAAGAATATTTAGATAAGTGAGATGTATTCACATCAGCAGGGCCTGATGAAATTCATCTAAGGGTACTTCAGGAACTAGCTGAAGCAATCTTGGAACCATTAGCAATTACCTTTGAGAACTCATGGCGAACAGGTGAGGTCCCACAGGACTGGAGAAAGGCAAACATAGTATCAATCTTCAAAAAGAGGAACAAAGAGGACCTGGAAAATTATACACCAGTCGGCCTATCTTACATACCTGGAAGGATACTGGAACCAATTATTAAACAATTAATTTGTATGCACCTAGAGAATAATGAGATAAGTAAAAGCCATGGACATGTATATGTCAAGAACAAATCATGGCAAACCAACATAATTTCCTTCTTTGACAGGGTTACTGGCTGGTGGAGGGGGAAAATAATAGGTGTGATATATCTTGAATTTAGTAAGTCCCACATGACATTCTCATAGCAAACTAAAGACACTTGATCTAGATAAAATTACTATAAGGTGGATGCACAACTGATTGAAAAACCATCCTCAAAGTGTATTATTATTAAACCAGGAGAACATATCTAGTGGGGTCCTGCAGGAGTCAATCCTGGGTCTCGTACTATTCAATATTTTCATTAATTAATTGGATAATGGAGTGGAGAGTATGCTTATAAAATTTGCAGATGACACCAAGCTGGGAGGCATTTCAAGCACTTTAGAGGACAGGATTAGAATTCAAAACGACCTTGACAAACCGGAGAACTGGTCTGAAATCACCGAGATGAAATTCAACAAAGACAAGTGCAAAATAATATACTTAGGAAGGAAAAATCAAATGCCCCACTAGAACACGGGAAATTACTGCCTAGGCAATAGTGGTGCTGAAAAGGATCTGGGGTTATAATGGAACACAAATTGAGCCAACAACGTGATGCAGTTGCAAAAAAGGCTAATATCATTCTGGGGTATATTAATAGGAGTGTCATTTGTAAGACCTGGGAGGCAACTGTCCCAGTTACTCAGCTGCCATCTCGCGTGGAAGGTGGAGTAATGAAGCCGACGGGAGAGCTCTTTCCTGTCGGTTTAGAGCGTGTTCACCAGACGTGCTACAGCAGCGCAGCTGCATTGCTTCTAGTGTAGATGGAGCCTTAGGCCTTGTCTACACTGGCAAGTTTCTGTGCAGTAAAGCAGCTTTGAGCGCTGTAACTCCCGAGGTGCACACACGGCCAAGCCACTTAGTGCGCAGAAACCGCGCAGTTGCAGCCCTTTAAGAAAAACACCCCGACGAGAGGCATAGAGCTTTCTGCACCGGGGCTACAGCGCCGCGGTGCCAGTGTAGAGACCCTGGTCAATTACAGTGCTGCGATTGGCCTCCGGGAGATGTCCTAAAAAAGAAAGAAAGAAACTAGTCAAGGAATAGTGTCTATCCCCTCAGCATCTACAGCCATTTCAACCCATTTGTGGTCAATGCTATCAAAGACAACAGAGCTAAAAGACTCTTCATCTGTCTCCAGAAGGTCATCACCACCTAACAAAACCACAACAGTACTATAGTGAGCTCAGATGTAAAATCAAACTGGCCTGGGTATTGAAAGTATTGCCTGGGCTGCTTTAACACAACCTTCTGTATAACCTCAGCAGTGTTGCCTAGTGGATAGAGCACTGGAATGGGACATCTGGGTTCTACTCTGTCTCTGCCACTGGCCTGCTTCGTGACCTTGGAGGCACGGAGCAGTGAAATGACTTCCCGTTTCCCCATCTGTCAAATGGGAGTAGTGATGCTCACCTTCTTTGTAAGGTGCTTTCAGATCTGCTGATGAAGAGCTAGATATTATTATTATTAATAATATCTTATTTTATTACTTCTTTAAAGTCTTCAGAGAATTTAGTTGCCTAGTGCTAACAAGTCTCTACTGAGCATGTGCAAATTGAGATTATAATTCGGCCAAATTTGGACAGTTTTTCATGGGAATAGCAAAAAGCATATCGCTGACTCCAGGGCCGGCGCTACCGTTAGGCGACCCTAGGCGGTTGCCTAGGGCGCCTGGATTTGGGGGGCGGCATTTCGGCTGCTGGGGTCCTCAGCGGCACTTCGGTGGCCGCTTCTTCGGCCACTTCTTTGGCCACCGGGGTCCTCGGCGGCTGCTTCTTCGGCCGCCAGGGTCCTAGGCGGCGGCAAAAAAGCTGGCGCCACTCCTGCCACCCTCCCCATGCCACACCCCCGTGCCAAATTTCAAGTCTCTGCCCAAGCCATGGTGGTGCTAGAGCTTCTCAACTAAAAGGTTGTAAGACATTTTTTAACATAGGCAAAACAACATATTTTCCCCTAACCTTGTCCTTGGAAGTAACTGAACCATTTTAGCTGAAACTTTCCAAAAAATTCACCCTGAGGAAAACACCCAGTATAGTAAATTTCAGCCTAAATGGTTAAAGTTTGGCAAAGTTATAAATAACTGAAAATGGGGTCTTACAGTGGGAAGCATTAGGCAACTTCAACTCTAGACAGTGCACCAGCTATGCCTATTATATGGTCTGGGGAAGGGGTGTGTACACATGTATACTTAATATCCACGCACACGGCAGCTAGACTATTGTTCCAGTTCAGCAAAACATTTAATACATGCTTGAGTCTATCCCGGTTCAACAAAGCATTTAATCATGGGCTTAATTTCAAGCTTCAAATTAAGCATGTTTAAAGATTTGCTGCATTGGGGCCCATATTCTAAAAATCTGCAGTCTTCCTATTTCTGAACTCTGAAAAAAGTTTTGGGCCCCGATCCTGGAAAAATGGACATGCGTAATTTCATTCATGTGAATATCTCACAGAATTCAATGGGTCCACTTGTGTGTGTGTAAATCAAGCACTAGTATAAGTGTTTGCAGGATCAGGGCCATAGTCTGGATTTTTAGTTATATTTATTTTCTAAACCTGAGTGCTTCACCCGATCCCTATGAGCTATACTCTTCTTTGGATGTGGGATTCTATTAAATTCCTTTTAAAATCCCAAGTATATATTGTGCATTGTCAATATGCCATCTGTACGGTGAGTCGGGTGCTACTTTTCATTTATTCTGATCTACCCCTTTTTAAAGCCACGGGTTCATTTTGGCAAGCCTTAATGGCTCTTAAATTACTGATAGTCCGTTTTTAATGTGATCCTAGTTAGATGCTGTTTGAATAAACACAGGACTTAAATGAAAACTGATGTCTTTCGCCTTTATATAGTGAAATGCTATAAACCACAGAGTTGGGATTTGTGTTTGCTCAACTGTGTCAGAAAAAAAATATTAACCAGCATCAACTGCTTCCTCTCAGCCATTCCTTCCTTCCATCTGCAGTGGTTCCTTTGGCTCCCAGGCAGAGGGATTAGTTCACATTAGTCTAAAAAAAGAACCCTCAATCCTCTCAACTCTTGAATGGAAATAGAACGATGTGTCTTCATGAGGCTGTTTTTAAAAAATTGGGAACCTAAATTCAAGCTGCTAAATCCATATGTAGATTTCAGTGGAACTAGCATGTACTTAAATACTTTGTGGAATCTGGGTCTCAGTACCTAAATATAGATTTAGGAGCTTAACTTTAGGCACTTGGTTTTGAAAATCTTGGTCTAAAAATGTATCACCACCTCTGTTGAGATTAACCAAACTACAGAAAATAATAACTAACCTAGAGAGAAATAGTGTTTTGTTTATTTGTTTGTTTGTTTGTCTTAGCAGGGATATTGTGGATTCTACAGTTCTGTTGATTAGGCTTAAATTGATTTAAGATTTAAAACCAAAATAGGCCATGCATAACTCGAAATGTGGGTGTCTACATAGGAGTTTGCAGCAATTTAACTTGATCAGGTTAAAAATGCATTTAAATTAAACAGTTTCATCTCTCTTGTGTGGACACCATTATACTAAGCAGTGTAGCCTAATAACTTTGTCTTGCAGAAAATTGTCTTCAAATAACAGCAGTAAAATTGGAAATCAGTCCCCACACTCTACACTTCAATGAAACACTAACTTCAAAGCCTAATTAAGGATAACATCACTTGGGACTTTTCAACCAAATATGGGCCTGTGCCAGAGTATTTGATTACTCCTCCTTCCTGCTGCAAAACTTAATGCTAACTAGATGGGTGCAGTGTTAAAACAGGATAAAGGCTAGGGAGGGCACAGGGAATGTGTACAGAACTGGTGTATATTTATGTGGAGAGAGTTAGAGGAATAAAATATACAGGCTTTCTACTAAATAAAGGGGAGGGGAGAGGACTAGCCATATCACACCACTAAGGCCAAGTCAAAGCATTTAAACCGCTAGGTGCGAGACTCCCCTCACCCTTAAAATGCAGCCAACTCTGGGATGGAGCACAGCAACCAGGGGGACAACTAATGAAATGCAGTTTTGAACAAGGATGGTGGCGGAGCAGAAGGAAAACAGTGGCAACTACCTCAAACTAATCAGATGAATTGATCCCAGTCTGTTGTATAAATATTCTTTTATGCATTTATAGAGCTTTATCGGGCCTCCCCTCAATCAATTTTTATTATCATGATTGTCATTGTTTTATAAATGGGAAGAATAAATAAGTAAATTGACCGAGCAATCCAGACATGACCTGCTTTTGAAACCTTGACTGCTTCCCAAACCTCCCTTTAATATGTGCTCTCCCCTGAACTCGTCAGATAGTCACGAACTGCATGCATTACTCCAAAGGAGGCCTAAGCAATGCCATGCAGAGCAGAGGAATTACCTCAGCTATATAACACGTGATATTCCAGTTAATACAGCCCAGTATGATGTAGCACTTGCCTCTTTTGCACTGTTGAGTTAGACACAATCTATCATTCACTATAATCTCCAGGTCCTCTTTCGTGGCACTGCTCCCTGCCAGTATTACTCCATCCTCACTTTGTGCTTTTGATTATTCGTCCCTGTGTAAACCATGTGATGTTTATTCCTTCAGTCCTGATTTTCATTTTATGGCTTTCCGTTCCTTTCTCTAAGTTATCAAAGTCACCCATGTATCCTCCAGGGTGTCTGCCGTGTATTATTATTTATTACTTACATTACAGTAGCACTCAGATTAGGATTGGGGCTGTCATGCCAGCTGCTGTATAAACACAGTTGGAGGCATTCTCCCTGCCTGGAAGATCATAAAGTCTAAAACCCCAGTCTTATGAAGCAGTTCTGCGTGGGCAAATCCCCCTGCCTGCATGGAGCCCCTTTGAAGTCAATAGGGTTCCAGGCAGATGCCTGCAGTGTAGACTTGTGTTTGAGGCTAACGTCTACACTGTAGACTGCTGGCATAGCTATGTCAGTCAGCGGTGTGAAGAAATGAGATTCCCTAACTGATGTAGCTGACAGCCCTAGTGTAGATGCAGCTATACAGGCAAAGCAGCACTACTACCTGCTTGCAGGGGGCGGTTTTACGATACCAGTACAAAGCATAGCTTTTCCAGTATAGCTGCATCCGCACTAGGGGCAGGTCTACACTACCTGCCGATTCGGCGGGTAGCGATCGATCTTTCAGGGATCGATTTTTCCCGTCTAGTGTAGACGCGATAAATCGATCCCCGATCGATCTGCCGTCGACTCCGGTAATCCACCCCGGCGAGAGGTTATTCACGTAGCTGAAGTTGCGTACCTTACATCGACTCCCCGCCCCTAGTGTAGACCTGGCCTAGTGCTTTTGCTGGTACAGTATATCAGTATTCTTAGTACAGCCATGGTCTAGGAAAACAAGTGACATAGGGGGGAAAAAGGAAGGAAACAGCAAAATGTATACAATTTTTATGTACAAATATATATAAAAATTCCCCTAAGTCTAGAAAAAGAAATTTAAATCCTCCTTCCCTTGCTGGCAGATTTCCAGCAAAAGTGGGTCTTATGGAAAGATTTAAAGGAGTAAAAGAAAATGTGTGTGAAACTTCAGTAAGGAAAGTCAGTTCCTAGGTAGCCTACATGGGATCTTTTGGAAAACAGGGACCTGGCTACAAATATCAGTGGACAGGGCCAAAATCCATTGGTAGCCAGGGGAAGTTGTGTAGCATCATGCTTTTACATATGTTTGTGAGATTGGAAAGAGAGCCAAGACATGTATTTATGCTAAGAGCTTTGATAGGAGATTTTATTAAATCATTTGAGAAATAATATGTAATGTAGTTAAAGATGATACGGCACAGAGTTAAGATTGCATGAACATGCAAAGTTAATGTTTCCACAGCAACTTTTTGGATGCACAGCACAGTTGTTATCAGTAAGCTCACAGTCACTCATTAATGTCCTGATTCTGAAAGGGAGGCTGTGCCCGTGAAGGGTCTGCATGTTTGGAGCCCATGGCTGAATCACGTCTCCACTAACTGAGTTCACAGCGACACTGTTGTACCGATGCAGCTGCACTGCCGTAAGATCGCTTGTGTAGCTACTCTATGCCAACGGGAGAGCTCGGCCGTCAACATTATAAAGCCACCTCCACAAGTAGCAGTGGCACCAACATAGCACTGTCCACATTTTGTCGGGGAAGCTTATGTCGGTCAGAAGGCTGGTTTTTTTCACACCCCAACCAACAAAAATTTTACCGACAAAAGTGCTAGTGTCGACATAGCCTAAGGGCTGGTCCACACTAACCCCCCCGCTTCGAACTAAGATACGCAACTTCAGCCATGTAAATAACGTAGCTGAAGTCGAAGTATCTTAGTTCGACCTACAAGGTACTTACCGCGGGTCCACACGCGGCAGGCAGGCTCCCCCGTCGACTCCGCGTACTCGAAGCAGGACGGCGAGCACTTCCGGGATCGATTTATCGCATCTAGACAAGACGTGATAAATCAATCCCAGAAGATCGATTGCTTGCCGCCGAACCCGGAGGTAAGTAAAGAGGTACCCTTAGGTACCCGGGGAGGGAGCCTTGCAGGATCTGGGCCAACGCCCCTGCCCCATGATCTTCAAATTAAGGTCCTAATCCTGCAAAGACTGACTTTATGCACTGTGATTAGTCCCATACATGTGTAACGTTAACCTTAAAGTGACCTTAAGTCTTTGCAGGATGGGCGGCCATGGTCTTGTCAACAGTGGGAATTGTTACCGCTCTAACCCCCTATATGGGAAGTTGTTCTGGGCTGAAATTGGCACTTTCTTTGTTGTTGATCTTAGCCCCCTTCCCAAAGGGAACAAAGGCCACCTACTCCAGGCACTCATCCCCCCCATAAGAGTGGCTACAGCCGGCATTATATTATATAACGCTCCTGGTTTAAAATCCATGTGGACACAGGTGCTGTAACAATCTGTATAGTGGGGGTGCTGAGAGCCATTGAATCAACCTGAACATGCTGGAAACTACTTCAAGCCAGAGGGTGTCTCTCCCACCCCCCGTTCCAGCACCTGGGTGTAGACAAGCCGGGCTGTGGGGGAACAAACAGCAGGGCCAGGGAGATACAGTTCCACAGGGCTTGTGAGGGGCGGCGGACACTCCCACACTCGCGCCCCTGCTGCCCAGACGCACCCAAAGCTGCAGCCGGGCAAAGGCGACAACTTGCACCCAGAGCGGCTCCGTTTCCCAGCGGGGGCCGGGGGCGCTCCGCCCGGGCCGAGGCCCGGCCCAGCTCCGGCCGGGGGCGGAGGGAGGAAAGGGGAGGAGCGGCTCCAGAGGCAGCACACAACGGAGTTGGAAGGCGAGGCGGGAGGGAGATCGCGCCGCGGCTGCTGCAGCCGGAGAGCCGAAGCCGGGGAGGGAGCCTGCTCCGGGTGGAAGACGCGGCAGCGGCGGGTGAGTTACCGGCCGGCTGGGGTCGGGGTGGGCTCGCTGGAGAGCCCGGCCGGGGCAGGTCGCGGCCGCTTGCGGGGAGTTTCTAGCCGGCGGCTCCTGCTTCTCCTGCTCCCGGGAGCCAGGGGCTCGCGGCGGCGGCCGCGCTCGGAGCAGCCCGGGGCGGATTTGGAGAGACCGATAAGAGACCAGTGTTGCCGGGGAGCGGGCTCGCTGTGACGCGTGGGGTCTGGGGGGGGGGGTCCCCTCCCGGGCCCCCCAATCCGCACCCTCCCCTTGGCCGTAGCCGCCAACCTCTGAAGTTCCTTCCCCTCCATGCGGAGATGCCTTGTCAAAACCTAGCGCCGAGGCAGCCCAGTGTTATTGTGGGGCCGTGCAAAATAAGAGGGCGGGAGATGTGCATTTATGGGCTTCTGGTTTTCTCCCCAGCTGGAATATGACGGCACAAAACCTCCGCTCACTGTACCAGAGGAAGCGCCGGGTCGCTTAAGTGGATCGTGTAATTGCTGTTAAATGCCTTGAGCCTCTAGTGTTTTTCTCGTCTATTGCGTCTACGCGGGCGTTGTTTTGGTTCCCTCCTTGACTCCAAGGAGTCAGCAGCACCGTGCCGTGACTGTGTGTGTGGGTGGGTGGGTGTGCGCATCTAAACATAGTGCTGGGCGAGATGCGGGTCTGGGAGGCGAAGGATGACACACTACCCCCGCAGAGTTCACCAGGGGAAGGGTGAGACATCTTGGTGACCCGAAAAGTCAGCCTCGGGTACCAATGAATGATTCATTTCGTCCCACAGAAAACTAGGGGTATATGAAAGCATGCGGTGATCGTGGCTTTTAAAAACTAGTTTGGATGCGTGGTGGGGCTGCCCGAATAGGTTGACTGTGTATCTTGCTTTAAAAGAGAACACTTTTCTCAATCAGATGGGAGGAGAGTGTAATATAAACAGGTCCTCGGTAGTTTCATTTCACTGGAGCTGTGTTTCAAAAATGCAGTTGGAACCAAATCTGTGTCATTTTAAAGGAAGTATAGCTCCGGTGCAGATTTGTGCGGCATAAACCTCACGTAAAGAGATTCCCGGTGAAATCTGCAGAGAGTTCTTGGCATAAGATAAACAGGCTAAGTGTACTGGACAATCTGGGGGACATCCAAGTGGCCAGTACCCCATTCTGGGAAACTTTTACTGATACCTAATGCACATAAGAAAGATCTAGCCCTTATTTCTGCCTCTGAACTATTTCGGACTTTGATACCGCGTTGGCCCCGTTGGCACTATGACTAATGGTTGAGGTGGTGGGGATGTCTTCTTAAATAAGTCTGACTGAAACAATCAGTTGTGGGTTTTTAAGCCTTGGTGACCGATGGAAGGGAGTGCTGGTTTATCAGGGAGCATCGATTAGCTATTAGCACATTTTATTACTAGCTCCCTGTCCATTGCTTTTGTTGGTGATGATAAATGCCTGTGTAGTTTCATGCTTTAACAGTCTGAGCTTTCTGGAAGCAGTTATATGAATTCAAGGCACATGGTGTCAGACGCACCTCTGCCCCCAGCTTATTTTGGTAGTAGCTGGCTTTCCATGTTCTAGCAGTTACTCTGCTGAGAATTTAATTAATTAATCTCTTAGAGTTGGTATAGGTACTTCCACCTTTTCATGTTTCTCTGAATGTATAAATATCTGCTTACTGTGTGTTCCATTCCATGCATCTGATGAAGTGAGCTGTTGCCCACGAAAGCTTATGCTGAAATAAATTTGTTAGTCTCTAAGGTGCCACAAGTAATCCCGTTCTTTTGCTGGTTTACACTGTAACTTTTGATGATGGTGGGAAGACTGGGGGAGGGAACGATATCTAATATATGTGTACCGTATGGATAAAATGTGGCTTAGTCTTGCAGTGAAGACTACAACCCATGTGTTAACCATGTTGCCAAACTATGCTACAGCACTGAAAGCATCTAATGTTCTAACTCCCAGTATGGTGGTAGCTACAGGATAGATGGGACTTCTTGTGTTTATCTCTGCATAACTGGATATTTTAATATGCAAGTTACATCTGTGATAAGCTGTAACAAAGCCAAACTTTTAAAATGGTTTAGTGTAGGACTGGTACGCTCCACAATCCCAGGTGTTTCTGCTTAAAATGATCAGCGGTGAAATAGCTAACTAATGTTTAAGTAATCATTGAGGGCTGGGATTTTTTCTTTTTATTCCAAAGGTGCTGAACACTTGCAGTTCCCATTGACTTCTGCTGGAATTGTCTCTGCTCAGCACTTCTTAAAATAGAGCAATAGGTGTCACTTTTCACTCAGTTGAGAAGTAGAAAGAGGTATACAGATACCTCTCTCATGCTAAGACAGCACTGCATTGGTTCATGCTCCATAGGTTTTATTCACTACCAGGAAGCTCATCTTTTATATGTAAGCTTAAATTCCGCATGCTCTGAGAAACCAAAACAATGTTCCAGCCAGCGCTTGACTCAGTCTGACTCCTAGTTGGTGTGAGTGCAGAACAAGAAAACAATACAAGTATTTTATCAAATGGTTTAGGAATGGAACAGTCCATAGGAATCAGTTTCACTCTTGCACATCTTTACTCTGGCCATGTTATTCTTTACCACTGTTTTCCCTTCTGTAGATTTATTTACAGTAACAGTAGCTCCTTCCCTCCCACTTGGGAGGACAAATACAGCAAATTAGTGGTTCAGAGAACTTATCTTAAAGTGTACTTCTAAAAGCCTAGTGACCCTGTAGCCGAGATAAAATATATTGTTTTTTTTATAAAAGGGCTTTACATTTTTACACTGTGTTCCTAACTGAATGAACTCCAGCTATGCCTTTGGTTCAACCCTGCACTATTTCCCTCCCCTCACTGCTCCCTCACCCCACTTATTATATTAATGTTCAGCCATACAATCTAGAGGAAAATCTGTAAATTCAGAGTGGGGAAGTAGTTATCTGCATTTGAATAAGTTCTGCTCAAACTAAACTTGTGTGTGCGCTTCTCACTTGGAGTTGTGTCTTTTAAGCACTAGCAAATGCTTGTTGTCATTTGGTGTGGGTGTGCAAGGGAACTCTCTGTCATCTTCTCGGCCTGTGCTGGAAAACAAACTTGCAAACAAAATGAAAATAAGAAAGAAAAACTTGTAGCACCTTAGAGACTAACACATTTATTTCAGCATAAGCTTTCGTGGGTTAGTACCCACTTCATCGGATGCATGGAATGCATGGTTTTCATTCCATGCATCCGATGAAGTGGGTACTAACCCACGAAAGCTTATGCTGAAATAAATGTGTTAGTCTCTAAGGTGCTACAAGTTTTTCTTTCTTATTTTCATTTTGCTGACACAGACTAACACGGCTACTACACTGAAACCTTGCAAACAAAAGTTCTCTAACAAATTTTATAGTCACAATAGGGACATTATGAGCAGAAGGGAAATAATCCACTTCTGGCCCAAAAGCATTGTTCAGTTCTTCTTTATTATTGCTGCTGTGAGGAGGAGGAGTATTAAAGAAACTAAATCACTGCTGTGAGGTGCCTCAGTGTGACTATATATTTAGACAATGGGCACAATTAAGGGAGCAATCCAGCTTAGGTTTCCTGTGAAGTTATGGAACAACTACATGACTCAGGTATACTTATCCTTCTCATTTTTGTTAATTAATCATCTCTTTTCCAAATGGGATAACACATTCCAAAGTGTGTGGTTTTGTTGTTGTGAGATCATCACATGCCTTCAGTATGTAGCAAAGCATGGGGCCAAAGGTCAAGTGCTTTCATCACTCAAGAAGTGCTTCTCTCACTATACCTGTACACCCAGTAATAGGTTGTTCCTTACTTTTAAGTATTCATAGACCAGTGGCCAGTGTTGATGGGGATCTTTTCACAATCAGAGTCTGTATGTGTTTGTTAAATACCATACTTTATGAATGTCCACATAGTAGGTGTGAATGTGAATCACTGGATCAAAGTCTCTTTAAACAGAGTGCCAGGATCCACCTTCTGTTGAGCATGGGAACTGCTACCAGTTACTAGCAGCTGAAATAAACCAACAGATGAAGTTTGACAGTGTGTGCTTGTTTCTCTTCAAATAAGGCCTTGTCAAAACTAAGAAAAAGGTGCTTTTTTCAATCAAGCTAGCTTGAACTGTGTCCACATTGGTGTTAAGTGAGGTTTTCAGCCAAATTAAAGTAGCTATTTAGAGCTAACTAGTAGGGGGAAGTATCAGAGGGGTAGCCACGTTAGTCTGGATCTGTAGAAGCGACAAAGAGTTCTGTGGCACCTTATAGACTAACAGACGTATTGGAGCATAAGCTTTCGTGGGTGAATCCCCACTTCTTCGGATGCACTCTTTGTCGCTAGTGGGGGGAAGCATCTTTTCCCCCTAGACTAGACAAAATCTAAAAATCACTGGAAGAAAATTCAGCCCTGGTATAAACAAGTATAATTACTCTACATCCTGATGGAGTTGTACTTGCTTTCCCCACAGGTGAATCTGAACAATCTTTGCTTATCTTTTGGTCTAAACACAGTTTTTGTACCGATAGAATTATGGGCATGATTTAAAAAAATACCCCCAAACCTGAAATAGTTATGCTAATACATCCCTGAGTGTGGATGCAGTTATAGCAGTGTAACTTATTCTCCTTCTCGTATGGCAATAAGCCAAACTAGTATAAGCACCTTTATACTAGTATAACTGCATCTACACTAGGAAGGGTTATATTGCTTTAACTACATCAGTACTAACAAACTTATCAGTACTGTATAGTTACAACAGTTGTACCACTTTATGTAAATAAGCCCTTAGAGGAGATGCTAATTTGTACTATGCTATATTGTGTGTATTGTTTTGTGAGTGAATTCTTCACTCTTGCCTTAAGCTACAGTAATCATCTCTATCAGTTACGAAAATTTAAGCTCTCCCCAAAGGGGTATGGGGGGAAGGGGGAAGGATTGTTAACCTTTTGCCTTACTAAGTGGAAGGGAAAAGTTTGCTCATTAAATCCTAGCTCAGTTCAGGACAAGTTCAGTGCGGCTTTTATAAATGCTGTTATTAAATCCTGTTACAGGTTGTAGTTGCAAATTACAACCTGCTTGTCAGTTATGATTATAAAGGGGAAAATGGTGTACTAAAGTTCATTGTCGCTTTCACAAAATGAAGACAAAGCATGAACCAGCATTTTAGGATAAAGAGCAACATTTTTCTAATTCAATAGTATCTTGCTTTTGTGATGTCACAGAAGGACTTCCCCCATGTGGGCTTGATGTTCAAAGTTAGTGCCATGTACCTGGCATTAATAATATAATATGCTTGTAGAGCACCTTCTGTAAAATGATCTTGTTGTGTAAAGAGGCGTAATAACCCTGTGAAATAACAAAATATAATTATCCCCATTTTGCTGATAGGTGGAAAAATGAGAGAGTGAGAAATTAAATGACTTGGCCACGGCCATACAAGATGTCAGTAGCAGAACCAGGAATAGGCTTTAACCTAACCTAACCTCATTTTTATTTCCCTATTGACCATTGACTACATTTTTATATGGCTTTTTATAAAGCTCTCTGTCACTGCAAACAAATGCAGATCCACTCCTGTGATAAAAGTGTGCTGGTGAAACTGAACTTTATTTTCTGGCCCTCGTCAACTGACTTGGGTCAGTGTTACAAAGGTTAATGCCTGTGTCCCATAAAACAGGTCAGTATTCATGGTATTAGTAACATTAGTTACTGTTGTTATGACCCTGTGGTTATTGTTACTACTCTGCTGGTCTCCTGTGGCAAACTTCCTATATCTTTGTCATGGTGAAAAGCAATTTACTGGACCCCACAGATCTTGGCTGTCTCTAAGTTCTGTAGACAGGACTGCAGACAAAACTTCACAACACATAGGAGAAATGAACAGCCCATCCTTCCTATATGAAGGGGGCGGGGAGGTTAGTGTTTGTGGTAGAAGTCGGTCATTGACTTCAGCAGGAACCGTTAGTGAAACACTGAGGACGTCTGCAAATCCTCCCCTGATTCCATCAGTTCAGTAAAACTCAGTCTGAGTGTACTATATATATATACATATATATATATATATATATATATATTCATTTGCATTTAATGTTCTTGTCCTTAGAGCGCAAAGCTCTAAGCACTGGGCCCAGCAGAATTCTAAATGTTTTGAGTCAGATATTTTGTCTTAAGGCAAAAATATACTTGTTTTTTATTTGGATAAAAAATAACCCAGACTAGTGGGCCTTAATTTGATTGTAAGATAGAGCTATTAGGAAGAAAATCCATATGAGAAACTTTATGGAGGGGAAATACATTTTGAGCTACCAAAAAGCCCCTATCTTTTACCAATTGTCACCAGAAAATTCCTCTCTTCCAGTCCAGCTGCCTGATTATAAATAACAACATCAAAAAGCAGCTATTACTTGCCATGCAGTCTGCTGTTCAGGAAAGACAGTATTTCATTGCATGCTTTAGCCAGGCTGAGGCCACTTTGCATGCTTTTCAAGTAAATTCATCCTGCAAATCACTGCAGAATGGGCAGCAGGCTGAACTTCTCCAGGATCTTTGGAGGCTCAAGATACATAGTTACCTCTAGAATAACTGCGCCACTGATCTGCTTCATCAGCTGGCCAAATCTGAATGGCATGAACCCTTCATCTTCGATTGGTTCCGTTTTAAGATAGTTGCATCTAAGTGAAGTGCGTTGAACCTTGCGAGAAGTGCGGTGTTGGTGTTTTAAAGAGATTTTCAAGATGAACAAACAAGCTGCTTGGAGAACAGCTGTGCTTGTGAATGAAAAACAAACAAAAACAAAAATACACAGTATTAAAGGGAGACTGCTGAGATGAAACAATCACATTTAAAAATAATCCCCTTTCCTGTGTTTATAACTGAAAGACTGTATACTCTTTCCTTTCTTGATAGTTCACTCTTTGTAGCTTTCTCTTCTTGGACGATGAAATTATTCTCCTCAGTTTCACTTTGTTTCTATTCACTTCCTGTATTTCAATGTCAGTAGCTTTTATTGGCATACCTGTTTTGACAAAGTTGATATGTCCAGTATTTGTGTGCGTGCGTGGGTCAGATCTCCAAGTACAACAGTACAGTGGGACTTACACCATGTGGTTATTTTTGTAATGTATTCCATTTCTGGCCACCAGGAATTGATGCTGTTTCTGCAATCTTGTTCTCATCCACTATAGTACAATGCTGGGGGTTTGAGTCACCAACAGCACAGAAGGAATATTCAAACTGTTTTGATCAGAGTGCTCAGATGTCCTGCTTTACTGGCACTGTAGTAGCATTCTGGCTGATTGTACTGAAATCTAGATTTATTTATTTCTTTTGTCCTGGTTTTAATCATTCCAGCCCAACACGTTAATGTGGCCTATATGGCCTGCTCACAAGTGCTTGTACAGTGCTACTGTGCTGCTTCAGATCAGTGCTTCTCTTTGCCATTCAGGAAACGGTTCTCCTTGCCAGCTGCTTCTGGAGGAGGTATATGGAAGTGGGATGGATGAGCAGAAAAAGTATTAGCGCCTGTATTTTTTTATTTTTATTTTTTGAGCTTGGGTCTGTTATGTGTAATTGCAGCATTTCAGTATTGACAGGCAATTTTTTGTTCCTTTTCTCTTCTTTGGTTGGCAGACTCTGAGAAAATTAGGTCATTCTTTTATGGGACATTGCTCTGACAGACATATTTATACACAACATAGCAAAGTACGGACTTTTCTAAAAGAAATGGAAGACATTCCAAGGACCTGTTTAAAAAAAGATGTCCTGAATAATCCAGGAGCTACTTTATTACTGTCACAGTTCTGATAGCTATAGGTGATGGTACATCTAACCCCTTTAGATTTTAAACCATTCCCTGTTTACGCCAAGAATGAAGAAAGAGTCCTCTCCTGTGTCAAGAGGAAAAATGGCTTTATATCAAAATAGAAATCTTGATCTGTTCAGCACTAACCTAAGAAATTCTTTCCTCTTTTCAGCCTATTATCTTCTGCAAGTAATCTGTCATGAATTGTACATATAAGTTGTACAGGATCACATGCAATTCCCAAGTCCTCTACAAATTTTATTTAAATCAACCAATGGCTCAGTTACTTAGTTTTACATCATGTTTGCTAATATTGTGGCAGGACAGACAATGATGAAAACCTGTGCCCTCTATTGGATGGAATGCTTAGGCACGTTTGTGCATGATCATGTCTAGCAGCTACTGCCTACACAGAGTTCAAGCCCTAATACTACCACACAATGTGAGTGTTTCCAGGTTACGGACAGTTTTATTGTGCTAATCTTTTAGTACAGACAAGGGAATTCTCATCTCCGACCCCCTTCTGGCTTCGGCAATGATTGCATTGTGATCTTTCATTATGAATGTGAAATGCTGCCATTTACAATTTGGTGCACTTAGGAAATATATTGTCTAAGGAATAATATTAAATATATCTCAGTAGCGTAATACAGAAGAAACCTTGGATATCTCTTGGTGTCTCTTTAAAGTCATTTTGCATCCATCGAGTCACATTTCTGGCTGAGAACTTGGTACCCATTATTGTTATCAGTAACACCTATGATTGCTGTAACACTAGCACTAGAATAAATTGCCTAGGGAGGTTGTGGAATCTCTATCGTTGGGGATTTTAAAGAACCGGTTGAAAAAACACCTATCAGGGATAGTCTAGAAGATAATACTTAGTCCTGCCTTGAGTGCAGGGGACTGGACTAGATGACCTCTCGAGGTCCCTTCCAGTTCTATGATTCTATGATCTTTTAAGTCTCATCTGAAAGTAGCATGACCTATTGGATTTCAAGCTTGCTCTCCCCAGGTAGTCTTTCATCTAGAATTTTCAGAAGTTGATCTTTATGGCTGGTATACTATCATTTTTGGTGGCACTACTACCTTGTATAAAATGTTTGCATTTGTCACACACAGACCAAAAAAGTAAGATAAGGGCAGACTTTTTGTGGTCAAACCTCTAATCCATCCTTCCTTCCTTCCTTCCTTCCTGTCACAGTTAAAGCTCATTTTAACTTGTCCATACCATTCTCCAGCTGGAAAAGATGATAATGTTTTTTTACTCCAGCCCTCGTACTCCTTTGCTTTTACCAGCCCCAAAGTTTATAGCATCCTGTCTCTTATCGAAAGCCTATTTTTCAGCATGTTGGGAAGCGACGCTCTGAAAGGAGATTGTGGCCTGAGTCCTGAAGTAGTTTTAGGGAGGTATGACTGCATTTGTATAGGAAGGTAAAGATTCTGTGATCTTCCTTGTGTTCAGTCTCACTGTCTTCTGGCTGAAGTAGTGCAATGTGAACAAAAATCAAAAGTGTGCAAGTAGTGTACTGTGCCTTCCCTCTGTAATCAGGTTAGTACTGAATTCTGAAGTGACTCCCTCTACGCAGACACAGACTGACTTTATTTTGTAGATATGATGTGCAAGCTGGCCTCTTAGCCCAGGTCTACACTGGGTGAGGTCGACCTAAGATACGCAACTGCAGCTACGGGTATAGTGTAGCTGAAGTCGACTTACCGACTTACCTCGGCATCCTCACGGCAGCGAGTCAACCACTGCCACTCCCCCGTCGACTCCGCTTCCGCCTCTCGCAGCGGTGGAGTTCCGGAGTCGACGGGGAGAGCGCGCGGGGATCAATTTATCACGTCTAAACTAGACACAATAAATCGACTCCCAAGAGATCAATCGCTACCCGCCGATCCGGCAGGTAGTGTAGACCTACCCTTAGAAGAGCAAAGAAAACAGACCCTGTCCACTGCAATTGCCTGGAAATGAACTCATAGCTCAGTCCAGGGCCTTAATCACAAGATCGTCCTAACAACAACAAATGGTTTTTTTTAAAGTTTAACCAAACTTTTCCAAATTTTAGTAAAAATGTTCCGTTTTAATTTGGGGGTGAAGGTTTGCAATTTTTTTCAGCTGCATCACTTCTTCAATCCCAATTCTAATACTTCCTTCTTCTTCTTTTAAAAGCCCATTCTACTTTGTAGAGTGTACCAATATATGTAGATACTAGGACACCCATCCTACTTGTTTCTAGACTTCATGGACCAAATTATGCTCTCTTACTTCTATTCATCTCCACTGAAGTCATTCTGTAGGCAGAATTTGGTCCCATTTATACAGATTCAGGGGAAATTAGAACAAAGTAGAATGCTTTTTATCTGTACCTCCTCGCTAAATACAGCAAAGACAAGATCCAGGTTAATAAATCATGCTGGAAAAGTGCATATGTTATGTGAGTCATCCTGTTGGATAGAGTATATTTATAACCATCGTGCTTTGATATCCTCCATTTTGTCCCATGGACAATGTGTTCTGTGTCACATTCACTTACACTGAAATCCTCATCTGTCTGGCTATGCTGTATACAGTGCATCTCTTACTCAGTACAGCTTGACATTTCAGTGAGACAGAACTGAGCTGTCTGAGGCAGGAAACTTCTCTAAGTAGTTTAGAGACACAGTACACATGGCATCACATTCCTTTCCACCCCTAATAAATATATATAATATATTATACACGCACACACCTCAATATCTGACCTTTGACCTAGTGGTTATAACATTGTTAATAATCAACTATTCATGATTTAATGGATTTTTTTTTCCTCTTCATATAGTCACTAATAATTTTTCTAGGTCTTAATTTTAGTTCCCATGCTGGTGGCACTCGTGCTAAGAACTAGAGGATCTAAAGCATAAAATAAAGTCTGTTTCCCTTGGGAGTTAGTTACTAAAGTTTAAGCCACTTTCTTAACTTTGATTTTTATTGTGCCTTTAAAAAAATACATACTGTAGAGGAAAGTACTCTCTTGGGTTTTGCCTGTTTACTCTGTTAAGCTTTTATTTAAGTCGTTATTAGTTGCTTGAATATTAGTGATGTGCCAAAACTGGACATTTTTATTGAAACTGTACAGCACCTCCAAAATTTGGTGGTAGAATGAGACATTGATCTGAAACGCCTCTGATTTTAATTTGCAGAACCGAAATCTGACTGACTGGGAATTAGGATATGCCAAACCAATATGTGTTGGTCAGATGGGACGAAACGTTAACTTCTCATTCAGACCTTAAACTTGAGTTGGATAAAATGGGACCTGGATTCAAACAAACTTCCGTGTTTGTTTTTAAATCCAGAAACTTGGTGAAGATTGGTTCTGCAAAACCACTCATGGCTTCCTCAACCCTTCTTTGGGGGCCATTGGTCTTTGGATGTTTTGGTGTGAATGGCAGCCGTTATACAGTTATTTTGAATACTTGTGTAACGTGACTTGATGGGCTTTCTCTCCTGTCTGGCCAGAAGTATACAACATAATGCTTTGCTCTGGGACAGTCACAGCACAGTAGTTAATTGGCTTCTGAGTTAGAGCTGAAGAAACCGTCACCACAATAGCTTGAAACCACACACAACTCTCCTGTCTCTGGATTTTCTTATAAACTTTAACAGGAGACACCTTTCAGCAAAACTATGGGATTTAAGATCCAGGCAAAGCTGTACTTTTTTTTTTTTGGGGGGGGGGGGGGGGAAGGGGTCTAAGCTTCTCTTTGAGTTCTTGGGTTTATCCAATTCAAAGAATCAGAATAAAACTTTGGGTGGGGCTGTACACAAAGTGAAAACACAGAATACGTGTACATAGTGTCTGCACCTCAAATGGCCACAATTCATCCAGCTCTCATAAACTTCTTATTCCTGGGACCACGCTAGCCTGGCAAACAGTTTCAGAGCCAGTGTCTTTCAGAATGATCCATCCTTCCAAAGACTGCTGTGATACGGCCTGCGTATCACCTGCTGGGCATCCATAATAAAGGAATCTTGTTTTGCAAGAGTTCTGCCCCTTGCCGCCGTCTGCTGTGGCACGTGCATTATTTTATTCTTTTTCCTCTTCCCTCCCAATTCACTGTGCTGGAAAGAATCAGATCCCTGGTTGAACAGCTGCATGGAGTGACTAATGTGACTTTTCAGACCCGGAGCCTCCTCCCCCACCTCATTTTGATGCTAATATCTTTTGGCATCTCGAAAAAGCGGGATTAGTGTAGGTCATGTAGGCCAGGAGCCTCCGTTCACTGTCCCTCTATGCTAAGCAACAGAGTTTGGCTTTCTCTTATTGTTTACTTACTGAATCTTTTAGTCTTCTGTTGCTTTGAATGCCTCCATTGTCTGGACGTGCTGCCAGAAGCAGAGAGTCTTTGGCTCTGTGTGCAGTGCATTATGTCCCCAGGAATCTAGCTAATAACTTAATAGCTTCTAGTCTCTACTGAGCTCACTCTGAAAAGTGCTTTGTTATGAGTTGCAGAGCACACAGATGGAGAGAAGCTACTTATCTCCAGGCTGTCACATTACTACTTGTTCTCGAAATCAGGTGCCTTCACAGACTGAAAAGTGCTGCTTGAAAGAGAGTTTCTTTCCATATAGGATTTGACACAATGGAGAGAAAAGCAACAGCATCTGCACTTTTACAATAGGGTGACCAGATAGCAACTGTGAAAAAACAGGACAGGGGGTGGGGGGTAATAGGCGCCTATATAAGAAAAAGTCCCCAAAAACGGGACTGTCCCTTTAAAAACAGGACATCTGGTCACCCTAACTTACAATGACGGCTCAGGGGCATGAAAGCTTTTCATAGACTCACGCACACGTGCTCTGCCAACCCACATGCACAGCAGCCGGTGCGAATTAGCTGTACAACTTGGTCTCCCTTACCTCGTAATTGCGGAGTGGAAGCGGTGTGATGCCTTACTGCATTGCAGCTCTGTTTGTTTGATCTCAGAATGTGACGTGCTTGCTAGATCTTACTGCGTGTTAACTACCATCCAGGTAGATCAGTGGTTCTCGACTGGTGGTCCATGGACTGAAATGAGTTGAGAGCCACTGAGGTAGATAGAAGCACATTATTATGGTTAAATTTGGGTGTGACGGTAACTTGCAATCAGGGATGAAAACCAGACATTTCCACCAGCTGCCAGAGAGCAGCTATTCCAATAGTGATTGTGTGGAGGAGGTGGGAAATTCAGATTTAAAATAATCAGAAGCTTTATCTTCTAGCTTTTCTACATACAGTGTAACTGAGAAGGCTTTGGGTGGTCAATACAATCTCGCCCCTTCATCCCCACCAACTTTGATGTCATAGTGATGTCATCATTAAGGTGGGTGGGGTTTTTTGTTGGTTGTTAGGTGAGATGCTTTGGTTCTCCAGTTGCTGAGATGCCACCTCTTTTGTTTTCATTTAATATAGAAAGAAGCTCAAGTTGTCAAACTCAGATCTGGACTTTGGACACCCAATTTTTTTTAAATGTTCAGTACAGTTCCTTCACTCAGGCTAGTTTATGCACCCCTTATGTTTGTTGATCAACACCTATTTCCACCGGTTGCTCTACTGGCTTCACTGGGACTACTGGTGTAGTAATTTGCTACTGAACAAGAATGAAAGTACTATAGTGGAAGGTTCCCCTAAATGTTGATTGTCCAAAATTTTCCCCTTAGCCACATATGCAGGGGTCTTATTGGGCAAAGTGAATACTCATCCAAGTATGCTACAGGTAGAATTTGGCCCTTCACAGATTTTTGCCACTATAGAGCAATTAGGTTTTATAGAAAGTTCTAATTCATAAAACATTCACCAACAACTCTCCTCCTCCTCCTCCCCCCTCCCCCCCCCCCCGGCACGCTGCTAACTACCCCCTGCCCAATCAATCCCGTTTCTAACATCTGCCTTCTCCCTATAAGATGACAGAGAAGTGACAAAAAGCAAAGGCAAAATTACCACATAATCGTAACAGATAAAGCAAGGGCACCACTCGCAACTGGTCTCACCTCAGAAGCAGGGCAGCTAGGATTTGTGTGTGAGAGATGATCTAGCTTTTATCACTTTGTGTCATGGTTTTATTTCCTTAGCGCGCTGTTGTGATACGGTCTTTTGAAATGGGTGTCAAAGGCCTGTTCTGACTCTATTGCATGTGTCTTTTGTGCCTTCCTTCAGGAAAGTATGCCACAAACGCCTCCCTTTGCAGCTATGTTTGACAGCAGTGGTTACAACAGAAACCTGTATCAGTCAAAAGAGGACAACTGTGGAGGACTCTATTACCATGACAACAATCTCCTGTCAGGATCTCTGGAAGCCCTCATCCAACACTTAGTACCCAATGTAGATTACTATCCTGATGTAAGTCTATACACCCTGCAAATTAAATCAGCTGTGCTTGACACACCTCTAAATGGGAGGAATCCAGAGGGAAAAGCCAAATGGAATTTTTTTTTATTGAGAATGGCCCTGTAATGGGGGTGGGGTGAATGATGCCAACCACAATCTAAATGGCTCTGCTTTTGTGAGCCTTAGTTGAGCCCATAGTAACAAAGTTGGGCCACAAAATGTATTTTATGTTTTGCTGTACATCCCTGTTTACTGGTCGCTACGCCCAACAGTGGCATTGCATCTAGCTTGGATTTTGTTTCTTGAGCTATTCTCCATCACTCTGCTAGAATGAGTTATGTGACCTATTCATGTAGGTCACAAAGGTTTACTGCAGAGCAAGGGAAGAGGAGCTGAAATTGTGCTCCAAGTAATTTCAGGTGCTGAACTTTTATATACTGTGATCACAAAGGGATAATCAAGTGAGCCCTGCCCTGCTCTACTCTTGTGTAACTAGGCTCAAGTAGTTGCTATATAATACTGTAGTGGCCCTGTAGAGGTGACATTCGTTACAATTAAGTGCTTACCTCTGCCCTAGTATCAGGCATTCTGGCCACAAGCCATACACAAAGTTGCGCTCTGAATGATAAAGCATGAAAAATTGAGTTGAAAGTAATGTTGTAGTGGGGAGTATGACATGCATGATGATTTTGCCTCTCTCTGTCTCTCTTGCCTACAGAGAACATACATATTCACCTTCCTGCTCAGTTCACGGCTGTTCATGCACCCGTATGAGCTAATGGCCAAGGTTTGCCATTTGTGCACGGAGCATCAGAGACTAAGCGAGCCTGGGACTGACAAGGTTAGGTCTCTTGCTAAACCTGTTAGGTCTCATTTTGTAAACCTGACTCAAAACTCTTTTTCCCTATGCCAAGGTGGAACACTTCTGATCAGTGAGTTTGCTACAGGATTGGATATCCTGAAAACCAGTCATTAGCAACTGTGATTTGCGGCATGATCCTGCACACGCTGAAGTCAAGGGGAGGTTTTGCCACTGAATTCAACATTGCGAGATCAGAACCCTAGTGAATGAAAACCGTCTCTGCTGAGACATTTGTTTCATTTTCAACATCCCAGTGCACTATAAGTAACTTTTTTAGTTTTAACTTGTTTTAATAAAAGAGGGAGTAGGAAAAAGAAATGCATATACTTAATAATATATATGAGATCGTACCTTCAAATGCATATGGTACTAAAGATGTGCTATATACAGCTTGACATGCTAGGCTGCAATCTTGCAAAGACTTAAGCACATGTTTAACTTTAAGCACAAGTGTGAACTCAGTGGGACTACTCACATGCTTAAAGGTTAAGCACATGCCTGAGTCTGTTCAGGATTACTTAAATACTAAGTTATTTGGGACAGGGACTGTCTTTTTGGTCTGTACAGCAACTAGCACGGTGGTTCTCAACTGTGGTCCACTTATTCTTCAGGGAAAGCCCCTGGCGCGCCGGACCGGTTTGTTTACCTGCCGCGGCAGCAGGTTCGGCCAGTCGCGGCTCCCACTGGCCATGGTTCGCCATCCGTGGCCAATGTGGGCTATGGGACACAGTGCGGACCGAGGGATGTGCTGGCTGCCCTTCCCGCAGCCCCCATTGGCCTGGTGCGGGAAACCGGGGCCAGTGGGAGCCGTGACCAGCCGAACCTGCTGCCACAGCAGGTAAACAAACCAGTCCGGTGCACCAGGGGCTTTCCCTGAAGAATCGGTGGACCACAGTTGAGAACCACTGAACTAGCACAATGGGGTCTTGATCCATGACTAGGCTCTTAGGCTATCACAGTGTAAATAATTAACAATCATTAAATATATGTAAGTAGTCCCACTGAGTTCATACTTGTGCTTAATTAAGCATGTGCATAAGTCTTTGCAGAATTGAAGCTTTAGGCATTTCTGCAGATGTTATAACTAATTGTTAGATAATGTTTATAGTAGCTGCAGATTTTTGGAGATACTACCATATCTAACATCTAGGATTTTTCTTATAGTGATAGAATTTACTCTCTTTAAATTATCCAGTTCACTTATGGACTGGTCCAAAACCCAATGAAGTCAATGTGCTTTGGCATACTTAATCCAATGCCAAGTTAAATTACATTTCAAGTTTTAACTGATTTCCATGTCCTTATATTACACAATTGCAGTAATCCATAATGAGTAGATTGTAATTCAATTGGTTTCAATATTTGTTTTATTGATGTTCCATATAACTTTTTTTTTAAACTAGAGCCGGATACGGAAAATTGCACCCAAAATCCTGCAGCTGTTGACCGAGTGGACAGAGACATTTCCATATGATTTTCGAGATGAAAGAATGATGAGGAATTTAAAGGAGTTGGCACAACGAATAGCCAATGGCGATGAGGTCAGTTACCTTGATTGAGCACAAGAGGGTTGGAAAGGAAACATTAGTTTAATATCTTGGCTAGAGTAAAATATTGCTGGTTATTTATTTATTAACAGTATGTAGCAGCTCCGGGTATCTAGCATTGTTATTCATGGAGCTTATTTTATGAATGTGAATGTAATGTTTTGTCCAGTGCCTAAGGTGCAGATGAACCCTGTCACGGAGTGTGGGGGAGTCAGCGCCTGCACCCCTCTTCCCCGGATTCACTGGGAGTCTCAGCCAGCCAGTAGAACAGAAGGTTTATTAGAGATGCCAGGAACACAGTCCAAACAGGGCTTGTCAGTACAACCAGGACCCCTCAGTCGGGCCCTTCCGGGGGGCAGGGAGCTTAGACCCCAGCTCGGGGCTCCCTGCATTTCACCCCACAGCTCCAAACGGGGGCAGGGAGGACAGACCCTGTCTGCCCCTCTCCCCCCCTCTCCGGCCAGCTCCAAACTCAAACTGTCCAGCCCCTCCTCCCCCTTTGTCTCCTTCCCGGGCCAACAGGTCACCTGATCCCTTTGTTCGAACACCTTCAGCTCCCACCTTTGCAGGGGAGGGGCCGGGGCCATCCGTTGCTAGGAGACCGAGTGTCGGCCCCTCTGTGTCCAGGCCCCTGCCCTAGGGCTCTGTAACAATCATGCACCCTTGTCCCACCACCTAGATACTCAAGCACTGCATAGGGAAACCGAGGCACCCACACAGTACTCAGGGAAAACATTAACAACAGTCCTAGTTCGTCACAAACCCTAAGTCCTAACCAGCCCTTTGTGCTGAGAACTCCTTGCTGAGTCCCGGTATCCGTATTGAGTTCTTGGGAGAATATTTATTTTTGGCTACAGAATTGAATAAATTGTGTGAGCGGACGCTGCTTGTCAGTTTTAGTTCTATATTTTATTTTAATGGTTTTCTAGGAGGAAGTTGGGTGTGACCCTGAAAATCCTTCCTGATGTGAGCCATCACATTGAATTCATGTGAGGAGGCTTTTTGGGATCAGGCCTTTGATCTTTAAAACCCCACAGAAGAGGCATAGCAATGTCAAGGAGGAACGTTTCTAAAGGGACAGTATTAACTAGGATGGGAAGAATTGGCTTTGGCTTAAGGCACTGACCTTGGACTAAAGTTCTGAGCTGCATTCCTGGCTCTCACAGACCTCCATTGTGGCCTTGGGCAAGTTACTTAATCATTCTTGTGCTGGTTCACAGCTGGAGATAATTCTTGTGGGATATTGAGATGCTAAACGGAGGAAGCCCATATAAGTACCCAGATAGTACCCAGATAGAAACAGGCCCAAAAGCTTCGGTTTTATAAACCACTTTAAAAAATCCATTAGGAATAAGGCTACGTTTTAGTCCAGGGGCACCGTGGGTGCTGGGGGAGAGGGTCGAGGTGACCTGGGACTAGGGTGACCAGACAGCAAATGTGAAAAATCGGGACGGGGGTGGGGGGTAATAGGAGCCTATATAAGAAAAAGACCCAAAAATCGGGACTGTCCCTAAAAAATCGGGACATCTGGTCACCCTACCTGGGACGCATGCTGGGGGAAGCGGGGGACGTGGCACGGACTCCTGTTGGTGCTGGGGGAGGGGCTGGGCTACGGCGCGTGGCCAGGACTCCCGCAGGTGCTGGGGGAGGGAGGGTTGTCTGGGCTCCTTCCCCAGATCTTCGTCCCTGGAGCTCCTAGGCGGCCTCCGCTGCTCCCACCACAAGTCCTGGCAGCTGCAGCTCCCGTTGGCTGGGAACTGCAGCCAATGGGAGCTGCGGGGGCGGGGCCTGGGAGCGCTGGCAGCGTGTGGTGTGGAGACCTCGCCGCTCCACTGCCTAGGAGCTGCAGGGGGCCCCCCACCCCAGGTAAGTGCCCCCCTCCTCACCCCTAGCCCTAAGCCCCCTCCCACACACCCAAACTGCTGCTGCTGGCCCAGGGGCTGCCTGGCTCGGAGGAATCTGTGACCTCCGTGACAGACTCGCAGCCTTAATTATGAATAAAAATGTTTCGGGGAACTCTAAAAAGTTGAATGAAAAGAAGAGTCTTTAAAAAAAAACAACAACAAAAAACCCAACAACCATGAAACCTTTCATAAATTCCTAGATGCCAAGGAAAGGAGGGACTGCTGAGATCATCTGCTCTGACTTCCTATATCTCACAGGGCTACCTGTAGATACCTGTAAAGCTGATAAATCTAAAAGAAGTGAGATACACACATAATAAAATCAGTATGACAAGTGAAGAGAGTTTTTAAAAAAAATCTAGATTAGACTTTAATAATCGGTGATGGTTGTAACACCTGAAAGGGAGGTATTGGTGGTTTCGTTAATGAGTCTTAGGTTAATGTTGTCCCTTTAAGGATGATGCATGTTTTTGGGTGTATGATGTACGGCAGGTGTCATCAGAGAACATAACTCACAGGATAGGGTTGTCCAGGAAAGAGTACAACGTGCAACAGTGTGGCATTTGGAAGAGCAGTAAACAGAAAGTACTGACTAAACGGCAGCATGTTTATTGGCATTCCCAGGGACTGGTGTTCATCCCAGTCTTTTATAACTTCTTGCATAACATGCTGTTTACTCCCTTTTCTACATAATTAATGAATTTTGGTGGTGATAATAAATTGGAAGGAATTGTAAATACTGCTAAAGACACAAAATGACCTTGAGAGACTGGAAATAAGGGCAGAAGAGAACAAAATTAGGCTTAACTTGGAACTAGAAGAACAAGTATCTATATGCAGGGGAAACTAATTCAAAGCCCAGATATTTAATGTCGAGGAGAAACTTGGAAAGTAGTAACGCTGAAGAAGATCCAGGGGTGATTGTGGAGAGCAAATCAGACACTCGTTTGCAATGGGATGTGTCTGCAAAATAGGTTGCATTCACAAGGCATCATTTCATAGAGCAGAAAGTTAACTCTTTTGCTGACTGCTCTGTTCCAATAACACCCTGAATGTTACTTTTGGTTCTGGGTACCATGTTACTAGAAAGATATTGACAAATTGGAAGTAGCCCAAAGAAGAGCAATAGAAAAATTCGGGGCCTAGACGAATTGGTTTGTGAAAGACTGATAAAATAACAAAATATGTATAATTTTGGTTAGCCTTTGGAGCGCATAAAATAAAAAGAGGGAGAGGAATTATTTGGGGTGGCATAAGGGGTTGGTGCAGTTGTAGAAGATGAGTGAAATTAAGACTGGGAAAGGTGGAATATTAGAGGGGGTTTCTGGCAGTGAGATATATTAGTCTGTGGAATAATATCTCCAGGGAAGTCATAGAAGCTTCGTCACTTAATACATTTACAACTAGACTGAACACAGTGCTACAAAATGTGCTGTAGGGAGCAATCCTCTCCTGGCTGGGAGATGGACTGGATGATCTAATAGGTCTCTTCCATCTCTGCCTCTCGGAATAGCTTAGTGATTGCCTTTAAAAAGATGGGGAAAGCAAGTGTCGTAGTGGAGTTTTGCATGCAGTAAATTATTAGTGAAATTGGCTAGTGGATTGCTTGGAAGGATGGATGCAGGCTACTCTGACCTTGCTTCTATCTAACTGCACTGCAGATTAGTTCAGTATCACATGGATTGTGTGTGCAAGCCAGGGTCTTGAATGATGGGAGATCATCAGTTTCCTGTTCTCACTCAATTTAGCTCTTTGTTTCAAAGTCCCATGTGTCACTGCTATTAAAACCTACCACGGAGAGCCTAGTGCAGGCTAGTGCAAGCTAGTAAATACAGCTATGGACTTGTTTTGAAACAGATGAATTTTGGTGCTCCTGAAATTCATGCTTTAATAGTAATGGAGACTGAAGTCCTTTCTCACCTCAGAGTTTCCACTTTGTAGAACTTCCCCACACAGAAAGCAACCGTGCAAGCTTCCCACAATACCCCAAACTTTTCTGGAATGAACCACCCCTGTGAGCAAGAGAGTGGTTCATGCTTCAAGGCTCATTCAGTGCTTGACCTCCCTGCTGAGGCAGTGGATGAAGATACTAATGAATGCTGATTGGAGCAGTGGATCTTGGGATGTGGCTATTTATCCACGAGGGACTGAACCATAGGATCTAGTAGGCCTTATCCCTGCTGGTATAGGATAGTTCCCTGTTCTACATTTACTAGAGATTTTCATCCAGTCTCCTTCAAAATGTGCAAATGAGTAAGGTTTGTTCCATTTCTTTGCAGGATTATTCATCAGACTACTAGAGTTCCCTGTCATTAGGTTTGTCATGATATTGAGCCTCAATTTTGTCTTTCCTAATTTCATTCTATTGTTCCTACATCTACCCATCTCCTTCCTTAGATTTTACACTCAAGTAGTTCTAGACTGTTATGCTCCCATCATCATTTGAAAAACTGTCCTTTAGCTCTTTTAATCTTTCCTCACAGGTCATTCCCTCCAGTTTCTAGTAGATTTCTTCCTAATCTCTGTCCAGTTTGCAGTCCCTTTATGGTAAAATACTTCATGAGCATGTGCAGTCTCACAAGAGCCATGTGCCAAAGGGGCTGTTACCTCCCTGTGTGATGATGTGATGCCTCTACATTTGCAGCCCCGAGTTGCATTGTCCTTTTTTTCTACCATATCTCGTATCTAGATTGACAACACAAACTCACTTTACATACACCATCAACATCCATCAGATAGTAATAACTTTCAGTCATTATCGGTGTAGACCAGCTATAAGCAGGTGACCTAAAGGTGGAAGGCTCCATATCTATATCAATCCCAAACCCTCAAAACTTTCTAAAAATAAATAACTCAATATCAACATTATCTCTTTGTTTCTAGGCTTGATTCCTCCCTTCATTGTTCTATAACAGACTCAATAGTAGTGGTCCAAAATGTGATGGTGCCATTATATTTAAAAGGGCCCTTCAGAAAAACTGAGACCCAGAACAACATGAATTATAGGAGTGACCTTATTTTTCACAACTTGGGTTGCTGCATAACTTATGAGTGGAGAGACAAGTCAGCAATGTGGTTGATGAATTGAAATAAAAATTGTGTATTGCCCAAGGGGTGATATGTGGAAGGTTCAAATATGCTGAGTGGGTGAGACTCGCAAAGCATTTGTCTTGTTATTGTGTAGCACAGAAAGTATGTGTATAGCTCTCTCTGTTTTACGTAAGTCTTCCATATGTGGTCATGCTATTTATGTGTGTGGTGAGGGAACTTAGACACAATAAGGCCTTTTTTTAAATGCAGAATCAAAAGTCACAGTACAAAAACTCGTCAACTCTTACACACAACTGGGTGAGAGGAAACTGAGCTGTGTTTAAACTGACAAATGGACTGTTTTTTGTTTTTTAAAGTTAGGTTTCTAGTTAAATCATGTATATTCCATGGTTAAAGGTAAATATATAGAGTATCATGCAGTTGTGTGTGTGAGAGAGAGAGCGACAGATCTTGCATGCTAAATAGTGATCCTAACTCAGTAAAGCACTTAAGCATGTGCAAAAGTCTCATGGATGTCAGTGGGATTCCTCTTGCCCAAAAAACAAGGCACCTCCCTGAGTGCCTTGCTGAACTGTGGCCCTGTAGGGGAGGGAGACGAGCATACAGTTGCATAAGAATTCTTATAAATTTTATTGTTTTAAAGACGCTTAAGATTAGGGTGGTCAAAATCAGCGGGATAAACTACTCACGGACGGAAGATCCATCTATTATTCTATTGTAATGTGTTCACCATATGTTTCATCTCGGGTCGCAAGCAATGATGCTGTACCAGCCATCAGGTCCCACAGCTTGAATTCTAAAGTAGAAACCCATTATCTGCCTCTGTTTCTGCGATAGTTGCTCTCAGCGTAGGGATTTCTCAGGGCTGTCTTTTATTAAAATGTGCCCTGTACATCCTAAACATCTAAAAAGATCCTGAAACTGAGCATCCACAACCAACTGGCCTGACTGACTGGGGGAAATGACCTCCAGAGCGGAGGGAGAGGTAAAACCACAGACTCCCTCTCTGCTGCCAGTTCCTACACTGAACCCTCTTGCTGTGTTTCTTTGAATACTGCTCATTTATGTTCTGCTTTGATTGCTGCAACAATAATGCAGATTGAAAACAAGTTTCAAACAATATTTTTATCTGTTCCTTAATTTGGGTGTAAGGAGGGGAGTATGGCAGTGAAAATTGCTCCAAATCTTCCTACTTGTGACACAGATTTGGCTGTGAGAAGGGTTTTCAGGTACAGACAGTCAGTGTTCAATCAGTGTTCCAGTTGTGTTGGTTAATGATGCCTTGTTCTATTTGCCAAACGCAGCATGGGTTCTTCAAATATTTTTACTCCTTAATTTGCATAGCGTATCGTCCTAACTGACTACATTTCTCTTAGGAGCACATCCGTTTGTGCTGGAAAATCAGGGTCATAAGATTGTTCCATAATGGATTAGACCCATTGTCGTGTGTTTTTCTCCGCCACTCCCTGCCCTGCCCCAAATGACTGTATCATGCACCCCCAGGTCAAAAGTCATGCCACTCCCTTGCCAAACCTGCCTTTGTCATGTTCATGCTCCTGAAGACATCCCAAAAGAAAGCTGCAGGGATGGCAGTGTTTTGTATAGACTGTTGCATATAACTGAGTAATGTAGCAAGTGTGTCACCCCCTGCCTTTTAGCGGAGAGATGTTCCCTAAGCTGTGAATGAAGATATGACTGTCATTTTGTAATTATTGGTAGCTCAACTGTGGATTAATTTCCCCGACTGATGTTAGAGACCTGTGCAAAACTCTGTATGTAGATTTGCAGGCTGTGGATTTTTTTTTTTAATTTGGTTTTGTAAGGTCTCACTGAAAGAGAATCTTCGGGGTTTGCATTGGTGTAATTTAGTTTTTTCTCTTTCTCCCTCACCCCTCGCAATTTAGCTGTGAAATCTGGGTTCATACAAGCCAGAAACTCAGCCACCATTTACCTAGTTTGAGGGTTAAGACACTGACTATTACATGGCTTCCACGCTGACCCAGACCTCAGCCTGGGTGTGTCAGAAGCTTTGTCAGACTCTCAGTGACTATGTGTTGTGTGCCACAAAATCTTTCACAAAGCTCTATTATATCTACACACTCTCATTGTTTTTAGAGGGGAGGTGTATGTGCACCTCCCTGTACATCCTATTATACAGATAATGAAGATTTTTATTAATGCTTTTTGTTGCTCATAGTGGAAAGTGCAGCTTGTTTTGTCTTTAAAAGATTTCATTTACAGAAACAATACATTTTATCTAGGCACTATGTGAATGATTTTTACTTACTAAACGATGGGCCAAATTCATCCCTGGTTTAATTCCACTGACTTCCAAACTGAGTTTGATCCAAGTATGTCTAGTGTTTGACTCTAGCTACTGCTATGGAAAAGATCTGGGTTTTTTAAATTAATATTGAAAACCACAAAAAGCATGACTGTGGTCAGGCAAACTCTGAAATCCTTAGAAGTGGCAGCTTTGGAGTGAGTGACAAGTACGTTAGGGAACAGGTAGCATTCATTCATTCCTAGACTAATAACCTTATACTGTGCCATTGATAGATTTTGGGCACTTCAAATTTTCAAGCACTTAAGCATTTCATTAATGGTTTTAGGATTGTCTCCTGAATATAGAAAAGTAACCACCTAATACAGGCCTGAACAACTCGTAAAGCGGCGAGGGCCGTATTACTCCAAAGAAAACAGCTGAGGGCCGAAACCCCCTGGCCCTGCGGAAACACCCTTCCCCCAGCGCCGCCCACCCCGCAGAAACAACCCCTCCTTCTCCAGCACTGGGGTGTGGAAGCCTGTAGAGGGTGAAAGAAACAGCGCGCATAGGGTGACCAGATCACAGCAGTAAAATAGGACCCGCCCCATCCCCGCTCGGCCCCACCATCACCCCCCTTTTCATCCCCCCAGGGGTCACTATATTACTGTACACTTCATCAGATGCATGGAATGGGAACACACAGTAAGCAGATATTTATACATTCAGAGAAACATAAAAAGGTAGAAGTACCTATACCAACTCTAAGAGGCTAATTAATTAAGAGGAACTATATCAGCAGGGGGGAAAAACTTTTGAAGTGATAATCAAGATGGCCCATTTTGGACAGTTGACACAAAGGTGTGAGTGAGGATAGTTAACTAGGGGAAATGGTTCTGTTAGAGTAGAGCTACAGGCTGAAGACCCTGTTTTCACTGAGGCCAATGGCAAAACTCCTCTTCATAGAATCATAGAATATCAGGGTTGGAAGGGACCTTAGTAGGTCATCTAGTCCAATCCCCTGCTCAAAGCAGGACCAATCCCCAATTTTTGCCCCAGATCCCTAAATGGCCCCCTCAAGGATTGAACTCACATCCCTGGGTTTAGCAGGCCAATGCTCAAACCACTGAGCTATCCCTCCCCCATTAAATTTTTGACCCTCTTAAGGGTGCATAGGGAATGCTCAGTCTGTCTTTCCTTAGGGCGCACGATAGGAGCAGACCTAGACGCTAATAGGAGCAGACCTAGACTTCATGGGATTAGTTTTGATTTACACCAGTGAAAATAGAATTAGGCCCGTAGCATCATAGAATGACTACACTTTAAACTCATGGATTAGGTTCTTTCCTTACCACCTTAAACAGTGGGAGATGGTATTTTACCTAGATGGACAATGCTTCATTTTACACTGTAGGTGAATGGTGCTATTCCTCTCTGTTGTGGCTTGAACTGGTGAGGACACCTCTGAATCTCTAAAGCAATCAAACCTTAAATTAAATGCTTCCAAGGACTACATGTTAAATGCATGCTCTTTAATGTACTGGTTTGCCAAGGGTTGCTGTAAGAATACACTTTGTTCTGTGAGTTTCTAAGGGTACGTCTGTACTTACCTCCGGGTTCGGCGGTAAGCAATTGATCTTCTGGGATCGATTTATCGCGTCTTGTCTAGATGCAATAAATTAATCCCGGAAGTGCTCGCCGTCGACACCGGTACTCCTGCTCTGCGAGAGGAGTAGGCGGAGTCGACGGGGAGCCTGCCTGCCACGTCTGGACCCGTGGTGAGTACCTTGTAGTTCGAACTAAGATACTTCAACTTCAGCTACGTTATTCACGTAGCTGAAGTTGCGTATCTTAGTTCGACCCGGGGGGTTAGTGTGGACCAGCCCTTAGTTGATAGCTTCATTCTGATGGATATTCATTATCTTAGTGCCATCAGGAATTTAATAGCCTTTCATATTCTGGGAATATCCTTTGCTTGTCTTGTGTCATGGCAGATGTATCGGAAGAACGTACAGCAAATCATCCAGAGCCTGATCCGGAAACTTGCCTCTCTTGGCCAGTATGAAGAAGTACTTGCAAAAATCAATGCAACATCCACAGATCGACTGACAGTCCTGACGGCCAAACCTCAGGCCATACAGAGGGACATAATCACGGTCTGCAATGACCCTTACATGTTAGCCCAGCAGCTGACTCGCATAGAGCTGGTACGTTGTTGCCAGGTCATTCATATATGTATTTTCCAACCACAATTTTATTCTTCTGTTTTGAAATACAAATCAGCAAAGGAAATGATTGCTTGGTTTAATTTTTTTTTAAATGTAGGAGAGGCTCAATTACATTGGACCAGAAGAATTTGTCCAGGCGTTTGTACAAAAGGATCCTTTGGACAATGACAAGGTGAATGGAGGGGAACGAGAGCAGCTGTGGAACTGGACTGGTATCCTATACTGACCCATAAGCACTATACAGGATAGTTAGCACACTCTTACCTCTGGGTAGATAGCCTCATGAATATGCTTGATAGCTGCACTTTTTAAAAATATCCCCTTTCTGGTTTTACTTTGTGTGAATCTTTGTCCATTTAGGGGGCAAATCCAGCTCATGTTCTGTCTTTGCTCAGGCAAACCAACTCCCATTCACTTAAATTGATTTCAGTGCTTTTTGCACCAGCCGAGGATCTAGCCCTGGGAATGATTTCTCTTGACCATCCATTTTGTGGCCTATAGCCAAGATGAGATGCAGTTCAACCTGGACATCAGTCACTTGCCCCATCCACTATTCCCCTCCTGTCCTTTTAGGATTGACAGAAACTGAGGAGGGTCACATTGAAATCCTTTCTGCGGGTACAGTACAAGATGTAGTGAAGAGAATTCTGAGTTAATGAATGAAGGGCAAGGACAAACTGCTTTTAACTAACTGTGGTGGCGCTATCACCTCTTTCGCTCATGTTCCAGAGATGCTTATGATCCGCATGTTGACTGTGCCATGTAATTCCTACTGTAATTACCTGTTTTCCTCAAATGTGGCAAACAGAATATAATAGCATTTATCCAGCTGGGATTCTGAAATGCTTTTCTGTAGATAATTAAAATCTCTCCACCCACTGCTACTCAGACCCCCCTGGGATGAATTGTGGGAACTGTTCCAATGCACTACCTAAAAGCCCGGAACAGGAAAGGAAGAATAAGACTCCAGCTGAAATTACTGGGAGAATGTTAAGAAGGCAGAATGTAATCTGCTAGTTGGGCCTAGACACTGGAATTGACATGCCGAATGAGTGCTCAGGACTCAATTTTATATCTCATTCAAAACCCAGCACCACAGGGTCCCCTTGCATTATGATTCAGCATTGCTTTAGTACTGATTCATGCCCTGATTCAGCAAAGTGCTTAAGCACATGCTTACATGTCATTATTCAGCAAAGCACTTCAATGGGACATAAGCAGGTGCTTGATGTTGAGCACCTGCGTATGTGCTTTTCTGACTCAAGGGCTCAGAGAAATATCACCTGCTGACTCACCAGTACCACTTTTCTGCATCTCCTTGAGTTTTCTTTGGCGATTGACCCTACTTTTACCTTATGATATCTGACTGGGCGAAAGCTTAAGGTGGCCAGGTTGCAGGTTAGGAATCTCACTCTCTCCAAGAAGAATGCAGAATAAGTTAACGAGGTTGTGTTTTCCCTTTCTTTCTTCAGAGCTGCTATGCTGATCAAAAGAAGACCCGTAACCTGGAAGCCTATGTAGAATGGTTTAACAGACTCAGCTACTTAGTTGCTACAGAAATCTGCATGGTGAGCAAGTCCTTTTCCTTGGCACACAACAGTTTTCCAGTTTTCTGTTTTTTGAAGCATCATTATCTTCATTACTCTCCCTTTGGCTTTCTCCCACGCTCTCTCATCTACATCTCCACCATCATATGTTCTCCTTTATGCCTAGAAGAGCCTCGGTCCCTTCTTGTTTATCAACCACCTTCTCTCTTCTTTAGATACCTCCTTCCACAAATCCTTCATAAGGTTCCCTCTCCAGTAATTCCCCAGGCCCTCACTGTCCTTAAGTTCCTTAACTCCTTTGGTTTGTCTTTCTCGTCTCATAAGTGTTTTGGAGTAAGGAATGGCACTTGCTCTATTTGTAGAACACAGTGTGAAGTTGCAGCACCTACAGAAGAGATGTTTAACAATAATGTCATCCCTTTTTGGAGTCCAACGGAGGTCTCCCTTTCCCGCTAAAGAATAACACTGTATTATTTGTCTCTCACAGCCTGTGAAGAAGAAGCACAGAGCAAGAATGATAGAATATTTCATTGACGTGGCCAGGGAGTGTTTTAACATTGGAAACTTTAACTCCTTAATGGCAATTATTTGTGAGTATAAGATGTGGGGATTTATGGGAGTTTTTCCTTGTTTTTAATCTAAAGATTTAAAAAAATCATCATTTTGATGCTTAAATATGGGAGTCTATTCTCTAGTTACAGTACCCAGCAGGGTGGGATGGGAAGGAAATGATGCAGAGTAGATAAATATCTTTGTAATATTATACATTTATAAAAGATTGGAAAAGTGTTGTAGTTCAAGCTATAGTCACCTTCAAATATACCGTTAAAAAGAGAGGACGAGAGAGATGGCTTCATATTTAAAAGACTTGTTTGATGATATATGCTTCAAAAAGCTTAGTACCCTCCAACCCCATTCCTTGGAGCACACTGGCTTCTCGGCAAGGGCCCTGATCCTCCCGATCAATGGTATTACTTATAGGGGTAAAATTATTTTTATGCTCAAGTGTTTGGAGTATTGGGGTTGAACCTACTCCCATTTGAAGTAACTCAAAATTCCTGGTGACTTCAAGAGGAGTTGGTGTCGTCTCAGGCTCCACTGACCATCGTATAAAGTAAAGACACCGTATATTGAAAGAGTATAAAGGTGACCCTTCACTTAGCCTCATTGCATCTGCATAGGGGAGGTGAGATGTAGCATGGGCGGCCCCTACATCTAGATTTCCAGTGAGAGCTATATCTGTTCTGTACAACGTAGCCGATGTTGCTTGGCTTGATGACTGCATTGCATGTAATAGAAGCCCATAGACTTGTATTCATATCATTTACTGACCGCATTTTAAGGAGAATAATGAGGTTGCCCTCAATTTTTACATTGTAACTTTTCAGATCTCATCACCCACTTTTTTAGTAAACTCTCATCCTAAAGTATCATAATGGGATACCTTTTATTAATCTCCTATCCTTATTGGACTTGGTCTGGGGCTAAAATACATGGAACCCATCCCTAGCCAGACAGGGAAAAATAAAGATCTATCAGTAACATGTAAAATTGATGGGTACCGTTGTTTCTGTTATACTGTAAATATATTAGTAGTAAAAATACCTAGAAATGGCTATATCTCCTATGAAATGCCTTCTTTTGTTAATAGCGCTTTCATTGTAGAATTACTTTGCATCTTAGTTACTTTATTTATCTTAGACTAGTTTTGTTCTATTAAATTTTTTAATTGTCTTTCTCTGATAAAGCTGGTATGAACATGAGTCCGGTCTCCCGGCTAAAGAAGACCTGGGCAAAAGTCAAGACAGCCAAATTTGACATTCTTGAGGTATGTTTAACTGATATGGGGTCACACTGCTGTCAACAGAGTGTAGGTTTGACTGTTCTAGAATGTGAGTCTTACTGGGTCCTGTCCTACTGCATATTGAATGAAATTTTATGTGTGCATGTCCCTAGTGCAAATTCATGCACTCTGTTGGAGTCCTTCAACTGACTTCTGGCCTCTGTTAATTCCTGCTGGGTCTCTTTTGGGTTTGGAAGAGCCAGCAGCTCAATATACCTTGCAGTTTTATTGAAAAACCTACTTGCAAAAGCCAACTGGAACTAATTGAAATTTTTTAAACTGGAACTTGAAGTTGTGGGTAATTCTTCTTGGAGCTTAGTAAATAAATCCAGAACCATTCTGCTTTCAAATCTGAATGGTAGAATTTAACCCTTAAGGGTGTGTGTACACTAGTGTATACACATTTGTGTGTTACCCTAGGGATTCAGATTTGCTTTTACAAATGTGTTAACTGTCATGAATTAATTGGCAATCCAGTTGAGATTTTTCAAACCATTTGTATGGTAGAAAATGTGACTCTCAGTACATGTGTGCAACTCCTATTAATGTCACAGCAAGTTACACACACTGGAAGAGCAGAATATTGATCTCATGATTGAGACCCATTATATGGCTCTGAGAGCAGAATTTTAACCTTGGAATTTGAGTTGATAGTACAGTTTTTTGGGAGGGAGTGTGGCAAGTCTGGCTGATGCACAGCCTTGCTTCTACGAAAGCCTGACTTGTACTGGCTTATTGGGCATTCTGAGTGAGCATTCTTTAAAAGTGAGTTTCTATGTGGATCTAACAGAGCAGTAGATTTGTTTTAGCTGTACTTTAAAGATGGCATTTGTGATGCAATTGAATAGACTTCTTGGGTTCTAAACTTAGCCTCTCTGGTGAAAAGCACTGTACGTGTATTGGCACTAAATCTCTGAAGCTCATTATTTACATTTCTTCCCACTTATAGCATCAGATGGACCCTTCTAGCAATTTTTACAATTACCGAACCGCTCTGCGTGGAGCAGCTCAGAGGTCCTTGACGGCTCATAGCAACAGAGAGAAGGTAGTTTGTGAATCACTTAGCAAATGGACAGTAATGAAATGTGCTTGTTAAGCTATGTGGGGAGCTGTGATCGAGCAATTCAAATTCTACGGCACTAACCTCAGTCTGCTTCCTTTAAAATATGTGCCTCAACATTGGGTCTCTGTCCACCCATGAGGCTTGTGTAGGGGATCACCAAGAACAAGATTTTTATCCTCTGGTATGATCTCTGAGAACACACAGGGAAAGAAATGGGACATCTTACGGGATTAGAGGGCTCGGGATAAAGATCCTTTCGCCTCATGATTTCAGCTGGAAGCCCAGTCAAGGTTCATACTGACTGAAAGGGGCTACTATCTTCATGTCCTAAATGAAGTAGGATTAGTGGTCTCAGCTCAGGTCCCAGTGGGCAGGTGCCTACATCCGAGAGAACATCACAAATGGCACTTGGTTCCATTGTCAGAAGTGTAGGTGGAAAGGCCAAGGTTTGAAAGGAAGAGTGGCTGAGCTACTCAGTTGTCCTTATTTGTTGGTCCTTCCAGATCTGAGCTGAGGAGCAATAGTGGGGCAGCGTGAGGAAGCCTGCACTGGTGCCACTCAGGCTGTGAGCCACCCTGTAGATGAAATTCAGTCTCAAGGGGTTTCAATCTGACTCCTTTCATGAGCATTTCACACACTATGCTTTTTTTTTTTTTAATTGCCCCCAGTGATTTTTCTTCCATTCCCCACTTCCTCCTGACACCAGTGCTTCTGTGGAAGGGAAGGAGATCTGGGAGAGTCCCTTTCAGTACCAGAACCTCCAGGGAAAGCCAGTTAGCATATCTGCGGGCAATGAAAGCTAGTACAAAGGTGACTAGTCTGAACCCGAAGAGCCCTGAGAAATGTCTTAGGTATTAGAGGCAGAAGGCTCTCTTGAAGGCATTCCTAGCTCTGTGTTCCTCCCAGAGAGGATGCTATTTGCATGCAGGATATACAGAGAGAGGCAGATTCATGTTAATGTAGGTCTAGAATAGGCAGAAAGAAAGTGGAAATTTTGATGAGTGCCCCATAGGGACTAGTAAACATGAGAAGAAAAAATAATAGTCTAGTGCAGGGGTTCTCAAACGTCATTGCACCGTGAGCCCCTTCTGACCACAAAAATTACTAAACGACCCCAGGACCGGGGACCGAAGCCTGAGCCCGCCTGAGTCCTGCCGCCCAGGGTGGGGGGAGACCAAAGCCCAAGGGCTTCAGCCCCAGGGAGCAGGCCTGTGACCGGAGTCCTGACACCCAGGGCTGCAGCCTTTGGGCTTCAGCTTCGGCCCCTGGTGGTGGGCCTCAGGCTTCAGCCTTGGGCCCCCCAGCAAGTCTAAGCCAGTCCTACCCACTTTGAGGTCCCGACCCCCAGTTTGAGAACCACTAGTCTAGTAGATGCACAACAGGCTCTACTCTTATTCTTCTAAAACTTACAAACCTCACGAAGAAAATGATTTCTATGTACACGTCTGTCTTGCCATCTCTGTTTTGCCTGAAGTGGCAGACAGAAATATCCATTGTACACTGCTGCTGTTTTTTTAAATTCCTCTTCATTCTGCTTTACAAAAGGATCGATTTTTGAGAGATTCTTTGCAGCAAAATAACAAAAAAACAAAAACAGCATCAGAGTGCAAACAGTTCGATGAGCCGAGGCTTTTGGATGAAAGACACTGGAGGGAAAAGCTCCGTGTATCTTTCACATATTGCCCTGGGTCAAAGATGTATTAGACTGAAAGTTTGGTCCCTGCTTAGTACCATTGTAGCTGTTTTAAAGTGCTGTGTATCCTTGGGCTTTGCTAAAAACAAAAAACTAAAAACTGTGTTTTTCAGATCCCATGGGATTGTATTCGTATTCATATTAAGTGCTGTATCCCACAAATAGTCTCATTGATCTCAGTGGGATTATTAATGCTGGTCCGGATCCTCCAATATGATCTATATGGATGGACATGTGCATAGAACCCCCGTTCCCTCACTGATTTTGCATGGCCACATTTGTCGATTTGGGTCAGCTTGCAGGATCAGAGTCACCAATAGCATAAGAAGATCCGGAAGGATTATTTTTAGTAATAATGCTATAGATGAATGAGAATAGGAAGAAATTGCCCCCATTGGATTGCATATCATTCTGTTTTACTTTCCTCTTATCTTGTTTTGAAATGGGGATTTGGGCAGGTGGGATGGAAATTGTGCAAAGATTACCCTGTTCCAGTGTTTGACTCCGTCTAGGGTAAACCACCAGCACTTGTGTTTGGAATGTCTAGACTAGCATTTCAAGCTGTTAGTCAACTCGGGTCTAAATGGGAAACATGAGCGCTAAGCTAGACATTCTAATCGAGAAAAAGTTTCTTCTCTGCATGGCCTTTACCAGTTCAGCTTTAAAGGTGCCTTGCTGGGATGCATTAGTGTGAATAGCCAAGAATCACAAAGTATCCTTGTGACCTAGTCAGGTTAGGCCAAGAATCCATTCTTGAAACACAAGAGTGGCTGTAATATTACTGAGAAATGGAGGCAAAGAAAGATGCAACCTCTTTGCAATAAACCAGTGTTTGAGAAATAACCAGGACTTGGGCATACATTAATGCAGAACCTGCGTTGCATCCCTTGAATTTCACTTGGAAAGGAGCCAAATAGCTTGCTAACCTACATCCACTTAGAGGCAAGTTACTAAATAATTCATCAACTTATAATATTGGCTCTGCATGTCAAGATTAATAAACCTGATCTTCTTGCTTATAGAATAAATTTAACTATAAGGCAGGATACTTCATATGCATTCTGCTCGCTCACACATGTTTTGTACTTAAAAATAAAATATGGGTTTTGAGAGCGAAGAGCCTGTTTGAATACAAATCAAGGTGTGAGATCTCAAGGTGTAAAATCCTGCATACATTATGTAGATTCAGGAATCCAGAGAGTTATTTATTTGTAGAGCAGAGTGAAATTTGGAAATACCAATTTTCAACATTAGTTTTTGTCCCAAATTGGGACAAAAAAGTTCAGAATTTCTGTTTAGCGAATTTTTTTCAAAAGAAAACATGTTGACATTCCCAAAATCAAAATGTATCATTTTGGTTTATTGAATTGACCCGGAATGCTTTCTCCCTGTTGTGGTGCACTGCCTCATGGGAGCTGTAGTTCGGGACCCTGGTGCCACCATTCTCCCAAATGGGCCACATTCCCTAGCCAGACCTATATCTCCTTTGATGCACCCAGTCTTGTGACTCCCACGATGTGCCACGGAAAGCTTGGTCATAAGGAAATCTGTATTGTATTATGGGAGATTTTAGTCCTCCAGGGAGCCTAACCTATAGTAAAGAGAGCCCCATAGGAAAATACAGTTTTATTGAATTGTTTCAAAACTAAACTTTTTGGGTCAGTTCAACAAAATGAAATATTCTGATTTGGCTCAAACTGACCCAAGACAAAGTACTTCTATTCAATTTTCCCATGGGCAAGTTTTGATTTTTCAGGAACTGCATTTTCCATCAGGAAATCATTCCGACAGATTCCTGACTAGCTCCATTTATTAGCCATTGGCTGAAACAGAATCATATGATCCTGTCTGGGTTGGAAAGAGGAGCCATTATAGAAGGATGGAAATGTAGGGCTGGAAGGGACCTCTTGTGAGACAGGACCAAATATACCTAGACCATCCCTGACAGGTGTTTACTCTGTTCTTAAACCTCTGATGATGGGGATTCCACAATGTCCCTTGAAAGCCTATTCCAGGGCTTAACTATCCTTAGAGTTAGGCAGTTTTTCCTAATAACTAATCTAAATCTCCCTTGCTGCAAATGAAATCCATTAATTCTTGTCCCACCTTCAAAGGAGGTTGAGGGGCATAGAGCAGAGTCTATAGGAAAAACGATTCCTCTTTGGTTGCAGAAGTGACCTCCGTACGGCAACACTGCCACCAGCCCTTTGATGTGTTTTTTCAGCTCTCCACAGCATTCTAACTTGGGCATTAATCCAGATACCTGTTTATAATGCACAAACAAGAAGTGAGGTACCTCTGAACGTATACATTCTAGAGTCTGCAAGCGTGTGAGGGGAAAGATCAAACCAATGAGGACCATTATAACAGAAACAGAGCACATTACCCAGACAGCTGTCACTCCAGAGGTAGTGAATGTATAGTGTGTCCTCGGTTGACAAGTATGGCCATGAAAACAGATAGCTTAACTGCAATTCTGAGAGTGCTAGAGGCTTTCCAGAGACACAGTGGATGGAAGGAGTCTGGGACAAAGAAAGGAGTTGGAACCGAGATGAAACTAAAGAGACTAGACTGAGTGGGGGTGATAACTTCATGTATTCTAAAATGCAGCATGCCCACAAAATGAAAGGAACACTTCCAGACTTTGGCTTTTCAGTCTGATAAGTTTTTATACAATGTGACTTAATTTTTCGTTCATGTGGTACTACTACTGTTTCTGGATTCTGTGTCATACTGAAGGTGGAATCTTGTTCTTTCTTTAGATCGTGATACCTTTCTTCAGTCTCTTAATCAAAGACATTTACTTTCTCAACGAGGGCTGTGCCAATCGCCTTCCAAATGGCCATGTCAATTTTGAAGTGAGTAGAACATTTTATTTGGAACTTGATATTACTTCATTGCCACACCTTTAACTCCCTGATCAGAAAACATAACCCAGTTCTTGGTCCTGCTTTCATTGGGAACAAAATTAGGCCACAAGTTTAGTATGTTTATCAGTTACTATGAGAGATGGTCAAAAATCTTGATGGAATGCTTTTCTGCCAAAAAAAAAATACAGATTTGTCAAAATCAAAACATTTTATAGAAATGTGTTGATGTTGCCAATTTTTAGATAGGGATGGTGGAAAAGTCACAATGATCAATTCTGATAGTTTCAATTCATTTTATCTAAACTTAAATATTATATTAATTTAACTATTTATATATTTTTAATATACTAGAAGTAAAACTTTTGTTTGGCAGGAAATATTGATGTTTCAGCCTTTCCTTCCAAATTGGAACAAACTTTTTGAAACATCAGAATTTTCCATGGAATGGAAATTCTAGTTCCCAAACATCTTTAGTTGCTACGTTCTACTGCTTGCTGGGGTGTTATATTAGCTGCGTGGTACAAGTCAGTCTTTTAGGGGTTCTGCTTTTTAAATTCTCAGTGTGGTGTGAGTGTATTTACATGATCGCAATATGTTAATGTTCTGCACACATATTTTCTACTTGTAGGGAAATACTGCAGCACAGAGGTGCACATTCGTTTCAGTAACCTTTTCTGAACCCGAATTGTATGATCTGGAATGCCCTTATGTTTAAGGTTGATCAAAAAACATTTTAAAGGAAACATTTTACTGTTGGAAAATGACGTTTTGTCAAAACTGAAATTTTACATGAGGAAATAGCTGTTTTAGCAGAACTTTCAATCATGGAAAAATCTGAACTTTTCGGATCAACAAATCGAAACTAAACATTTGAATTTGGGAACATCAAAAGGTTCAGTTTGGATCAAAAATGTCAAAATGAAACATCCAGACACTTCCAAATTGTTTTTTTTTCTTTCTAAATTCTTCATTCTGCAAAAAGTTTTGATATTTTAATATGGGTTTTGTCTCAAATGTCTAAATATTGGAATTTCCCGGGGGACAGAAATTCAGTTTTTCCCAGCCCACTTGTGTTACTGCTTAAAAGTCTGTCTGGAAATTAGCCTAATTTAAACCCAGATTCATTTATCTATGTTTAATCAAGCAGATTGCTAAAATTCATACATCTTGGGTTTTTGTTTCCCCCCACTCCCCATTTATAGAAATTTTGGGAGTTAGCGAAACAAGTGAGTGAGTTTATGACCTGGAAGCAAGTAGAGTGTCCATTTGAGAGGGACCGGAAGATCCTGCAGTACTTGCTCACTGTCCCAGTCTTCAGTGAAGATGGTAAGGAATACACTGTGCTCTGCTTTTCAAATGATTATGTGCCAAATATTGCTCACTCTCTTCCTGTGGTAAGTTATCCCTTATCCTGGAACATATTTACACAAATCTAAACACGAGCTATAAATTACAGTGGATCCACAGAAACACAGGGAATAAGAGTTACCTTTTGAAAGTGTGTTTGTTCTCTGAAAATTGGCTTTGGCCCCTTTCCCTGCTTTAAAATAAAAGGAATATTTATAAGGAATGGAAAAAACAAACAAGAATTGGGAAGCTAGTCCACACAAACATAATCCAAGGTGTATGTATTTGCTCTGCCTTTAAGCAGGCTTTGACCTAGGGGATGCTGCTAGAAAAGCAATTGGGACTGTGCCTTTAGTTCAAAAAGCAATATTGCTCCAAGCTCAAGCCTTTCTTTTGCAAGTGTTCACTTCTACCCTCCTATGTTTTAAGTTTCCTCAGCTCTTCTTTTCCCCGAGGATAGTCTTTGTTCTCATGTACTTTTTGTTAGTATTGACTGAATGCAATTGTGAGTGACGATGTACGTGGTAATGGAACGGTGAAGCCATCATTTGATGGCTGGCGAATATTTTATTTTGCTGCAGGACACTGCAGGAGAATGGTGAATTTTTAAAATGCCAGTAGCACTAATATGTCGTTCTTCCCTCTGATTGCAGCACTTTACTTGGCTTCTTATGAGAGCGAAGGTCCCGAGAATCACATTGAGAAGGACAGATGGAAGACTCTAAGGTTTGTGTCAAAGGTTATTGGCATCAATAAATCAACAGAGTGAGATGTAATTCTAGCATCAGACAGTTAAAAACCAAATGGCACAGTATATGCTTCAACATATGGGACAGAGTATCAATTTAAAACCATCTCTTAGCTTCTGGAAGAATTAGTACGGCCACTTCTTATTTATCTTGCCCCAAAGGGATTGGGAACGCGGCTTAATTTTAAATTCGGCTATCCTGCCCAACTCAGTTTAGAAAACCTCTCTGAAGTTTTAGAAAGCTTTTCTCACCGATACTGCGAGCTCAGTTTTTCAAATATAGGTGCCTGACTTAGCTGTCCCATTCTGAACCTGGGCTCTCAAACCTAGAGAGAGTTTTTGGGTAACTCCACGTGAAAAGGGATGACTTAACTTTGGCATCCAGGCAGGAAAACAGAATTTGGGATGTGTCTTATACATAGCTACGCCGCTGCTGCTGATATAACAAATGTAGTGTGTTCTTTCCCTTTCGTACACGTATTCATGGAGCGAGAGATGGACAGGGCTGTAGCATGTTGGCAGCTGCTTTAAACTAGGCCAACAGGTCTCAAACGTCATTGCACCGGGACCCTTTTCTGAAAACAAAAATTACTAAGTGACCCCAGGAGGGGGGACTGAAGCCTGAGCCTACCCAAGCTGGGGTGGGGAGAAGGGGGGGGCAAAGCCCAAGCCCCACCACCCCGGGTGGGCAAGCCAGCCAAAGCTAAAACCCAACGGCTTCAGCGCTGGGCAGGGGGGCCTATAACCTGAGCCCAGCCGCCCAGGACTGTAGATCTCGGGCTTCAGCTTCGGCCCCAGGCAGTGAGGCTTGGGGTTCGGCCCCTCCAAGTCTAACACCAGCCCTAGTGACCCACAGTTTGCGAACCGTTGAACTAGGCACTAACCTTATTGTAACGTGAGAGGCAGGGTCAACCTTAAGCATGAGCAACTGCTTGGCAGCCTCAGCGTCTCGTAGCTCACGTTAGTTTCTCTGGTAGTAGAAGCAGAGGGGAAAGCTCACAAAGCCTGTAGTGGGGCCCAGTGGTTGTGTTGTTGGGTTTTTTTTAAAGCTGTTTCTAGTCCCATCACCCCACCCCCAATTTCTTCCAGCAGGGAAAGAACCCAGGACTCAGTTTTCTCCAGTACGCCCCCTGGCAGTACCCGCCTTCCTCGCTCGAGGTCCCGCAGAGCATAAGGCCACTCTGGTGTAATACGTTTACTGCCCTTGTCCACTCTTCCGTGTCCCAGGGCCGTACTAGTGAGTGTTCTGCAGCTTAGAGTTCTTTCTGGCTTTGTTTCCAACATAAGCAGATGGTTGCTGTTCAGCTGGCTGCTGCTGTTGGCACTTTTTTCTCTTCTCACTTGTGCATCGTGGGAGATTTAACAGTTCAGTGCGACTAGTGCCCATCCACTGGGGAGGGAAAGCTCTTACTCTGCAAATGGATGGCTGGGGATGCACACACCCAGTGCTGATTATACTCCGAGACAAAACAACAGAGAGAGAGTCTGGCCTTGAAAACCTGCCAGAACACATGATGATAATGCAGAAAACTGAGGTCAGCGTTATGAGAGGCATATCTGAGCCTATCTGACGATAGTTGCATCATTGTAATGAATGCTGCTATTTACTTTTCTCTCTTTCTCTCTCTTTAGGTCAACACTTTTAGGCAGAGTTTAACATGAGAGATGCCTGCTGCTCCTGCTGCTACGGTGTGATGTGGACTAGGGAGGGCCCCGGTTTGGTTTATTTTGTGTGTGTACTGAATGGCACTGAAGTGATGAACTGTGCAGCCGACTGAGACGACATGTCAGCAAAGATAAAACAAGTTAACTCAAGAACAAACAGGCATCTTCTCGGATCGGACAGATCAGGTTAAATCACGACTCGCTTGGCTATTGATTGAGGACAGGAATGACCGAATCCTTTGAAGATCTCAAATTCCTTGTATGAATCATTTCATAACACCTGGATGGGATGTTTCTCTTTGTTTTGTCGGAGCTTGCTGCTACTAAGACTTTCATGGTTTGGTACTGGATTATAGGGCTTTCCCTTCCTCCAGCTGAATCCCGAATCTGCATTAGAAGAACTTCCACTCCCAACATGCTGAATATAGCCAGGAGCTCAGCCTGAGTCAGCATTGCCCAGAAGGGATAGGACTGGATTAAAAAAGGCAAAACCTGGCTGCTGTGGGGACTCCCCTCCCCCATTTTAATGATAGGTGGTTTTTTTAGTTTTTTTCCATAAAGTTTTTGAGTTGGCTGCTGGTTGGCAAACTCATCGTCATTCTAAGTTATATTTTAAAAAAGTAATAATAGAATCAGTGCTGTGGTAGGAAATTCAGGCACTAGAAAAATACAGTAACTATGTAGCTGGGACTATCTTACATCTTCTAGTAAGGTGTTTTGGTTTTTGCTTTCAACTATTTACCACCTTTTTCTAGACGTTCTTATATTTTTACTGTAGCCTTTTGTTACTCTAAATTTCCATACTTGACTACTGCTTCCTGTATTACGTTGAGCAACCTGACTGCTTTTGTTTTCTTGAATTCTACTTGTGAAACCACTGCACAGGCTGCATTACAAATAATATCAAAATCTGTGTTATTTAACTCGTCATTTTTACAATTGCTTTTTTTTTTGGTAACAACTGGCGTATGTAACCCAGTTTGACTGAAATTGTAAGATGCCAAGAAACAAAAAAAAGATTTCTCTTTGACTACAGCTGTGAACAAAAACAATCTCCTTTGTGTTTGCTTCCTGGATTATCATTGTTATGACTGTGAAATAGCTCACTTTGTTACACATCTAATGTGTGTGTTGTAGCTCCAAATACTTAGCCACTGTATTTATCCTAGGAAAAATCCTGGGGAATAAAGAGAAACTGTAGATTTAGTCTGCCCTGGATGGGAAGTCACATGCTGAACAAAGGGATATGTTTGTAAACACCATGCCACTATTTAAAAAATGGGAAAAAAATAAAACCATGTATTTATGTTGCACTGCATCTCTCTGGGCTTTCAGATGTGTCTACAGTGTGCCCCTTCTAAGCTACCAATATAGGACCTGGCTGGGGACAGAATTGAAATATGTGCTTCAGTCCATCCTGATTCAGGCAAGCAATGAAACACTTGCACATGGATAAGCACCGTTTCTGGATAGGGAAGTTGTCCTGAATTGCCAGCTGCTGAATGGTACAAGGTGTTGGAAAGGACTGATTGGTATATTTCAATGTGGCCAGCCATTAAAACGCAAGGAGCTGAGGTGGTGAAGGGAGGTTTGTTTGTTTGAGAGGGTTGGTGGGAGGAGGAAGGGCAATACTGGATCTTTCCTATTAGTCTCTCTTTTCCCCGCCCCCTTTTGTTCATTCCTTCAAGCAGAGGCGGCCTCTGCTGCGACTAGCAAACATAGCTTCCAGCCACCATCAGCTGAAATCTTCTCAGAACTTCCAGGGAACCTTGACATGTCCAAGGCACTTTATAGTTCTAATGTTAGAATCTTGGAAACACTGCTACAGTCTTTCCTTTTATAAACACAAGGCCACAGTGATGTGATCCTCAGATACTTACAGGAAGGAGGTTTCCATGGTGAAACACTTGCTGCCCGCAGACACCCACTCTTCTTTTTGGTTTTGATTGCAGGGAAAGGTGCAGAGAGGAATGAGGGGCTAACTTAACTGTGAAAATAATTCATACATTCCCCTCCTGCATTGTGTAACACGGCTAGACTACCAGGCTGGCTTAGACATGCGTTTCTAATTTATGTGGTTGGAATGAAGCCTTTGTAAATAAAAGAAATAGCATTAAGCAACATCCGCCTGAAGCGTGGGCTATGTATGTGTGCTGTTCCTGTTGAGGAAAGGCAGATGCTATTAACCAGGAGGCTGGGCCTCACTGCCCTGATGGCAGGGCAGCAGGTGCAGCAGCCTGGGACTCCGATGTAAAAGTGGATGCAAATTCCACCGCCCCAGGCAAGCTGGAGGCTGCTTATGGTGAATGTTAATGAACTTTAGTTTTTGATGATAGGGATGCGAGTCTCACCACTTTCTCTCCTCCTCCCATGCAGCTCTGCTGTTCCCATGTGAAAGGTAGAGAATGCCCTGGATGCAACAGAAAGGGAAGGCGGGGTGAAGGCCACTCTTAAAAAATGGTAGTAGGAGGAGGCAGCTGAGGAATTGGGCTCTAAATGCAGCCTGAGCTCTGTGGACACAACTACATCAGCTTTCACAGGAGTTGTGCTCACTTATGCCCCAGCTGAATTTCGTCCACTGGCATTTTAACGTTACAAAATACAACACAGGTGGATTGACTCTGAGGTATGGCGAGCCCTGATGTACCAAGCTAAGGGTTAGCCCCATCCTTAAAATATTGAGCTCTTTCAAAGGGATGCTAACCTCTGGTCAAGCATTGCACACTTGGCTAATGTGTACTGGTGAAAAGAATGAGGAGCACTTGTGGCACCTTAGAGACTAACAAATTTATTTGCATAAGCTTTCGTGGGCTAAAACCCACTTCATCAGATGCATAGAGTGGAACATACAGTAGAAAGATGTGTGTGTGCGTGTGTGTGTGTGTGTGTGTGTGTTGTGACAAAGTTCCTCCTCTACCTTGGTGAGTCCTGCGCTTATTGGCGGATTTTTCTTGCCTCAGAGAATCTTCCCCTCTGGTAGAACCCACAGTAAGACTCCTCCTGTGTCTGATCAGGAGTTGGGAGGTTTGGGGGGAACCCGGGCCCACCCTCTACTCCGGGTTCCAGCCCAGGGCCCTGTGGATTGCAGCTGTCTATAGGGTTTCCTGTAACAGCTGTGTGACAGCTACAACTCCCTGGGCTACTTCCCCGTGGCCTCCTCCCAACACCTTCTTTATGCTCACTGCAGCACCTTCCTCCTGATGGTCTGCTGATGCTTTTACTCCTCAGTCCTCCAACTCTTCTCACTCTCAACTCCTTGTGTGCCTCTTGCTCCCAGCTCCTGGCACGCACACCACACACTGAAGTGAGGTTCTTTTTAAACTCAGGTGCCCTGATTAGCCAGCCTGACCTAATTGATTCTAGCAGGTTCTTCTTAATTGGCTCCAGGTGTCCTAATTAGCCTGCCTGCCTTAAATTGATTCCAGAAAGTTCCTGCTTGTTCTAGTGCAGCCCCTGCTCTGGTCACTCAGGGAACAGAAAACTATTTATCCAGTGGCCAGTATATTTGCCTTCTACCAGACTTCTGTACCCCTCTGGTCTGGGTCTGGGTGTGTGTGTGTGTGTGTGTGTGTGTGTACACACACAGAACATGACAAGATGGGGGTTGCCATACTAACTCTAAGAGACTAATCAATTAAGGTGGGCTATTATTGGCAGGAGAAAAAAAAACGTTTGTAGTGATAATCAGGATGGCCCATTTCAAATAGTTGACAAGAAGGTGTGAGTAACAGTAGAGGAAACTGAGCATGAGGAAATAATTTTCAGATTGTGTAATGACCCAGCTACTCCCAGTCTTTATTTAAGCCTAATCTAATGGTATAAAGTTTGCAAATTAATTCCAGTTCTGCAGTTTCTCGTTGGAGTTTGTGTTTGAAGTTTTTTTGTTGAAGAATTGCCACATTTAGGTCTGTTGTTGAGTGACCAGAGAGATTGAAGTGTTCTCCTGCTGGTTGGTGAGTGGCTGGAGGGGAAAGACAGAGATGGAGAATCTTCCTCTGGCAGTGGCCAACTCCTGATACTTCAGAAACAGGTGGATCATCCTGATCTTATGGCACTTGGCTAGCAGGGCAGGAGTTTTCAAGTCGTCAGACTACTCAAGCACCTGAAATGAAATGCTACACACTTCTGAAAGGTGAATAGTTCTCAAAACTCTCACTTAGTTCCTCTGGATTCGGTGGCTTTATGGTCATTGAGCAGCCCACCAGCTCAAAAGGGGAGAGATTCAGTGCAAAAAGGGTGTGAGAGCAGCACACAACTTACAGTGAAATTACAAGGGTGGTTTATCTGGAACCTGGGTATCCATTCTCCAGTAGTGCCAGTGGGGACAAGATGATTACCAGGGTCTTCAGGATCCATAAACAGCAATTTCTCCAAAAGGGAACCTATCATTTGGCTGATGGAGCATGTGGTGACAGAAAAAAACAAAGGTAAAGCTAAGTCCCTTGCTTTGAATGCAGACTCAGCATTGACATGAATGTAGGCATCACCTGTTGTGTGTAATAAATGGTGAGAAGCTTGTTTTGTAGTTGTCATCGGTGATCAAGCCAGCAAGAGAAAATATATCTTTGATCAGCATATGGATAACGCGACGCACCACTGCTTCTCTTGCAACTCCCAAGACATGTAATTTTGACAACGATTGAACGTAATAGTCCACCAAGAATTGAAAGATGCATCATTTTAGGTAAGAGTCAAAGAACTCTCTCAGTAGGGTTTTCTCTACCACCCAGGACTGTAGCATCTAAATGCTTTCTAAATTAGTTAGTGATGCAGAGTGAGCTTGCTAATGTACCTCACTGAGAGGTCTGCTCTCTTCCTTTCCCTTGTAGAAGAAAACTCCTTGGGTTGAACCAGTTAGACCATGCTCCTTTAGTTCCCCCTCTCCTCCTCCCAATCGCTTCTTCCTGGTTATGGAGGGAAAGTCTCCTCACACAAGAGGGCTTGCAATGGGACCGGAAGGGAGTCATACTCTGGATTAGGCTGCTGTAGAGCTCATTCCAGACCCTGACCTCTCTCTCTCTAGCAGCACTCACTTGTTGGCTCTGGATTGCTTCCATTTACACCCATGCGCCTTTAAACCAAGCAATCTGACTTTTACCTCCCCTGTGGCTCTCACCCCCTTTTCATGTTTTGATCATAAGAGGCTCAATTCAGCTCTCATTAAAATCAATATCTTTGTTTCTAATTGAGAGCAGCCACAGGCTCCAAATCTCCTCTTGATTAACATGGTTTAAAAAACAGTAAATATTTTCAAAGCCGTTCAACAGTTTAGGCCCTGATTGGACAAGGTGCTTAAACACACACATATCTGTAAGTGTAGGCATGGGCAGAGTGAGGGCAATGCTTCAAAACCTGACTGAATCAGGGCCTTCCAGCCTAATCCAAAGCCCTTTGAGGTCAATGAAAGCGAGCCCATTGAGTTCATTGGGCTTCACCGAAAGGCCTGAGGTACTTAGAAAACCAGAGGAGCAACACTGCGATCCTTCACCAAGCCTGAGTTAGGCGCCTAGACTCACTATACGCTGAATGGAGAGAGGTAGGTGCCCAAATATGCAAGCCATAAAAGCCAGCTGGCAAGGCAGGGAGTGGCCTAAATCAGCCAATGGGAGATGCTGAGGACAGAGGTGAGTGCTAAGCCCCGCCCCCTCTCAGAGATAGGTGCTTGGAGTCAGGCAGCTTAGCTGTGGGAGGAGGCACTCACCTTATACCTTTAAAAGCCAGTGGAGATGCAGGTTCAAGGCCCCCCTCTCTGCCTGAGGGGAGAGAGGATTTGAACAGGGGTCTCCCACCTCTCAGGAGCACGCTTTCACTGCTGAGCTCTGGGATATTCTGAGGTGGGGCTCCCTCATCCTCTCCTGATGAAGCTGTTCCATAGGTGAGCTGTTCCACTTCCACCTCCTCCTGCTGCTGGTAGGCAGCCTCTGCCTAGGCCTACCTGATAAGTCACATGTGGGGGCTGAGGTGGCCAAATGCCAATCTCTCCTGGTTGTGACTTGCTGTGGGGCTTAGGTGGGAGATAGGCGGCCAGGTGCCAAGAGGGAGGTGGCAGATGCACACACCCAGAGGCAGAAGCACAGGTGTGCAGGGAACTTTTAGTTTGAAAACTAGGATGCAACAGGAGCCTTGTGGATCACAGTGGGGTCAAAACTGGGATTTAGGCCCCTAAACCCAAGGCTTTAAACAGCTGAGTACCTCTGCAGATCTGGGCTTTCGTGTCTGAACCTGCACCATGAAGTCACTGGAAGCTTTCCCACTGACTTCAATGTATGCAGGATGAAACACTTAATGAACTTGTCTCCTTTAAACAAAATTATTCAATGTAGAGGCCAGATGGGACCACGTATATGAGTCCCTGACGACTCCCTTACCTTTAATGGGTTATTTTCAAAATTGAATATCACTGAAATGTTTAAGTTAACCAAGAACAAAGCCAGACAGCTGCTATCTACCTACCTACCCTAGGTACTTGTATAGTCTCTCAGCACCTGACAAGCTTTAATTTATCATTTCTCCCAACAGCCCCGAGAGGCAGGGAAGAGCGCTCACCCCGCTTCAGCTATCTTCTGACGCAGCGTAGCCAGAGGCTAGCGACCGCTGTAAAGCACACGTCCGTGGAGAATGAAAAGAGCTCTACAGCTGCTCCGTTGTGACACAGCTGTACACAGGGAGCGGAGCCCCACTCAAGGTCAGTGCTAAAATGCCTATTGACGTAAGTGGGAGCAGAGCTCAGTGAGGCCAAAGCTGAGTGGGGCTGAAAATCCCACTCTTCATTTCTAGGGCAAAGCCAGGTGAAAATATCGCTCTCCCCTGGAAAGCGTCCGTGAACAACAACCCAGTGTCTTTGGCTTTTATCAGAACTGCTGGCCAAAGCTCGTTTTCAACGGCGGTTATTTATTTAGGGTGGGGCCTGCTGTGTCGCTTTCCAAACACTCCACCCCAGAGGTTCATGGCCTGAGCTTTCTCGCCAGTCCTTTACCCTCCCCCTCCCTTTGTTAAATGAGGGGGGAATGAGCCAGAACTGGGTGACTCATGTGGGAAAGGGAGTTCAAAGAAACACACCTTGCCTCAACCAGACAGGTAGGGCCACGCTACACCATTTCTAAAGCTTGCACTAAATGCACAGAGAGGTTTTCAAAAGCGTTGGGGGGAGGCATTCCATTCACCACCTTTCTACTCTTTTCTTTGTCTTGTTGAATTGAACCACTGTGTGTGTGTTGTGTGTGTGTGTGAGAGAGAGAGAAAAACAGGCAAACAATAGTCTGGTTCATTGGGCTTTATTTTGCAGGAGGAGGGTTTACTATTTCTCAAGGACACCCCAAAATATGCTAGCATCTCTCCTTCACAGGGAGTCAAAATCCTGAAATGACTCTTAGCCAAATGGATAGTTATATGTGGTATAAACAGGGCTGGCTCCAGGCACCAGCCTACCAAGCACGTGCTTGGGGTGGCACCTGGAGACGGGGCGGCGCTCAGGTTTTTTTTAATTATTTTTTTTTTCTCCCTCCAGCCGCCGGGGAGAGCGGCGCCGGGGCAGCGGGGCCTGCCGCGCTCCCCGCCCCGGCCGCCGGGGAGAGCGGCGCCGCGGCCGGGCTCGGTGCCCTCCCCTGCCGTGCTCCCCGCCGGGGCAGCGGGGCCACATGCCTGCCGCGCTCCCCTCCGGTGCCCCTGGGGGTGGCGGGTGGCTTTTTTGCCTGGGGCGGCAAAAAAGCCAGAGTCGGCCCTGGGTATAAAGCAAGGCAGAACTGCATAAAAAATAAAGATGACTGTGCGGTCTCAACGCTTACACTGAAACTGTTCTTCAGCAGGTAGGGTGACCAGACGTCCCAATTTTATAGGGACAGTTCCCTATATTTGGGGCTTTGTCTTATAACTGCCTATTACCTCTCCACTCCCTGTGCTGATTTTTCACACTTGCTAGCTGGTCACCTGATCAGCAGGAGCCAGTGGAATGTGGGAAATGTGAATTAAAGCTGGTAGCAGGTTTGTTTCTTCAAACTGAATTAAGGTTTCCTTAGAACTTCCCTTCCCTGCACTTTTCTGACAGCTCTGGCCAATGTGGAAGAAGCTGGAGGAAAAGGAGGAATAGAAGATGAAGAAAAGGAGAGGGGACAGGGCAGCACAAACAGCAGTGGGCTGGGCAGGACTATCATTCCTTTCTCCAGTTATTGCAAGGCAGGATCAGAGTTAACTTCCAGGGATGTTTAGCCCCAGATTTTTCAAAAACCACCAGCACCCATCGTTCTCATCATGCACTGAGCTCTTTTGAAAATCTGGCTCCAGGGGTAGGTACTGAGCACAGGACTGTCTAGACCTTGGGTGTTAATTTCAAGCCTGAGTACTAACACACTGCAGCTGTGGAATCCCTTGTGTTTTCCGTGGAGCCCTGAAAAAGGAGCAGGTGGGTTAGATGAGTCCTTCCCACTCCCCCCAAGTAGGGAAGGGAAAGGTTGTTTGTTAAGGAAACTTGTTTTTCTGTATCTCTGCATTGATAACAGGAAATCTGGTCTGTTTGGTGTGGATGTAGCCTTTTTTTCTTTGCTCTGCGGGCTGCCTGACTCCCTCTTCCTGTTGTCTGTAAGGTGGATGGAGAAGCAATGATGGTAAGGTTGTGTTCTTCTCTTTGGTGTAGGGCAGGGGTCTCCAAACTTTAGGAGATGAGGGCCACATTAGACTTTTGAAAGGGCTTTGCGGGCCGGCTTTAGGGAGTGCGGGGCCCGATTTCGACGGGGCCCTGCCGCCGAAATGCCGCCGAAGTGTCGCCGAGGCAGTGGCAGCAATTGGTTGGGGGGCCGGACAAATTGAAGCCACGGGCCAGATCCGGCCCTCGGGCCATAGTTTGGAGACCCCTGGTGTAGGGGATGTTTTGGGACTATGCTGAGGAAGGCTTCCTAAAACAAAAGGGGCCTTCCCAAACTATATTGCACTGTGACTCCCTTCTGACCACAAAAATTACTCCCCGACCCCATGAGGAGGGGACTGAAGCCTGGGCCTGCCCCTGAGCCCTGCCACCCAGTGGGGGATGGGGGGGGGGGAGGTGCAAAGTCCAAGGACTTCAGCCCTGGGTACAGGACCTGTAACCTGAGCCCCACTGCCCAGGGCTGAAGCCCTTGGGCTTCAGTTTCGGCCACAGGGGGTGGGGCTCGGGCTTTGGCCCCAGCACATCTAACGCCAGCCCTGGCGACCCCATGAAAATGGGATCATGACCTGCTTTGGGGTCCCGACCCACAGTTTGAGAACCACTAAATTAAGGGCTCCAGAACAATGAGGAGTAACTTAAGAAGAGAAGCAAAGATCATCTTGTGTTTAAAGTACAGGGTAGGGAATTAGTGGATATGCGTTCTCCCTCTGTCCTGCCTGTGTGATTACAGGCAGGTCATTTAACTTGGCTGTACCTAATTTTCCCAGTCTATAAAATGGGGTTAATATTTCTCTACCCCCACAAAGCTATTATGAGACTAGATGTCTGGAAAGCATGTTTGATCCTTAGAGAGAAGGTGTTTTACAGATGGAAGAATGTTACATGGTACTAGTAAAGTTCTGTTGTTTGGTTGCAAGCAAGGAGCTTGTTTGTCTCTGTTCTTGCATTTTTCTATAATAAATGCATCTTGTTTAAGGGTCTCGGATTCCATATAGCGTGAGATCAAGGAGGAAGAGGGTAGAATTCAGGAGAGACTGAGATGGAGTCTAGGGAAGGAATGATAGAAACATTCTGGAAACAGAGCTAAGTCTACAAAGAGCAAAGAAAGGATGGGGGTGGGGGGAGAGACCGTGCAATGTGGGAGAGTGCAAAGGGGATAAACCTCTCACCCAGCATAAGAGGAAGGGATTTGCTTCTTTTCTTCCTGTGTTTCTACTTTCCTTTCTTTGAAAAGAGAATAATAATTTTAAAAAATCACTATAAAGAATGGAGGGAAAAGAAAATGGCAGGGAGATGATGATGGTGATGATTTAACACTAAAAGGAGAGGGGGGAAAGGACTGGGCTAAATAAATAGAATAAGGAAAGCAAAATTTGTAGGTTAACAAATGTTCTTTACACTTCTCTGTTTGATGGTATTTTCTTGAAGGCTTGAAGAGTAGATGGATCCAGTTCAAAACCCAGCTGCAGGGTTACTTGAAAATTTTCTGTACCTCCTTTTTGATGAAACATTGCGTTTTTGACTTAAACAAATTATTTGGTGTGGAAAGCGTCTGCTTTTCTCCAAAAAATGTGGTTTCTCCGCCCCAGAAAACAAACCCCCTTAAAACTGGGTAATGGTGGAGGGGATTGGGAAACATCTGAAAATATTCAGATTTTAGTTGCCAACACCAGGGGGAGAAACAGCTTTTGGGTTTTAATAATATTTTCTATGGAAAACTTGACAAAAAATGAAAATGGTTTTGTATTAATCAAAAATGGTGGGGGTGGGAGGGATCGACATGTGTCCTGACTAGCCCTTCGCAGCTCTTGCCAGCCACAAGGCTGAGTCAGTAGAGATCCAAATACACTCACATAACGTTTGGGTCTGGACCTTGGGTCCATTTATAATCCTCATAAAGGAAGAGCAGCAGTGAAGAGTAGTTTCCCCTTGATAAACAGGGAACGTGTCTTTAAATCTCTAAGCGTGGTCTCGCTGTGCTGGGTCAAGGCTTGAAAAAGTGAAAGGCTCATGAATTCATACTTAGCCAGCTGTCTGATTTTAAGCAGCTCTGTGCACCCAATAGCTCCCACTGATTTCACAGTGTCATTGTCTTCAGTGGGAGTAGCTGGGTGCTTAGTACTTCACAGTTGGGCTGGTGAGTAACGGTGGTTTTAGGAGACTCTTGATTTTGAATATCTTGGCTTTGTATTTTTTAATCATCCCCAAGGAAAAGATGTTCCTCATCTTTTACTGCTGAAATTTGTGGCCCGCCCTCTCTTATATGAGATCCCTCAAGTTCAAGTTGCAGTGGAAGCAGAAATCTGTAGAGGTTCTTCCTGCCTGTCACTTCCAGTTTACGTGAGCTGTGCTGCTGCAAATTGTAATAGATTCTTTGGAAGTCAATGGAGGGGGGACAGTTGATATCACCTGAGGAACTGGTCCCCAGTGTCTTAGTCTGGGTCTCTGAATGGGATCATTTCTGCTCTGCCCCATATCCTAGAAATCAGGCTGGAGGATTGAAGAGCAGAGCAGAATTCACTCTTGGGTGGATAGCAGTCTGTTTTCCCTCATACCTGGCATTACTAGCAGAAACCTATTCTGATCACACACAATATTTCCTTTGAGGGATCTAATAGCACAGCCTGGCGTTGCAGGTGTCGCTGGGTTTCAGAGGAGACTGTCAATGGCTATTCATGACCAACCATTACAGGAAATACTCTGGGGTTCTTTGCAAGATAAAGGGTATTTAATAATCTAAAATTCTTCATGGTAAAGGCAGGTCTCCGTAGCAACCTCTTTAGTGAGGTTACTGGACACAGACCCTCTAGTTCTCTCTCAGTTTCCAGTTCTCAGACTGTCTAGCCACAGCCTGTGCTGCCATGTATCATCATCACACAAGGTTCCTCCAAGTCCTGGACTAAAATAAGTAGTCATGGAGGGGATTTCTGACTACATTACAAACCCAGTTGCCCTAACTATATTCCTTCTGCAACTTAACTGGATGGGGTATTTTGCTTTCTTGCTTCACTTCCTCTCTCAAACTGTTTTGTAGTGCTACGTGATAAACCACTTCTACATTCTACCCCAGAGGTGACTGCATTTCACTGGTGGGTAAAGTGAGTACTGTCCCCAAAGCCTAAACTTGCTGGCTTTTCCCAGCTGGGAACTGACAACAGAAGCAGGTGGGTCACAGCCCACAGTTTGTAGAGTACTTTGGGATGAAAGGGACTGTATGCACTAGTGGAGAGTATTGTATAGGGTTTTCCATGTTCAACAGCAGTTTGCCCATTGGCAAGAAAGAAACACGTTTCTCTCTGACTGGCCTTGATTTTGGGAAAACATTTCTGCAGTTTTCCAGAAGCTTATATAATGTTTCTTGTCGTTATTATTTCTTGATGTTTCCCATGCCATGAAAACACGCAACACATTTGTGTCTTGAAATCCTGTGCATGAGAAACGACATAGCACAGTTACCTAAATTACAGCAAGGAAAGAAAACAAGCTGTGCAATGTAACAGTTTAAAAGAGAGCAGAGAGGAAGGAGAGGATCTTGTGGTAAAGCTATCAACTGTATTGCTGTTTTTATTTCCGTATTTATGGCACCATTGTTCTTCTTTGGCTGACTCAGCAGATGTGACAACAGAAACAAAACAATTTGCAAGTGTTCCCAGGGACCTGTAAATCAGGCAGCATAGATATTATCTGCTGCAGCAGTAGGAGAGAAAGTCTGTGAAGCCCAGCAAAAGCAAGTGTGTTGCTTGCAAAGAATCGTTAGAGCCACCTGGTGGTTGTGTGCTGGAAAACACAAACACTTCAGATAAGAATAGTCTTAAAGATTCAGCTCTTTCTCATATTTGGGAAAGTCAAACAGTTGGTACTAAAACAGCCCCCTCTGCCAAGCTAAATATAATAGTACTGCATTAAAGCTGCACTCCTGGAGAAGTAGCTATTAAGTTACCCATGCTTAGGGTGACCAGACAGCAAGTGTGAAAAATCAGTACAGGGTGGGGCAGTAATAGGAGCCTATATAAGAAAAAGCCCCAAATATTGGGACTGTCCCTATAAAATCGGGACATCTAGTCACCCTATCCGTGCTATTGGGTTCCTGGGAGATCTGAAGAGTTTAAAAAATAAAACATTCCGTTTCACTCAGCTACAACACACATTTGATGGCATTTTTAGGTCCAGTATAAGTTTGTTGAAATGTATAGGTTATTCTTGGCTATTTTGTACATATTACTGTATGATTAATTAGGCAGATCTTATTTTTAGCTTGTTTCCTTTATATAATAATAAAATACTCTTCCATTATAAAGCACCTCCAAGCATTCTACTAAGGTGAGAGGAGTATTACTATTCCTAAATAAATCCCCCCAGAATTACAACCGATTACACCGGGTGAGAATCCGTCCCAAAGCATTTCAGGAGCAAGTTACGAGCTCTGGTTTGAGATAGGCGGTGGTGTGAATGAGAAATTAATGTCAAGCAACTACGGTGTCACACGCCACCTCCCTTTGTGACAAGATGCTGCCCTGCATAGTGTGAATTTCTCAAACTTTGTGTTGGAAAATGATCTCACACACACAGTAGTGACTGTAAGAGAGTTTTCAGAGTGGTAGCCGTGTTAGTCTGTATCGGCAGAAAACAAGGAGTCCTTGTGGCACCTTAGAGACTAACACATTTCTTTGGGCATAAGCTTTCATGGGCTAAAACCCACTTCATCAGATGCATGGAGTGGAAAATACAGTAGGAAGATGTAAGTGAGTCACTGATGGTTGGAGCAGGAGTCAGGTCTCCTGGGTTCTGTTACTTACCTTCTTCAGAGGGGTAATAACTTCATAAATGTTTCCAGAAATCTTTGAGATCAATGGAAGATGAGATCAAGTGCAATGTAGTATAATACTCTGCAGCTATAACGGCAATGATTCTTTCTATGTTCTACCTACCATGGAACAGCCACATTTCTAAAGACAAAAGGAAATCAGTCCTCATCCTGCTCTGGTTTTGCTCTTCCAGATGAGACCTGTTCCTCTCTATCCCCACCCACTTCTTTAATCAAATTTAATTATGTTTTTGGGCTCTCACTCATTGGCGTTTCCAGCTCATAATTTTTCTCATGAAGCTGATGATGAGAATAGTAGTATATGCAGACAAATGGTGCCCTCTTGTGATGAAAATGAGAAACAAATGAAAAGATGGAAGGAAAACAAAAAAGCAGTAGTAACGAAGGCACATAGTTACACCGCTCATAAAGGAGAACATGGGGGAACTTTTAACGGGAATATCCTCTAGCCTACAATTCTTATTTACATAGAGAGCACAGCTGTCTTTCTTCTAGAGACCACTTCTCAGTAGACTTAGACTGAGAGCTAGTGGGACTTTGGCTATAGTGGACAGGACAATAAGTTGTTGTGTAACCCAACATAATTTCACAGGGCTTTGTGCCTGGTGTGGACTTGGCAAATCATCTTAAATATAAGTTATGAATTTTAGGCTCCCTGATGTGGCCTGAGAGTGCTATTATATTCGGGAATTGGCACTTGGCTGACAGCAAAAAAGACTTCTGAAAAGCACCAAGCAACGTGTCAGGACTATTTAGGTAGGGGGTGTGTGTGTGTGTGTGTGTGTGTGTGTGTGTCTCTCTCTCTCTCTCTCTCTCTCTCTCTCTCAAATGCCTACTGTTAGCAGTTGTATTCAGTTGCAGTGTTTTGGTAACTATTTATTTGGGAAGCATTAACTGGTTTACAAATCCTCACCAGAACAAAACCCTAATCATTACAACAGTAAGCTTCTTTAAAGAGAGGCAATCCAGGAATACAGTCCGCAGAGCTCTCTCTTTAAGAGGGTGTTACCATATTGCAGGGTGAGAATCATTGCAATACCCATGGCATGTCATTTTCAGTGACTTTTCTTAAATTGAAATCTCTGGTCTGTTCAGTGTGTAACTGTTACGGAATGTGGGGGAGTCCGGCCCTGCACCCCTTTTCCCCGGATTCACTGGGAGTCTCAGCCAGCCAGTAGAACAGAAGGTTTATTAGAGATGCCAGGAACACAGTTCAAACAGAGCTTGTCAGTACATCCAGGACCCCTCAGTCGGGTCCTTCCGGGGGGCAGGGAGCTTAGACCCCAGCCTGGGGGCTCCCTGCATTTCACCCCACAGCTCCAAACGGGGCAGGGAGGCCAGACCCTGTCTGCCTCTCTCCCCTCTTCTTCGGCCAGCTCCAAACTGAAACTGACCAGCCCCTCCTTTTCCTTTGTCTTTTTTCCGGGCCAGGAGGTCACCTGATCCCTTTGTTTTAACACCTTCAGCTTTCACCTTTGCAGGGGAGGGGCTGGGCCATCTGTTGCCAGGAGACAGGGCCATTTTCTGTGTTTAGGCCTCTGCCCACCCCTGCCTTTTAGGGCTTTGTAACAATCATGCACCGTCGTCCCACCACCTAAATACTCAAGCACTGCATAAAAAAAACTAAGGCACCCACACAGTACTCAAAAAAACCTTAACAACAGTTCTAGTTCGTCACAGTAACCAGGCATGTCTTTCAAACGTTAATATTTTTTAAATGCATAGGCATGCGTTTTTTGGCATGTGAATGTACTGTGTCTGAGTAGTGAATAAATAGGAACCAAATATCTAAGCATCTATTTGTCCTTTGTCTATTTTGCTGGGCATGTAATCGGTGCACTAATTTTTTTATAACAACCTCCCAGTGTGTGTGATTTGAACCATTCCTCTACAGCTGGATTATTTTCCTTTCTCCAATGAGAGGCTATCCATAGCCTAGCTCAACCGCTTATTGATATGCACGTGAGATCTGCCAATGGGTGAGTAGAAGCGGCCCCGTTTTTCCATGGAATTCCCATTATAAGTGCTGCCTGTGTGATCTGTAGCGGGGACTGTGGATTCCCTGCAGTCTGCGGAAAACGGCTTTCCTCGCTTGGCAGGACGCTGTGTGACTGATCAGGTTTTGGCTCTGCAAAAGAGGCAGCCCTGACACCCTGTCCATGCAATGGTGATGCTGCTGTTCTGTTCACGTGTAAGTTTGCAGCACGTACACGGTAAGGGACGTTAACTAAAGCTCCCAGGCAGCGCTGCAAGCTGCAATGCTTGGCTCTGCATCAGTCGGCGCTGGGGGTGTGTGTGAGCACATGGGTGAGGTTTGCTTTTTGAGGGGAAGAGGTAGCGGTGATACTGTAGCGGTAGTGCTGACAGCTGCTGGTAGATCTTTGTGTCAGGCCATTGACTCGATCCTGCAAGTCTTACTCACGTGGGTAATTCTTACTCCTTCAAGAAGTTGCCTTGTTTTCAGGGGCACTACTCGCTCGAGGAACGCTTCGAGCCCTTACCGTTCCTTGCATAACGACTGGACCATCGGCCATCTCCAACGTGCATCAGTGACTGGCACTTCGGTTAATACCAGCACATAAAGTGGAGGGATTTTTGTGTGCCCTGGATCTCACCACTTGAAAGAGGGAGGCGAGGAAGAGAAACCCCAAAAAGGCATTTTTGGGAAGCGGGGACTTCCAGTGACCCCTTCTCTTCTCTACAAAACCTTGGAAGAATGAGCATGGGTGAAATAAAGATGCCAGCCCTCTAGAGTTCTTAACCTTTTTGAAAACCAGCCCCTGAAATTTCGGACTCCCCACGCTGTTGTAAGATAATGACATGCAGAGGCCACCAGTACTGAGCCTAATGCTTTCTAGTCCGCAACGGGGGATCCAGAGCAGCAGGAAGCCTGGTTATAGTCTTGTTTAAACACCCAGACACCCCGAGGTGAATGTAGATGGTACGTTCTTGGAGGCCGGGACTGCATGGTGTTTGTACAGCGCCTGGCACAATGGGGTTCTGGTCGATGACCGGCGTTCCGAGGTGTTGGGAGAACACAAATAGATCATAGGGTGCTGTGTCATTCCTCCCTCTTTCGAGTTGTTTTTATATGTTCAGTTCAGACGTCTGAGAAAGGGAGGTGTGTCCAGTGGTTAGTGTGTCAGCCTAGCGTTTGGTAGACGAGGGTTCAAATTCCTGCGGTTTCTTGGCCAAGATCTGGGTTCAATTCCCTGCTCTGCCGTCGACTTCCTGTTTGGCCTTGGGCAGGTCCCTTAGTGTCTCTGTGCCTCGATTTCCCCACCTGTCAGGTGGCTACAATCCCAGTAAATTGCTACGTCCCCATGGGAGGTGCTGCCTTTCCTGAGACGAGCAGGGCCAAAGTGGCTTGAAACTCCCATTGTGCCATCTGGCTTCTGCAAGCCCCAAGGGCTGATTCGGCCACTGGCATAAGTTAGGAGCCCCAGTGCTGCTCCATTTTATGACGGTCTCTCTGCAGCTGCCTATGGGCTGCTTTGCGGCCCAGAAGCCCGGCTATAGTCCCAACTCCTCCTCCCCCCCGGCATGCCTCTTCCAGCATCAGGGGTTGGAATAAGTGGAGGGAGAGGAGTGCAGAGCCGGGTCTTGGGCAGCTCCTGCACTAGGAGAAATTCTCCCCTCAGCTGTTGCATGAAGCAGGAGCCACAATCTGGTCCTTTCTCTTACTCCTTCCTCTGCCCTCAGAGAAACTTCAGGTTTGTCATAGCAGCTCAGACCACTGGCTCGTCCCCACTGACCGCAACCGGCACCAGATGCTGCAGAGGAAGGTGCAAGGTGGACCCTTCTGCCGTAACCTACTATGCTCAAGCCCGGGACGCCTCCTGCATGGGTTTTAAAATTGGCCGGCTGTGAGAACGAACGTGTGAGCCCTTAAAATGTGGCTTTGCACGTGCATTCGTGCTGGTGAGCCTCGATTGCCCTAGCGTTCGCAGAAGGCCAACGCCCAAGGGGCAGGAGCAGAACCAAAGCACGTTCCCTTTAAAATCGAATGCTTGTGGAAATTGTTCTCCTGCTACAGCATTCGCCCAGCCCTAGGGACAAGGCACTTTGCCACCCCCTGGGTGGGAGTTAGCACATCACCTTCTGCAAATAATAATAATTTTGTTATTCTGAAGAGGGAGAAGAGCAGGGGATCGGCTTTGGGCTGAGGACGCAGCAGTGGAGTTAACAGGGGATAATATTTCACTGATTTTACCTGGGGCAGCAGCCCTGTGGAGGAAACAGCCTCTTAGCCAGTAAACTCCCGAGAGCGGCTCCTCTACAGATGGAGTGTGTAGTGCGCAGTGATGCAGGTAACCACAGACCCAGTGGCCAGTCAGTCGTGATCCAATGAAAGCGCTGGTCAGGAATTGCCCATTTCCCAACCGCTGGATCAATCCAATTCTTCCTCCCTCTGCTCGCTTTTCAGCCTACAGGGCATCTGGGTACTTGCAAATCTAGTTAGGTGCATTGGATGCAAACCGATGGCAGAGCTGTGATTTTAAAACCTTGTGAACATCAATAGCATGTTGGGAACTGCCTGCGTTGAAAGCTCTCTCCCCACCTCGGTGCGTCACATCGCATTCCGGCCTGGTACTTCACAATAGCATCGGATGTGGGCTGCAGCAGCAGCGTCTGACGTGTTAAAAAGTGTGCATGGGGAGAGGGAAGCGGGAACAGCTAGACCAGGGACTTGTAATGGGCTGCCGAGTCTTTTGCCTCTGTCATTGATTCAAATCGGGCCCAGGTCAGCAGTGTCTGAAAGTCACTGCTCTGGGAGGGCTGGTCTACACAAAATGAATCTTAATGGCTGTAATCTAGTTCCTAGTGTCCCCACCCTCACAACCTTGTTAGCAGTCTGAGCCCTCTAGGTCACAGGACTATTTCCAGTTGTGCTGAGCGGGATGGAGGCAGAATCTGAATAGGGAAAAGGGGCCATCTCTGGTTGAAGGGAAGGAGAAAATAGAGGTTAGCCTCTGTTGTATCATGTTACTTAAGTTAGAATAAAATTGCCTGGCCAGCCCCCCATGACTGGTCTATCTCTTGGAGGTTTATAGGAAGAAAGATTCTCTAGAGGCAGGTTATCCCGTAACTGTTGTTGCAGGGTTTCTTGCCCCTTCCTCAGTAGTGTAGCCAGGGGGGGGAGCAGGGGGAGCGGCCGCTCCCCCTGTGAGCAGAAGCGGCGTCTTAAAAAGGAAGCGGCGCCTTTTTTTTTTTTTTTAGCAGAGCTAAAAAAAGGCTCCGCTTCCTTTTTAAGTGCCGCTTCTTGCACTCATCTGGCGGCGCTCCGGGTCTTCGGCGGCATTTCGGCGGCGGGTACCACCGAAGACCTGGAGCGAGTGAGGACCCACTGCTGAAGACCCGGAGCGCCACTGGAGGCGCCGCCGGGTGAGTACAGGGGGAGCCTGGGGACATGCCTTTTTATAGCGCTGCTCCCCCTGTGCTCCGGACCTGCCTACGCTACTGCCCTTCCTCTGAAGTATCTGGTACCAACTGCTGTTGGGTACAGGCTGCCGGGCAAGACGTACCTACCCACCAGTCAGATCCAGTACAATTCCTATAACTAGTGACGCAAGGCAAAGCTGAGGGTCATTAATGTCCTAACCCCCTGGGATACTAAACCTAACTCTCTTGAGTAACGTGTAGCTAGCCCTGTATGTGGCTCTCTTGGAGGGTCTGAGTGAGGCATTGCTTGAAATCCAGACATTAATACAATGAGGGGAGGGAGAGGGCAGGACTTGGCAGTTTAGTACAAAGTGACATGGGCCCATGTAAAAGAACAGGCTGCTTGGTCTCAGGCCCTGAGCTCACAGCCTTTAATGGCAACAGTGCTCTGGAGAGAAACGGCAGTGAAATCAGAACAGCCTCTCTTCCCATCTAACTAGGTGCAAGTCCTTCCTGCATGGCCATTGATGGGTCTGAGCTCCCAGGCCACACGCAGGAAAGGTCAGCAGCTTATGGGGAGGTCCTTTATTAGCAGGGTAGTGAGGCTCACTTGCCCAGCTCCTGCCACGCTTGGATGGATCTGTGCCGTAGATATTGGAATAGCAGATTTTTGCCCAGGGGCTAGATTTAGTGAGAATGGCATGGTGGGCCCTGAACCCCAAAGGGCCAGTACACCCTATTGCAGCCTGCCTTGGATCTCTCTGGCTCCGGTGTCAAAGCCTATAGCTGTATTAGTGTGAGAGGAGAATCGGACCCTACTGTCCCATGCAAAGCTGAGAGGCTTATGAAGAGAGATTTACTGTTCTTGTTTTGGTAGCAAGCTAAATTATAGGACCCTTCAGATTTGTGTGGGTTCTGGCTCATATTCCAGCCCTTTATTTAGCTGTTCTGATGAATGTCGCCATCATTAATTACCAGAATTTCTTGCCTGGGGCGAGCAGAACTCTGCAAGGCTGGAATACATCTTTCTGACTCTTTTTGTGAGATGAAAACATGCGGCCTCAGCTATTGGAGGTTGAGTGCCACCCCGCTAGCCCACCACTTGAGAATCGCTCGTTAATAAATAATGGCAAACCGCTTATTGCTGCAGTGCTGAATCCACTGGATGGCTGGAGGACAAGTAAAATAGTTTGACTGTATGGGAGTGGGGTGTCTACCCTGATCTAAATAGCACAAAGAGAAATATGGTGCATCAGAAGGCCGTACTCCAGGTCTTCACTGAAAATGTTAAACGAGAGCAAGCAACTGAAAAGGAATGCAATGGAAGAGGAGAGTGATACTATGGTGTGAATTGCAGTTATGGTTCTAGTGAGGCTCTCTTCTGCAAGGGATCCCCTGCATATACACAGGTATATTTATTTGATACCAGTGGGGGATGGGTATAGACTTGTGTGTAGGCTTAAAATTATGTCGAGTAGTATAAACCATAGGAGCTGTTCCTGCTCTACATACACCTGCTGTGAGTTAATAGGAGATGACAAGGGAGTGCTGGTCCATGTTTGTAACACTTTCGTGCACTGATGAGACAGGACCTGCATAGCCACTGGGCTGAACACATGCACAGAAAGCCAACTATCAGAGAGATATAAGAGTTGCATTGGCCACAAGGGGACAGGGCAAGCAAAGGAGAAAGCAGAAAACGTAACTGACAGATCTCTCTCCATGTATATTGACAGAAGGGGAAATCCCTCTTTGTTGGCTGGAGATGTTAGCTTCTGATACCGCAGTACGTGTCACTTCACTTTAATTTTCAGCCGCGTGAGCAGGAACTGCTGGTGTATCTCCAAGTTCTGCGTTGCCCTGGAGTTGTGGCTGTGTTGTCTCTGAAATAAGGGACCCATCCTGGCAACTGTGCTCTGGGTTGGTCATACAGATTTGCATCTGATCACCTAAGCTCAGGTGTAGGGATACTTCATTACCTTCCACTTCAGTGATGTCTGCACCCTCTCTGCGATCAATTTCCTCCTATCTGATCAGAACATGATTCCTTTTGTTTTCCTCCTGCTGCTAGTCCCAGCTGTTTCACTAATTTATGCTGATCATTCATTCTGAGTGGATAAAAGATCTCTCAATATCTCGTGTTCATCTGCCATTATTCTTTTTGCTGAGTCACATTGACTCTTATAAGTGACTACCTCCCAAATCTCCTGTAAAATGAGTAACCTTGGCAATGTTCCCTCTAATTTTTGACAGGCCGTGTGTGCAAAAAATTTCTTCTATGCAACTTGTGCTTCTGTGGAAATTTTTGTGCGTGCGGTGTTTGGCCGTGTTCGCAGGGTTTAGGATCTGTGTGCGCGTGCACACGCGCACAGCTTAGAGGGAACAGTGAACCTCGGTGGATCCTCCAAATTTGTAACACTCTGAATGGAAGTGAAGAGTAGGGATGAATGTACAGACTCCATAACATTAGCTTGAGATGCTGGACAGAATTTCATTGCAATAAGACTTGAAACTGTCTCAGAAACTTCTGGTGCAGGCAGGGCAGGGCTGTGCTTGCTATAAAAAGCTCTGATTTGCTCTGAATCTTTGCATGGAGCGTCTCTGAATATCTAGTAGTTATCTTCCTCCACCCTCATTAGCTCCAATGTCTCACTCCCTCTACTGGTGTAAAAGTTAAGGAGCGTAGAACAAGTTTTGAAAATGTAGGTAGGGTCCTGAATTGGAACTGTGGATCCAAATATGACATTTCCCTCCACCTCACCTTCCTACCTCCCAGATTTTGGGGAAATTTGAATCTGAGTCTGAATCCAGACTTTATAGCTTGACTCCATCTCTAGCATCAAATAAGAACAACCTAGAACCACAGCCAAAGACTGAAACTGATTTTTTTTTCTTGGATGTTTAAAAAAGTTTAATAAACTTAAAAAAATACTCATTGTACTTCCTGGTCCCAAAAAGAACCAAAGAGCCAAAATGCCACAAGAACAACTTTTCTGGTGGTGTTTATGGCACAACCAGAAGCGGGTAACACATGTAATCCCCGGAAGGATTTTTGTGAGACCCCTTGTCCAATTTTTCAGACCCAACAGCTTCTGATGCTGACTATAAAGATTCAGATTAGGATCTGAATTTCTGAGGGCTGAGCTGAATCTTGGAACTGTTTAAAGTCCATCCGTCGCTGCTGAGGGGGCCGTAGTTTAGGTTGGCTTTGCACATGTTAATTCTGAAGAGCCCTATAATAGTCATCTCTTGATTTGATTTTTTTTATAGTGTGTTCACATGACTTCATGGTTCATCAGAGAGTGGTTTATTTCTCCTTCTAACAGCTGTGGAGTTTAACTAAATCTGTGAGTCTGAAATCTTTGACCAGTTTTCGTCATATTATAGGTACACAAGCACTTTTGGCCTTTGATCAAGATTAGATTGATTAAAAGATGGCTGTATTTATGACACTTCTGCATGTAATGTTATCACTTATTGGGAATGGCCAGAACTACCAAAGTGTTGATTCATTACAAAGCCCAACATCGGACACACACAAAATGTCTTTTGTAACATTTCATGACTGGTTGGTCATTATTAAAGGTAGTTTCTAGCCTTTTAAAAAAGGATGAAATGCCCTGGGGAAAATGGCATTTTCCCACATGTTTGGGGAAAGGTAGCTAGGTAACACCTTCTTCTGATGTGCCTGTGACTGATCATGACTGTAAAATCATAACATTTATTAAATGGTTAATACATTATTATAACTGGAATTTTAGCAGAAAGGGTGACCACACTTTCTTTACAAGGGGTAGCTGATCTGTCAAATCAATGAAATCAAACTTTACAACATGGGCAGAGTGACAAGTGGCCAGAGCAGTGATTCCCGACTCTGCCAATGACTTACTATTTGACCTTTGGTAAGTTACTTAGGATTCCAAGACTTATCCACATGCTTAACTTTATGCAGTGTGCTTATGCCAGTTGACATCAGTGGGACTGCTAACAGTGCATAAAGCTAAACATGTCCACAAGTCATTGCAGGATCATGGCCCGTGCCTCAGTTTCCCCATCTGTAAAAAGGGTGTGTGGGGAGCAATAATACTTTTCTATGAGATGGTGGTGAGGTTTAAGTAACTAATTGTAAAGCACACTGAGATTCTCATATTACATGCACTCAAGGTACTAATTAATAGAAATAATAATCCTAAACAAATGAGCGTTGAAAAATCCAAGATACTTAATTCCCAAAGGTTTGCGAGGTAGGAGGCTTGAGTACTTCTGCCTCCACTCCTGCCCTTTACTACATAATATTTTTCTGTGTTTTGAACTTAGTAACTCCTTATGGGCACATACAGACAAAAATCACTCTTCCGTTTCTGTTGTATCTGTCCCAGATTAGAATCCTGAACACACACCTTCCTGCCTACCCCACAAGAAAACCTGCTTTTTATTGGGGAATTTTCAAGTTGAAGAAGAGGTCACTCTCTCTCTCTTATAAAGAGCATCTTACTCTTGTAGTGCTTCTTTGTGGCCTTGATCTTGCAAGCAGCTTAATGCAGACAGACCCCTGTGCCTGTACAGACCTTCAATGAAATCAATGGGGCCCCACCTGCCTGCAGAACCAGGGCCTCAGATGGAACAGTTTATTCTTTGCTATGCTCCCCTCCTTTGCTGTCTGGCTCTTTAGGTGAGTCTGACAGTGGATGTTGAACAACTGGGTTGGCTGTGCAGTCCTCTTTGGTAAGAACCTCTGAGTTCTAAAAGCAGCTGCCCTTGTAACTGCATTAGTGGCGTATCTATAAAGCTGTTCTCATCAGTGACCCATTAGGCAAGCCCTGACATTTTCCTAGTGCGCATTTTGGGGCGGGGGGTGTGGTGGGGCATGAACTCATTGCAAGGGCCTGATGTTTCTTTTTTTTAAAAAAGCTCAGGTGAGCTTCGCCTTCCCCCCTGCCTCTGCTTCCATTCCCCTGTCCCCTCTATAGTTCGTTCCCAACCATACCTGCCATGGCTCTCCCCGAAGTGTTTCTGTTGCACCTGCACATGAGAATTTGATAAGAAATTCCTGCAGTGATAAAAAATGCTCCCAGGTCAAAGCTGCAGTGGTAAAATTAATTGTTCCGAGACCATGCGTCTCGAGCCATCTATAAAAGCAGTATAATTTACGGCTTGCAATACCACCTGTGTGATGCAGCTGTCTCAGCCACTTTCCTGACAGGAAAAAAAAATGATACTCAGGAGAGGTTTTATTTGGGTTCAAGCCATGCTCTCTGGAGGTTTTGTTTTTCAGCTAATTGAAAACATCTACAGTACTCCTGCCAAAGAGATGCTAGCATGAGCCAACCTGGCTAAGAGGGCCCCTCGCCTCGAAACTATGAATCACGGATGATTGCGTCTCAAATCGAGACCTGAATATAAGGCTCTGCTTATCAAATAAAAATAGTAGCAAACAGCAGGATCACTGGGGTGACAGCTTCTTGAGCTTGATCCAAAGAATTGTCATTAGATTCTTGTTCCTAAAATTATTTTCTGAAACAAGAAGAAACTTGGCTGATTTCAACTACATCCACAAAGGCATCCGTTTCCATACATGCCATATTGGCCCTCTCCTGCAGCCCTTAATTACACGAATAGGCTCAGTGACTTCAGTGGGGCTACTCACTTGAGTAAGGGGTTGGAGTATTGGGCCTAAGTGCTTTATGAAGCAGAGATTTGGTTATATTTGTAAATTGTTTCATCATCATTAACCATTTTATTTAAAAGGATGCATGGTCTGATGGTAAAGCACCGCTCTGGGACTCAGGAGATCTGTTTATGATTCTGTAAGACTTCATGTGTGACTTTGGGCAAGTCACTGAATTCCTCTGTGTTTCAGTCACTCATCTCCATTTCACAAGTAATATTCCTGCTCTCCAAGGCAGGGGTTGTCTTTTACCATGTGTCCGTACGATGCCTAGAGCAACGCACCTTCAGTCTCAGATTGGTGTTGCAAAACCAAAATATATCAAATAACCTAAAATACAAAACCCGAATGTAAATAATGTACAAAACCCAGAGCAAATGTTAAAAAGCCAGAGTGAGCAAAGCTTCAGGATAGCCCTTTGCGACGCTTTCTGGCTGTGTCTGGTAAGGGCAATGTGCACTTTTTTTCTTTCTCCAAATTTCTGATCCAGTTGCCCTTTCGTCTATAGAGAACAAAACAATCCCTCAAATACAAACGCTTCATTTTTCTTTCAGAATGCACACCAGAAATACCAACAATGACAGGGCTGGGGGTGGGCAAGGATGGGACTTGAACATGGGCAATATTTTCAAGGAAGTGCTTGAGTGTCTTAGAGCCTACAGTTGAGTTTAGAAAGGTATTTAGAATGGATTTATAAAGTTAAGTGCCTAACTCCCAAGTCACTTGTGCTTTTGTAAAACCCATGAGGCAACTATCTGAACCTTTAGGTGCCTGAACACCTTGGTATACCTGGCTCTAGGTTCTACTTCTAAGGCCTGGTCTCCACTAGAAAATGGAGTCAGTTTAACTACGTTAGTGAAAAATCTGAAGTCCCCATGTAGACAGTGCTAGGTTGACTGAAGAATTCTTCCATCGACCTAGCTACCGCCTCTCAGAGAGGTAGATTACCTATGCCAACAGGAGGGAGTCTCTACACTGAATCACTACAGCTGCGCAGCTGTACTGCTGTAGCATTTTAAGTGTAGACAAGCCCGAAGTCACTTAAGCACTTTTGAAAATATTACCCCTATCTTTAAATAATGTTCCTGTATTCATTACCCATCGGATTTGAAAGCCAGAGTTTTCTATTCTGTGGGGTGATTAGAGCAGAGGGAAACTCTTTCAGCAAATAGTAATGTCACCAAAAAATATTCTTCTCGGGGCACCAAAAATAACGTATGAATTCAGGTCTTATTTAGCAAATCGTTTTGGCTGGGGGGAAAAAATAGGGAAAAATTCTGAAAAGTCAATGTTTTGTTTCACATTTTTGAAACAATGTTTTGACATGTTTTGTTTCAAAATGACACGTTCAAAACATAATGTTTCAAGTCAACATTTCGCCTAGGAACAGCGTTCAGAATGTTTTGTTTGACCCAAACAAAATGTTTCCTGTTTATTGTTTGGCAGGAGAACCTGAAAAGATTCAGTTTAGATTCAAAACAAGCCCATTCCCCCCTCATATATATGGTTTTGGTTCTGCCTCTAAACTGAAAGAAATCCATTATTTGCTCAGCTGTAGGAGCTTTAGTTCTGCTTTATATCACTAGCGAAGTGTGTTACTGGCCATTGTGATCATTTTAATGATGAATTTCAAGAATGTGGCAAGGGGAATCCAGCTACTGAATCTGATTGGCATAGAGGTGGTAGTCTCCTTTAACCCTTTGGTTCACTCAGCAGGAGAATAACCAAATATGTGTAACTGCACAGACCCTTTATGGTTTCACCTTGCTATGGGTTTTCTGGTTTCTGCTGCTGTTTTTTTCCTCCCTAAAATCCATTGTCTAGTCTAGTTTGCCTTGTGGAGTCGTCTTCTCACAGATTTGGTTTAAAGGGGAAAATGCAGCATATGGCCATAGAGCTGTGATAAGATCACTGGATTCTGCAGGCATCTGTAGATTACAGAGGTGTAGGACTGCACAGACATGGCACGTGCCTGGTCATATATTGTAGAGAAATGAGACAGAATTAGCTGAAATCTGTTATAACAATCTTCCTTGCAGGTGCGTCACGAGGGGTAAATTCTCTTTAATGTTTGTAAACTGTTTTTTGGTTTTAATCCTTAGATGAAAGCTTCTCCGCTAATGTAAATCAGCATAGCTTCTTTGAAGTCAATGGAGCTATGCCAATTTATATCTGCGGAGAATCTGGCCCAGACTGCCTGTGGGACAATGTGAAAGGCAGCATTTGAAAGTGAAGTAGAACTATAATAGAACGGGTTTGGCTGTTTACTATGAATAATTCAGCATTACCAAACACAAGCATTCAAAAATCATTAGTCAGCTGGGCCCCCCCAAAACCACGAGACTGGCTTAAAAAAACATGAGATTTTAAAAAATAATCCATTTTGGGTAGTTTTTATTTGCCTTCTGGTTTTTTTAGCCCGTAGAGTCATGTTTTCAAGATTTTTCTCTGTAACCATGAGGCCTAAAAACGTACTTTTTAAAAAAATGAAACCAGAGATTCTTAGGTAATCACAGAATTCCAGGAGCAAGGGTATTAAGAAAACTACCAAATATCATGAGATTTGTGATAACCTCAAAAGAGTTGGCAGTACTGATCATGCTAATTACAGGTTACCCCTTTTTGAATGAATGAATCATTCACAAAGTGACCCTAACTCACTGAATAGTTTTGCAGAATAAATTTTTGCTTTGCCATGGCTTGAAAACCATTCCCTTGGACTATGGCTATTTCATATTCATGTTATGTGGTTGGTCGCCTTAGTCACAGGGTCTTGTTTCTGCTCCCTGACTGGTCAATCTCTTGCTAACAAGGTTCCTTCGTCCAGTGATGAATAACAAACCCAACACTTCTCGGAGGAATTCGCTCACAAACCATTTGTGCTAAAAATTATGACACTTTCACGGGGTCGGCTCCAGCTTTTTGGCCACCCCAAGCGCGCCAAAAAAAAAAAAAAGGCCACTGCCAAACTGCCGAAGCAAAAAACAACAACAAAAAAATGGATGCCCCAAGAATCGCCGGACTGCCGCCCCTTACAAGGCGCTGCCCCAGACATATGCTTTGTCGTCTAGTGCCTGGAGCCGGCCCTGCACTTTCAGGATTAATGAAAATTGTTAAGAGTTCTCAGTCATCCTAATACTCCCCAAAGCAGGATTTCACTAATAAAAGTGCATACTGAAGTTTCCTATAAATTGTGAAAATTTACATTGTTGTTGTTTGTACTGCAGTAGCTGCCGGAGGTCTCCCACCATCAGGGATCAGGGTCCCATTGTGCTAGACACTACACCCTCACACAAGAGGAACATGGTCCCTGCCCCCAAAGAATGTACCGTCTTGAATGTGGTTTATTACTGTTAATCCAGCTCTCACTAAATTACAGCCCAACTCCAAAATATAACGTATCCAATACACAGCAGAGTGCACGTCATGATCACGTCCTGCAGAAAGAAACTGTGGGCCTCTTGTGAGTCACAAAGGTTGCATATTTGTCACGGCAGCTAGTTGCTGTGAAATGTGGCAGAGACACTGTTACCGTCTGGGGCGGAGCTATAAAAGGCGCCTCCCCCTGTACTCACCCGGCGGCGCTCCAGGTCTTCGGAGGCACTTCGGCGGCTCACTCCGGGTCTTCGGTGGTACCTGCCGCCGAAATGCCACCGAAGACCCGGAGCGCCGCCGGGTGAGTGCAAGAAGCGGCGGTTAAAAAGAAGCGGCGCCTTTTTTTAGTGCTGCTTAAAAAAAGGCGCCGCTTCTGCTCAAGGTGGAGCGGCCGCTCCCCCTGCTCCCCCACTGGCTACGCTACTGTCTGGCTGATGGACATTTAAGTGACAGAATGCGTTGGGTTTTAACTGTGTCACTGAAGTGTGTGTGCGTGTGCGTGCGCGCACACTCAGTCAGTCAGTCCTGGGAGACTGATTTTAAAACTGTCCCAGAATAGTGAAGGAGCCTCCCTCCGAATGAGCATGACTTGGCAGGCTTTTTGCATGTTAGTCCCCTGATTATTTAAAATAAGCCCGATGGTCTGGTTTTTTAAAAATGGTTAAGGAGTTTGGACCGACTCTAAAACTTCGCATGGGAGGTATCTGATGTCTTGGGTTAGTATTTGTCTTGCAAAATTACCTCTATATGTTCTTCTGCGTGGCCCCCTAGACCTCCCTGACTGCCTCTGCAAGGCTCTACTCTGCCCATATTTCAGTCCCTTATCCGCCATGTTGCCTATAATAGACTTCTCACCCACTCAGGAGCCAAAGAGATTATTTTTTCTATCAGGCTCATTCTTTCTCACATATGCACCTGCATGTTGCATAATTAGGATGGCCTCACGGTTCATCTTTTGTATGCGTCACAATCGATATCTGGATTGCTGAGCCCGCTAACTGCTGCATCATCAAGGGTAGCAAGAGCTTGCAACCCACTCTCCAATCTTCTAATTGTGCACTCCTCCACCACGTGTTTTCACTGTCTGCATCCCTGCCCTGCAGTCACACTGTGATGGTTGGACTATGCCAAATTTCTGCATTGTGGCAGCCACTTTGGCTGTTTCAGTTAGCAGCCTGGTAAGCCTCGTCCAGGATCTGTGTCCCAAGTTGCAAACAGGTGGATGGAAGATGGGGCTTCTGAAATTCATCAGCATGCTTGTCGTCTTATCCCGTCATGCCATAATCCCTAAAACTTTATGGGAAGCTATGACTGATTAAAACAACCACAGAACGCATGGCTTACAATAGTTCCAATAGGTGCAAACAGGCAACACACATTTCCTACAAGAAGATCTGCCCACCTCCAGAAGAGATCTGTGGTTTCTCAGATGAACAATGGCACATCAGGGCCGACAGCCCTGCCCTCACACAGCAGCAACACTGGGACAGGCCTTGTGTCATATGGCTGGAGTCAGGAGATCTGGATTCTATTCCTGGCTCGGCCACAAACTTCTTTTGTCACCTTGGGCCACCCCACCTGCACTGGGCTACCGTGATCTCTGGCATAACTATGCCATACAGATGCCAATACAGGCTTCCATGCTCTATTGTGGTGTTCTGTGCATACCAGTAATAGTTCTTTAATTATACTAAACGACTGTGGCACAGTGTAGGTTATGTGTTATAGACAAATAACATAAGGGAAGCTTCATGTCCACTCAGGAGGTATGTTTCACACTCATGATGTAGAGTTGTGAATCACTAATGAAATTCCATACCAGCCTGTTGTCAGATACCATAGTGATGGGTACATTACAGGCAGATTACCACTCTTAAGAATTTAAAAACAAGTACCATTGATTTAGTACTTGGGCCTTTCATTTATTTTTTTAGGCTGGGACTTTCATAAGTGTCTTAGGGTGTCAGCAAAAAGAACAGGAGTACTTGTGGCACCTTAGAGACTAACAAGTTTATTTGAGCATAAGCTTTCGTGGGCTACAGTCCACTTCATCGGATGCATAGAATGGAACATACAGTAAGAAGATATTTATACATACAGAGAAACATGAAAAGGTGGAAGTACCCATACCAACTGTAAGAGGATAATTAATTAAGAGGAACTTATCAGCAGGGGAAAAAAACTTTTGAAGTGATAATCAAGATGGCCCATTTTGGACAGGTGACACAAAGGTGTGAGGATACTTAACTAGGGGAAATAGATTCAATTAGTATAATGACCGAGCCACTCCCAGTCGCTGTTCAAACCTAAATTAATGGTATCTAGTTTGCATATTAATTCAAGTTCAGCAGCTTCTCGTTGGAGTCTGTTTTTTAAGCTTTTCTGTTGCAAAATTGCCTCCTTTGTCTGCCACTGAGTGATTAGAGAGGTTGAAGTGTTCTCCTACTGGTTTTTGAATGTTATGATTCCTGATGTGCCTGAATCCCACTGAATATGAATGAATATATATATATATATATATATATATATATATATATATAAAACAATAAATCTATTTTAGCATTTTTATTATGGCCCTGAAGAGAGATTTGAAGGCGCCCTCCATTCTCACTGATTTCTTTTTACAGCTTTGATAATCAGTGAAAGATTATTCTTTTTTTTGTCTAGCTCCCCAAAGTGCCTGTGGTAACATAGCCCGTCCATAAATCTGCGGCATTCCCTGCACGGCCTCAAACCCAAACCAAACCACCTCTTTTACGGTAATATATGAGGGTCATAGGCAGGGATGTTCCCAACATCCGCTAAATTAAAAGTCATTGGAGCAGGTATATTTAAACAACAGATTTACAACAAGCTTCAAATAAAACCGGGATCCTGCACAGCTGTGCAACATCTGCAACCAATTTTCTCCTATCCAAAGTATATTGAAGATAAACATTTCCCCCCTCGCCCCCCAGCCGCCTTTCCACCGCCATGCACACAGAAATACACAAAGCTCTATGGACTTGGTCCTATGCTTATTGGAGTCGATTGCAAAGCTCCCATTGACTTTAATGGCTCAGAATCTATATGTGAGAATAGGGTGAAAGGAACTCTGACAACAGCTTCTACTGCATCCTTGCCTTTTGTCCTCTTCTCCTAGCTCACATCCTTTTCACGTCACTGTCACAAGTGATCAGTGCAGAACTATTCGGAACCTCACAGTATTATGTTGGATATATAAGAGCTGACGCTAAACTAATTTGTGGAACAGTAAGAGCAGAGAGTAGCTGTTACATAGCACAGCAGTTATATTATTACTCTGGTACTGAAGAATAACTTAACTTGTTGAGATGACATACATAGGTGGTATAAGTTTGTTGAATTGTCTCATGACAGATCACAAGATATCATATTGTGAATGTCTCACAGTAACTGTTAAGAAACTGGGTTATATCTACAGATGGGCTGAAACTAAAACACTAGCACAGAATATCCTTTGCAAAAGAAGGATGGATGTGAATCCAAACCCAGTTCTGGAATTGTTTTTCATAGCTTAGCCCCTCTCTTTGATGGGCCAAACCCAGAATTCAAACACCCTTGCGGTGGTAAGAGTAGATGGTGGGGTTAAAAATCCAGATCTGAATTTTACAGATTAAGTTCTTCTTTAGTTATAGCAAGATGTGTAATACTTTAGACGTTAACTCATATCACCAGTGTACATAGTCAGAAAGGCAGTGGAGTTCCAAGGAGTGTAACTCAGGGCAAGAGACGGGAAAGAAGTGAGCCTATATTTGTGAATATACTGTATTCTCAGACATTCCATTAAACTGGAGTTAAGGTTGACACTTTGTCAGTAAAGGCGGGGAAACAAGAAAATTGTGGTTATCAAAAAACATTAGAAGGCCAGAAAATTCAGGTCACCATATGCCAGCTGACTTCCAACTGCAGCATTTAATCATCTCTAAAATGCAGTTGTAAACTTTTGATCCTGTGCACTGTTTCTCAACTAGATGAATTCCAGAAACCACAGCTTAATTCTCTCCCACTTTCCAGTTAGGATGCAGCCAAAACAACAAGAGTTTTCTAACTCTTATGAACATCTACTTTATACACTTTGTAATAATTTACAATCTGCCCGTCTTATTAAAATGTCAGTGTTGATGGAGCAATTCTCCAAGGGCCATAGGCCACGCTAGCCAGTTTGCTAGCTGCAGTTCCATTGCTTGTGGATTTTGGAGGTGGAGGAGTGGCAAAGTTGGGCTCTGGTGCATTCCTGCCTGTTTAGGCCACTCTGACCATGTGAAGAGACTGGACAACAGCCAGGTGAGAATTCTCCTGGTATGAGGAGCAGCTCACCTGGTGCAGAGGCAGTGTACCCAGCCCCAGTGGAAGGGGCATGTCAGACGTGGGGACAGTGTGTGGCCGACATGTGGTATACTCTATTTTTAGGGACCATTACCAACTGGTGGAGTTTAGAGCAGCTCAGGGTCTGCTCTAAAGTACACCGGGGCCAGGATTGATGCAGAACCAGCTTGAGAATTAGAGCGCTATAGCTTGCTCCCTGCTGCTCTCAGTGCAGCAGAGAGTATGGTCTAATTATGGGTGATGGTGCTGCTGCCCCATAATATTAACCCTCAAAGGAGTCAAGGATTTAAGGGACACAGGCAAAGCTATCCTCTGGTCCTTAGCACGGTTGCTTTGTGTCCGGGTTGAGGCATACTGGGGTCAGCTCTTTCTGAGGCTACAGAAGGAATCAGGACTGTCAAACGAGCTCCTTTCAGAAACACTAAATAAAAACTGTGTTGGGGGGAGGGGAACACCATGCATGCAGGTGGGGAAAATGTTTTAAAATCTACACTGTGTGTGTGTACGTGTACGTGTATGTGTACACACCCCCAAAGGGCCTGGTTTAATTACAAAAGGCTTGAACAGACCCCAGTATTAGGTTTTGGTTTTGCAGGATCCTGTTAAAGGGGATAAGACAAAATGTCACATTTATTGTGAATACAAAAAGAATCATAGTAAGCAGTCAGTTATAGCTGTAACATTTCATTCAGTTTCACATTCATTCATACACACACACAGATGTGCATAGATGTTATAGTTACCAGCCTAGAAGTTGCTCCTGCCAAATTACTGGCCAGGTAACTTGGGCATGAGAGTGGAGCTGAGTCCTTGTCAGATGCATCTGATGCTCCTGAAGGGTGGTAGCAGAACCAGAGACTCAAAGTCCTCCGTCTTTAGAGTCCATTCTTAGAGGAATTCATTCCTATGTTAGTCTATGAGAACTGTTTCATTGTGCTGTTGCTGAATAAATCAGCAGATGGCACATTCCTGGTGGCTCCATGCTGTCCAAAGTTTGTTTTTCTCATCCTTCCAGGTGGTGGGGTGGATCCCAGTTTACCCTCCGGGGGTTGTCTGGTCGGTCCACTTGACACATTCTTCAGCCAATGGATACTCCCTTCCTAGGCTGGCACCTCCCTAGCCATTCATGTACATCAAGCATTCATCAACATACATTCTATATCTTAATCACATCTTACTGTCTTCAGCACTTTCGGGGTGTGTACTAATTTATTTGAGACTCCCTGCCCTTTAGTCACAGAGGGTGGGGGTATTTCTATGCTGTTTCTAGGTACAAAGCATGCATAAAGAACAAAGTCAAATAACTTGTTTTCAAGCTTTAACAGGATACCCAAGACATCTTTTACTTGGTAATGCTATGAGGTTTAAATTGTGGGGGACAAATTATGGGGAGTTATTTTCACTTGGGGAATCACTTTCAGTACCTTTAATATCCCTACATTAAAGATCATAAAGAAAACCGATCATAGAGAGACTGCATCAAGGTTAAAGGCTGCCCTAATGACTCCTGGGAGGAGTTCTCTTTTATCAGCTCTCACTTCCATCGTGGGTTGACTCCTGGCCGAAAGGACACCAAGGCCCAAATGCAGCTAACCAGCCATTCAGACAGAGCCTCCTAAAGAAGAAGTTGTGGAGGTACACGGGGAACTTGTTTTGTAGAGGTGAGGAGGAAGAATGTGGGTCTCTGAGGTCTGCCTGCCTTAATTTGTATAGAAGGTGGGTGTGGTTGAGGCAAGCGTTTTGGTTTGTTGTGGGGGGAGGGGGGGATAAAGATCTTGGAAATTCTTCTCTCATTCTTGGAGGAATGACCCAGGTTCATCCATTTCAGTAATTTCAACCAACCCTTCCCCCATACTCCCCCCAAAAGGGGGGGGGCAGCCAAAATCCAGATGCAGAGTCTCGGGGTGAAATCCTAGTGTATTGAAGTCAATGGAAAAGTTCCTAATGACTCCAATAGGGCCAGGATTTTACCCTTGAAGTCTGCTGGGCCTTAAAGAGCATTTAATTTTGGATATGGCATAGCCCTAGATTCAGCTTTATAGTGAAGGGATAAATTGTGTCTACACAGACTACATGCTATGCCAGGCAGTAAAGATCGCCCCAAACCCCTATGCAGGCTTGGAATTTGGGTTCAGGTGTCTAAGAATAATCCGGTCCTGCTTCACTGCTTACTCTTGTCAGGGCACAGAATGAGCAAGGCTCTTACTTTCCATAGTGCTTATATGGCTCCTGTTTGTGTGGTACTGGAGCACCACACCATCTTGAATGTGTTCATCCTCTCAGCCCTTCTGTGAGGTAGGGGCATTATGCCCATTTTACAGACATGAAGGCTAAATGGGCATTATGCCCATTTTACAGACATGAAGGCTAAATGGGCATTATGCCCATTTTACAAGAAATGAGGCACAGAGAGATGACATGACTTACCCAGACTCACACAAGCAGTCTGTGCTAGAGCAGAAAATTGAACCTAGATCCCCTGAGTTCCAGGCTGGTACCCTAATCACTGGCCCTTCTTTGCTGGCCCTCTGCTTCCCCACTCTCCAGCTAGTGCAGCTCAACACAGTAATTTGCTGCTCATCTAAGAACAACAACAAATTAATACCCAGCAGCATCTCAGAGCAAGGAGGGAAGCAATTGTCACTCGGGGCAGTGTCTGAGTTAGAAAGCCTCCTGGGATGATGCATTTTATGCACCACCCCATGCTCTCCACTGTGCCCAGTCTAACACATAAACATTAATTACCCCTACACATAGATCATGTACTCCATTTGAAAGGTCTTTGATCTTTGGGTTAGACCAACATATGTTGCTTAGTCACTTCATGCTGCCAATACTGCTGAAAGAACATTAATCATTTTAACCTAGAATATCTGAAGGATCTACAGTAAATAGATCATCTTTAAATAGATCAATTTGGACTTCATATTATTCTGCTTCAAGCTACTGGTCTGTGTGCCATAGAAGTTTGGCTTAAATTCTAAGAAATAAAATATATGTTAGTTTGGATGGAGAGAGGGGGTTAAACCAAAATAACCTTTCAGGAAGCTATTTGAGAAAGATAATCTGTGGAATTTTATTATCTCTGAAACATTTAATTTACAAAATTCTCTTAGTTATCTTTGAAAACAAACACCCTTCATGCAGAAATGGGATGATCCCCTTCAAAATTAAGAGGCTGGACTGGAATTAAGAATTTATTGGCAGTTCGCTCTTGAAAAATTGTTTTGCTGGGTTGGCCTTCTGTCAACAGTGTCTGCTCTGAAGGCATCTGATCTCACTCCCCTGCCTGTGCATAATATATTTTAAAAAATGACTGAAAATACTGCAATGTAATCACCAGTAAATGGGGGTGGAATTAAATGCTGAAAGGACTAACATGAAAACAAAACTCTTAGAAAGAATTGCAAGGTTTTATACACAGGGAAGTCTTTAAATCATGGTTGAAGGACTTCAGTAACTCAGCCAGAGGTTATGGGTTTGTTACCGGAGTGGGTGGACGAAGTTCAATAGCCTGCAATAGGAAGGAGGTCAGACTAGATCAGGGTTGGGCAAACTATGGCCCGCGGGCCGGATCCAGCCCACCAGCCATTTTAATCCGGCCCTCGAGCTCCTGCTGGGGAGTGTGGTCTGGGACTTGCCGGGCTCCAGCCGGGGAGCAGGGCCGGGGGCTGCTCTGCACGGCTTCCGGAAGCAGCGGCATGTCCTCTCTCTGGCTCCTATGTGTAGAGGCAGCCAGGGGTCTCCGCACACTTCCCCCGCCCCCAGCGCTGCCCCCTCAGCTCCCATTGGCAGGAAACCATGGCCAATGGGCTCTGCAGGGGCAGCGCCTGCAGACGGGCAGCACACAGCAGAGCCGCCGGAGTGGGAGACATGCTGCTACTTCTGGGAGCTGCTCGAGGTAAGCGCCACCCGGATCCTGCACCCCTGAGCCACCCCCTCGTGCCCCAACCCCCTGCCCCAGCCCTGATCCCCCTCGGTCCCAACCTGGAGCACCCTCCTGCACTCCATCCCCTCACCCCCAGCCCCACCCCAAAGCCCTCACCCCCACCCCCACACTCCAACCCCCCTGCCCCATCCCGGAGCCCCCTTAACTCCTAATTTCTAGCCCCACCCAAGAGCCTGCACCCCCAGCCAGAGCCCTCACCCCTTCCCACACCCCAACCCCAATTTCATGAGCATTCATGGCCCGCCATACAACTTCTATACCCAGATGTGGCCCTCGGGCCAAAAATTTTGCCCACCCCTGTGCTAGATGATCAGGATGGTCCCTTCTGACCTTAAAGTCTATGAGCCTTCTATAAAGGAGTCGTTGATTATGAAATATTTCTTAGCTGAGCTTTTGTATTTTGGGTTCTGGGAGAGTGTTTCGTAAAAAGAAATGTTAAAAAAGGACAGCCATCCAAAATTATAACCAGAAAGCCTGCTTAGGAGATAACTACAGAAGCATTATATAGCTCAGAGCTTTGAGGGCTAAATATTTAGAGTAAAATATTTTATTATCGAGACTTCAATTAAATAATCTCTGCCTCAGTTATTTCCTAGTTATGAGATGCTACCATAGTTTGTGTTTTGCCCTTGTTCTTTGCAACTTTTCCCCCTCCCTTCCTTTTAACAAACACAGTCTCAGTGTTAACACATGTAGTCGGCATGTGATTAAATGGCAACCTCCTTTGGTCGGGGATCTTGTTTTCTTGCTTGCCTATAAAGTATCATACACAGCTATGTCACTAGATATCCAACTTAGTAAAAATAGCACAAAACTAACAATCAATGAGATAGTTTATTGTTCTGGAATTTATACGAGACAGACCCTTAAACATGTTACCGCTGGATAGAGGTGCGGTGGAATTTTACAGATATGCTCCAGGTTTGGGAACAATGCAGAGGTGCAAACCTTGTGGGATGTTAAACCCGTTCCTGAAGGGAGGAAAGTTGTTTAAAAGGAGGATCAAGATGAAGCAAGTAAGAAAGAAAGGATAGAGGCAGCGTTAGCAAAACGAAGGGTATGTCTGTGTTACAAGCGCTACATTGAGAAGTGCAGGCACAGCACTGTAGACACTTGTTACAATGATGGAAGGGGTTTCCCCATCACTGTAGTAACTCACCTCCTTGGGAAGCAGTAGATAGGACAACAGAAGAATTCCCACCCCTGAGTGACGTAGCTAGGTTGACCTAAGTTTTAGGTGTAGACCAGGACTAAACTTAGAGAGATCTAAAGGGTTGACTTAATTATATGACCTTGTTTTTTGCTTGTTACTAAGGGCTGGTCCACACTGAGGCGGGGGATCGATCTAGGAAACGCAACTTCAGCTACGAGAATAGCGTAGCTGAAGTTGATGTTTCCTAGATCGAACTAAATTTACTTACTTCGGGTCCACGCGGCGCAGGCAGGCTCCCCCGTCGACAGCGCTTCCTCCTCTCGGCGAGCAGGAGTTCCGCAGTCGATGGGGGAGCGCTTCTGGGATCGATATATCGCGTCCAGATGAGACGCGATAAATCAATCCCAGAAGATCGATCTCTACTCGCCAAATCGGGCGGGTAGTGTGGACCTGCCCTAAGTGTCTAACAGCTTTCAACATTCGGGGTGGGAGGGAGGGGAGACGGGAGCTTTAAGGTCAATCTCTTTGGTAATTTTGTCTACACTACTCAACATGAACGCATAATTCCTCTGCTTCCTGTGTATTTGTACACAGATTCATCTCTGGTTTACATTGACTTGTGCTGGCATAAATCCAGGTCCATAACTCCTCCTATCCTTTTAGAGGTTTCTCCTGACCAGGTTCCTGTGGGCTCTCTGTAGGAACTAAAGCTGTCCATGCGGGATGGTGGTGGAAACTGATCCTCGCTGTGATGGGGAGGAGCAAAACGCATCTCTCCACACCAGGCAGGATTGAGCTAGCCTATTCTTGGCAATATAGAGAATCTACTATAGTAATATTTGGGGCGGGGGGGAGGTGTGATAAGTGTTTACTTGGCAGACAAAGTTCACAGATACAGTGTCTGATCCTTCCATGCCTTGCACCTTGAGTGATCATTTTCTCCTATTCGTCGAAATGTAAGGCTGGAAGATATCTCAAAAGGTTACACCAAGGCAGGAACAAATAAACCATGACCATCTCTGGTCATGACAGGTGTTTGTCCAACCTATTCTTAAAAACCTCCAATTCCACAACCTCCCTTGAAAACCTATTCCAGAGCTTAACTACCCTGACAGTTAGAAAGTTTTCCGTAGTATCTAGCCTAAACCTCCCTTGCTGCAGATTAAGCTGAGGATGGACTTGTCCTTCCTTCAGTGGACATGAGAACAGTTGGTCTCCGTCCTCTTTATGACATCCCTTAATATATTTGAAGACTGTAACCAGGTTCCCCTTCAGTCTTCTTTTCTCAAGAATAAACATGCCGAGCTTTTTAAATCTTTCCTCATAGGTCAGGTGTTCTAAACCTTTGGTCATTTTTGTTGCTCTCTTCTGCGCACGCTCCCATTTAGCCACATCTTTCCTAACGTGTTGCACTTCGAATTGGATGCAGTTCTCCAGCTGAGGCCTCGCCAGCACCGAGTAAAGGGGGACAATTACCTCCCTTGTCTTACATATGATTCTCTTGTTAATACACCCCAGAATGATACTAGCCTTTTTCAGAACTGCATCACGTCGTTGGCTCAACTTGGGATCCACTGTAACCCCCAGATCCTCCTCAGCAGGACTACTTCCCAGCCAGTTATTTCCTATAGTGTAGTCCTGCATTTGATTTTTCCTTCCTAAGAGTAGCTTTGCACTTGTTTTTATTGGATTTCATCTTGTTGATTTCAGACCAATTCTCCAATTTGTCAAGGTCCTTTTGAATTCTAATCCTATCCTAAAAAGTGCTTTCAACCCTTCCTATCTTGGTCATCAGCAAATTTTATAAGCATACTCTCTACTCAGTTATCCAAGTCATTAATGGGAAATGGTGAATAGTACCAGACCCACACGGCTGACCCCTGCAGGACCCCACTAGATACACTTCCCAGTCTGACAGAGAACGGTTGATTAGCTTTGAGTGCAGTCTTTCAACCAGTTGTGCACCCACCTTCTAGTAATTTCACCTAGACCACATTTCCCTAGTTTGCTTATCAGAATGTCATGCGGGACTGTCAAAAGCCTTCCTACAGTCGAGATGTATCACATCTACAGCTTCTAGGCCAGTAAACCTAGTTTTAAATTTGGTTTAAAATGCTCTCGTTTTGATTTAGTGATGTTTGATGCCCATGTCACACAGGTGTAAATGGCTATGCAAGGCATAAGGCAACAGACAATCAAGCCCATCTATAGCATACATACGGTAAACCAAAAGAAGCCATCTTCTTGCAAGCAGAGTTCAGAAGCACCCCTGTGTGAATACTCTATTAGTTATTGACTAGGATGTGTTTGTGATTCCAGGCATATAAGAAGAGATGTTCCCCGCTGTGAGGAGCTCATGTCCTAAAGAAGGACAAGAGACTGAGAGGCTTAGGTCGGGGAAGGGGTCCAACACAAGGTCCTGTACATGCCATCTGCACGTCACAATCTTCACCTGCTAGGCCAGGAAAAGAGGGAATGAAGTCATGCATCCTTTGCTACCTGCACTGACGATTCAGAACGATCAAGACATGTCATTTCTGCTTGGATGTGTGCCTTATTTTTGAATTCTTTACATTTGGGAAGCACCCTCTATTTCAGTGGTTCTCAAACTTTTTTTTCTGGGGACCCAGTTGAAGAAAATCGTTGATGCCCGTGACCCAACGGAGCTGGGGACGAGGGGTTTGGGGTGTGGCAGGGGCTCAGGGCTGGGGCAGAGGGTTGGGGTGCAGGAGGAGGTCAGGGCTCTGGATTGGGGTGCAGGCTCTGGGGTGGGGCCGAGGATGAGGGGTTTGGGGGAGCTCAGGGATGGGGCAGGGGATTGGGGTGCGGGGTTGGGGCGCAGACTTACCTGCGGCGGCTCCTGGTCAGCAGCACAGCGGGGGTGCTAAGGCAGGCTTCCTGCCTGTCCTGGCACCGCGGACTGTGCTGCGCCCCGGAAGCTGCCAGCAGCAGGTCCGGCTCCTAGGCGGAGGCGCACAAGCTGCTCTGCGTGGCTCTCGCCCACAGGCACTGCCCCCCAGGTCCCATTGGCTGGGAACCAGCCAATGGGAGCGCGGAGCCTGTGCTTGGGGCAGGGGCAGAGCGCAGAGCCCCGGGGCGCCTCCTGCCTAGAAGCCAGACCCACTGCTGGCCACTTCCAGGGTGCAGCGCGGTGTCGGAACAGGTAGGCACTAGCCTACCTTAGCCAGGCTGCACATTCAACTGGACTTTTAATATCCTGGTCGGTGGTGCTGAGCAGAGCGACCCAGTGCCTTGGGTCGCTACCCGAACTTTGAAAAACACTGCTCTATTTTGTGAGTGAGGGTTATAGCAGGGAACTAAGTAACTATTGGCTCCTATCTCTGAAGTGTCTGCTGTTGCCTTCACCCCCTCAGCCACCAGATGTCAGCACTGAACAGAAGAATAAAAATACAGTGCCAGGAAAAACAAGAGCATTCCTGCAATGGAAGGAGAACAAAGATGCAGCAGGGAAAACATTAAACAGATGTGCAAGGTCTGGATCCCCTGCCAAACTTCCTTCAAACTGGGGGTGCTTGGGGTTGTCTCTAGTTCAGGTCTAGTTTCACATTCTTGTTTCCAGTACCGGGAAGAGCTGTGCCAGAGGAGATAATCACCCTCTAACTGGACCTGCTCACATACGGATACAATTTTGGGGCCATATTGTGCCAAGCTTTTGCACGTGTGCGTAAGGAAGGAGGAAGTGTCAACAGTGTGCCCTTGTTGCCAAGAAGGCTAACGGCATTTTGGGCTGTATAAGTAGGGGCATTTCCAGCAGATCGAGGGACGTGATTATTCCCCTCTATTCGGCACTGGTGAGGCCTCATTTGGAGTACTGTGTCCAGTTTTGGGCCCCACGCTACAAGAAGGATGTGGATAAATTGGAAAGAGTCCAACGGAGGGCAACAAAAATGATTAGGGGGCTGGAGCACATGACTTATGAGGAGAGGCTGAGGAAACTGGGATTGTTTAGCCTGCAGAAGAGAAGAATGAGGGGGGATTTGATAGCTGCTTTCAACTACCTGAAAGGGGGTTCCAAAGAGGATGGATCTAGACTGTTCTCAGTGGTAGAAGATGACAGAACAAGGAGTAATGGTCTCAAGTTGCAGAGGGGGAGGTTTAGGTTGGATATTAGGAAAAACTTTTTCACTAGTAGGGTGGTGAAGCACTGGAATGGGTTACCTAGGGAGGTGGTGGAATCTCCTTCCTTAGATGTTTTTAAGGTCAGGCTTGACAAAGCCCTGGCTGGGAGGATCTAATTGGGTTTGGTCCTGCTTTGAGCAGGGGGTTGGACTAGATGACCTCCTGAGGTCCCTTCCAACCCTGAGATTCTATGATTCTATGAAGTGCAAGTACCGGGCATCTTTCCTTCCTCCCTTTGCATGGCTCTGGAGAGGCTGGACACAATAGTCCTTGAACTCCGTTGCCCACAAGGATTGCAAGAGGCTATTATGATATAATAATAATTGAGGCTATCATAATGGTACTACTTAGCTCTTAGACAGCACTTTCATCCATAGATCTCAAAGTGATTTACAAAAGGAGGGAAGGATTGTCATTCCCAGATTACACCTGGAGGAACAGAGAAAAATAAAGGGACTTGTTCCAGGCCCCACTAGCAACAGAACCCAGGTCTCCTGAGTCCTAGTCCAGGGATCTATCATACAGGCAATAGCAGCTCTGGCTGGTGGAGGTGGGCATTTCCTTGCACTCTGCTGTGGCTGCCCGAGGAGAGGAACAGATGCCATACTGTCTAGTGAGGGTTAGCAATAGCCAGGCTGATGGTACGCATCTGGGCGCTTCAGGAGGCTGTTGTTCCTCCTTCATGCTCTCTGGACCGACCACAACGTCGGACAAGGGTACAATCTTGGCCTGGGTGGAAACACATCCTCTGACGAACCAGGAACCCTTGACGCTGAAAACGCCTTGAAGAGGAATGTCAAAACAGTGCCCCGCGTGTATAGTAATCTAAAAGCACTGTGCTTTCTCTGTGACTTTCAGTACTTCCCCTGCTGCTCACACTGTGTGTGTGTCAATGTTGTCTTTCTGTTCTTGCTCACGACACAGTTTCTCCTCTTGCTTAACTCTGCGATGTAGTCATAATAGGGCACTTACAATATCCATCTGTTGCCAGGGAAATAATTGTTATATCAGTAATTCAACATTTTATCTTCACTGTGGGATGGAAAAGGAGAAGATGGTTGTTAGGGAGAGAGGCCAAACACAAATATCTACAGTCTAGGGCCAGACCTGAACCTCCCTGAATCCTGAGGCAGGGTTGGCTCTAAATGCCTGGCTACAAACTTTCCTTTACTGTTTTGGTTCTGGGCAGAATCTGAAAACTGGAAGGGAACCAGAGGCCAGAAATTGTGACAATTATAGAATCATAGAAATGTATGGGCTGAAAGGGACCTCGAGAAGTCATCTAGTCCAGCGTTCCCCCCCGACCAAGTAAACCTAGACCGTCCCTGATAGGTGTCTGTCTAACCTATGATGTTGGGGATTCCACAATCTCCCTTGGAAGCCTATTCCAGATCTTAGCTATCCTTATAGTTGGAACGTTTTTTCCTAATAGCTAACCTAAATTTCCCTTACTGCAAATTAAGCTGATTATTTTTTGTCCTACCTTCAAAGGACATGGAGAACAATTGATGTTGTCCTCTTTATAACACCCCTTAACATGTTCAAAGACTATCAGCCCTCCCCTCCCCCGGTCTTCTTTTCTCAGGCTAAACATGCCCAGTTTTTTTAATCTTTCATTATAGGTCAGGTGTTCTAAACCTTTTATCGCTTTTGTTGCTCTCTGACTCTCTCTGGTTTGTTCACAGCTTTCTTAAAGTGTGGTGCCCAAACCTGTACACAGTACTGTCATGGAGCAGAGGATGAGTGGGCGTTGCTGATATTTATTTACCAGTTCATATCTTGGGACGGGGTGGGGTCTTTATGTAAGAACATAAGAATTCCTTACTGGGTCAGATCAATGGTCCTTCTAGGCCAGTATCCAGTCTCTGACAATGGCCAATACCAGAGTTTCAGGAGGTGTTTACAGAACAAGGTAGCTGGAGTGATCCACCCCATCTTCCCCTCCCAGCTTCTTGCAGTCAGAGGTTTAGAGTTGCATCCCTGACTATCTTGTCTAGTAGCCATTATCCTCCATGACTTAGCTAGTTCTTTCTTTAACCCAGTGATACTTTTGGTCTTCACAATGTCCCATGGTTCTGAGTTCCATGGACTGACTGTGCATTGTGTGAAAAAGTACTTCAACCTGCTGCCTATTAATTTTATCAGGTGACCCCTGGTTTTTGTATTGTGGGAAAGGGTCAATCACATTTCTCTAGTCACTTTTTCCAGACTATTCATGGTTTTGTGTATCTTAGGGTACGTCTATACTTACCGGCTGCTTCGGCGGCAAGCAATCGATCTTCTGGGATCGATTTATCGCAACTTGTCTAGACGCAATAAATCGAACCCGGAAGTGCTCGCCGTCGACGCCAGTAATCCTACTCCACGAAAGGAGTAGGCGGAGTCGACAGGGGAGCCTGCCTGCCACGTGTGGACCCGCGGTAAGTACCTTTTAGTTCGAACTAAGATACTTTGACTTCAGCTACGTTATTCACGTAGCTGAAGTTGCGTATCTTAGTTTGAATTGGGGGGTTAGTGTAGACCAGCCCTTAGTATCAGGAAGTTCTCAAACTAGTCAGTGTAATTGTGTGTTTTTTATCACTGTTACCATACTCCTTCCTTTTGCAAAGTCATTGGCATTAATCCAGATTTTCACTGGGGTAACCAAGACAGACTCTGGCCCATAATAGTGCCTGTGAAGCAAATCTATTTTGGTACTGGTTGTCCAAGAGAAAACAGAGTCAGCTATTTAAACAAGGGTGTTTAGGAGTGTCAATTAAGACCTATAGCAGGAGTCTCAAACTCAAATTACCATGAGGGCCGCATAAGGACTAGTGCATTGGCCCGAGGGCTGCATCACTGACCCTGCCCCCTCGCTGCCCCGACCCCACTCCACCCCTTCCATTAGGCTCCGCCCCTTCTCCGCCTCCTCCCCAGTGCACATGGCTTCCCGCTCCTCCCCCCTCCCTCCCAGAAACCGCAAAGCTCTTCCCATCTGGCCCACGGAGCTCTTCCCTGCGGCAGGAACTGCCTGGGGGTAAAAAAAAAAAAAAAAAAAATTAAAAACAAAACAAAACTGGGGAGGGGGGTGGCACGCGGGGAGCCCGGCGGGCCGCAGGGAAGAGCTCCGCGGGCCTCATGCGGGCCGCGTGTTTGAGACCCCTGACCTATAGACTTGCAATATCCCAGAACTGTGGATCAGATTGTCCACAAAATATCTCCTACTGGAGGAAGGGAGATACTGCTTTTCTAACCAGTTTAAACATGTCAGCCTGATCTATAGTAGAGAAAATTGCCCAATTTTAAAAATTCTAGCCACTTTTCAAACCACCTGGAACTGAAGTTAGATCAGAGCAGAAGGGTGATCCAATGGTTAGGGTACTAGCTGGAGATTTGGGAGACCTGGGTTTAATTCCTTGCTCTGTCACAGACTTCCCATGTGACCGTGGGCAAGTCACTTAACCTCTCTGGGCCTTAGTTTTCCCCAGCCATAAACCAGGCATAATGGCACTTCTTACCTTCATGTTGGACTCATAGCTAGTCTATATAATAATGTATTCTTATGACAGTTTCCTCCCCAACTTCAGTAGACTAACACCACTATAAAACGGGAGCATGGCAATGGCAAATCGGACTCGTTGTTGGACTTTCTTCTCTAGTTTACTGCATACAAAGGACTCCCATTTAAATCATTGTAAGGGGGTGGCACGCAGGCCTGAAGAATCAGGCTAGGAACAGCAATACTGGATCAGCCCCACTGGTCTTATGTGTCCAGTCTATTGCACAGAAAGACCAATATACCCTTGGGACTCTTTGTCCCATTTGTAGATGTTTTGGCAGTGCTGGCTATCTTTCCCTAGAGTGAGCCAAAACCCTTCATCCTCATCCTGCCACCTTCCTCCACTCCTTTTTAATTTGTTTTCCTTTTTATGGTCTTTAGGTGGGGAGGAAGAGTGCCCACTGAAGCACCTCTAACACCGCAAATAAAACAAACCGCTCTGACAGATGTGCATGGTGGAATGGCTGCATTGTGAAGCAAGGGTCCTCTCTGCCCAATTTGTTTCACCTGCTCTTGTGTTGGACACCTGTTGCATGTTGGCAATGCACTTGTTTGATGTATGAGAGCAATGCAGGTTCAGAACTAGCTGGGTGAAACCTGTTTATCTCGTGTTAAAGGGGAAAATATTGTTGCTTGTCATGAACGCAGCTGGAGAGAAACATTCCTAAATAGACGCACAGAAGTGCAATGGGATGGGGACCTTTCATGAGCGTGGAGTCGACCAGCATTTTCGCATGGTTTATAGCAGGGGTCGGCAACCTTTCAGAAGTGCTGTGCCGAGTCTTCATTTATTCACTCTAATTTAAGGATTCGCGTGCCAGTAATACACGTTAACGTTTTTAGAAGGTCTCTCTCTATAGGTCTATATTATATAACTAAACTATTGTTGTATGTAAAGTATATAAGGTTTTTAAAATGTTTAAGAAACTTAGTTTAAAATTAAATTAAAATGCAGATCTTCTCAGTTTAGTGAGAGTTTTTTCCAATGTCTGGCATGTATTTGGATACTTTAAGCTGCATACAGGCTTCTGAGTGATCAGTTGTTAACCGGCTCAGAGAGGGACAGAGGACAGATTTCATGTGTGAAAATACCTGTTCACACAGGTATGTGGATTCAAATGCTGAAAGCGTTGCAAACGCAATTTTCTTCAAACTGTTAGATGTCACTGGCAGGGACGTCCAGTAGGTCAGAATAGAGGCCCCATGATCTCTCTCGGTAGCTTCAAGTGCACTCCGCAGATCTCCAAACTTTGATGCCCACAATTCTGAGCTTTTTAACTGAATGAGCTGCATTTCGAAATCTTCAGCACCCACTCACTGAAATATAGACAAATCCAAGTCGCTTTCGTTGAACTTTTCAGGTTTAATTAGAAAAGAAAGCATTGGGACAAATCGCTGGAAATCTTGAAATCTGTCAAAATTCTGATTCCAGTTCTTGCATGTACATTCCAATCTCATCGACACTGACAGTGCAACATGTCTATAGGTCTTCTATGTGTTGGAAGTAGCAGAAAGTCGAAGTTCAAATATTCTGAGAAAAAACTGCTAGTTTTACAGCAAATGCTTTCCCGGCTTCATAAAGATCCAGAACCATTTGCCCTGCACCCTGGAGACAGAGGTTGCGTTCGTTTAGGTGAGTGGTGATGCCAGTTAGAAACATGAGCTTACACAGCCATTTGTCATCATCTGGCCGACTCTTTTCATGAAAAAAAAAATCCCATTTTTAGACCCGCTCATGAGATTTTGGCCACTTTATAACTGGACCTGGAAGAAGCACACCTACTGATTTTTGGATCTGTTTTTGATTCTTAACCATGGAGCAAATTCATATCCCACCTGTCAAAAAACACAGAAAGCGAGATACATATTTTTCCTGTGGTGGTCTCTTTTCACAATTTTTAGTGTCTCTTTTTTTTCTCTTCATGTTCATCCCCGTATATTTAAATAAGGCACCCAGTTTACTGTTCCACCATTTTAGTTTTGGGGAGGATGTTTTCTCCATTCTACTAGACACTGTTATGTTTATTGTCCTGCCACCATCATAAAAACTGTTCCACAAAGCTAGAGGTTTTATAAAATGCCAAAGGCTGTTGGGCTGTCCAGTCCATAAATACCTTTTAGAAAATAACAGATCTTCCAACTAGGTCTATATAATTATCGTCTCTATTTCTCTTACTCCTACTCTTCATCTAACAATTATGGCACCACAACAAAATTCATGGCATATTTTCCACCTCATTTGATAATCATCATGCCACTCACAAAGTACTTGACTCTGCCACCCTTTCTCATAGTCGCTTCCTACTCTGAAAGGAGTCGCATTGATTTCCCAGTGTTTTCTGTTTGGAAATAAGGATGAAATTCAATTTCTTCTTGCATAAAAGCCTCTTAATGTCAAACTTTTTTTATTCTCTTTAGCAAGAGGAGTAAACTGCTCAGGACATTGAAATGCCGGTCAACCTATTGATGAAATGTAAAGGCTGGGCAATAAATTGTGATGAAATTTGCCCAGTGCTCTAATCAGTGAAAGATTTAAACATTCAGATGTAATAAAAACAAGGTGACTAGAAGCTGCCATTGCTGAAAGCCGGCAGAAGAGAGGCTTACTGGCATATGCTAGTACAGGTCTGTCGCATCTTATGCCGGGGTTACGTTCTGCGCTGAGCGCGTAAAGCGAAAAACCGCGTATGTTGAGATTCCATTGAGTTGAATGGCAGACGGAATTGCCCGCAGTACCGATGCCGTTTTAAAATGGTTATTTTTCTCTTTTTTCTGTTTTTGGCGACCACGCAAAGCTGAATTCACACATGTTAAATGCACCTAAGATACGACTCGCCTGTAAAAGAATAAACAAGTGGAATCTCTCATTTTCTCTCAGCTAATATCAGGACAACTGCACCTCAAGGCAGGATCAACAGTGCAATCTTCTGACCGAAAGAAAGATGAGTTCATAGGTCAATCAATATTTGTTCTAAGATATGAAGAATAGCCTGTGCAGTTGGCAGTAGTGCAATGAGTTACTAGCACTTGTATAGTTTAGCTTATTTAAAGAATTTAAAAAGAATTGTGGAAAGTCATATGTTGTGGGAGAGGAGGCGATGTGTTGTGTTTCCAGATTGTTGTCGTTCTCTGATGCCCTCTGGCTCCCCATGTCAGTGACACAAAAAATTCCTGATTTACCATTCAGAGTGTGGGTTTTTCAAATCTCGGTATCCAATAGTCCAGCCAAATCAAAAGTGGTATGGCCTTGGAGGGAAACTACTGGTATGGAAAGTTCTAGCAAAGAAGACAACCCCAGGCACACACAGGGCAGGTGTCCTTGAATGGTATGTGCCCCATTTGCCCAAAATGTAACCTAAAGACCAAATGTTGCCCATTGCTGACCTCATCTTGAGTTATGAAGCATGACTTACAAGTCTTGGCATACAGTCTTTGTTCTTGAGCTAAGCGAGAGTCTATTTGAGTCAAGAGAGACTACTTCATGCTGGGACCTGTAGTCTTTAGGGCTGCAACTCCACACTCAAGAGGAGAGCATGAAATCTGCTCTTTAACAGGAACATTTGGTGCACGTGTCAGCTCCTATGTCAAGTTGGGCAAAAACTGGGAACCGTGCCCCTACATTAGTAGTTGTGCCATTAAACTTTCACTAAATTCTGTGGGAGTAACGGACTCAGAATTAGGCCCTTGCCTGGGACAAGGAGAAGTCTGGTGGCTGCCAGTACACAGTGTGCGTGTGGTTTTTGACAGAAAGGATGAAAGGGGTTTTAAAGAGAGGAGATGTATTTGAATACAAGGCCAGTCAATAAGTAGTATTGGTGAGTGCCTCTCTCTACCCGGCATCGCTGATATTCAGCTTTGGAAACCAGATCTAGGAGATTTCAAATTAAAACAAAACAAAAAAGAGAGTGAAGAAAACACTCTCTTCCCTGTAATTCAGCATATTGCCTGGAAAATCTATGTTTTACATCTGGTCATCATAGAAATCAATGGGCATCCCTTGTGGCCCATAGAAACAGATTGCTGGAAACAGGACGCTGTCTTGGAAAGAGGAAAGTGTATGTGCCTCCTCTTGGGTAAAACTCAGGCAGTATAAGTGATGTGGCAGGAGAGCTTTTAGGGATCAGACATGGAGTCAAGTCAGAGTCTGAGTGATTTGGTTAGTGAGGCGAGACATGAGAGCAAAATCCTTTCAGATGAGCTGTCAGACAGCTGATATTCACTTACTGTAGTGGGCTCCACAGAATGTATTGGGCTCTAAAGACAAGTATGATACAGGAACGAGGAGCTCCATCTGTCCCACTGTCTGTATTACTGGCTTGATGGTGATGGATATAGAGGACCCAACTCTCCCTTCACTTCTGCCTAAAACTTTACCTAGTGTGCGCTCCAGTAACTGAATGAAGTCCCTTAGTTTTCTTGTTGGTCTCCTTGATGTTGAAGGGGCTGAACTGAGCAGAGCAATTCTTGCTAATCTGTGAGCGCGTGACGTAATTACTGCCTTTTTTTACGTCAGTCTTCACTAAATGGGAATTGTGACCTGGTACTTAAAAGAATTAATATTAACAAGGGAGAAGGGTCTCGGGCCAGACTAGGGAAAGAACAGATTAAAGAATACTTAGATGTATTCAAGTTAGCTGGGCCAGATGATACTTGCCCTAGAGTACTTAAGGAAGTAGCTGAAGCAATCTCTGAACCATCAGCAATCATCTTTGCTAATCATGGAGGATGGGCAAGGTGCCAGAGAAGTGGAGAAGGGCAAACAATGTAACTGTTGTCAAAAAGGGGCAAAAGGAAGACCTGGGGGATTATTGACCAGTCAGCCTAACTTCAATACCTGGAAAAATACTGAAACCAATTATTAAACCATCAGTCTGTTCAAACCTGGAGGTGATAAGTAATAGGTAACTTTGCTTTATGCCGGCTGGTGACTGAGTAACCCGGCCATTGACAGAACAGAAATGCAGGTGCCAAACTGAAGTCAGAACTGCTGAAGCGATCACAGTGATTTAAGTGGGGGCCCCACCAGGAGATGATGGGGTGGTCCTGGTCAGAGGTGCCATTAACTAGGGGACTGTGGCAATTTATATGGCCCTTCTGAGCGCCTCACAATCTTTAAGGTATTTCTCCTCACAACACCCATATGAATAGGGTAGAGCAGTGTGCTTATTCCCATTTTACAGATGGGGAATTGAGGCACAGAGCATGAGTGACTTGTTCAAGGTCTCTCAAGAAGTGTGGAGCAATGCAAGGACTTGAACCCAGATCTCACAAGTTAATATCCTAACCATGATACAATTCTTCCTCTCAACAGGGAAAGCTCCTTCCCATGGCAGTATCCGCTGCTGGAGCTGCGGTGTAGCACCCAGTGGAATTTAATGCTGCCCTCCCCGATGTAAATTCTTGAGAGAAAAGGGGTGCAGTGGAAACTGTACTTGTCATCCTCTAGTTTGAATCCCTTCACCCCATCCTGTGAGCAGTGGCACCTGCTGGTACAGGGAGGTGAAACTTGCAGTTCTGTACTGTGCGGTTGAATCTGGCCTACTGTAAGTGGCCCGTGATGTGAAATCGCTAACAGGTGGCAAAACTGGACAGAATTTGGATATGGAAAAATTTTTTAGGGCTAAATTTTTCCCTTGGGTTCATGCACACAGATTCCAAGATTCCATTTATTTCAATGGGAGTCGTGTGCATGCTCGCAAAGGAAGAACACGGCTTTAGTTATTCAGACAGATGAATTCCTTGCTTACAATAAAGAGTAAGCAAGAACTTGGACAACACGCTACATTTACATGAAATATCCGCGCTGCACTCTTAATGACAGTGCTGGGATTTTAATGTCGATAGGGGGGAGAATACTGTATCCAATTTAAATTACAATAGGGCCAGCCTGGTGGCTTGACAGCAGTTCTGCTTGCTGTAGTCTGGAAGATCCAAGCTTTGTAAATGAGTTTGGTTGCTTCCCTCCCTGGGTTTTGGAAATCTAAGTACAAGTGGGGGAAGGATGATGAGTTGTGCTATTTAAGCTGGCCAGAGCCTTTCACCCCAGTCTGTCTGGGTAGCAAAATAACTTCACAACCACTGTCTCATGAGGGGAAGGGGTTAAAGAAATGAGGATGTGCCTCAGGTATAGATGGGAAGAGAGCAGGCGTCCCCATCAACAAAAACAAAGTTCAATCGATACAAGAAAAAAGTAGCGAGAGGGAGGGAGTGAAAGTATTGAAGAGGTGACTCTCTAGCAGGAAACAACTACAGGACTAACCACTACTGGCCTCATTCATCTCTCACTCATGCTGGTGTAAATCCAAAGTAAACCCATGGAAGTCACTGGAGTTACACCAGAGTAAAACCAGTGTACATGAGATTAGACTATAACATGACCGTAAAGCTACATTTTTATGTATGTTCTTAGCCTAGTATAAATTAACAAGGGGGAGGAAGTGGTTTCAGAAAGCTATGGAAGTGATAATGGACAACCTAGAGGCAACTTGAATGGATCAGTGAAATGTATATTGTTTCTCTAAGGGCCCGAAAGAGCAGAAAATATCCTGCTGCTTCTTATCTGAGCAGGCACTGAGAGGCTGTGAATTCTGGCTCTGCTGCAATATGATTTACTCAGCACAAAGCTACAGCCCCAGACCGAACAAACCAATACTGACCTACACAGAAGACAGCGGTACTGCTGCCTTGAGGTCATGTAAATATTAGTTCTCTGGCTCCCATGGTCTGCTGCTCCTGGTTTTCAGACTTTTAAACTCCTCGCTGCTGCAGCAGCAAAATGCTTCAACTCTAGGCTTAGGCCTTTTCCCATCATTCGTTTCTGTTTCTGTGTCTAACTCCACTGCGCGGCTGCCGTATACACGGAGTTAAGATGAGACTTTCACGGGTGCAGATTATTCCTCCACTGGCTCTTGCAGCGTTTCGTAGCCTTTCCTCTGAAGAAGACAGTACTGGCCACTGTTAGCGATATGATACTGGACTAGATGGCCCACAGGTCTGATCCAGAATGGAGGTTCCTGTGTTCATTTGCTGCCAGACTACATATAGACTTCTTGGCAGGGGGAGCAGCATTACTTAAAATAAAATGGAAATGACAGGAGTAACTGCTCCATTCTTACCATGACCCGTTTTTAAAGGGAATAAACAGATCTGGCTGTGCCTAGCCCTTTTCTTGCTCATATTTCCAGAAGGAAGCTGTCAACCAAGGAAAACGGCAGTCGTTTTGCTCAACAGCCGCTTTAAAACCCAGTTCAGCCAGGTACATAAGCACATGCCAAACTTTAAGCCTGTGAATAGTCCTATTGGCTTCAGTGGAACGACACTCGCGTATAAGTGCCTTGCTGAATCAGAGTCTACATTTCTTCCCCAGGTTCTTGCCATGTGATCAGTTGAGGAAGAATTGCGCAGGAGGACTTTTAACGACACTCAGTGGAATCTTCCTATTGCCTACCCAAAAGCTGATTTGTCGGATGTAGAGTCGTTACGGAAGATTGAATTAAGGTACTTCACAGCTGCAAGAGAATGTTCCCTATTAACACACATCCTTAGAGTAAGGATTAGTCCAGGAGGCCATAAACTTTCCATGAGGCAGGAGTCAGAGGCAAATCCTGCTGGGTTAGGCCTTTGAGGATTCCCTTATTATAAATATAAAAAACACTACTGTATTTTCCTGAGTACGGGTGCAGCATCAGGGTCTGAAGGGGCATTGCTCTTGGCTGTAGTGTAAAACACGTGTATAGACAGCACTTTGAAGCTGCAGCCTGGGCTCTGAAGCCTGTGGAGGGGGTAGATGTCCGAGCCTGAACTCTAGCCTGGCCTGCCACTTCAAACCCTTTAAAGCCTGACTCAGTGGAGTCCCAGAAACATCAATCTTCATGCTAACAAAGACCATAAATGGCAGTGCTTCCCCTTTTCAGAGACAGCCCTCCAGGAGTGGGAAAGGAACGGGCACTGAGGATGGTTCTCCCTGCACAGGAAACAATGCTGCTTTCGAAAGGAGCAGGAAAGATAAGAAAAATACAATTAAAACATTGCTGTCCCTTCAAGACAAATGCAACAAGTAGAGTAATTTGGGGTCTGTCTGCACTGCAAAATATGCTCAGGGTTAGTAGAACTTAATTGAGCAGACTCTGGCTTTGTTAACCTAGGAGCAGCCTTCGTAACCTGGGGTTAGGAATTGTTGAACCATGGGTCCCAGTCTGAGGTTCCAGTATATGTGCCGCACTATGCAGGCCTGAGTCCAACCACCCATATCCAACAGTTTGTAGCACACCCCACCCCTCCCAAATGTGGCTGCTTTGGTCTCTTGTTTGTGGCGCAGAAAACTTGACTGTCCATCAAACTTGGCTCTCCAGAGGACAAAGAAAGTTGGCCCACGGGGTACTTTTGGCAGACTCCCAGAGCACAAGTCTAGTGGGGCTGTATCTACACTGCAGAGCAATAGAGTTTGAATGCTGAGTCTCTGCTTGACTCAGGTTTGGACCTTCCACCTGGGAGCCTGCGTCCAAGCTTTGGGTTAGCCTAATTTGTGTGTAGACCGAAGTGGTGGGTTAGAGTTGAGCCTGAGTTTAAACCCTAGGCTTACATTGAAATGTAGACATACCCAAAGTCTATTCTACAGCTTTCTATTGTAGTTTGCAGTGCTGTTGTAGCCAGGTTGGTCCCAGGATATTAGAGAGAGAAGGTGGATAAGGTAAAATCTTTTATTGGACCAATTTCTATTGCATAGCTCAAGTGTGTCTCTTTCACCAACAGAATGTGGTCCAGTGAAAGATATTACCTCACCTACCTTCTTTTTCTACAGCTTCTAGGCAGAATTATGGAAATCTCATTTCATTTTTTCAAAACTACTTTTAGGTTGTCATTTTCTCCCTTCTACTTGCTTTCTTGTTATCCTGGTGTCTAATTCTACGGCTCCTACCCACTAAAATAACCCTTTGATGTCAATGAATCTATTCATGTAACAGTCATGTGATCACCCACTAGGGGTGTAATATGTGCCTTGAGGAAAATGACAGCCATAAGAGTTCAGAGTATTTGGGAGAATGGGACTCATCACAGCCTGATAATAAACCATTTGCAATTATTAGAAATCTGCTTGTGGAAGTTTTGTAAAAAGTCAGCATCATAGGGTACGTCTATACTTACCTCTGGGTTCGGCGGTAAGCAATCGATCTTCTGGGATTGATTTATCGCGTCTTGTCTAGACGCGATAAATCGATCCCGGAAGTGCTCGCCGTCGACACCGGTACTCCTGCTCCGCGAGAGGAGTACGCGGAGTCATAGTTCGAACTAAGATACTTCGACTTCAGCTACGTTATTCACGTAGCTGAAGTTGCGTATCTTAGTTCGAACTGGGGCGTTAGTGTGGACCAGCCTTTAGTCTCTACGCAGAGCTCAAGCTTAAAGCATTTTATTTGCTACTTTGGGCTGTTTTCTTGCTTCAAAAACATAAGGGGACTATCAGGTATTTAAAGTGCACCCCTAAGCCGTTGATGTTCAGCCTAGTGATTATGAAGCACCATTCAAGCGCCCAACATTATTTCAAGTTATATTTTGCCCCAAGTCAAACCACAACAGGATATCTTGCTGTACTGTGTATATGATCCAATGGAACTTCAAGTCTTCATACAAATATATTCCTAAAACAAAAGTTGGCAAATAAGACAATAGAAAAGTTAACTATTAAATACTCTATTAGACAATTATAATATATTACCACTTTCTAAAGGTCAAAATCTGCTTGCCTCATTCCTTTCACTTCACTAGGACTGTTGGTGTGAATAAGAGGCACAAACGTGGCTCATTAATGTATATGGGGTTAAATTCACACATTGACTGAAACTGATGTTACAGCAGGGATCAGTTTGGCCCTAAAGAGCAGATTCTTAACTGGCATAATCAGCGTTTCTCTGTTAATGTCAATGGAGATAAGTCATCTAAGGATCTGGCCCTAAATCATTAGTTTTCATTGAGTCTGATCCAAGCCTATTTGAAATCAATTGAAAGATTCCCACTGAATTAATGGGCTTTGAATCAGGCCCTACATTTAATTATCTACAGCCACAATTTTTATGAGCATAAGTAGGTGTATTTATATGTATTTTGTAAGTGTTTCTAAGATAAGTGCATCTTTGTAGGTTACTAAAGTTGCAGGCTAGCTACCAAATGAAAAGCCCAATTCCCTAGGGATACTTAAAAAAATATTTCCAGAAACAGGAAAGAAGCGGTACTGTATTATATAAATCCCTAGCTGCTCGATTCACAGCTGCAAGGAAAAACAATATTTTTAATACCATAGAGTTTATTCTACTTTATTATATAACAATACAATGGAAAGCAAGATCCCACTTTTCCCTACTGTGTAGGTAATATTTCTCTGATTAATTTCTTGATAGAGACAGCAGTGCAAATGGAAAAGATAAAACTTGGACAGTTGTACAGTATTTTATGCTTTTATTGTCATCACAGTGGTTTGAGAACAAGAATGAAAATTAGGTATTAAAACCTAATAATTTACATCCTTATAGGGGCTGATGGAGAGTTAGAGGTAAATTGGTTTTCCAGAGTGACATCAGTTCTGTCTGCCTGCTTTTGAAAGGCCAGTTATGTGAACTTTGCAATACTTCTTTCCCATCACTGTAATAATTTTGGGTCAGGAGGATCCTAGTCAGTGTCTTTTGCATCCAAGAACTCCTTTTTGTCTTCCCCTGTACCATCTTCTGAGACACCTCTCTGCTTAGGTTTTGGTTCACCTGAATGCTGCTGGAATACCCAAGGCAGTATGGGATAGCCCACAGCCTTGTCGTGTGCAGTGTTTGTAGAGTACTCTGTTTAGACTGTATTCACATATGTAGGCCTCAATCCTGCAATCAGCTCTTTTAGCATAGACAACTGCACCTTTGCAGAAGGCATTGAAACCAATAGGGCTCCTACAAGTATGGCTGTCGTCCCATTTTCTGGGTGCCTCCCCTGTTTTCTTCTGCTGCATTTTTGACTCTTCCTCCTTCCTCACTCGCTACCCTTACTCCATGGTATGTACGCTCTCCCGAGCACAGCTGGCAGCTTAGGCTGAAAACCAGATCACTCACTCAGGGACATGAGTGGAGGTGGCAAGCTGTTTCTCTTGTTAGCTTCCCCCAGGCGGTTCTTCTCTATGTCTCATCTATGCACATGACCATCCCAACCTTTGTCACCAGCTCCCTCACTTCCTCTCAGCTCCTTCCCATGCAATTATTGCTGTTGAGATTTCTGAGAACTCGCAACGGTGGCTCTTCAGGAGCCATCTATACAGTGGCTACGTCTACACTTGGAGCTGGGGATGTCATTCCCAGCTTGAGTAGGCACACTTGTGCTAGCTCTCATTGAGCTAGCACACTAAAAATAGTGGTGTAGCCAGGTGGCCCGGGCGAGCTGCCCCGAGTCTGGACAGGTTTGTATAAAGGGCAGCTAGCCCATGCTGCTGCTCACCAGTGCCCATGCAACCACGGCTATGCTACTATTGTTAGAATGCTAGTTTGATGACAGCTAGTGCGAGAATGTGTGTGTCAGCTGGGAATCACACCCCTAGCTCCAAGCATAGACATAACCAATTGGTGCACAATACACATATAGTATGATATATTCAACAGGGTCAAGTTTGCTTCCTTTCAGATGCCCCCAGTCTCCCGTCCCTTTAACCAGGGATACTATTCCAATGACCATCCTATTTAATTTAATGACTGACCCAGTTACTGCTGATATTCTGGGTAACTATTCCGATTAATTTATTGAGAGAAATGTCACTGAAACCCTATGCAGTGCTTTGAAAATGTAAGGGTTGAAATCTTTAATACTGCAGTGGCTGTTTTGGCCACAGTATATGTGGGTTTCCGATGATCCTCTAGGCTTTTCCTGCAACCTGGTATAATGCATGTTGCTTTTATTGACATTTTATGCAAACACCAAAGCTTTGTGAAAATTACATTAATAGTCCAGTTTGACTTAAAATGGTCCAGAGAATTTTTTCAATACACTGGTAGTTTCACATATAAAAACACGTTTTCTTCAATATTAATTAGATCGTATTATGGATAAAAATGCCTGACTGATCTTTTTGCTCAAAATAATTTTTTATATTTAGATTAGGTTTAATGGTATCTGAAAGCCTTTTTCTGAGAACTGGATGGTCTTTAGGAAAATGAAGGAAAATGTATAAAAAGAAGAAACGAACTGTAGGACATGTTTGTTGCAATATCTAAAATTATATGGAATTTGGTTGGTTTCAATTTTCCTTTACAAATGCAAAACTTAGCTCAGATTCACTAAGGGATTCACAAACGTTTCATGTGACCCTAAGCAGCATAGGGTTTTGTATGAAAACCATATCATGATTTTGAGGCAAAGTCTGGAGAAAATTAGTAGTTTCACCTAAGCTTTATTTTGGGAGTCTATGGGTGCTCCATATTCAAAGCAAAATTCCAGGGAGTGTAATCATGTAGACTAAAACTGGACAAAATGGTTTAGCACAGCAGTACTACCACAGTGGGACTTTATCTATAAAATTGCAGCCTGCAACTTTGTGGCCCAGATCATGCCCCTGAAGAACAACAGTGAAAATGCTGAGAGCTCTTTGAGATCCTTAACTACAGCATTAGAAACCTATTGCTGTCATAAATAGGGGTTGAGGTTGGAGTGGCCTTCATACCCATATTTGACTGAAGTAACATCCATTGGCTGTCAAGTATCAGAGGGGTAGCCGTGTTAGTCTGGATCTGTAGAAGCGACAAAGGGTCCTGTGGCACCTTATAGACTAACAGAGGTATTGGAGCATAAGCTTTCGTGGGTGAATACCCACTTCTTCATAATACCCACTTCTTTTGCATGCATCTGAAGAAGTGGGTATTCACCCATGAAAGCTTATGCTCCAATACGTCTGTTAGTTTATAAGGTGCCACAGGACTCTTTGTCGATCCATTGGCTGCTAAGTGATGTTGCAGGAATGGAATGCATGGTCCCAATTCAGGACAGCACTTAGGTATGTGCTTTACTTTTAAGTGCTGTTGTGAAAAGAGACAATTTCCTTAATCTTGGCCTCTGTTTGTAAATCAAGGACATGACGAACAGCCTAAATTCCCTATTTCATGTGAAAATCATGGAACAGCTTCACAAGAACTGGACATAATTCAACATATAATTGATTTGGACCAAGGGTACAATCTGCCACTTGCAGAAGTTTATGGAACTGTTCTTTAATTCTTACTGCAAGGGGGAAGGTCAGGTCACATCATCAATTTTTGTCTATTGATATAGAACAGTCAGGTTTCTTGGTGTTTCCTTACAGGAAAAATCTGTGCTCGTTATAATCTTTGTTCATTCTCTTCAAGAACACCTTAATTGGAGTACGGTTATTTTCATTACCACATTGGACAGCAGCTGAGTCTGAATCCAGCTATAGGTTAACTTAACAGGCTTTCCTGACTAGAAATTTGATTTCCACCACTGTCCATTATAAAAGGCTCTTTGGATTTCTGTGTGTTGGCAGTGGTATAGACCCTCACCCCAACTGAGGAAACAAAGGCTGACTGAGACTGATGTGTGGTTTGGGGATTCAGATGTACCTATATGTCCTGTCTCTCTCTCCTTGGAAGTTTTGAAAGACTTGGCTTTGTTGAGGGCGGATGGCATGAAACAACCATACAATAGTAGTTTTCTTAAAAAACAAAATGCATTCAAAATAGAGAGAAACTCAGATTAAAACAACAAGGGTTGCATAACATACCTGTGATGGGGTTTACAAGCCCCACACAAAACACAGGCAGGAAGGGGCTAAGAACCCTCCCAGTCTGCATGTAAATTAGGAAAGACAGACCCGCAACTGCTGTAGCTAATGAGGGCAAGCCCAAGTATAAAGAGGGTGGAACAGGAAAAGAGGGGCAGAAGGGACTGAGATAGCAAGGGAGCAACACTTGCTGCCAGAGGAGCTAGCACCAGACTGCCTGGGAGAGAGTCATAATCTCCTGGAAGCACAAGGGAGCTAGCTGGAGATGGAAGCCCTGATGACCAAGGGATTTTTGATTCATTTATTGCTTATGGACTCTGCCTTTTTTTCTGGTTGATTTGATTTAAGCCACTGCTGTTTGGGTCCAGGATCAACCCAGACCACTTGAGCTGGGACTTTGCATGAGGCAGTGTCCATCTCTGCTGACAATATCTCATCTGAATGCTTTGTAAAATACCAGTGCGGCAGATTCTGCTTAGCTTGGCTACAGACAAGAAAGAACAATCTCACAGGTGTAGAAAGCAGCTCTCTTCTCTGACCTCCCCTCATCACACAGACAGTCTGTCTCTGCTGTGTCCCGAGAGCTCCCAATCTGCTTATTAACCCCTCATATATCAGGGCAACATCCCTTCTAAAACAATTTTCTGATGATAAAACACACCCCAGAGGTTAGTGAGCAGTTGCCTTCACTGGTAGATTGTTTAGGGAGGGGAGGAAAGTTTTTTAGTTGTGATTAATGGCTGCTTTTCAAATAATTAACTACTGAAACCAAGATCACACATTTCATCTGTTTCCAGTTAATCCAAATCTCTCTAAATTTTAAATAAAATTTCCTTGCTTTGTAACTTAACTAGCGATGTTGTACCCTCATCTGAAGTTGTGTGTTCAGTTTTAATTCACTTCAAGGAAGGAGGTGACTTCAAAAAGGACTGGAACAGAGCAGTGGATGGGTATTGTCAGACTTACTGCTGGGCTTCAGTGAGATTGCTTGCATGCTCAAACTCAGATGTTTGCATGAACAGAGAGCTATTTAGGCATCTCAGTGGCTCAAGTGTCAATGCCCAATTTATGAACCCAGCCACAGCATGCGCAAGAATCTCATGGTTTTGAAAATCTAATTCTAAAAAAGCTAGTCTAATATATTTTTATTATGGGGTTAATTCAAATTACCACAGAGCAAAGAGAGAGGGTAAAACTCAAGTCATTAATTAATAAGAATAATAATGAAGATTAATGTTATGTGTTTTTAATGGAACTATTAGAATGCTAACTAGAAAGAACAGTCTTGCCCTTTGTGAAAGAAGACCCAAATTGTGGACAGCAACCCATGTGCACTAACCTGCCCTGAAGGAGGTATGAGACAAGGGGAAGGGAATAAAACTAGAACCAAGAAAAATGCAATACATCTAACTTTGTATACGAAATATCAGTGCCAGATAAAGTTCTTTCCTAAAGCTGCATCAATCAAAGCATACCCAGAAATGTATCCATTCATCTTGGGGGAACTAAAGAAAATGATCTGAAAATATTTTTCCCCTGAAGCAGACCTCAGTAACTTATTTAACTGTCTAGTTTGGTATTTCTAGAAATATTACTGTCTTTGAGAGCTCTGTAATAATTCTGTACCAGGCTAACTCTCTGCACCATATTATTCTGTCTCTCTAAATTAATTGCTTTTCAGTTCACAGGTTCTGCTGTGGGTAGTAATCATTTTCAGCACAACATGGAGAAATTTCTGGCAATTACACTATTTAATGATTGGTTAGAGATAAATACACGATACAGAAAGTATGAGGAGAAACATACAGTATTGTAAACCTGGATTCTGTTCGTGGCACAGCATCTGACATGCTGTGTGTGTCCTTTGGGTAAATCATGCTATCCCTCTGTTGCCCCACACACGCTCTGTCTCTCTTGTCTAGTTAGGCCATATCTGCACTACAAAATTATGTCGGTCCAACTTACATTGGCATACGGCCACCACAGTTACAAAATCGCACTTGTGCGCACACTTGGCTCTTTGTGCCGGTGGTGCACATCCTCACCTTGTATCCTTGCATCGATTGTATTGCCAGTGTGGAGCATTGTGGGACGGCTCCTGAAAGGCAGTAACAGTCGATGTAAGCAACACGGTGCCTACACTGAGTCGATCTAATTACATCGACGGTGATGCTACGTCGCTTGGGGAGGCGATGTTACCAAATCCGTGTAGAGCGGAACTTATGTCGGCAGGCGCCAAATTTAAGTGAAGACACTTGCACAGCTAGGTTGGCACAAGGCCGCTTACGTTGACCTCACCCAGTAATGTAGACCAGGCCGTAGACTGTAAACTCTGTAGGGAAGGAACTGTCACTTACAGTGACTGTACAGTACCTCACACAATAGAGCCGTGATCTTGGTAGGGGACTCTACTGCATATTTTATTACATGCATCAAGACAAACAAAACATTTCCAAAATCAGTTTTCCAGAATAGTCTATATGCCAACCTTATCCATTCCAAGTAGTCCCTATCTCCTGGTCCTCTGTAATCTCTAGGCCTCAAAATCCTGGCTTTGATGGGTTTTGCCTGAGTCCTGCAAACATCTACATGTGTGGAAGCAATGGGATTACTCACGGTAGTAACGTTAAGCAAGCGCATAAGTGCTTTAAGTACTGAGTCCTTAATCTGAGACGGTAACTGCCATTGAGCTAAGTGTATGACTATCGATAACAGACTATGAGGCTTAATTAAATGGGAGTCTATAGCTCGTCCCCTAAAACTGTACGTAACCACCTAAATAAGAGACTTCAGTAAGTGTGCTGCATCTCTGAAAATCAGGCCACTTACTGGGGAGTCTAAACATGGTGATGGATTGCATATCACTCCCCCATCCATTCGCTGTGATGCTGCAACCCTCCAGGAAGTCCAGCAAATTGAGGAAAACCATGAAGGGCACCAATCCTTAGGTCTTGTCTGTTTGCTGGATCAGAAAGGAGGCCCTCAACCATAAACTAGTTATGTGTCCCAACATCCTTTCTTTGTCTGCTTTGTCTAGAGAATCCCATTTGAACCTTTGAAGAGCCCGTGAATAGGAAATCTGTCAGACAGTGGGTCTCCTGTCCAGGGTGAGGGTGAAGCTTCAAAGGGCTGATAACTGGAGGAATTACATTAGCACAATCCTTCCTCCAAGAGAAGTTACATACAATGTCACAATAACACAATTTCATTTTTAATACAATGGACCCCAAAGGTATTAAAGTTAATTCAGTAAGATTTAATTTAATTCAGTAAGATTTGTCCATCATATTGCAGGAAATTGTAGGCAACTTAGTGTCCCACTAAGTGGGACACTAAGTTTCCTACAAGGCTACTTTTATTCACTGTGGGGAAATTTCACCTTAGGTGCGAGGCTTTCTGAACTAAGTTCTACCACATTAGCACTATGCTTAAGGCTGCAGGTGAAGCCATTTACAGGGGTTCCTCCTCACAGCATGCCAGAAGGCCTTTCTCAATCAGCATTACCCTCGTAGACTCTGTTATTCTCTCATTCTGCATTCTTTCACACAGTATCAAGTGTCCTAGATGAGTGTAGAAGGCTTGCTGTCTAGGAGTGTTCCTAAAGATTTGAGTCTGAGCTGCACTGATGGAGACATTTCTAGCTTCTCCATCAGGCCTATACTCTGTAGCATTGAGGCTGTGGAAGCCTCAGAGGCTCCATGGCCAGAAATCACACTTTTTGTAGCCTTTCGGAGTGAGTTTGCAGTATGGTTTGAAGGAAACTCACCATGCAACTCCTGTTAAGTTGCGCTGCTAATTTCACTGCCGTGAAAGTGAACCGGCCATCGAATCAGAGGTAATGATCACCTACCAATAACAGATTAAACAAGAGCCTGGCCTTTTACTTTGCAATGTTGAGTTCTGGTTTTAGAGGGGATGGTTCTGTATGGCTGCTGCTCCAAATGGCAGAACGGAGGACATGGATATACTGGAGAATAGCAACGACTCAGTTTAAATAAGACAAAGAAGGGGGAAAAAGTGAAGCGTAAATAATTAGTCTGTGTTTTTACAATATGCGTGGCTTAACTGCTGATGTGTATGCTGCCTCTGCTAGCTGCAGAACAGGGAAATGAAGTCAAAGTTATCCCTTACAAATTGACAGGAATTGTTATGCAAAGAGAAGAAATATGTCTCAGAGGAGTGTATCTTTTAGGAGGAGAAACCATGGCAGAGCTATGATTTATATGGTATCAAAAATCCTGTAGCATCAGTGGCTTATGAAGAGGTACATTTTTCCACATTTCTGACTCTATTGTTTAAAATTGCAACCTTAACATTATCTTAGCGGTGGGTTTGATATACACACTTTGTTTCTAAAGATTAATTCCAAATGTTACGTTCGTGAGAGTTACTTCACCTTCTAGAAGATGATTACCTGGAAAAGGTTGGAGCAGGGAGAGGAGCTGAAAGAAAAGCTAGTCCAGCGGAGTGAGAGTTCTCTCCCTGCATGAGCCCAGTCTCTCAGCCTGCATCACTCTTGTGTGCAAAAGTTTCTTTTTAATTAGTTTACAGGCTAAATTTTTACTATCTCACAATAGGGTTTAAAAAAAAGAAGAGAGAAACTGAAATTTTAATGTTAAAACTAAAGGATTTCATATCTCTCTCTCTCTCTCTCTCTCTCTCTCTCTCTCTCCTAACTGTTAAATTGGATGTTTAATTGAAGGCTAGGGTTTATTCCTTCTAGTTTGGTCAGAGGAGTTGGTCTTCAGTTCTGGAACAGACGTGAGAAGCAGATCACTGAACTGGGTCCAAATAAAAACCTGGATCTGCAAATTCTTAACTAAACACACAAGTGAAAATCAAAAATGGTGATGGGGTGTGTGAGAGAAGGTAGGGGGGGAAATATCGTGCAGTTGATGGAAAAAATAGGCCTGGTAAATCCTGACTGAAGCCCTGGGAGCAGACCTTATTTTCATGCATAAGCAGCAGCAAAGTGTGTGCAGCTATGTAAGTTAGGGGTAAAATTAACCCAAGCACAGAAAAGCTGCACAAATCTATTTAAGTCATGTCAATTTCCTTCCTCTTGATCTTCAGTCATTAATTAGCTCTTCAGAACAAGGACTATGTGGCAAACATCTCAGGATTCCTGATTGGATGAGAAACAGCAACTGAATTTGTTTGACATCATGGTCATGCAAAGAGCAGAATTCCCGTGAATTTCAGTGCTATTCACAGTAAGTGCTGAGGTATGTGTACACCTGCGAACTGGACCATACCTACAAAGTCTATTTTTTAGGTGTACCAGACTTGACCATGTCCCCAAAGCATTAATTTGAATGAACAGGTGAAATCAATAGGTAAGGAAGAATATCTAAGTCAAACACACTTATTACATGTATGTGTTTAGTGAGATTGACCAACAGTGTTTACATATTTTAGTAACACTTCTCTCATTTAAAAATATTTTATTGATGCTGGAATGTAAGAGACTTCAATAATGCAAAACAGTAGTGCTCTTGCATACATACATGCATACATACAAGTGTTCTCAGTACATCTTAGTAGATTTATATACATTTTTCTAGTTCAGGTGAAGTTACAAGCCAATATAAAACACTCACATTTTTATAGTGCACAATACCCGTTTTCTTTTTCCTAAAGGGACTTGGTATATAACACAGCTAAATAAAGCAGAAATTATTTTCCCTCACTATAATTTTTATTTCTTTCCTTTCCCCTTTTCTTCCCCCACCCTCCAATTGTTTTATCCTCTGATTCAAAGTCACTGAAGGTAATGGAAAGACTCCCATTTATTTCAATGGGTTTGGTATTAGACCTTTATTTTATTTGATCCCGGTTTTACTGAAGTCAAGTGGTCCTTTTGACACTGACTTAAATAGGAGTAAGATAAGGCCTTTTGTCTGCTTTTGATCTCTTTCATTTCCTTCCTTCTCCCATTTTACCTTTGTTATTACTTTATTTTTGCCTTTATTTCTTTTTATTCCTCTTTTCAACTTTCCTCCTTGTTCCACTCCTTCGGATGTTCTATATTATTCACTGTATTTCTTCCTCCCTCCCCCGCTTCTAGCATCCCATGATGGCAATAAATGCTGAATTGCCTGCCAGTTGTCTACTTATTATTGTCCTGAATGCATGTAATGTGGAAGCAAAGTGGAATTCCTGATTTTTGTTGCATTATACGCTACTATTAAGTGTATAAACTATCCCAGAATGATTACCATTACAGATTATTTTCCATGTGTTCTTTGCAAAGGAAAATCTTGCTTCTCGGATGCACCAGTGAATAGAAAGTACAAATACAGCTGATTTTGGATACTGAAGCCGTGTTCAAGATTTGATATTAACATACTAATTTGACAGAGCTGGCTAAAGGCTTAGCTAATTAAAGAACATGTCTAGATTTCCTTCATAGAAGCCAGAATGCTTACTGAAGAAAAACATGTATCTCAGTATACACACTGTGACGGGGCAAGGCCAGAGGGCTATAGGAGAGTGGTAAGGAACCAGTATGTTAGCCCCAGGCTAAACAAATCCCTGATACCTTATGGCAGTTGCTCCAGGTTAATCAAGACACCTGGGGCCAATTAAGAACTTTCCAGAAGGCAGGGAGGTTGATAGAGACACTTGCAGCCAATCAGGGGCTGGCTGAAACTAGTCAAAAGCCTCCCAGTGAGTCAGTGAGGGGCGCATGTCAGGAGCTGTGGAAGGAGGTTGTGTGTGAGGAGCTGGGAGCAAGAGGCACTAGGAGCTGAGAGTAAGAGGGCGTACTGCTGGAAGATCCTGTGGTGAGGCTAAAGAAGGTGTTGGGAGGAGTCCATGGGGAAGTAGCCCAGGGAGTTGTAGCTGTCGTGCAGTTGTTCCAGGAGGCACTCTAAACAGCTGCAATCCACAGGGCCCTGGGCTGGAGCCCGGAGTAGCGGGCAGGCCCAGGTTCCCCCCAAAACTCCCAACTCCTGATCAGACACAAGAGGAGTTAACCTGGACTGTGGATTCTACCAGAGGGGAAGATCTCTGAGGCAAGCAGAATCCGCCAATAAGCGCAGGACCCACCGAGGTAGAGGAGGAACTTTGTCACAACACGTTGTATTTATAAGGCATACTCACAAGGTGTCAGAACTAAGATCATTTTAGTTCTGGCGTATCTTACCTTTTGCATACTCAACTTTTTGAAATCTTAATAATTTTTAACATACTTTTGCGTGGTGTTTCCTAAGTTCATTTCAAATGAAAAAATCACAAATATTCTGTCACATGCCACGATTCACTAGATAGCTTGAGAACATCGGTTGTGTTCTATTCCTGGCTCTGGGAGTGGAGTGTGGTTCAGTTGTTGGAGAAGAATAATTATCAGTAGTGACAGTTAGGATTGCAGGGGGCTATTTTTTTTATAATGATGCTTTGTGTTTATATAAAGCTGACTCATTGGCAGGTCTGAATCACTTTAAAGGTGGGTGTACAGGAGAAGTTCCATTTTATAGACAGGGTAGCCACGTACGTCAATTTGGCATATTTTGTTTGGACGAGGGGACGAAACTTGAGTCTGTCATATTACCCATTGTAACCTTCAAATTGTTGTTCTTCTCCTACAACCAACCTAACATTAAGTTTGTGTCCATGCTAAATCTCAGGGGGTTCAAACTTCAGCTCATTGCCCTTTTGATTTTGTGTAAAAAATTTTTACAAAGAAAAAATGGATACTTTTTTTCCCCCCTCATTCTTACCTTAATTGAAAATGTCAAAAGAGATTTTGCTCGATCTTTCTAAGGAGTTTAAAAAACAAAACACCCCACCTTTGGGCAAGTATAGTCAGTGTTAGCCCACAAAGGGAATACTTTGGAAAGTTATGAGGTGTATGACAGTTGTGTTATGGACATAAGGATGTTATGAATATTTATTCTATCTGTTACTATTATTTATTCTATATATTGTTAGGGCACCCATCACCATAGAATTATAGAACTGGAAGGGACCTCGAGAGGTCATCTAGTCCAGCCCCCTGCACTCAAGGCAGGACTAAGTATTATAGGAAGGACTGGGAACCCTTTAGGACTAGAGCAACCAAGAAACAGCTCTTCCCTCCCTCAGTCAGAATTGCTTTCTTAAATAGATTAAATCCAGATCGTGACTGTCCGTATGACCATTTCCTAATGATTCAACAGCTCTGGGGCAGGCTAGCTATCAGGCCTAAAGATGGCAACGCCAGGGCTCAGGTCGGTGGCTCCCTTCAAAGAGCCAAATCCCTAGACAAGGACTGTCCATTGAATGTCCCGTCCACTGTAATTATAATTGTAAAATGACACTGCTGGGCCTGGGTCTTTGCCAGTAGTGCAGCCAGGTCCGGAGCGCAGGGGGAGGGCACTATAAACGGCGCCTCCCCCTGTACTCACCTGGCGGCGCTCCGGGTCTTCGGCGGCACTTCAGCGGCGCGCTCCGGGTCTTTGGTGGTACCCAGCGCCAAAATGCCGCCAAAGACCCGGAGCGCCGCTGGGTGAGTGCAAGAAGGGGCGCTTAAAAAGAAGCGGTGCTTTTTTTTAGTGCTGCTAAAAAAAGGCACCGCTTCTGCTCAAGGGGGAGCGGCTGCTCCCCCTGCTTCCCCCCCCCCCCGGCTACGCTACTGGTCTTTGCTGCAGTTATAAAAACATGTACAGACAAACTGCTATAAATGGTTATTTTTCATTAGGAGTCATGTGCCGTACTGCAGTCTCACTTGTGTAAAATACTTGCAGAATATTCCTACCCAATTATGGAAGGAGCTATTTCAGCAGGAAGCGGGACCTACATAAGTAATATATTATTGATTTGACATTAAGCTCAGGCGCTTATGAAACGCAAACCACCTTCTGAACCAACTATAAGAACACATGTCATTATAACAAAGTTATTGTATTAAGTCTTCAGGACTTTTGACTGCAACTTACTGTATTGTAAGTAAAAAGAGAGGGTTTTTTGTAGGGGATGACTGAGTGTGAATACTTTTTATGAGCGTTTGGAAACTTTCAATGACTATTTTAGATGTGAGGTCCATACAAAAATGAATGGTAGTGATGGCTTTAATTTTCACACCTTACCACTAGAGAGAGTTAAAAATGTCTTCCCCCTCCCTCTGGAAAAATTGAATTTGTTGGTGGAAATATAAAGATCAAAAAACTTTCACCAAAAACCAAAACGTTTTGGGTCTGGGGACATTGTTTTGTTGAATGAAAAACTGAATTTTTTCACAGAAAGCAGACACTTTTCACAAAAATAAATTTAAAAATCACAAACCACTTTTGATGGAAAATCTTTTCCTGGCCCTACCTAGCATTTTGACTTCAGTTATTCATGTAGTATAACGGAGGAGCAACATTTTGGGGAGAGGAGGATCACAGATGATTTCATTTTCCCCTGCACACTTGTGAAGGCTCTACATTGCAGCAACTGTCCTCCCCCAACCCGGCAGCAACACTTAACATACCTACCCGAATGGAATGACAAAGAGCAGTGGAAAGCTATCCCTCCTGCTGAGGGCTGACAGCGATGACCCCACTTCGCTTACCGTCTCTATCCAATCAGGAGCAAGAGATCAAGCGTGACGCTCAACACTTGACCAATGGAGAGTGAGGTCATCTTGTCCTTGATTTGTAACTGATGCTGGGTGGAACATATGATCTCTCAAAACATTGTTTAGCATGGAAACAATCCTACAGGTGAAGCTATTGCTGCAAGATAGGTGTGCCACACCTCTGTACTTACAGGCATTTGATGCACATTATCTGTCATTGAAATCATCACCCAGAAAATCCTATTCACCCATGGACTAGATTCTCAGCTGGTGTACATTGAAGTCCGAGGAGCTCAACTGATGTACACTGGTTGAGAATCTGGCCCCAGGTTTTTGCGAAAAATGTTAACTATATGTCTGGTATCCCACACTCAGCAGAAAACGTCGCTTTTACAAAATGGTGTATTCTAATTGCATTCCAGAGTAAATCAGATAGCTTTGCAGGAACCAGGGCCGGCTCCAGGCACCAGCCTACCAAGCACGTGCTTGGGGCGGCACCTGGAGGGGGGTGGCACTCTAGTTTTTTTTGTAAATTAAAAAAACAAAAACAAAAAACAACCTTATCTTCCTCTGGCACCCCGGCTGGGGGGGAGCGGGGCGGCAGGCGTGCTCCGCTCCCCACCGGGGCAGCGGGGCAGCAGGCGTGCTCTGCTCGGCAGCGGGGCAGCAGGCGTGCTCCGCTCCCCACCGGCGCCCCGGCCGGGGCAGTGGGGCGGCAGGCGTTCCGCGCTCCCCACTGGCAGGGGGAGCGGGGCGGCGGGCATGCCGCCCTCCCCGCTGGCCCCCCCCCCCGGCGTTTTGGCGGGGCAGCGTTGTTGGGGGTGGGCGGGGGGTGTTGGCCGGTGTTGGGGGGGGCGGCGCTTGTGGTTTTGTTTTTTTTTTTACTTGGGGTGGCCAAAAAGCTAGGGCCGGCCCTGGCAGGAACATCAACGCTTGCATAGAAATATCGATCTACCAGCCACCTCTCTCTTTATTCAGCTATTATGTGCATGGTCTAGAAAAGTGTATGCTCACCAAACAAGGTTTCTAGCACAAAATGGAATTTAAAGATTGTATTTTGATATTACAGCATTGCTTTAGGGAAAAGCTACATTCTTAGAATTTCTATATCCGCACCTAAGTACAGTGATTACCAGGCCTGTCTGATTTTTTTTTTTTTAAATCCTCTTATAGTTGCCATTACTCATTTTCAAGCGTGCAATGAATAATGAAGCAGATAAATCAAACTCCTAATGGGAAGTGATCATTCACTCTGAGATCGCCCTCTGAAGATCCTTCGACATGACCTTATCCCAGAGACAGCTTTATATACTTTTATGAATCCAAGCAAGCATGGACCTTGGAGGCTTTTGGAGTACTGTGGTGGGATTTATTTTGTTAGGCCCATGACTGCATAATGACAATATGGGGACTTTAGGACATAGGTTGCCCTTCTGTTGAGCTAAGGATTAAGATCTGTTCAGTGATGGATTTGTAAAATCCAGATTATTGCCCCACTCCAGTTGGCATGTGAGCAAATCTGCTTTAAATCGAGTGCTACCAGGAAGGCTGGAGGCTACGTGGTTGTTCTCTGCATTGCAATGTTGTAAACCCCACGTTTTGATTCTCCCCTGAGTCTTAATTCCTTGATCCTGTAGGGGCTGAACGAGTTCATGCTGGGTATTGACAACCACCCCTTGAGCTGATTTGGGAATGGCATTGATTTGGTGGTGGTATATCCCTCCGACTCCCGAAATGGAATCACCCAATGGTGACTTCTTTCCATCCTCTCCTCCCAACTGAAATCCAAATGCTACTTTTCCAGCGGCGGCTGAATTATATCGTATTCTCCTCGGAACGACTCCACTCATCCATTGTCATTTACGAGAATTGGACGTTGCTTTGGGAGCATTGTCCCCTTGTCACGGGTCTTCAGATTATGCACACTTTGGCTTTTCCCCCTTGGACAGTTCTAGACACTCTGTAAGCCGATTTCACCAGCCTCTCCCTGGACAGCAGTAACTTGCTATTGGCAGGCATCTGCATTTGGGTGTGACATAATGCTATTCCTACAACAAAATCCACTGTTACATCTACCATTTAGATTTTAGTTAAAGACTTCAGAGACTTTTAACTAAAGAGCCCAGAATCAAACAGGTACGTCTTCACTACCCGCCGGATCTGCAGGTAGCGATCGATCTATCGGGGATCAATTTATCGCATCTCGTCTAGACGCGATAAATCGATCCCCGAACGCGCTCCCCGTCGACTCCGGAACTCCACCTCGGTGAGAGGCAGAAGCGGAGTCGATGTGGGAGCGGCAGCGATCGACTCACCACCGTCCTCACGGCCAGGTAAGTCAATCTACGATACGCCGACTTCAGCTACACTATTCATGTAGCTGAAGTTGCGTATCGTAGGTCAACCCCCCCTCTAGTGTAGACCAAGGCTGTAGCATATTATATCAGAATTACAGGTTACATATGAAGTTTATTTACTTGATTTAAAAGCCTATGTAGATTGAGAGTCTAGGAATTGCATCAAGGTATAAGGTGCCTGTAAGCTGTCACATTAAGAATATACTGGAAAACCCTCCCTGTAAGGTTGGCTAATAGTAAGTCATGTTTCTGTCAATCATAAAATATTGTGCAAAGTAATAATTCATTGATAAGTACACATGGGCTATTTTTTAGTTGTGTGAATTACGCCAGCAGAGTTCAGTTTACAATTCATGGAAGCCTTTCCCCATAGTTTATCGGGCATATGCAATGATAACACTGTTCTGGCCTCCCGAGATCTCAGTTATGAAGTCATTTTGTATAGAACTGCTTGCCCCTTGTCCCCTGGGTATGTTCACTCTGTAATATAAAACTATCACAGGTGGTACAAATTAATAATTCATCTTAATTTCAGATTTTTTGTACTCACCAAAGAGGGCAATATTTTTCTTTTCAAAGGAGAAAATGTGTTTCTAATATAGCATTTGTAGAGAAGTCAGAGGGGAAATCCATGCTGACAGCAAATAATAAAACTTAGTGGCATTCAAAATGTTAGTTTGTGATATCGCTGGCATCTACAAGAAGTGCAATTCATAGATAAGAGAGTTTAAAACCCATTATTAATTAGGATCTAGTGCAAAGTTGCTGTCCAAGGGCTCGATTCTCTGATGCCTTAGTCATTTACACCTGTGAAAACTGGTTTAATACACTCCCATTTGCATCAACATACAGTGTGAGGTAGTGGAGAATCTGTCCCTAAGGCCTTAATGTATCAAGCCAGCCTTAGGGAAGCTTCCACTGTAGTTAGAGGGCTGGATCCACAGTTGTGGCCATGCTATGCTCAGGCACAGGACAATGGTAGCTTTATTATAATGTATTATTTGTCCTGGGGTAGCACCCACGAGCCCTAGTCATGGATTAGGACCCCCAGTGTGCTAGGCGCTGTACATTCACCGAACAAAAAACTGTCCCTGCTCCAATTTAGAATCTGTCCCTTAGAATTTAGAATCCAAGTATAAGATATAAAAGACAACAGGGGGCTGCAGACAGACAGACTGACAGGGAAGCACAAGTAAACAATTAGACAATGCCGGTCAACATAAGTGCAACAGCTGCCTAACCAGTGTCAGATATTTTTATAGGCATCGCAGCAAAGGAGAGATTTTAGGAGGGGGTTGAAAGGGAACAGTGAGTGAGGTACTGATTATAGGCTGTTCTTCCCATGCATGATGGACAGTGTGTGAGAAGGCATATAAGTGCTTTTTGAAAATCTAACAAGTAGGTAGTGAGGACTGGCAGAGTGGAGACAGAAGGTGATATCTCCATTGTGTATGGGATGTGATTTATGGCACCTTTTACTGAGGTTGCACATTCTTAAGCGCCTAAGTCACTTTTGAAAATGGAAACTAGGCTCCTAAGTCATTCCAATGCTTCTGAAAATTTTCCCTCTGACCTTTTTTCTTTGAATCCCCTGCTTTAGTAGGGAAGATACTGTCACGGAGTGTGGGGGAGTCCGGCCCTGCACCCCTCTTCCCCGGATTCACTGGGAGTCTCAGCCAGCCAGTAGAACAGAAGGTTTATTAGAGATGCCAGGAACACAGTCCAAACAGAGCTTGTCAGTACAACCAGGACCCCTCAGCCGGGCCCTTCCGGGGGGCAGGGAGCTTAGACCCCAGCTCGGGGCTCCCTGCATTTCACCCCACAGCTCCAAACGGAGGCAGGGAGGCCAGACCCTGTCTGCCTCTCCACCCCTCCTCTCCAGCCAGTTCCAAACTGAAACTCTCCAGGCCCTCCTCCCCCTTTGTCTCCTTCCCGGGCCAGGAGGTCACCTGATCCCTTTGTTCCAACACCTTCATCTCTCACCTTTGCAGGGGAGGGGCCGGGGCCATCTGTTGCCAGGAGACAGGGCCATTCTCTGTGTCCAGGCCTCTGCCCACCCCTGCCTTCTAGGGCTTTGTAACAATCATGCACCGTTGTCCCACCACCTAGATACTCAAGCACTGCATAGGGGAAACTGAGGCACCCACACAGTACTAAGGGAAACCTTAACAACAGTCCTAGTTCGTCACAGATACTATCAGTACGAATTATTGTTAGAACATGCTAAATGTACTGCCATGCTAAATAATATTATAAATTTGCCACAGAACTTTAGAAATGGGTGCTATATTTTACTGTGTAGCACAGTGTGAGCATCAGAGATGAGGACTTATCTGTAGATGATATAGATGGGAAGTTAAAATAGTCAGATGTGAAGATGTACTAGACCAGGGGTCTCAAACACTTGGCCCTCATGCGGCCCGTGGAGCTTTTCCCTGCGGCCCGCCGGGATCCCCGCGCCCCCCCCCTGCCCTCCCCAATTTTTTTTTTTAAACTCCCAGGCAGTTCCCGCTGCCAGACAGCTGTTCTGGCGGCGGGAACTGCCTGGGGGTTTAAAAAAAAAAATGGAGGGCACGGGGAGCCTGGTGGGCTGCAGGGAAGAGCTCCGCAGGCCGCATGGGAAGAGCTTCGTGGTTTCTGGGAGGGAGGGGGGAGGAGCTGGAAGCTGTGCGCACAGGGGAGGAGGCGGAGAAGGGGTGGTGAAGGGGCAGGGCATAATGGAAGGGGTGGAGTGGGGACAGGGCCAGGGGCAGCGAGGGGGCGGGGTCAGTGATGCGGTCCTTGGGCCAATGCACTAGTCCTCATGCAGCCCTCGTGGTAATTTGAGTTTGAGATCCCTTTACTAGACCATGTGTGTGTAATCATGGTTTCCACAAGGCTAATGAGTTCATTTTAGAAAAGTGAAATATGGCCTAATGCTGATTAATATCTTGTCATATCCTTCTACAGCCAGTGTTCTTTCTGCTTCAAAAGGAGTAAGGAGAATACGATATTCATGAAGGACATACCTTCTTTGTAATAGCAAAAAGAAAAGTAATCAAACCTTACATTGCTAAATGAGATCACAACATGTTTTCCAAAGCAGTACTGAGTGAGATTTAGTGATGTCAATGTATTCTGTCTTTGGTGCGGTTCAGTCCATAATGCAATGATAACCGACTACAGTGATCTTTCAGAGATGGAGGGGCCTGATTCCCATTTACACTAAGGCCACCGTACACTGCTCCAATCTTAATGCAAGTAATGTAATTTATAACTGCTTTAATGTCCCTTTACACTGCCGGAGTGGTGTAAAATCACCTTCATGTCTATGAGAATCAGGCCTGTTACCTCTTCTGAGTCTCCCAATGCACTGAATTAACAGGCAAAAACGAGACGTGAAATAATTAAGAAGCTATCAGGCATTTGGGTCTATAAACTATCAGCCTATTAAATGTCTTAGTCATTTATTCACTTTCTTTTAGCTATCACTCCCCAAGGAATAGGTCACTGCCCTATACCTATTAATTATTACGTTGAATACAGACTGGAGACCCTGAAGAGCTAAACCAATGGAAATATCATCATAAAAGTTACTGGCAGATTTTCCTGTCTTCAAAAGGTTTTTGTGTCTGGGGAAAATGCCTCCTCTTTTTTAGGCAATGTGTGAGCTAAATTTGAAAACTTCTCATGTTATTTGTGCATCTAAATGCTGTGTAGTGAACACTCAAACCAGGGACTGCGAGAATGTAAGTAGACTTTCCATCACTAATTGATATGCATGACCAGCATACTGCTAAAATAAGGGAGTTGGGGTAAGCAGAGAGGGACCAAGGGTTACCAGGTGCTACTGAAAGTACTTAACCCCTCAATGAACTCAATGAGATTTTGTGCAAGATTGGGCCCAGAGTGAATAGATCTCCCTTAATGAAAATGAATGGGGGGAGGGATAGCTCAGTGGTTTGAGCATTGGCGTACTAAACCCAGAGTTGTGAGTTCAATCCTTGAGGGGGCCATTTAGGGATCTAGAACAAAAATCTGTCAGGGACAGTACTTGGTCCTGCTGTGAAGGCAGGGGACTGGACTCAACTCAATGACTTTCAAGGTCCCTTCCAGTTCTATAAGATAGGTATATCTCCATATATTTAAAAATCATATGAGCAGTTTTTATGATAATCAGGTAGGTAAATTTAGAAAAATGAAAGACCCGTCAACATTTTTAGTGACAACATACACTATAGAGTAAGGGGTCAATCAGATTATCTGTGTTCTTAATCTATGTGGCTTTAGGTGCTGGGATATCTCTAGTTAGAAAGGACGTTGAAGAGGGAAAGGAATTCCTTAATGGTTATGGTACCTTATGTAAGAACTAGATTTAGACAGATCTGCATTTCGGAGCTGTGTGTGGAGAACATTTCAAAAGTCAAACTCTCTAGAGGAACTATAGCTTGCTAGTAAAATAGTTTATTTCATGGTCTTTTTAAAACCGCAAACTTGTTTCAAACAACAATAGGTTGTTGGAGGAACAAGTCAATATACAGAGATATCTAAATATCGATCTATTTATGGAGTAGCATTAGCAAACCTTTTATAATAAAATGAATGTTAAGATTGACCCAGATTTTTAAAACAGAGTTTATTGTAGGAATTCTTTGGGATAAGGCTAATTTACTTTTGGAGATTGACAATCCTGGTTGGCATTTTTGGAGGCTCCTTAACAGAAAGGATACAAAGTTAATGTGGAATCAATCCACCGTGATCATTAAAATGAGTGTGTATTGCTCGGGCTAAAGAGGGTAATAAAGCATATGCTGGTATTTATTTTTGTCTGTCTATATTAAAATCTGAGTGGATTTATGGGCAAATAATCATTACTTTTGTTGGAGCATTGTGAAAATGCAGAGTTCTATGAAGGACAGAGCAGCAAGGACAACTATAGGATGTTTTGTGTTTTACTTTGCCAAATGACAACATGACCTACTATGGAATTTTGGTTCCTACATTCCCCAGGTTAAAGTTATACAGCGCACCGAAGGTCAGACAGTTGATTAAAACACTGCGGAAGAGAGAATATTTTGGAGAAAAGGCTCTTATCAGGGTAGTTCATAATTTTTTAGTCCTACTTTTCTGTCTTTTTCATTAGAAGCGTCAGTGTTTTTACACCTCTTGGCCACTGTTAATGCTTTAAAATCTTTGTTTTGGTTGCAAAGTCATATCTGAACACAAGCAATATGTAAATATGCCTTTATGCGTTATATTTGTGCATAGCAAACTTTTAAAAAACACACGATGACTGGATTGCAGCTGCCATCTATTACTGGCTCCATCTGAAAAATAATTCTCGGTGATTTCATTATGTATGTTTGTTTGTGTTTCAGTAGTTCCTAGAGGCTCTAATGAAGATCAGGGCTTCACTATGCTAGCTGCTGTAGAAACACAAGTAAGAACAGCAAGGGCAAGGATACTATTTCCATGCAAATTTCTTTGGTAATAAGGAACAAGAGAAGAGCAATACAGAAAATACATGTTCTATAAACCAAATTGCTTCTTCCAGGAAAATGTTTCCAAGTTTTTCATGAGCTGTCAGAAAATCTTAATTTCTTTTCCCTTTTCCTCCCCGGATGTTGTATCCAGGCTCTTGGTATTTTTTTTTACCCATAATGACAAAGCAAATGATGTCAACCAGGTTTCCGTCATTTTGGCTCTTCTATGGGCTTTGCATGCTAACGTTTTGCCCAGGGACCTTTCTGGGATCACTAATTTGATTTTAGTCCTGAAATAGCACTTGCAGAAAAGATCTTTTTAAAGCACTAGGGCACTGCTCCTACATGTATCTGTGTCCATTTGTGGCTTCCTAAAACCCCATGGGAGGACATAACGAATGCATACCTTTATAGCTCATGTAACATCGTTGAGAAGAGTGCCTTTGTCTTCTATTTTTGTATCCTCTAGAAAGACAGGAAGAATTTACATTACAAATAACTAGTTTGTGGTTAGCCCTCTTACATTCCTCCCCACATGTAAAAAGATGATAAACCTACATAATAGGCAGCGAACGCCCAGAGATATATTGACATAACACAGTTAAAATCAATGAAAAGGCAGTTGAAATGGGAAAATGTCTGCACCTCTGCTCAAAGCCAATGTCCGTTGTTCAGTTGCACATGTGTGCATTAAATTGTTATGGTTTGACTATCAGTGGGTCCTGTGAATGCTTTGAGGATCTGTTAGTGTAAAAAATAAATCTCTGACATCCCCTCATTATTATAAAAGAAGGTGTAAGTTTATTTACAAATATATGTGGTGGGAGTTCTCAGAGACCTGAATTAATGTAAAAAATTCAAAATATTCAAAATCAAAATATTCAAATTGTCAGTTAAATTTGCTTCCAGGCCCCCTTTGTGTTAATCTTCTGTGAATATTTGTGTAAAAGATTGGGTGAAGATTAAGCCTTGAATGCTGGGCATTTTGTCTCTCTGGATCACTATTTTCTATTAAAAAGTGGGGGTGGGAGTGGGGCTTCAGGCTAATTATGATACCAAGGTTCTTGGAAAGTTGCTGCTACGGGTCCTGATACAAAGCCTATTAAAGTCATTATCATTGACTTCAATGGGCTTTGGCTCAGGTGACTGACTTAAAGCGAATGCTATTCTAAAGGAAATGCAATAAATTGCAATGAATGGGAAAATATCCCCTTTTGGAACCATGTGTTGTTCTTGGGGGTAATAAAGTGTATTGCGATTGGCTCAATAAAATTTACCCAGAAAGAAAATCTTGTGCACTGGGCATACAGGCTGATGAGTCACTTTTCAGTATTCATTCCTAAGCTACAGCCAAAGTGACCTTGCCAGAGCAAAGCATGAGATGCTTCAAAACATGTGCTTCTGAAATTGTTCTAATCTCTTTCAGTTCATAGAGATGTCAGGTCAGCAAACATAATTGCAGAGGAAAACGATGTGCTGTGCCTTGTTATAGATAGTAAGTACCATACTATTGTTGAACAAAAGAGCAACCTTTTCTTTAAATAGGTCATGATACATTCTCAAGGAGTCCATGTTCTGTTTCACTTGCCTACGCTTTGAGTCCTGTTATGAGATCTGACAACTGATTAAATTGGACGTTCTCAAACTTTTTCCAGGGTGTGGACCATGTCCCAATGAAGAGATTATTTTATGGACAGCTACTCTCCCATCCATGATTGTATAACAACTACAGCAAAAGGATTATCTGGAAAAACAATGTTAGGAGAGTATGTATTTGAGCTCCCTTTAGTGAAATGAATGGCTATCTATAGAAACAGCTAGAAGACCAAGCACCAGGTGACCTACCAGCTTTCCAAAAGCCATCATTAAGTGTTCTGCAAACCACAACCTGTCCACAGACCACACCTTGCAAACTGTTGGGCTAAAATCTATTATAAAACATATCAGTCTCTTCTAAATTGTAGAAGCCCATATCTGCCAGAGATCTATATTGTACAGTATCTCTTATGCTATTTGTTTATGTATCCTAAAAGTATGCTTATGACTTGCAGCTATTTTCAAAGAATGGCCATGCAGCATTGTCATGAGAAAGGCTGGGTATACCTGTAGCTGTACTACTTGGATCTTAACTGATCTTTCCAGCTACAAGGAATTGTGCCAACGTGGGTTGGAGATCTCCAAGACATGCGTAAGGGCATGTCTACATAGCAAAAGAGAAACCCGCAGCTGGCCCACGCCAGCTGACTTGGGCTTATGGGGCTTGGGCTGCGGGACTGTTTTACTGCTGCGTAGACTTCCTGGCTCAGGCAAGAACCCAAGTTTTGGGACCCTCGCACTTCTCAGGGTCAACCCAGCAGGGAAATAACCCCACAGCCCAAACCCCATGAGCCTGAGTCAGCTGGCACAAGCCAGTCACAGGTATCTAGCTGCTTTGTAGGCATACCCATGATGCTGTAGATGACACTCTTCTCTTTGTGTTGGCCAGATTCTGTCCCCCTACTCACTTTGTGTAGTACCTGATTATGTGAGTAGTGCTATGGGTGAAGAAGGGTACCACTGATCATAAGAAAGAGTGGCAGAATCTGGTCTCAAATTAATACTGAACAAATGCACCACCCTGGTGTTAAGGGGTGCTGTGCTTCAGAAGGTTTGTTCTTCTGGCTGAAGTTTAAAAGCAAGGTCTTGACCAGCTGTGGTCTTTTAAAAACCTAGAGCAGTTACTATCAGAGTTTGGAGAGGACTCAGCCTGGCTAGTTAGTTAGTGTTGACCTAAGTACTGTCTGCAGTGGCAATTGGATAGAATATATATTTTGCTTGCTTGCTTTTCCTTTTTCTGGATGCTGTTAGATATCCCCAGAAATGACTGCATTTAAGTGACTAGCAAAGTGATTCCTCGGCATAGTTTCTGTATGTTTTCTAAATTTTGAATTCCTTTGAGACGGAAGGCCCAGTATAAATATATTGGTATTTATTGAGACTAAAACCAGTACAACTGTTTCCCATTAGGTGAATGACCAATATTTATTAAATTTGTAGTCTGTTTAATTTCTGAGTATATACTGAGTAAACCCAAAGATTAAAGCAATAGCCCTAGTAGGCAATTAGGTTTATTGCTACTGGAGGAAGTAGCTAAATGAGAAGTCAGATGTAGAATGAAATAACAATCAGACATTCATCAGAGGCTAATTTTTTATAGCGGTGACTCATCCTTTCACAGTGAACCAGCACCATCTAAAGGGTAATGTCTCAGAGCCTGTGTCAAATGACTCGGGCTTATGGGGCAGGTTCTGCAGGGCTAAAAATAGGCATGTAAATGTTCAACCTTGGTATGAAGCCAGGGCTTTGAGATCCTCCTCCCCCACCTGCTGGGTTTTAGAGCCCAGACTCTAGCCTGAATCCGAACGTCTACACTGCTGTGTTCAGCTCCGCAGCACCAGCCCTATAGCTCGAATCAGTTGACCAAATCTCTGAGACTTGCTGTCATAGGTTTTTTGGGTTTTTTTTGGCTGCATAGACATACCCTCATGTATATTCGCAGTTTATCTGGAGAAGCTAGTATTAATACCAAGGGAAACAGATTCACATCCATGTTGTTCTATGATGTCTTCAAAGAATAAAGATCCCGATATTGCAATGTGATTCCAGCAGTTTACTATGTTCGTTCATTCATGTTTTAGAACATTCAATCAGACTGTCGGAACCTTCGAAGAACTCCAAAGGCACCTTGAGGGTTATGTGGCTAACCTGGCCCATGCTGATGGAAAAAAAGACCTGCTAAGTAAGTCCGGTACAGTTTGTCAGATGTGTCTCTGCTAAGAGATCCTACAGGTGTTAGCTGTTGTTATTTCGTCACTTATAGTGGGTAGCAGGGATAGAGCTTCGATACTACAGCAGTGAGTTTATTAAAAATGTACAGATAGATTGTGAGTGAGTAAGTCGTCTCTGAAAAAATAAGGACCTCAATATCTCAATTTTCAAGCCAAGCGCTAAATACAGACAAGGCGGAATATATGGATAATTGGTTATTTTTGTGTAAATGAATAGATACGACAGCTGTCTCCTTATTTCTCTATATATGTGCCTTTCAGACAGAGAGAAGGCAGGCACCAAACTAAGGTAATTATTAGAGCTGGTAGAAAAATTAAAAAACAAATTTGCAAACATTTTCAAAGTTATTTCCATTTTGCAAGGTTTTCTTCCCTAAAAAAACCATCAAAATCTTTCCTGAAAACATTATAGAGATTGTTACGGAATTTTTTTGCTTAATCAAAAACTAGATTTTTGGTTAATGAAAAGTTTATAAAGCCGTTTTTTTCTAAAGTCACCAAAAAGACAAACGTAGAGAAAATCAACCGTTTTTGGGGGTTTGTTTTAGGGTATTTTTTACAAACATTTTAATGTTTTAGGGGGGAAAATGATTTTTTTTGATTGATTAAAGTTTTAATTTTAAATATTTTGCCCAGCTCTAACAATTCTCAGAAGGATCCATATTTCTGAATAAACAGCCCTAATTTCAATGTTTAAAAGAAAATGTTAATACTGGGGACAAGATAGTTAGTCCAAAGCTGACCATGAATTATTACAAAGGGATCTCACTAAATTGGATGACTGGATGATAAAATGGCAGATGAAATTCAATGTTGATACATGCAAAATAATGCACATGGGAAAAATAATCCCAATTATGCATAAAAAATGTGGGGTTTAAATTGGCTCTTACCACTCAAGAAAGAGATCTTGGAGTCTTTAGAGAATTAACCAGTTAATTGCATCTTTTATGTCATCTTTAAAATGGTGATATGCTTAACATATCACTTGAAAGAAAGGATACAAAAGGAGATTTTTCTATTTTTCAGATTTTAATATCACTTAGGTAGATGAATTGTTGACTCTGGTGAATTCTTGAAATAGAAGTTTCATCACTTGAGATGTTTAAAACTGGACAAGACAAAACAATGTAGATCAGACTGTCGGGAATGATCCAGCAGTAGCAGAGGGTGGGTTACATGATATCTTTTATACCCTGAAGTTCTGTGCTACTCTGAGAATAGTAATGAATGTTTTTTCAGACCTTACGGAACTGAAACACATAGTGAAATCTAGCATGCAAACATTGTTACATTGGCACATTGCTGTAAGATAGTGTAAATACTGACATCTTTACTCACGTCCATTTGCCATTGTTTCAAATGAAAACAATTGTTTTCTGTCCTGTGGACCAACATGACAATTGCTACCAGTTTTATCTTGGATTTCAATGGAGACTGCTGTGAGCTCAGAAGCTTTCAAAATAAGGCCACTTGTTCAGGTGCCTAAATATGGGCTAAGGAGTAAGATTTTCAAAAGCACCTAATTGCAGATAAGTCTCACTGAAAGTCAATGAGACATGCTCTGAAGTCACGTAGGCACTTTTTAATATCTGATGCTTACAAGGCTAAATGTAAGGCACCACTGGTGTTCAGTAATCACCAGTGGTGTTCAGGCACCAATTTGTGAACATCTTGGCTTTTGTCTTTATTTATTTTTTCTTATCCACTAATTGGCTGGCCTCTCTCAAATCATTCTAGTAGATCAGAGAGGCACAGTTTTCCTTGGGAATGAAATGATGAAAGGACAATGACAAAGGCCATATTGGGTTGTCCCGATCATGTTATGCTAATGAATGTGTTTAATAAACCTATTTTTGATAGGCCAATTTATCTGGTATTGAAGTAAGGCTCATTTAAAGATAGCTATAACATTGGCTGTGCTCCAGTTCTCTTCTATAGTAGCTAATTTTAAGATAAATTGTATATTCGTTGTCAGCAGCTCAGCCACTCCATGCTTAAATTCCTTCAGAACTCTTGGCTGATTACCGTCAGTCTTAGTAACATACTGCTGTTCACATTATTCATATGTTCAGTGGCTCATAGGATATGTTCATACGTTCACATGTTCAGTGGCCCATCTTTCTTACCTGAAAAGAACAGCTCCTGGAATATCTCGCCAGAAGATGTGGGGCCTGATCCTGAAAATATCAATGAACTTGACTCAGGTGAGTGGCCGAGCTGGGCAGGAAACAGTTTTCCATCCAGTGAGAATTTTTGAGATTTCAAAAAGTGTTCCTATCCCAAATCAGGACACTTCAAAATCTAGAAAATTTTCATGAACCAAAAATCCAATTTTGGGGGGAGGGGATAATCAAAATAGTTCATTTTTAGTTTGTTTTTTTATGGTTTTTTTTCTTGCTTTTAAAACATTTGTTACTCTAAATTAACTTACATTTTGAAACAATCTCATTTTGAACTGAAAAATGGAACTGTTCCATGTAGAAAGGGTTGAAGTGAGATGTTTGCCAAGTTCAAAACTCTCCATTTTACCAGCATCATTCTTGAATTGGGGGCACCAGACCTGAACAGTCTTCCAGCAGCGGTCGCACCCAGTGCCAAATGCAGAAGTAAAATAAGCCCTCCATTCCTACTCAAGATTCCCCCGTTCATGCATCCCAGGATTGCATTTGTTCTTTTGGGCACAGCATCACACTAGGAGCTCACGTTCAGCTGATTATCCACCACGACCCCCAAATCTTTTTCCGAGTCCCTGCTTCCCAGGATAGATTTTCCCATCCTGTAAATGTGGCCTACATTCTTTGCTCCTAGAGATATATGTTTACATTTGGCCACATTAAAATGTTTGTATCCTTGTGCCCAGTTTGCCAAGCAATCTAGATCACTCTGAATCACTCTTTATTATTTACTACTGCTCCAATTTTTGTGTAATCTGTAAACTTTATCACTGATGATTTTGTTTTCTTCCACATCACTGATAAAGACGTTAAATAGCATAGGACCAAGAATGGATCCATGAGGGACCCCACTGGAAACAGACTAATCAATGATGATTCTTTGTGTACAGTAATATTTTGAGACCTATGAGCCAGTTTTTCATCCATTAAATGTATTCCATGTTAATTTTATATCATTCTAGTTTTGTAATCAAAATTTTGTGCTGTATCAAGTCAAATGCCTTACAGAAGTCTACATATAATGTCAACACTGTTGTCTTTATCAACCAAACTTGCAATCTCATCCAAAAAAAGAGATATCAAGTTAGTTTGACAGGGTCCATTTTCCATAAACCCATGTTGATTTGCATTAATTACATTACACTTCTTTAGTTATTTATTATTTGAGTCCTGTATCAGCTGCTCCATTATCTTGTCCAGGATCGATGTCAGTCTGACAGGCCTGTAATTTACGCAGATCATCCCGTTTGCCCTTTTTAAAAATTGAGACCACATTAGCTTTCTTTCAGTTTTCTGGAGATTCCCCAGGGCACCAAGACTTATTGAAAATCAACATTTACAACCCAGTGATTGTAAGCACATCAGCCAGTTCTTTTAAAACTCTTTGATATAAGTTATCTGGACCTGCTGATTTTAAAATGTCTGCTTTTAGTACCTTCTGTTTACCATCCCCAGAGATACTAGTGGAATGGAAAGAGTGTTATCCTATGATGAGAGTATGTTATCTATTTTGTTCTCCAAATACAGAACAGAATTTTTTTAACACTTCTGCCTCTTCTGCATTATTATAGATAATTCTTCCATCTCTTTCTAGTAATGGTACATATGGTAGGTGTTTACTGAACATTCTACAGAGCAGCATCAGTAGCGTAGCCAGGTTTAGAGCACAGGGGGAGCAGCGCTATAAAAAGGCGCCCCCCTCTCCCCCTGTACTCACCCTGCAGCGCTTTAAAGGGCCCCAGGCCCTTTAAAGCACCGCCACCGGAGCTCCTACAGCGGGGCTCCGGCGGCGCTTTAAAAGGCCCGCGGCTCCCCACAGTGGCAGGAGCCGCTGGCAGGGCCGCGCACCAAGATTTGGGGGGCGGCGGGCAGCTGCCCACTGCCTCCCCACTCAGCGGCTGAGCTGCTGAGCAGAGAGACAAGGGGTGGCTTGCCGCAGCTGCCCCTTGTCTCCCTGCTGAGCGGCTGAGCGGAGAGACAAGGGGCGGCTTGCCGCAGCTGCTCCTTGTCTCTCCGCTGAGCTGCTGAGTGGGGAGACAAGGGGCGGCTTGCTGCGGCTGGAGCCACGGGCCTTTTAAAGCGCCCCCCCCACAGCCCGGCCCCGGTAGCGGGGCTGGGGAGGGTGCTTTAAAAGGCCCGTGGCTCCCCGCAGCGGCAGGAGCCTGCAGGCCTTTTAAAGCGCCGCCCTAGGGAGGCTCTGGCGGCGCCTTAGTGCCGCTTTTCCTCATAGGGGGAGCGGCCGCTCCCCCTGCTCCCCAACTGGCTACGCTACTGAGCAGCATGCAGCATAATGTTCACATAGCTGATGTGACTTCAAGTTCATACAAACATTTTTCTGTTAAAAAAAATTATGACTATTATTTTTGCTGGCATGGTATGCAGTGAATACTGCTGCACTGATATAGGCCACAATCCTGTGATTGCTACAAAGGGTCCTGTGGCACCTTATAGACTAACAGAGGTATTGAAGCATAAGCTTTTGTGGGTGAATACCCACTTCTTTGGATGCAAAGAAGTGGGTATTCACCACAAAAGCTTATGCTTCAATACCTCTGTTAGTCTATAAGGTGCCACAGGACCCTTTGTAGCTTCTACAGATCCAGACTAACACGGCTACCCCTCTGATACTTGAATCCTGTGATTAGATCCATGAGTACAGAACCTTGCTAGTAACAGATTTGTCAGCCGGCCAAGGTCCAAATATGGGATGAAATGTGTGAAAAAGACCCAAAATGAAGGACACACAATAATTGAATATGTGGGAAACACAAAATAATGTGGGATTCCTTTCTTTAATGGAAATAACTGCCTACGATCATATTCTTATGTTTATTTCTGATGTAAACAATTTTCAAAAACAACACAAGAAACACCAAATTTATGTGGAATACGAGAAGTTTGGGATTAAAATAAGTGACATCCTTGCAGGATTGAGGCCATATTTTGTGTTGCACTCGAACAAAATACTAATAAAGCAAACTGGAATGTTTTCAGCTGATTTTCCAGTAATCATTTATTCATGAGTAAAGGTTAAAAAAGAAAATCAACACCTACTTACTGCACACCACTCAATTGTTCTTTATTCTACTTTTGCTGCAGTAGAATTGTTTTGAATAAGCACAAAAGGAAATGTGCAAAAACAATCTAGCATTAGGGTTATTTATGATCTTCTTTTCTCCGGTGAGTTCAATCAGCAGTATACCCAGTGCTGCTGCAGGACTGATTTTTTTTTTTTCCATCCATGGTTGGAGGCGTAATTTTGGTGTGAACTGATGAAGCTCACAGATGATTGCCCTGTGGTTAGTCAATGGAAACTTCCATGTTACTCAAAGGTTATGGCCAATAGTAACATCCAAGAGCAACAGGATAGGGGCTAATAGCCATTGATGGACCTATCCTCCATGAACTTCTAGAGCAAGGTTTCTCAATCCTTCTCCTAGTATTCATCCCTTACAGGAAAATCTAATTGATTTGGTGCTAGATATGTTAGCAAGTCTCTCACTGGTAGCCTGGCAGCTAGGAATTCTTTGTTTTTTCTTTGTTTTTCAACAGCTTATATGGGGCCTCCTCTTACCCCATTATTTTGCTCCCATCTTCTCTCTTCTCCCCGGGCCCCTGTCCTGTGACCAATCATCAGGGCTCCTACCCCCACTGACATTTCTAGCTTTGGGTGCTTGTAACTGACTTTGCTTTCACTTGTGGTTTCTGTGCAGAAGTTGACAGGTTCATGGACAAAGTCTACTGTAGCGCAAGTGCTGTAGCCAATCACAGATTGGAAGCGGGAAAGCCAGCAGAGGTAGGAGGGATGTTTTGCAGCTGATTTGGGGGCATTTAGGGAGCTAAAGGAATTTACTTTCTCACCTGTAGGATGACAGCATCGCTTTAAAAATGAATCTGAGAGTTTTAGCTGTTTCCCTAGTAGGCAGGATACCATATTTCCAAGAAACCATGTGCCAATGGTACAGTTAGACCCACATAGTTTGAAAGATATGGAGGAAGCAATAAAGGTTACTTACAGGCTTCAGCATGGATCTTCAGTAGCGTCAGTCCTTGTCTTTTTTTTTCCTATTGAGCTCTGACTTCTGACTTCCACTTTCTTTCTATTTCCAGAAGACAAATTTACAACCCAGAATTTATGAGGTGCGCATTAATCCTATGCTTCACCCTCCTTCTATCACCTCAAAAGGGGCATAACAGTTTGTGTAGAAGAGCACCTCCTCACAGTAATTAACATCCCTCTCCTGAATGGTGATTTATACAGTCACAGAGGCTCACAATACGGAACATGGATATTACAAGATTAATGCATTGTTGGGGTACCATTAAAAATAACGATATACAAAGGCCTAAAACACCCAGAGCACCTAAAATTTTGTAACAGGAAAAGCATTGACAAGATTTGCCTGTACAACATTTTTTTGACTTTGAGTAAAATAAAAAATCCCCTGACAACATCTCTTCTTTTCTGCGAACACAAATTTAACGTTACAGAATCATAGTGTGCTCTCTATAATTCCCTTTCTAATAGACTAAGGGGAAGGGTAATATACACAGACTGATCTATAACATTGAAATGAAGGATTGTTAATGATAAGATTGAAAAGCTTTGGTAGCTGTATTTGTAATGAATTGTAATTAGGGATACTGAGTAAGTAGAGATAATGTAACATGCAGGCCCAGGTTTTGTCTGGCATGAGTATATTTTTGTTAATTTCTTTTTGATATAACTGGCCGATTTGTTTAAAATGGCTGATTTATACTGGCTGATTTGTTTAAAATGCTGTTGTTAGCAGGATAACTAATGTGTCTTGTTAGACGATATAAGTAAAAGATACAAACTTGTAATGATAAACAAAATCTTCGTTTTTCTGGGAAATTTAAAAACAGGATGATCCAGGGCACAAGGACCCAGAAACTAAATTCAGCAGAAAAACTGTGAACATTAGGTGATTAATGTTTGCGCATGTGTAATATACAGGTTATGTAAAATTCAGTGGATAATGTGTTGAATGCTGATTGGAGGAAAATTAGATAGTGGAGAATGTAAAAATGTATAAGAAATACATGTAAATGGCCTACCAAAAACTGGAGAAACACTGGATCAGAAGCTGAAGAACAAGAGTAAAGGACCAGAGCAGGAGCTCAGAGGAGGTGATGAATGTCATGGAGGAAGGATGGACGTCTTGGTGCCCTGGAATGCCATAACTTGAGCCTATTTATCTATTCTGTCTTGTCTGTTATTACTGGTCTGGCATGAATGTATGTGCCAGACAGTGCAAGTGGTAATAATTCTGTCTGAAGTTGTATTAAATAAAGGCAAAATGCTTAAGCCTGAATTGGGGGGTGGAGAAGCGTGAGACTCGGTTTCCCACTCTCTGCTCCCCACAACATGCCACAGCTCCCAACCATTCAATAGATTCTAAAGATGTTCTTATACCTATTTTATCGCTGTTAACCCACCAGTGAGCCAGACCAACTCCAGGTCTGCATCTGTCAGTGTCCAGTTGAGACACGGGGACCTCGGTATGAACTGGCACTCGGCCTGCCACTGTCACAGTGTCTCTGCAGCGACCCACAAGGCAGCTGATTTGAGCTCATGGTAGAGTGGCTTTGTAATACGGTCACTTGTTCAAAGGGAACTGGCCTAAGACCCCCATACTGCCATCCGGGGATGTGACCTTTTGGTTATAAGACTGGGGCTGGGTGTGAATGAGTGACCTCCAGAAGGCTCTGTAACTCCATTGCCAAACCCTAGCCCTCCAGTCCCTCTCCACTGGTCGAATGATACATCGTAATGGAAAGCATCAGGGAGCTGCCCAAGTATACAATGACTTAGAGCAAGAAAGCGACAAGAGCGCAGCACATTTCGGTCACCTGGTGGGGCTGTGGGGTCTTCCTGCCGCCTCTTGACACCAGTTCAAAGAGAAACACGCGTTGTTATAAGGTGCCAGCTGTGTTGGTACCTGGAGCCTGCGGCTACTAACAACGCACACAGAGCTACCCTGGGAGGCTTGGCTGCTCCCTGACGTTCCTGTGAGAGAGGGAGGCAGTCAGGGGCTGGCTCAGGGGTTAGACTGTGCTGCTAACAACAGCAAAGGGGTGAGTTTGCCTCCCTGAGCTTCCTTGGTGCAGTCCTTAGATTGTAGCTATGGCTATTCTGCTGATACTCCGTGAGAGGCAGTAGGCAGCCAGCAATGAGCTATTTTCTGCTGGAGAATGAGGGAATCAGGCCCGCCAGTGCCCCATGCTAAGCAAACACTCTACCACTGGAGCCTTGAGCAAAGTGACGAGCCAGGTCCAGCTCCCCTGCTGCAGCAGAGTGGTCTGGAAAAGGGAGGCATCGAGCCCGTCACTTCCCACATGGGAGATGAGTGCTTTGCCGCTTGAGAGAATCCACCAGGCAGCAGCCAGTGTTCACTGTGACTGCAAGGCAGACACGGACCAGGGCTGAGCTGCTTCTCTTAGTGTCCCACCCCATTTCTTGCAAGAAAGGAGGGCGGGGTGCTGGAAACGCACCACCCATGGGCTGGCAATACCTTCTGAAAAGGCAGAGCAATCAGCTGGCACCCCGGCAACCGTCTGCTGGAAAATGCCGCCAGCGAGTCCATGAGCTTAGATAGGCGCAAGGAGCCCTCTACTACTTGGGCTAACTCCCGTCACCAGAAAAATATCCCGATCTGCTGATGTCAACTCATAGGCTGCTGGTTCCCAGTTGCGGCCACTAGCTCATATCAGCAGTGGCCGTCAAGAGGAGGGTTGGTCCCGTGCGGGCTCACTCCGTTGGGTAGAGCAGAGCACTAATAACACCAGTGCTGGGTTGGAGTGTGGAGGTAGATTATTGGGCTAGCTGACGCTGCATGAGCTTCAGCCTGTGGTTTTTGCTCTTTTCCCGGAGGGCTCTGCTGGGGACAGGGTGCAAAGATGACAGAAGAGGTGAAGCCAACCCGACCATCAGCAGGGAGCTGATGAGTGCCATAGGCCCAGGGCCCAGAGAATGAAGACATCAGTTCAAACACTTCTTGCGTGTAAAATGAGTGCTCATCCCCCAAAGAGAAAATGGCTCCAATCTGCCCCTGTGGTGCCAGAAGCCATAAAGACCCTGTGGTGGCCTGTACCTCCTTTCCAAAATAGCTGTGAGAGGTGTGCTGCTTGTGGCCCTGCTAGCTCAAAGTGTGGTGATAGCGACCCCTGTATAAACCCCATGTCCTTCACACTCGCCTTCATGATGCCCGGGTGACCCTCAACTACCTCCAGCCTTGCTTGCCATGATCCAGTGTGAATGCACTGCCTTGATACCCAGCCACACTGGTCCCTGTGTGACACGCTGATTCCAAACTCACCCTGTGTAACACCGCTGACTCCAGCGTGACACTCATTGACCCAAATCATAAACCCCACTGCCTCAAAGCTAATCGTCAGTTACCCAAGTGAGTCCACATTGACTCCAGCCTAGCGCTGACTGATGCCTACCTAACTTCAACCCAACCCCCAGTTTGAGAACGGCTGCCCTAGATGACCCCAATTACCAGCAAATTTCCCCCTGATAACCCTGCATAACACCCTTTCAATCAGAGACACATAAACCTTGTACTCATATGACCTCACTCACTTCATTAATGCACTCACTGACGCCTTCATGACACCAATTGCTTGGGCATTCAGCTTCTGTGACCCTAAATTCCCCCAATTACCTCCATATTTTTCCCTTGATGACCCCGCATGACCCCACCTTAATCAGAGCCCCAGGCTACTTGTCCTCATATGACCTCAGTGACTTCATTCCTAATCTCATTAAGCTTTGATGACCCCAATTGGTTGAAAATTCTGTTTCAGTGACCTGAAATGACCCCTATTGCCTCCATATTTTCCCTTCATGACCCCGAATAACCTCACATCAATCAAAGACATATGCTACTTGTCCTCATATGACCTCTCTAACTTCATTCCTACTCTCATAAACCTTATATGACCCCAATTGCTTTTAAATTCAGCTTCTGTGACCTAAAATGACCCCTATTACCTCATATTTTCCCTGGATGACCCCGAATAACCCCAGAGCAATCAGAGCCCTATACTACTTGTCCTCATATGACCTCTCTGACTTCATTCCTACGCTCATTGACGTTTCATGACCCCAAGTGCTTGAAAATTCAGTATCTGTGACCTGAAATGACCCCCATTGCCTCCATATTTCCAATGATGACCCCGAATGACCCCACATTAATGACAGTCCTACACTACTTGTCCTCATATCACCTCTGTGACTTCATTCCTACGCTCATTGACCTTTGATGACCCCAATTGATTGGCGATTCAGATTCTGTGACCTGAACTGACCCCAATTGCCTCATACTTTTCCTGGATAACCCCAAATAACCCCACATCAATCAGATCCCTATGCTACTTGTCCTCAAATGATTTGGCTGACTTCATTCCTACTCTCCTTCACCTTTGATGACCCCAGTTGCTTGAAAATTTGTTTCTCTGACCTGAAATGACCCCAATTGCCTCCATATTTCCCCTGATGACCCTGAATGACCCCACATTAATGAGAGCCCTATGCTACTTGTCCTCATATGACCTCAATGACATCATTTCTACTTTCATTCACCTTTGATGACCCCAATTGCTTGAAAATTGAGTATCTGTGACCTGAAATGAACATAATTGCCTTCATATTTCCCTTGATGACCCCGAATGACCCCACATTAATCGGAGCCCTTTGCTATTTGTCCTCATTTGACCTCCCTGACTTCATTTCGACTCTCATTGACCTTTGATGACCCCAACTGCTTGAAAATTCAGTTTCTGTGACCTGAAATGACCCCAATTGCCTCCATATTTCCCCTGATGACCCCGAATGACCCCACATTAATAAGAGCCCTATGCTACTTGTCCTCATATGACCTATCCGACTTCATTGTTACTCTCATTGGCCTTTGATGAGACCAATTGTTTAAAAACTCGATGTCTGTGACCTGAAATGACCCCCATTTATCACAAATTTTCCCTTAATGACCCCAAATAACACCAGATCAATCAGAGACCCATACTACTTGTCCTCATATGAACTCAGTGACTTCATTCCTACTCTCATTGACCTTGGATGACCCCAATTGCTTGAAAATTCAGTATCTCGCACCTGAAATGACCCCTATTGCCTCATATTCTCCCTTGATAACCCCGAATAACTGCAGAACAATCAAAGCCCCGTACTACTTGTCCTCATATGACCTCAGTGACTTCATTCCTATTATCACTGAGTTTTGATGACCCCAATTGTATGAAAATTCAGTTTCTCTGACCTGAAATGACCCCATTGCCTCCATATTTCCTTTGATGACCCCGAATGACCCCACATTAATGAGAGACCTATGATACCTGTCCTCATTTGACCTCTCTGACTTCATTCTTACTCTCATTGACCTTTGAGGACCCCAATGGCTTGAAAATTCAATATCTGTGACCTGAAATGACCCCTTTGCCTCCATATTTCCCCTGACGACCCCGAATGACCCCACATTAATCAGAGCCCTATGATACTTATCTTCATATGACCTCTCTGACTTCATTCCTACTCTCATTGACCTTTAATGACCCCAATGGCTTGAAAATTCAGTTTCTGTGACCTGATATGACCCCTATTGCATCATATTTTCTCCTGATGACCCCGAATAACCCCAGATCAAACAGAGCCCTATGCTACCTGTCCTCATTTGATCTCTCTGACTTCATTCCTACTCTCATTGAACTTTGATGACACCAGAAGTTAAAAATTGAGCTTCTGTGACCTGAAAAGACCCCTATTGCCTCATATTTTACAATTGATGACCCCGAATAACCACAGATCAATCAGAGCCCTATACTAAGTGTCCTCAGATGACCTCAGTGACTTTATTCCTACACTCATTAAACTTTCATGACCCCAATTGCTTGAAAATTCAGTATCAGTGACCTGAAATGACCCCTATTGCCACTAATTTTCCCTTAATGACCCCGAATAACCCCAGATCAATGAGAGACCCATACTACTTTTCCTCAAATGAACTCAGTGACATCATTCCTACTCTCATTGACCTTTGATGACCCCAATTGATTGGAGATTCAGTATCTGTGACCTGAAATGACCCCTATTGCCTCCATATTTCCCTTGATGACCCCGAATGACCCCACATTTATAAGAACCCTATGCTACTTGTCCTCATATGACCTCTCTGACTTCATTCCTAATCTCATTGACGTTTGATGACCCCAATTGATTGCGGATTCAGTATCTGTGACCTGAAATGACCCTGATTGCCTCCATATTTCCCTTGATGACCCCGAATAACCCCAGGTCAATCAGAGGCCCGAACTACTTGTCCACATCTGACCTCAGTGACTTCATTCCTACTCTAATTGACCTTTGATGACCCCAATTGCTTGAAAATTCAGATTCTGTGACCTGAAATGACCCCTATTGCTACTAATTTTCCCTTAATCACCCCGAATAACCCCAGATCCATGAGAGACCCATACTACTTGTCCTCATATGAACTCAGTGACTTCATTCCTACTCTCATTGACCTTTGATGATCCCAATTACTTGAGAATTCAGTTTCTGTGACCTGAAATGACCACTATGGCCTCATGTCTTCCCTTGATGACCCCCGAATAACCCCAGATCAATCAAAGCCCCATACTACTTGTCCTCATATGACCTCAGTGACTTCATTCCTACTCTCATTGACCTTTGATGATCCCAATTACTTAAAAATTCAGTTTCTGTGACCTGAAAAGACCTCAATTGCCTCCATATTTCCCCTGATGACACCGAATAACCTCACATCAATCAAAGACATATGCTACTTGTCCTCATATGACCTCTCTGACTTCATTTCTACTCTCAATGACCTTTGATGACACCAATTGCTTAAAAATAAGTATATGTGACCTGAAATGACCCCTATTGCCTCATATTCTCCCTTGATGACCCCAAATAACCCCCAATCAATGAGAGCCCTATACTACTTGTCCTCATTTGACCTCTCTGACTTCATTCCTACTCTCATTGACCTTTGATGACCCCAATTGCTTAAAAATTAAATATCTGTGACCTGAAATGACTCCTATTGCCTCATATATCCTTTGATGACCCCGAATAACCCCAGATCAATCAGAGTCCTATACAACTTGTCCTCATATGACCTCAGTGGCTTCTTTCCTACTCTCATTGACCTTTGATGACCCCTATTGCTTGAAAATTCAGTATCTGTGACCTGAAATGACTCCTATTGCCTCATATTTTCCCTTGATGATCCCGAATAACCCCAGATCAATCACAGGCCCATACTTCTTGTCCTCATATGACCTCAGTAACTTCATTCCTACTCTCATTGACCTTTGATGACCCCAATTGCTTGAAAATTCAGTTTCTGAGACCTGAAATGACCCCAATTGCCTCCATATTTCCCCTTATGACCCCGAATGACCCCACATTAATGAGAGCCCTATGCTGCTTGTCCTCATATGACCTCTCTGACTTCATTCCTACTCTCATTGACCTTTGGTGACCCCAATAGCTTAAAAATCAGTATCTGTGACCTGAATTGACCACTGTTGCCTCATATTCTCCCTTGATGACCCCGAATACCCCAAATCAATCAAAGCCCTCTACTACTTCTCCTCATATGACCTCTCTGACTTCATTACTACTCTCATTGACCTTTAATGACCCCAGTTGATTGGATATTCAGCTTCTGTGACCTGAAATGACCCCTATTGCCTCATATTCTCCCCTGATGACCCCAAATAACCCCAAATCAATCAGAGCCCTATACTACTTGTCCTCATTTGACCTCTCTGACTTCATTCCTACTCTCCTTGACCTTTCATGACCCCAATTGCTTGAAAATTCAGTATCTGTGACCTGAAATGACCCCTATTGCCTCATATTTCCCTTGATGAGCCCGAATAACCCCAGATCAATCAGAGACCCATACTACTTGTCTTCATATGACCTCAGTGACGTCATTCCTACTCTCATTGACCTTTGATGACCCCAGTTGCTTGGAAATTTAGTATCTGTAACCTGAAATTACTCCTTATTCCACAAATGTGCCCTTAATGGCCCTGAATAACCCCAGCATCAATCAGAGACCTATTCTACTTGTCCTCATATGACCTCTCTGACTTCATTCCTATGCTCATTGACTTTTGATAACCTCAGTTGATTGGAGATTTAGTATCTGTGACCTGAAATGACCCCTATTGCCTCATATTTCCATTGATGACCCCGAATAACCCCAGATTAATCAGAGCCCTATACTACTTGTCCTCATTTGACCTCTCTGACTTCATTCCTACTCTCATTGACCTTTGATGACCCCAATTGCTTAAAAATTCAATATCTGTGACCTGAAATGACCCCTATTGACTCATATTTCCTTTGATGACCCCGAATAACCCCAGATCAATCAGAGCCCTATACAACTTGTCCTCATATGACCTCAGTGGCTTCTTTCCTACTCTCATTGACCTTTGATGACCCCTATTGCTTGAAAATTCAATAACTTGACCTGAAATGACACCCATTGCCTCCATATTTCCCTTGAGGACCCCGAATTACCCCACATTAATGAGAGCCCTATGCTACTTATCCTCATGTGACCTGTCTGACTTCATTACTACTCTCATTGACCTTTGATGACCCCAGTTGCTTAAAATTCAATATATGTGACCTGAAATGACCCCTATTTCCTCAATTTTTCCCTTGATGACCCCGAATAACCCCAGATCAATCAGAGTATTACAACGTGTCCTCATATGGCCTCAGTAACTTCATTCCTTTGCTCATTGACCTTTGATAACCCCAACTGCTTGAAAATACATTATTTGGGACCTGAAATGATCCCTATTTCCACAAATTTTCCCTTAATGACCCCGAATAACCCCAGATCAATCAGAGACCCATTCTACTTGATCTCATATGACCTCAGTGACTTCATTCCTACTCTCATTGACCTTTGATGACCCCAATTGCTTAAAAATTCATGATCTGTGACCTGGAATGACCCCCATTGCCTTCAAATTTCCCTTGATGACCCCGAATGACCCAACATTAATTTGCGACCTATGCTACTTGTACTCATTTGACCTCTCTGACTTCATTCCTACTCTCATTGACCTTTGATGACACCAGAAGTTAAAAATTGAGCTTCTGTGACCTGAGAAGACCCCTATTGCCTCATATTTTACAATTGATGACCCCGAATAACCCCAGATCAATCAGAGCCCTATACTAAGTGTCCTCAGATGACCTCAGTGACTTCATTCCTACTCTCATTGACCTTTGATAATCCCAAATGCTTGAAAATTCAATAACTGTGACCTGAAATGACCCCCATTGCCTCCATATTTCCCTTGATTACCCGAGTAACCCGAGATCAATCGGAGCCCTATACTACTTGTCCTCATATGACCTCTCTGACTTCATTCTTACTCTGATTGACCTTGTATGACCCCAATTGCTTGCAAATTCAGTTTCTGTGACCTGAAAAGACCCCAATTGAGCCTCCATATTTCCCCTGATGGCCCCGAATGACCCCACATTAATGAGAGTCCTGTGCTACTTGTCCTCATATGAACTCTCTGACTTCATTCCTACACTCATTAACCTTGGCTGACCCCCAATTGATTGGAGAGTCAGTATCTGTGACCTGAAATGACCCCCATTGCCTCCATATTTCCCTTGATGACCCCGAATGACCCCACATTAATGAGAGCCCTATGCTGCTTGTCCTCATATGACCTCTCTGACTTCATTGCTACTCTCATTGACCATTGATGACCCCAAGTGCTTAAAATTCAATATATGTGACCTAAAATGACCCCTATTGCCTCATATTCTCCCTTGATGACCCCGAATAACCCCAAATCGATCAGAGCCCTGTACTACTTGTCCTAATATGACCGCTCTGACTTCATTCCTACTCTCATTGACCTTTGAGGACCCCAATTGACTAGAGATTCAGATTCTGTGACCTGAAATGAACCCAATTGCCTCCATATTTCCCTTGATGACCCCGAATGACCCCACATTTATGAGAGCCCTATGCTACTTGTCCTCATATGACCTCTCTGACTTCATTCCTACTCTCCTTGACCTTTGATGACCCCATTAGCTTTAAAGTCATTTGCTATGACCTGAAATGACCCCAATGCCTCATATTCTCCCCTGATTACCCTGAATAACCCCAAATGAAGCAGAGCCCTATACTACTTGTCCTCATTTCACCTCTCTGACCCCAATTGACTGGAGATTCAGATTCTGTGACCTGAAATGACCCCAATTGCCTCCATATTTCCCTTGATGACCCCGAATGACCCCACATTAATGAGAGCCCTATGCTGCTTGTCCTCATATGACCTCTCTGACTTCATTGCTACTCTCATTGACCTTTGATGATCCGAAGTGCTTAAAATTCAGTATATGTGACCTAAAATGACCCCTCTTGCCTCATATTCTCCATTGATGACCCCGAATAACCCCAAATCAATCAGAGCCCTATACTACTTGTCCTCATTTGAATTCTCTGACTTCATTCCTACTCTCCTTGACCTTTGATGACCCCAATTGCTAGAAAATTCAGTATCTGTGACCTGAAATGACCCCTATTTCCTCAAATTATCCCTTGATGTCCCCGAATAACCCCAGATCAATCAGAGCCCCATACTACTTGTCCTCATATGACCTCTCTGACTTCATTCCTACTCTCCTTGACCTTTGATGACCCCATTAGCTTTCAAGTCATTTGCTATGACCTGAAATGACCCCAATGCCTCATATTCTCCCCTGATGACCCCGAATAACCCCAAATGAAGCAGAGCCCTATACTACTTGTCCTCATTTGACCTCTCTGACTTCATTGCTACTCTCATTGACCTTTGATGACCCCAAGTGCTTAAAATTCAGTATATGTGACCTAAAATGACCCCTATTGCCACATATTCTCCCTTGATGTCCCCGAATAACCCCAGATCAATCAAAGCCCGATACTACTTGTCCTCATATGACCTCAGTGACTTCATTCCTACTCTCATTGACCTTTTATGACCCCAATTCTTTAAAATTCAGTAACTGTGACCTGAAATGACCCCAATTGCCACCATATTTTCCCTTGATGACCCTGAATGACCCCACATTTATGAGAGCCCTATGCTACTTGTCCTCATATGACCTCTCTGACTTCATTCCTACTCTCCTTGACCTTTGATCAGCCCAATTGCTTGAAAATTCAGTATCTGTGACCTGAAATGACCCCAATTGCCTCCATATTTTCCCTTGATGACCCCAAATGACCCCCACTTGTATAAGATCCCTATGCTATTTGTCCTCATATGACCTCTCTGACTTCATTCCTTCTCTCCTTGACCTTTGATGACCCCATTAGCTTTCAAGTCATTTGCTGTGACCTGAAATGACCCCAATGCCTCATATTCTCCCCTGATGACCCCGAATAACCGCAAATGAAGCAGAGCCCTATACTACTTGCCCTCATTTGACCTCTCTGACTTCATTGCTACTCTCATTGACCTCTGATCATCTCAAGTGCTTAAAATTCAGTTTATGTGACATAAAATGACCCCTATTGCCTCATATTCTTCCTTGATGACCACGAATAACCCCAAATCAATCAGAGCCCTGTACTACTTATCCTCATATGACTGCTCTGACTTCATTCCTACTCTCATTGACCTTTGATGACCCCAATTGGTTGAAAATTCAGTATCTGTGACCTGAAATGACCCCGATTTCATCAAATTTTCCCTTGATGTCCCCGAATAACCCCAAATCCATCAGAGCCCCATACTACTTGTCCTCATATGACCTCAGTGACTTCATTCCTACTCTCATTGACCTTTTATCACCCCATTTGCTTGACAATTCGGTAACTGTGACCTGAAATGACCCTAATTGCCTCCATATTTTCCCTTGATGACCCCGAATGACCCCCACTTGTATAAGATCCCTATGCTACTTGTCCTCATATGACCTCTCTGACTTCATTCCTTCTCTCATTGACCTTTGATGACCCCAATAGCTTTCAAGTCATTTGCTGTGACCTGAAATGACCCCTATTGCCTCATATTCTCCCCTGATGACCCCAAATAACCCCAAATCAATCAGAGCCCTATACTACTTGTCCTCATTTGACCTCTCTGACTTCATTCCTACTCTCCTTGACCTTTGATGACCCCAATTGCTTGAAAATTCAGTATCTGTGACCTGAAATGACCCCATATGCTTGGAAATTCGGTATCTGTGACCTGAAATGACCCCTAGTGCCTCCATATTGTCCCTTGATAACCCTGAATGACCCAACATTTATGAGAGCCCTATGCTACTTGTCCTCATATGACCTCTCTGACTTCATTCCTACTCTCCTTGACCTTTGATGACCCCATTAGCTTTCAAGTCATTTGCTGTTACCTGAAATGACCCCAATGCCTCATATTCTCCCCTGATGACCCCGAATAACCCCAAATGAAGCAGAGCCCTATACTACTTGTCCTCATTTGACCTCTCTGACTTCATTGCTACTCTCATTGACCCCTGATGACCCCAAGTGCTTAAAATTCAGTATATGTGACCTAAAATGACCCCATTGCCTCATATTCTCCCTTGATGACCACGAATAACCCCAAATCAATCAGAGCCCTGTACTACTTGTCCTCATATGACTGCTCTGACTTCATTCCTACTCTCCTTGACCTTTGATGACCCCAATTGGTTGAAAATTCAGTATCTGTGACCTGAAATGACCCCGAATTCATCAAATTTTCCCTTGATGTCCCCGAATAACCCCAAATCAATCAGAGCCCCATACTACTTGTCCTCATATGACCTCAGTGACTTCATTCCTACTCTCATTGACCTTTTATCACCCCATTTGCTTGAAAATTCGGTAACTGTGACCTGAAATGTCCCCAATTGCCTCCATATTTTCCCTTGATGACCCCAAATGACCCCCACTTGTATAAGATCCCTATGCTACGTGTCCTCATATGACCTCTCTGACGTCATTCCTTCTCTCATTGACCTTTGATGACCCCAATAGCTTTAAACTCAGCTTCTGTGACCTGAAATGACCCCTATTGCCTCATATTCTCCCCTGATGACCCCAAATAACCCCAAATCAATCAGAGCCCTATACTACTTGTCCTCATTTGACCGCTCTGACTTCATTCCTACTCTCCTTGACCTTTGATGACCCCAATTGCTTGAAAATTCTGTATCTGTGACCTGAAATGACCCCATTGCCTCAAATTTTCCATTGATGACCCTGAATAACCCCAGATCAATGAGAGCCCTATACTACTTGTCCTCGTATGACCTCAGTGACTTCTTTCCTACTCTCATTGACCTTTTATGACCCCATTTGCTTGAAAATTCGGTATCTGTGACCCGAAATGACCCCTATTGCCTCCATATTGTCCCTTGATGACCCTGAATGACCCCACATTTATGAGAGCCCTATGCTACTTGTCCTCATATGACCTCTCTGACTTCATTCCTACTCTCCTTGACCTTTGATGACCCCATTAGCTTTCAAGTCATTTGCTGTGACCTGAAATGACCCCAATGCCTCATATTCTCCCTTGATGACCCTGAATAACCCCAAATGCAGCAGAGCCCTATACTACTAGTCCTCATTTGACCTCTCTGACTTCATTCCTACTCTCATTGACCTTTGATGACCCCCAAGTGCTTAAAATTCAGTATATGTGACCTAAAATGACCCCTGTTGCCTCATATTCTCCCTTGATGACCCCAAATAACCCCAAATCAATCAGCGCCCCATACTACTTGTCCTCATATGACCTCAGTGACTTCATTCCTACTCTCCTTGACCTTTGATGACCCCAATTGCCTGAAAATTCAGCATCTGTGACCTGAAATGGCCCCTATTGCCTCCATATTTTCCCTTGATGATCCCGAATGACCCCACATTTATGAGAGCCCTATGCTACTTGTCCTCATATGACCTCTCTGACTTCATTCCTACTCTCATTGACCTTTGATGACCCCAATAGCTTTAAATTCAGCTTCTGTGACCTGAAATGACCTCAATAGCCTCCATATTTTCCCTTGGTAATCCCGAATGACCCCACATTAATGCGAATCCTAAGCTACTTTGTCCTCACATGACCTCAGTGACTTCATTCCTACTCTCATTGACCCTTCTGTGACCCCCAATTGCTTGGGAATACAGCTTCTGTGACCTGAAATGACCCCTATTTTCTCCATAGTTTCCCTGGATTACCCCGAATAACCCACATTAATCAGAGCCCTTAGTTACTTGTCCTCATATGACCTCTCTGACTTCATTCCTACTCTCGTTGACCCTTGATCAGCCCAATTGCTTTTTAATTGAGCGTCTGTGACCTGAAATGACCCCTTATTGCCTCATGTTATCCCTTGATGACCCCAAATAACCCCACGTCACTCATATGTTACTTGTCCTCATATGACGTCTCTGACTTCAACCCTACTCTCAAGGACCCTTCATGACCTCACTTGTTTGTAAATTCATCATCTCTGACCCTATATGATCCCAATTGCCTGCACTCAAAGCAGGCTCTCTCCCACTAGTGTTAATCCTTTTACAGTGGGACTCTTCTTGCCTGCACATATCATGCTAGACCCCAAAAGTCACTTTGGTGCATTTTGCTTTTTCTCCGAAGTGGCAGTGGAGGGTTAATCTTTGCGGTCAGTCTAGCTTATCTGCTTTTTAGAGGCTTGTGTTAGAAACACTTACGTAGTGAGATGAAGCCCCAAACTGGGACCTCATTTTCTGGAGGTGTCCGGTGTTCTTTTGCCTCTCTGCTATGGGCAGCGAGGCCAAAAACTAGAAAAGAGAGAGACCGATTACCTGGCAGGGAATGGGAGAGAGTGCTCTTTGGCTGCTCTCAACTGCTTTGTCCTTCTTCTGGGCCAGCTCAGTCACCTGGTTACTGTGTGATGCTATTAACACCTTCTAAAAAGAAGGAGCAAGAGGCTGCTTCTCCTTCCCCTTTCTCCTGACCACCTTCTGCTGGAGAACAGGATCCATAGTGGCAATTACTGGGGAAATGAGTGCCTTGGTTTGGTGAGTGCAAATGAGCAAAACACATGTTTGGTGAGTAGTTTATTTATTGAAAAATGCTGTTTTGTTCAACCTGAACCTATTTGCAAATTCATGTTCTGTTTCCTCAGCAGTGTCCAGTGATCCAAAACACAGCAGTTATATTGTTTGGAAACATCAAAGCAAAATATTTTGTTTTGACTTGAGTGAAATTTGTTTGCTTTGTTGATCCACCGACACATTCATACCCCTTACTTTGTTTTGCCTACCCAAACGAACCCGATTTTAATTTGCCAAAATTGCCAGCAAATTGAACAAGTCATCCTCCCCCCAGCTTTGTGTGTGAGGGGCTTGTTTTGGAGTCCTGTGTCCAATCGATGGGCAGCAAATCCCTGAGGGTGGGTTGCAGCCGGTTTTCAGGTTGCTGGAGGGATTGTCAGGGGCAGGTCTTGTACTCCTTGTGGGCCTTTGGCCTTTCCCTTCCTGCTAAGGACTCCCTGTAGAAAACTCCCTCCATCCATTTGCCACTCACTTTCTGTTCACCCTGCTCAGCTACTAATTGCTCCCCCCTGTGGGTTACATGCTCTGCTCCCTGCTATGACCCCACAGGTCACATCTCTGCATTAGTCACTCAGTGCTCACTCTCCCAGCCTATCCCAGCCCTCCTCGTCTCCTGATCAGTCCAATCCTCACATATGCAATGACCTGCACTGGCTAGGCCCTTCTATGCACCATGCTACTTCTAAGCAGCCTGTTCCTCCCCACAGCCATCACCCATGTGAGAGGGCCTCTCTGACTGTGTTTACTTGAGGTGGGGCCATCGCTGCTTCTGGCTAACCTGCAAGATAGTTTCTGACTCACTGATGTCACCTCCTCAGGTGAACCCTTCCTTGCTTCCAGTCCCAGCCCTGACTCCCACCTGGGCTACAGCTGCCTGGACAGTCCCAGGTTCACCTCCCTTTTCTGTACCACCTCATTTATCCAGATGTGTTCTCTGCTGCTACATCTGGCTGGGGGAGGTCCTTCCAGCGACCTCCCTGGGCTGTCTTTTGGCATAGGCTCTCTGTTCCAAGAGCACCCTTGTGCTTTAGAAACAACCAACAGATGCCTTAACTGTTCCTGGATCTGGTAACAGTTGAGGCCAGGCCGAGCCAGATGAATCCATCTGACCCCTTCTTCTGTCTCCATTTGTCTGTGTGTCAGGGGGAGTCTCGCAGCAGAAGGACAATAAATATGTAGGTGAGGCCCAATGCAGATTTGCCTTCAGAGCCCGCTCTAGCCCCAGCCTGGGAGGGTTCGATCTGCTACCGGTTCATTTCTCCACAGGAATGTTGGAGCCCAGCTGGAGAAGCAAAGTAGAAGCCAGGTCATGTTACCTCCCACACACTTTCGGCAGCTATTTAGTTTTATTGTTTAGCTCTTTCCCCCAGCGTCCTGTGCTAAGGCCGATGCTGGACCTTGAGCTTCCTATGGACATTCCTGTGCGGCCCTAAGCTCGGAGCCCACTGCCCCTCCCCCTTGTACGCCCTGGGAAACGTCCAGTCCGTCCGGGTCGCCCCCAGGCTGCCCTTTCCCTGGAAGTGGAACTCTCTAGGTTAGGTGGCTCCAGGCTGGCAAGGAGGAGCTGGGCACCTGGCCCCAGGACTCACGCTTGGAGGACATAGGGGGCAGTGTGAGAAGGAAGGTGAGCTGGGGGTTACTGGTGGGGCCTGGCATTCCTGGAGATGGGCTTTCTGTCCCCTCCACCACTGGTTTCCTGAATGACCTTGCCCAATACCAACACTCTGCTCCCCGTCTCTGCCAGGGGGTGGCAGTGGATCCCTGGCTCTGGAGCTAGAGCCCTCGCTTCCCCGAGTGAGGATAGTGCCACTCCTGCATGAGAGGGACCCACCCTCCACCTAGGCTTGTCCATCGGTATAGGCTTCCCTGGGAACCCCTCTGTGTCATCCCATCTGCTGGCCCCACGCAACAGACTGGCTCTCAGACTGAACAACAGGTTCTCTGGGGAGCTTGCCTGAGGCCAACGCTGGTGAATTCTCCCTGCTGCTCTGGCTGGGGAAAATTCAGCCCTGGACAGAACCAGCACATGTGTGTTTCAGGCTTACAATGGACAACTCAGTGTTGATCCACTTTGGGAGCAGAATATTCCTGATGTAGAAAAACCAGCATCTGGGAACTTAGCACCTAGGTGCAGGGCAGGGTGTTTTCAGACACATGGACCCCGAAGGACTCTGCCATTCCCATGCCAGAGCCGGTTGCACCAGCCTTCCGCAAGAACCAGGGATGCCGTGGAGTCTCTGTCACTTCCAGGCTTTCCCTCGGGACTGGCTCTTTCCAAAATACAGACTGTAGCCCAGCCACAAGTTATGAGTCACTGGGTGAAACTATCACCCGGGTAATGCAAGAGGCCAGACTAGATGGTCACAATGGGCAATTCTGACCTTCACATTTCTGACATTAGCTCTGTTAAGTGATTATTTCACTTAACACTCTGTCTGGGACCTCTGCCTCTGTCACTTGGCCCACGCTCTGCCCCTTGAGCTAAATGTTCCTGGGTTAAACAGAGGCACTGCAGTGGGTATCCCAGGGGGATGAGAATATTTAAAACATCCCCAAAGCACAAATGACCACTCATTTCTTTGGTTTTACAGTTCACATCATCTCTAGTCCAGTTCACACAGTCAGGACTCCACTGGCTGGGGACATCTACGACACACCTGGGCAGTCCTCAGATTGCGTCTCTCTCCGGCAGTGCCTGATGACTTCCACAATTGCACACTTCATGGTTACGGCCTCGCCAGGCTTGATACCATATTTCTTCTTCAATGTTAGCTCACACCGGCCTATAGAATAAGCATCCTTTCAATTTCGGGATCCCGCTGAGCATCTGGTTTGGGGTCTGGCAATACCAGATCAGGCCTGATCCATTTGCTCCTTTGGAGCATTCGGTGTCCAGATTCTCCAAGTCCTCTGAAGAACCACCGCTGAGCTGCTAGAAAATTTAAAAGAAGAAATGTGTGTGTGAGACATTCAGAACAACCCAAGGGCAGAGGACAAAGGGCACAGAATGACAGCTGGCTTAACCAGTTCAAGTGTACCCCAATTCTTTAATGCCAAGAAATGTATCTGAGAGGTGCCATTGAAACACTCATGACTCTGTGGACATTGGAATTTTGAAAACAATTGGCTTAATTCCACTAATGACCATGCAGTTACATTGGTGTAAAACCACAATAGGGCACGTGAAATCAGGCCCAGATAGTTTCACAATGCCAGCAAAATACGGCATTACGAAAATAGATATTTTGAAGTGCCGTATTTCAAAGTGCCATATATGTAGCATGGAGCTAATGCATAATCCACGTTGCTTCCTCCCGCTCTTGAGCCTCTTTGCCATTTGATCTTCCTCTCTTCATCTGTTCCTTGGTTCTATGGCTCCCTAACAATGGAAACTGCGGTCGGTTTCCTGTGCTGCTGCCCTTACAAGAATGCAGCTGGAGGCAACAAGAGGGAGTTCCTCCCAGATCAAAGTCAGCAGGAAGATAAAAAGAGTTTCCTCTGAGCTTTACCACTGTAATCAGGGGAAGGATGTGTCAGGCTGTCTAATGTCTCACAAACATGGGTACCAACCTCCGGACAGACTGTTACAAACCAGGGCGCAAACCCCAAACTGGTTGTGAGTTCTATTCTTAGATTTCACCACCCAAATATCAAGTGTGAACAACTCAAGCACTTAACATAGAGTCACGGACTGCCCCCTTGGGCACTGCGGTCTATCTTGTCACCCAGGCAAGCCTACCTTTGTGAGAGATGGTCCCTTACACCATAAAATCACAACAATATTCAGATTACCCCCAGTCCCAAAAGATCAGTCACTTACCTCATGTCAATTGCACCTTATATCGCTCACCAAAGACAGTGCCTGTATCCAATCCTATAATAACCTAACGAAAGGTTTATTAACTAGGAAAAAGAAGAGAGTTATTTACAAGGTTAAAACAGGTAAACATAAACAAATAAGTTACAGTCTTAGGTTTCAAAAGGTAATAGAAGCTGCTGTAAGGTGCAAGCTCTGTATGTCTCTTAGGGCTAACCCAAAATAAGCAGTGTGAGGATCCCTTGCTTATTGTGACAGGGTGTGCTTGCCCCACACTGGTACTGCAAGGGTTAACCCTACCCTTGGGGCCAGGGAGGCCACGCCCCTCAGCCCTGCTGGGCATGCGCCGGATGGAGACCAGGTATAAAAGGGAGCAGCTCCACTCATTCTGGTCTGACTGCCCAGGAGGGAAAATACAAGCTGTGGGTTCCAGCCTAGGAACTGCTGTGGCCCCGCATGGCTGAAGCCAGAGACCTTGACACCCGGGTGAACGCCCAAGCTCCTGCAGACATCCCAGGAGTGATGGAGCTGTGCAGATGGAGGAGCCCAAAGACTTTGGAGATGCCAGGACCACTTCACCAGGGACAGGGTAGGAGGTAGCTCAGGGAAAATTAGTCATTGTGCTGGGTGCTGTCAGGGTGTTTTTGCCAGATCCCCACTGACCCAGTGGTGAGTGCACTTGCCACTGCTGGGGCCCTGAGCTGGGATCTGGGGGAGCAGGGAGGGCCTAGGTCCCCCTACCTGGCTACCACACACCCCTAGGTGGCAACCCACTTCCCTAACCCTGGCCAGTGGGCCCTGCTGGAGAGGGTGGTTATATTGACATTTGCCCCTAGGCCATGCTACCCTGTAGCAAGGGATGATCTCACAGACTCAGCTGTGGGGAAATAATAATCCTCACCCTGTCCCAGAAGGGGATGGGGTGTGCTTGCCCCAAGACATGGAATTTGGAGAGGGCCCTGTTTCCAAACATACAAGTGACACATTTCCTTCTGGTCAGGGATTTTTATTCCCTTCCCCCACTGTTCAAACTGTCATAGGACCAGGGTTTGTGCACATCCTCCTTTTTGTGGGGGTGGAGGGTGCAATCGGTCTTTTATCCACTCATCTTCCACCATGGTTCATCTGGTGTCTATGAGATGGCACCTCTTGTGATAAACTAGTATCTCACACTTGGTAATGCTTCTCTCCTGACTATTGGGATTTCCAGTTTCATACCAAACACTCTTATTAGCTACCTGCATCCATAGTCTGTGTCAGGTAAGAGCAGCCATCATTGTGTTGCTACTGCCCCTTCAGAATTTGTAGGGATATGGGAGGCTAGCAGGCAGACACAGCTGCTATATGGAGTTCCTCATGTTGTGGCCTTGCTTCCATAATTAACTGTCTGCTTAAATTGGTGGGTGTCGTGCAATAAGATTTAGGTGTGTTCTGTTCCATGTGGGGCCTTGATTCTAATCAAGGTTGCACAAGAATTTCTTGTTTTCCCCCACATTGATACATAACTAGTTGTGGTGTTCTGACCGATGAGGACATCTTTCTCAGTAGTTAATGAGGCCTGTCCTGCTTTATTTACTATAGCATGTTACAACAATTGCCCCATTTCACCCCTCTGCCATTTTCTCTCAGCATGTCTGAAAGCTGGATATTTCCCCCCCCTCCAATCACATTCACAAACTCATCTGTGGCAATCTGAATGACTGCTGTTTTAGGTCTGATCTCCTAGCTCTCATTGGGCTGGATTGGCACCTTGTAATCCGGCCTGATTGCCCCAGGAGCAGGGTCACATTCCCAATCCTGCTCCCCCCTCTGCCCAAGGGAAAGTAAACTGTGTGAGCATTTCCCCCCTCACTCAGCTGTGCTGGCTAGTGTATTGGGGTGGAGTGCTCTTGGGGCTGGAGGTGGACCAGGATATCATAACAAGACTATCTGGATGACCTTGAAAACTGGAGTAATGGGAATTGGATGAAATGTAATAGTGCAAAGTGCAAGGTCATGCATTTAGGGACTAACAAGAATTTCTGCTATAAGCTGGGGATTTATCAGTTGGAAGTGACAGAGGAGGAGAAAGAGCTGGGGGTATTGGTTGATCATAGGAGGACTGGAGCCACCAATGAAATGCAGCTGTGAAAAGGCTAATGCAGTCCTAGGATGAATCAGGTGAGGTATTTCCAGGAGAGAGGGGGAAATGTTATTGCCATTCTACAAGGCACTGGTGAGACTTGATCTGAAATACTGTGTACAATGCTGGTCATGGATGTTTAGGAGATTAATTCAAATTGAAACAGGTGCAGAGAAGCGCTACTAGGATGATGGTAGGACTGGAAAACCTACCTTATGAGAGGAGCCTCAAAGAGCTTGGCTTGTTTAACCTAACCAAAAGAAGGCTAAGGATAGGTAGTATTTATTTCTATAAATACAGGAGGGGAGAGGAGTTATTTAAATACAGTGCCAGTGTGGACACAGAACAAATGGATCTAAACTGGCCATCAAGTTTAGGTTTGAAATTAGACAAGGGTTCGGAGGAGTTAAGTTCTGGAACGGCATTCCAAGGGGAGCAGTAGGGGCAAAAAAAACCTCACTGGCTTCAAGACCCAATTTTTTTCTCAACTTTAAAATGTGGCGCTTTCTTGGTGTTGGGTTTTAAATATTCCCCTGTGAGAACTGCAAGTCGATCACTGTAGTATTGTGTTTAAGAGCCTTCTGGAAAGTAATTAGCCTTTAAAAACACAAGTGACAGTGACTTGAAAGGGTCAGTGTCACTCCTATTTAGTCCATTTCTAGTCTTTTATTATTTGTAGTAGGGTAACCCCCTAGAGTCCCAGTCAGATGAGGTATAAACTCATGGGGCCTTGCCCTAGTAGGATGTTTCAAAAAGTTAAAGGATCTATCCTAAGCTTGGTGAACTGCAAAATGTAAGTAGCCTAAATGATAGTCAACAATTGTAGAACAATGCAGATTAAATTGTTGTATGCAAGAGTTAGTAACCAAGTAAGAATAGACAGTAACAGTTTAAACCTAACCAGTGTCCCTTAAGTGACTTGCCACAAGATGTCAGAACATTAGTATTCGAGCTAAGCAGGTCTAATAATTTCTAATTCCTATATAAAGACAAATAAACTTAGCTGACAGCAGCATTGAATCTAGCTACAAAAAAGGCTAGTTTTCAGGTGCTTCAGTAGCCCCTGGAGTCACGGTTAAAGATGCCCTTTCCCCAAATCCAAAATGGTGCCCCTGGTTTAAACCAGTGTAAATGGTGGATTCCCTGTAATTTGAAATCTTTAAACTATGATTTGAGGACTTCAGTAACTCAGCCATGGCTTAGGGGTCGTTCTGTGGCCTGAAATGTACAGGAGGTCAGACTAGATCATGATGGTCTCTTCTGGCCTTAAAGTCTCAGTCAAGGGTCTGTCTAGTCCCCACCTAATGGCACAGGAGTGGGAGTGGCAACCTGTTGGCCACTGCTTTATCCATTATGCAAGAAAATATGGGGGTGTCTTGCATCCCTTTTCTCTCCTGAGTTGGATGTGGTTCTGTGGCTCACAAATTAGCCCTTTGTGCAGGTCTCAACTGCACCTTTCTTTCTTTTTAGACAGATGGTGGTTTTTGCTTCAAAGTGGCTGAAAGGTTTGATATTAAATTCATAATTTAAGAATAGTTGAATGTGAAAAACAACACTAGTAGTTGTGTGAAAAGATAGTTACCTTTTGCAAGGCTCCTTTGATATTTCTGTGGGCTGTTTGACATTCCAACAATTTAAATAAAATTGTTACATCTTTGTTGATCATTTTAATGCATTTAAAAAAATGGATGCAAACTTAAAAGTTGCATTAACACACAGCATGTCAAACAGCAGAGTACATCAGAAACCAAACTTCTGTGTTCATTAAAAGTCTGTGACCAATACAAATTAAAGATAGCAAAAAGGAGCCACAGACAGATATTTTAGTTACAAAGTAAAACTGCATTGAATAAAGGTAAGAAAAGGACACTAGCATCCTGAACATCATTGTAATTAGTGATTGGTCTGAGTCAACCCCCCTGATTGGAACACACTTGAGCTTTGTGGTGAATGTTGGAAAACCAGATCCAGATACGAGTCTGAATTTTATGCATAGAAAAACCATGACAGCAGAGCTGAGCACCCCCAGGCAGGGGTATTTATACTACACATTTGAATCTTGTGGCCTGGGGCTGCTCTCTCATAACTGCTGTTGGTATTCTATAGCACTTTAAATATTGGACCAGATACTGTTGTAATCTACCCACTAGTATTAATCAGACTAAACAGTGTCCTAATGTTTTGTTCTATCTTGCTGGTCCATCTGTCTCCTCAGGACTGCACTCCATCTAGTGGTGATTGTACTATCACGTGCAGGCAGAGAGTTGCCAGTAATGGACACAAGTGAAATAGAAAACCTGGGCAAGTGCTTTATTGAAGATAACTGGACAGGGACACAGGTCATCAGCACTTGCAGGTGTAGCGAGACCTACAATTAACTTAGTCCCCCTACAGCACAAACTAATGCAACAGATGCTTTGAGCATGAAAGTTAATCAACAGCACTTTTTTAAGACCTGGAAGGACCTTGAAAGGTCATTGAGTCCAGTCCCCTGCCTTCACTAGCAGGACCACGTACTGTCCCCTGACAGATTTTTGCCCCAGATCCCTAAATGGCCTCCTCAAGGATTGAACTCTCAACCCTGGGTTTAGCAAGCCAATGCTCAAACCAGTGAGCTATCCCTCCCCCCTAGATCACTTTGAGGCAGAAGGAAAGTTCCAATTCAAATATACATTTATTAAGAGTCCCTGTCCTTCTGCCATCCAAGGTTATGCTAGCAGGCAGAATAGTAAACATTTCCCATGCCAAAAAAGCCAGTGAAAACTTGGATTTTGTCTGATTTGTACATAGGTTTCCTTCTAACTTCAACTAGTTTAGTTCAGGCAAGAGGTTCAAAGCAATGGATGTTGTGTGGAAAGACCTAGAATAATTCAGATTGTGGCAGCCAGTAGTTTTTATACTGATTTCCTTCAGCTTAATAAATGCCCCTATTGAGTGCTAAAGATCTATATATGACCTCTAAAACCAATACAAGTTGACCTATATACATGGTGGTGGGGAGGTCAGTAATGTGACTTGAAGACCAGCAAACTCAGCCTCTGTTGGGAATAGAGGGAGAATAAATTCCAAGCCCAAGACCCTCCATTGGGAATGCTTTCCTTCAAACACTTTAGGGAACTCAGCTGGTGTGTCCCAGCTTATCTCAACTAAGCTAAAACACAAGGAGGGAGGAAGTCAAACTCCTACTATAAAGCTCTTGTAGTTCAAAATCAGTACCTTGGATTGCATCTGGAGTTTAGCTGGAAACCAGGTGTAAGCTGCTCTCTATGGGGGAACAGCAAGCAAATGGACAGATGTATTCTGCACCAGATGGAGTTTCTGAGCCGTCTCCAGGTGAAGCCCTTTATCTTTTACGAGCAGTTGTAACTTCAGAATCAGAGCATTGCTCTGACCCAGTCTAGAGGCAAGACAGGCATTCATGACTGTGGAGGGTTCCCCATCTGAAAGAAGAGGATATAATTATGGGTCCCTGAGCACAGCTGAGAAAAGCAATCTAAACATCCAGAAGCAGCTAAGGATCCTGCAAAGTTGCAACCATAGGCTGAGACCAAAAAGCAGCCAAGAGACCAGACACACCCTTTATCATTTCTTCCAGCCTACTGAAATGCACCTGTGGGTAGATATTACCCCAATTAGCACAGGATCTAAGGTGCTCTCAATCCTCCTTTGAGGTGGGGAAGTAGTAGCGTCCCCATTCTGCAAACAGGGAACTGAGTTAGACACTAAAGACCTGACTTTTCAGAGGTAGATGTACCCCCTAGAAATGCAGATAGCATGTGTTTGCATCTTTGGGTGCTTACATATCTTTCAAAATCTGACCCTAAGTGACTTACCCAGGGTCCTTGAGGAAGCCTGAGACAGAGAAAGGAATAGACCCAAATCCTCAGAACTAGCACAGGGCTCAATCAACCAGCTGCTCCTTCTCCATTCCCTGGTTTTAGCAGAATAGCACAGCCATGGGAGAGGCTTGGGGTTTTTTTACTTTTAAAGTGAAATACAATCAAACCAATGACTTGCAGTCTAGTCATTCTGCCTCCTTAAAATTACCTTGGCAGCTTCTGTGGGGTTAGGGTTCTAGCATTTTCAGCTAGGTTCTTTACTGCTTGTACTAGGGCTAACCGCAGCCTTGGAATAAGTTGGAATAACTCCATTAATATATTCCATGTGTCTCTATTTGGATTGACGTTAATGGAGCTACATCCACTGACCATTGGACACTTTCCACATTTCACCCCAGAGGTGGCTGCATTTCCATGCTAAATTAAATGATCCCAGTGTATAGTTTTTTAGCCGTGTTTAGGCCTTTGGGGGATAAAAGGTGCCATGTAAATGTAAGAGATTAATTACTGGCCAGATTCTTAGCTGGCATAAATAGTGTAGCTGGAGCCATATAGATTTACACCAGCTGATGAGTTGGCCCTTAGTCTATTTTCTGAGCAGCGCAACAATTTTTTTATCCTGTAGAAGTCAAATGTACTGTGACCAAAATTGCATAATTCTTCCCTGCAGATGGAATGCAGGGGGGCAGTTTTGTGGGGAACAGAAATAAGAGGGGAAAGCAGTAACAAAAGTTAGTCCTGTGGTGAGCTAGAAAATATTTGATGCTAAATTAAATCCAGCAGTCCCTTGTCACAGTCATATTTCAAAAAGACACAGCACTTTCTGGGCAAATTCCCTTGGAAATCACTCTAACCTGCAGCTTGCTAGAAAAGGCTCGTTTATGAGAATTGGAATCTCTGATCTGCCTTACAGTAAAGGAACCTCAAAGTGAAATACAAGGCTGAAAAGAGGGATGTGTCTTTTCATAAAGAGGAGAAGAAGGTTTTTATATGAAGTTTCACAGATGAAAGTTCTATTTCCCTACAGTCTTTGAAATACACTCTTGCCACATATGAGGTAAGATCTCAATTTAAGTTTTGAGAGCTGCTGCAAACAGGCAGATAAAATGTTTCTCTCAAAGGGAGAATATTTTTTCATTTATATATTTTGATTCATGAACCTCCCCCACCACCACCGAATATTAACTTTGGTTATATTTGACTTATTCCTGGTGGTTTGAAAGTTCCCTGAGCTGGGAAAGAGAAGGCCAGGATTTCAAAATCTCACTTCTAAGAGCTGGTTAAATTTCCATGCAACTTACTACCCTTTTGACTAACTGTACAGAATCCTAACCAAGAAGACAGGGGGTCTAGAAGGTCCCTTCAAATACTCCTGGAGCCAAATAAAGATCAGTCTTTCTGAGATCCCACGCAACATCACCCATACTTTATGAGAACTACAATTTGTCCTCCATGGGCCTCTTGTGGCTGGAAGGTTGGGGAGCCATTGGTTACCTCTAGTTGGCCACAGAAGTGCCTTCCTTTGAGACCAAAACCAAAGTTGTTCAGTTGATTGGACCAGCTGGGGAAATTAACCTTTCTTTTCTCCCTAGAGCCAACATCTTCACTCCCTCCCTGATCTTCTTAAAAAAATCAGAGGACTGAGATACAATCCCTGTTGCCTGTATTGTGTGCAAAACGATGCCCCGGGTAGCCAGTTTAGTTACAAGAGGGAAAGCAAAGGTATTGGAGTGATCATTGGGTCATAACCAACTGCTTAACTTTTCAGCAATGAGAAAGGTAGTTGATTTGCTGCAGAGAATGTGAACTCTATTTGCACCTCCAATGTCACCTGATACAGGGATACAGTTGGGATCATTTCAACAGCAATTCAGCCAGTCAGACAAGATTTGAGCTAGATTTGCACGGCATCAGGCATCCTTTGATAGAGCTCACAAATCTGAGATCACTGTAAATACTCAGATTGGGACCAATCCTCAGCTTGTGTAAATTGGTGTAGCCCTGTTTGAAGTCACATGGTGAAATCCTGGGCCCACTGAAATCTCCCATTGACCTCAGTGGGCCTGTATTTTACCCAGGGAGTTGTACTGATTTGCACCAGCTGAAGCTGTGACCCCATTGTTGGCCAATGTCACTTCACAGTAGATCCACTTTGTTGAGCCAGAAGCCATTACATAGGCAGAGCTGTAGTCTAGGAATTTTGACAGATGAAATGAAGACAGCAATTACATTATTGGCCTGCTAGCATTAGGCACAGCTGTGGAATCTATTTCTTTAGTCACTGGGGGAGTAAACTCAGTCCCTGTGTAGATTGGCTTACATATTGTACTGCTAAACAAAAACACCAGTTTAATAAACAAGTCTGTCCCGTCACATTGCACTGTGGCTCCAGAAGACCTCTAACAACGTAACACACTAAGTTGTTTCAATACCAATGTCAAGGTATTACTGGGCTTTCCTGACCCACTTAATCAAGAGTAAATAATCGTAACAAGGTCAAGCCCTTGATTGCTTACCTAAACCCATACCTGTGGTGATTTACATTAGTGGTAACTCCAGGAAAGCGGCCAATGCTCCAGCAGCTTCAATTGTAAATACTTCATATCTTGCCCTGGTCAAACTGTTCTGTAGTCAGGTAGGTGCCCTAGCTGGTGGCTGATTCTCACTGGAGTAGGTTCAGATGTGTCTTTGCCTCCAAATCCACTTGATTTGTGGCCTTTCTTTCCATACGGTCACAGCTGCAGTCAGCAGGGCTCTTGAGCCAGATCCCCTTTATCGGAGATGGGGGGCAGCTTGCAGGGCAGTCTCTAAAACTTGCTCCCCACCTTGGTCTGAAATAGCCCTGATTTGGTGACTTTCCAGCCAGGCTGCAAAATGTCTGTTTGCCAGGGCTTCTGGAGGGGGCTGAGGGTATATTTGCCACCCCTCCAGCATTATAGGAAAGAGTCTCTCGAGGTGGCTGTCTGGCTACATTGCTATTGAAAGAGCCACTTTAGGAAGTTATTGATTGTTTTATAATGCTAGGATGCCTAGACCAAGAGCCACCAAGGTATTTCGGTGCTAACCACTTTAGGGAACCAGATACCTTTGAGGATCTAGCCCTTAGTAGCTGGGATAAGTGAGTGTTTTGATTTTAATTCTAAATATATTTTAAAAATCTATTTTACTCCCCAATAGGCATTTGCCCACATTATGAAACGTCGCTGACTACTTACACTACCAGTTGGAGTCTGCACTCTGGACAGGCACCTGTGGTGAAACGCTGCCAGAAGGGCTGTTTCTGGTGGGCACTGGCAGAGTTGTGTGGGGAAAGCGGCAGGTACCAGCTACCCTATGGATGGTGTTTCTCTGGTGCTTGATTTCTCAAGAGTGGGAGTCGCGCTAAAAGCACCAATAATAAAAGGTGAACATCCAGAATATAAATGGGTCCAGTAGCTTGGATGTTGCATAATGGAAAAAGGATCAAGTCCATTCCTGGAATAACTCTTAACAGTAAGTTACTGCAGGGATGAATTTCTCTTACCTGATCAATGTGGTACCTGTAATAGCTTGTATGGTTTTGTACATATGAACTCCCAGCATCCGCTACCACACAGACCAATTCTGCCAGTACTAGGCTGAGGGAGTCAATCTGGGCTGGGTAGGGGAAATCTGCCTGTGAGCTGGCAGGAGGGTGTTGGGAGCAGATAAGGGAGTCAGAATTTTACTGTGGTATGTGATACCACCGGATGTTCAGTGACGGTCCTGTATCACCCAGCTGCCTTTATTCATTCTCTCAGTAATGGGTTGTGGGGCAATGAGACAATAGGTTGGATCTCCCTTGGTGCAAGGTGTGGGGTGACAAGGTGAAAAATAAGCTGCATCTGTTGTGGAGGGCATGAGAAATTCCTAAAGCAGGAGTGGGGCACAAGTTATTGTAATTATCTGTTTCTATGCATGCAGGTTCTTTGCTGTCCTGCATTGCCATAGTTTCTGTGCACCTCCCACCTGAAAAAGATGCAACAATGGCTTTCTCCCTGTTAGGCACAACCCTGTGCTGAGGTGGAATGGAGCTGTCCCTTGCCAGGACAATGAATTTCAGAGTATGGCGAGGTAGTGCTGGAGATCCTCAGAGGTATCTAGGGGTCCCTGTGCTGCAATTCTACCAGTCTCTGATGTGCTTCACCCAAGGAGGGGAAGGCTTTCTACACTCTCCCCACACAATGCACTTGTGTAAGGACCAGGCAGAATCCCTGAGAACCTCTGGATGTGGCCCAGTTATAAAGACACATCAATATTTCCATTTCAAATGGGAATTCATAGTAGCCTACAAATGTAGGGCTGGAAGGGACCTCAACAGGTCCTCTAGTCCAGCCCCCTGCCTGAAGCAGAGCCAAGTAAACCAAGACCATTCCTCATAGGTGTTTGTCTGACCTGCATGTATAAACTTCTGGTGATGGATTCCACATCCTATTTCAGAGCCTAACTACCCTTGGATCTAGAATTTTTTCCTAATATCTAACTTAAATCTTCTTTGCTGCAGACTAAACCTATTACTACTTGTCCTACCATCAGTGGACATGGAGAACAATCAATCACTGTCTTTATAACAAGTTGCCAAATATGTTGAGTGCTATCAGATCCCCTCACTCTCCTTTTCTCAGGACTAAACATGTTTAGTTTTGTTAACCTTTCCTCATAGGTCAGGTTTTCTAAACTTTTTATCGGTTTTTGTTGCTCCCCTCTGCACTCTCTCCAATTTGCCCACATCTTAAAGTGTGGTGTCCAGAACAGGACACAGTACTTCTGCTCTGCTCAGCATTGGTGAGGCCTCAGCAGGACAATTTCCTTCTGTCTTACATATAACACTCCTGTTAATAAACTCCAAAATTCTATTAGCCTTCTTTGCAACTGCATCACATAGTTGACTCATACTCAATTTGATCCACCATACCCACTCAATTATTTTCACTAGTAATTATTTTCACCTACCTGCTATTCTCCATTTTGTAGTTGTGCATTTAATTTTTTTCTTGCTACATGTAGTACTTTGCACTTTCTTGAATATTATCTGGTTGATTTCAGACCAGTTCTCCAATTTGTCATGGTAATTTTGAATTTTAATCCAAAATGTAAGCAACTTCTCCCAGCTTTTTGTCATCCATAAATTTTATAAGCCTACTCTTCACACCATTATCCAAATCACTAATGAAAATATTGAATTGTACCAGACCCAGAAAAGGCCCCTGCAGAACCCTACTTGATGCATCCTCCCAGAGTGACCGCAAACCATTGATAACACCTCTTTGAGAACAGTCTTTCAACCAGTTCCAAACTCACATTCTAGTAACTTCATCTAGATCACATTTCACTCATTTGCTTATGAGAATGTCATGTTTGACACTGTCAAAAGCCTTACTAAAACCAAGTTATTTCATGTTTACTGCTTCCTCCCACCCACTAGTCAGTAACCCTGTCAAAAAGGAAATTAGGTTGGTTTGGCATGATTTGTTCTTGACAAAACCATTCTGGCTCTCTTATAACCCTGTTACCCCCTAGGTACTTACAAATTGATTGTTTAGTAATGTTCCAGTCTCTTTCCAGGAATTAAAGTTAAGCTGGGCCTATACTTCCCTAGGTCCTCTTTCCTCCTTACCCCACCCCCCCGCTTCTGAATAGATTGTTTGCTTTTCTCTATTTTAACTTTTTGTAGGATTCTTTTTTATTTTGAGGTCACTAAATACCTCCTGATGGAGCCATGGTGGTCTCCTATTCTGCCTATCTTTCTTTCACAGGGGGATAGTTTGAGCCATTAATATTGTCATTGAGAAAATACCAGCTCTCCTAAATTCCTTTATCCCTTAGATTTTCTTCCTGTGGGATCTTACCTACCAGTTCTTTGCATGTGTTAAAGTTTGACATGGGCAGACTCAAATCTAAAATGTCTGTCCTGTGGTCACTTCCTCCACCTTCTGAAACAAAGATGGCTCCAACGCATTCAAGAACTTATTAGACATTTTGAGTGTTGTCATATTACTTTCCTAACAGACACCTGGATAGTTAGTCCCCATTACTACTGTAGTTAGATGAGGCCCTGAAACAAACCCTTGTATTAGAGGCCTGATATGAGGCCTGAGGCCTGAACTAAAGTAATGGTCAAGACTTTGTAACATAAAGCAAAGTTAAGCTGTGAGCAAGAGGCAGGCCCTGCTCAGTCTGGAAAGGAGAGGGCCAATGTTGCAAAAACACATACCTAAAAGGTACTGGACACTAGAGGGATAAACATATGCCAGGATTATAACAGAACACTCTGATACTAGCACATTCCACACAGATAACAAGGAACATGCTGACCCATCCTAAAGACAGGGGCAAAAGGGTAATATGATGGATGGGGTGGTTTTGATCACACCAACATGTACAAGGTGAGAGGCGGCGCCTTACTACATAGAGGGGTTGTACCTCAATATGTCAGGAGTGAGGTGTAATTTGTTTGTACCTGTGTATAAAAATGCACCCCTAAGGGGTGTCTTTGTCTAGCCTAGGGGGCAGTGGTAAACCCCTATGACTGAGCCGGTCCATTGTCAGGGAGCACATATGTACTAGCAGAATTGCAGACATCTGATGTAGGGAGCTAGAGACTGTTTTGTGTGGCAATAAACCTGGCTGGGTGCCTTTGTATCTTGTGGTCCTTGGGGGTTTCTCTCGGGGTCTGCTGTGCTAGCTATCTGTGCAGAGCTGGGGCAGCATGCAGAGGGAACACATGCACACAGCTGACTTATCAACATTGGATAGAGCAGAGCACCACATTGGTGATGCTTGATGACAGCTACCACATCTTGTTTTGGATATTTTTGTTTAAGAAATACTTCATCTACCTCCTCTTCCTGATTTGGTGGTCTATAGCAGTGGTTCTCAACAAGGGGGTATCAACTCATCGAGATATTTCTAGGTTTTTTTGCAATAGGCTACATAAAAAGCACCAGCAAAGTCAGTACAAACTAAAATTTTATACTGCTCTATATACAAATCATTGTATGAATATACACTGAAATGCAAGTACAAAATTTATATTCAAGTTGATTTTTTTTTATAATTGGATGGTAAAAGAGGAAGTGAGCAATTTTTTAGTAAGTGTGTCATAACACTTCTGTATTTTGTCTGATTTTTATAAGCAAGTAGGTTTTAAGTGGGGTGAAACTTGGGGTACATAAGACAAATCAGATTCCTGCAAGGGGTACAGTAGCCTGGAAAGGTTCAGTCTCACTGGTTTATAGTAGATCCCATTTTTTCCCTCCCCTTGCTGTATGTTAGAATACTAGTTATAGGCCAGATACAAATCCCATTGAAATGGAAGCAATCCCCTTGACTTCACTGGGCTGTGGATCAGGTCCTATGCACTACAAAGGTGGTTATTGTCAGCAGCTAACCATTCACTAAACATTCAGGGCCCACTCCCCAGCCATGACTTACTTCATTTAATGAATGCAATGTCTAGTTGAATTGCTGGCTGCATTCCCAAATGCTGCATATATAAAGCACTGCAGAGTAAATAATCCTTGAAAGACAAAAGGAGGAAATGAAATTTCAAAGTGATTTTATTTATTTTTTTCATAGTTTTGTAGTGAGATTCCCATTATTGAAGGGAAACAATACATAGCGGGCAAGCTTGTACATCAGTAGTGAAACGTGTCCTTCAGTGTCACTGCAACATGCCCTTGTGATCTTGTCGAGGATCTATCATTTCATCTTACAACTGTTGTGCAAAATTGATTTGTCTTAACAGCATCAAAAGATGGGAATCATTAAAGTACAAGAAGGCAACAGCCATAAAATAAATTAAAAGCATCTGTAAAAGTTTTTTCCATATACAAATAACTTTTTTTGGTAACTTCTTTTACTTACTGACGCTGTCTGTACACACTAACCTCTAAACTAAAAACATTTACAAAGGTCTGGTTTGTTTACAAGGAGAAGAAGATAGAGCAATACTTTAAAATGACTCTGCAAACAGCTGAGCGTCTCCCAAGAGATGGGAACTTAAGGAGGTGGACCCTTGGTAGAGGGAGTGGGGCCTTGGAGGCACTTAGCACCTCTTGGCGGATGCTCAGTAACTTACAAGGTCAGACCTCCAAAGACACCTGCTCCTGCAAATCTTCACACAGCAGAGTGGTCTCATTGGCTCTACTCCTGTGTGAGTCAAGATACTCGTATGGATTTGCAGGCTAGGCCTCATATGCTGCATGCTGTGTATTATGCTAAGCTTCCTCATTTAGGCTTGAAAGTGATTCAAAAGCCTTCAGCGCTGACCTCGCTCTGCTCCCACAGGGGAGCTTTACTACTGATTTCAGGGGAGCAGAGTGAGGCCGATACTTTTGAAAACCCAGCTAAAGCGGTATAGGGCTGTAGCTTAATTGTTCTCTTGTGTTCTGAGCCAGCTGCAACAATAATGCACTAGCATGAGATGCCATTTGTTAGCTGAGAGGCAGAGAATTACCTTACAATTACCAGACTATGGGCAGGGGGGTTACCCCAAACTGAACTAAGCATGAATAAAATAGGGGACTAATATTTGGAAAATCATTTTAAGGTCTATATTGATGCACAGCTATATACAGAAATTGCCCACATGATTGATTAATGGCTAAGGAGATGTTGCTTTATTCAGAAACTTTCACTGAAAAGTACAAATGAAAAGGTTTTGTGCACAAAACATCTGTCACTTATACATGGTTAATGAGAGCAGGGTTTCCTGGGGTGATTGCAGAGTGCGCATGTCAACAGAGATGAGAGCAAAGTAGTAGTTCTGATGAAAGAGGCCGAGATGGTTATTTTTCCTTCTGTTTGATTTTGAACTTAATTACAGCCCTGCAAATTGGGTTTAACACCTTTGAAGTCAATGGCGTTAAACCAGTGAAATTGAGCATCAGAACAGAATCCAGCAAAATAAAGTTGCAAACATTAGAGTAACTTAAGCCAATGGTGCCGTAACCACTTCCACCATCAACTGAATGTGACCCGTTTTAAAAGTCACAACATTTTTAAAAACAAACCAACCAACCACAACCATGGGACACAGTTTGAGACTATATAATTAATTAGGTCTGGATTCTGCATTCAGTTACACCAAGCAGAATTTGGACCTCCAATAGTGGTTGAGACTGGGATGCCAGAATGAATACTAGCATTAAACATTTAATGAGTTACTAGGGTGACACTGGTCTGGTGTCAACCACTCCCATCTGGGATTTTTCCTGCAACTGTCAGCTGGGAAATTGGTTACATCGCCAATACTAGTCTCAGACAGGGAGAAGCAGTCCATGGGACTAGTCATGTAAATAAGAATGGCAGGACAGGACTTTCTTTACCCTTAATCACTACCAGTACCCCAGAAGGGGCATCAACAGATAATGAATGAAATCCTACCATTGTACAGACTCAATCAGGATGGTTTTAAGAAGCCAATAGGACCATTGACTGCAATGGCATTTTGAAAAGCAGATTGTGAACTCATGTACCCTTTGAAAATGGAAGGCCTTTCCTAATAAGGATTTGAGAGGAATGGAAACAGCAAGAAACAGGGCCTGGATTGCTTAACCACCATGTTCAAAGCCCAGCTCCTTGCTGTACTGAATATGAAAAATCTATGGAGGAGAATCGTGTTTGACTTCCTTCTAGGAGCTGGTAAAGGTCAACTCATGTTTGTATACTGAATAGTTATGTATTGCTGTAGTCCAGTTTCTTCTCTGATACACTTCTGTGGTGACTTGGAATTCTTTATTGCTTTTGCAGGTACAGAACTGATGGAACAGGGGGCCCAAATCCTGAAACTCACATAAAAGTTGTAAGTTTAGAGCCAGCCTATGAAACAGATGAGCGACAGCCAGATTGTGCTCTGTTACGTGCCTCTGCTAATTCGAAGTAACTGATGTTAAGGGGGATGCTCTGGCTTGGACAGTTGTAAGGGAGGCACCTTCATTGCCGATAGAAGGTGTGTTCTTAACTCTGGTTAAAATGGCACTGTTCATTGGGGCATACTTCTCCCGGTTAAACTCCTCCTGGGGCAGTCTGTTCTCCTTACACCCTACACTGCTGCCAAAGGCTATAGTCTTGTGCTGTGCATCATTACTAGAAGTCTGGGTGTCTTGGCCTACTTATACCACTTGGCTGCCTAAAGTATGTCTGTCTAACTGGTTGAGATGCCTTTTACATTGCAGCAGGATTTAGGCCCAGGAGGCTGTTGTTCACCCTCTTTCAACCACACACAGCAGATAGAAAATTCTTATCCTAGGTTTTCTAACATTCCCTCCCCACCCAAACAGCTGTGAATTTTTTGGCTATAGAATAATATTTTTCTCCATTCTAGGTTAACGAAGCCAATAGCATAAAATAGTCCCCATTCCTTAATGACAAGAATGCTTTTTTTCCTAATAAAAGTAGCTACATACGTTGGCTGAGACAGTTGCATAACATTTCCCTAATGTAGAACTGTTAGAATTGCAGGCTTTCTGGAAGGCTGTTGGTAAATAAATCATCCCTACTGTAGTGCATGGCACAAATTGTCTGCCCTGTAGAAGGAAAACCATTGCAGTACTTACAAAGACAAATTTAGGACAAATTCCACCCTCATGTACAGGTGAACGGCTCCCATTGTCTTCAATGGAAAGTGTGGGTACATCTCACAATAAAGAACTTAGCCCCCAATGACCAACATTACCTGGGAGGAGCTGGGAAAGGAACGGTCTTCAGCTGGCACCTAAACCTAAAGGAAAAATATCAGAACTCCTGACTCAGCTATCCACTAACATGCTACGCAATTTTCTTTTCAACAGTATCGCTAATGATTAGTGACTAGAGCTGGTCAGGGTTTATTGTTATAGCAGCCATTGATGTACTTTTTTGATAAAATATGGATTTTTCTTTACAGCTAGTACTGAGGGAGTTTATTTAAAAACCATCTACTTTTTGCTTCTGCAAGGGCTGATATTCACTAGTGGGAGCCGGTCCTGGGTGACAAACTCCCAGTAGCTTCAATGGATGCAGGACTGGGCCAATAGTTAAAGTTCAAGGTAATTCCCACAGAATACGGGCCCTTGGGTGCTTTGAATTGTCCTTTTAAATCTTTCCATTTATGCTGTACACATGATCTCTCTCTCACACACACACACTCACACACACACAAACACACACACACACACACACACACACTCTTCCCCCCCCCCCCCCCCCAGCAGCAATTCAGGAATTGCTGGATGAAGGAAGGATCTTTCTGTCCGCATCTTTCTTCCCTTTGCATCAGAAAAACATGTGGGTTTTTTCCCCAATTGTTCAGATACAACTCACCACCCTTCAGTGCTAACTCTTCTGCTACACATGGAAGTGCATCAAATATTAAGGAATTTGCACATGCATGGTTTATGAATACAGGTGTTGCGCAACCCTGGTTTTCATCCTAGAGGCTTACATTTCTACTGATCTCTCTTTTACAGTTCACTAGAACTCCCCCTGTAGGGCAAGATTCAGAACACTTGAACTTTTACGACTTTAGGGACTAGATCCTCAACTTTAAACTGACATAGCTCCATTGAGTTTAACTGAGTTTACACCAGTTGAAAATCTGGCCCCAATTCATACCAATAATGAATGAACTTTGGGCCCTTAGGAAACTAAGGCCTTAATCTACAATTTTTTCTTAAGCAAAACTTCCACCGATTTTTTTGACTGGAACTTTGCCTATGTTTCCCCACACCTGTAGACACACATCAAGTTGGCAAACATGATGGCACTGATGACTCCATAGTAAATTATCATTGGTAGTTTTCAAACTAACCTTGAGCACCACTGAAGCTTCAGGTAGGTGTCTACTCACTGAAACTGCTTGTTGATGACTTCAGTACAGTGGGAAACTTGGTATAGCTCTCAGCTGCCATGAGAGCTGTGGAGGGATTGGGTCATGAGAATTTGTCCCCTGATTAGGAAATGTGAATATTTTATGATCAGTGATGCAGTTTCACAAAGTTAGTTACTGAGGTGGGTTTCACAAAACATGGAAGGTTGGGGCCAGAATTACATGTTAAATTAAATAAACTAAATTGTTTTTTCCAGTCTTGATAGGCAGGAGTCTTTCAAAAGCATCAGTGTTTCTAGGTTTCACATTGCTGAAAATGAGGAGTTGGGCAAATACCTCAAAAACGTTTCCATGAATATATTCCCTTCAATAAAAAGTGAAATCTCTCCAACTGTGTTTATGGGCCGTAGGATTCACTTTCTTCACCTGTTCTAGCAAATGTAGTTACAGGCAGGAATGTTCATGGAAACACCCCATTTTATGTATTGATTAGAGAAAACTCTCACGGAGCAAATTTTGAACTGGCAATTTGATCCTAAAAGCAACATGTATCCAATAAGGGAATGGAAACCATACCATCTGACCTCTGTAACCAATCAAAACTAGCTAACAGACTAAATGTTGATCATCAAATAATCAATGAAGTTCATACAAATAAGCTACAGATAAAGAATTATTCAGCAAATATCATGCAACAATTTTAGACATTTATGAATTGCTTAAGGACTATTTGCACACATCAGATAAAATATTTGTTCATTATTCAGCCAGCTGTGTTGAGTATGATACTTGCATTTTGCTAGGCCAGTGATTTTTCAACCTTTTTTCATTTGCAGATCCCTAAAAAATTTCAAATGGAAGTATGAATCCCTTTAGCATTCTTAGACATAATCTGCAGCCCACCCCCAGGGGTCTGTGGACCACAGGTGGAAAATCACTGTGCTAGGCTTTGGGGTCAACTATTTCCCACTATACTCTGGCATGAGAGAAAAGCCTCTGTGTGACAGCACAACTTCTCATGCAGCATAATTGGGACTTACATCATCTAAACTGAGGGGAGGAATGTTACATGGGCTGAATACTAAAGAACATGCTAAACAAAAATGAATATACATGTGAAATCAATGATGTCATATCAAGGAAATGATTAAGTTGGATTTTCTAAGGCTCTTAGGATAAGTTAGATTTGTTCAGGTTATTTAGCACCTGCTGAGCTGTTCAGTAACCCAAGGCCTAGCTTCAAATGTATAATGTATTTCTTAATCTCCCTCCCCATTAGTCATTAGAAGAACAGAGACAAAAATCAAACAGCGGCTGCCATTTTCAAAGCCTTGTACAAAAATAAATCAACGTTGTCCTCCTACCAGTTCCAAAAAATCTTGAACGGTCCTTTGTAAATTTCACTTTTTGTTCGTACAGTACAACAGAAATAGCTAGTCCCATTTGCTAAAGCTTACTTCTCAGTCAGACTCAAGGGTGAGTTAAGTTTAAGTTCCCCTGCCTGGATATCTCCATTCAGTATCTTCTCTCTCATTCAGATTTGTTTATAAACCTATTTTTTGAATGAAATGCATTGGCCGGGGAGAAAAGAAAAAGCAACAGCTCAATGTAGACACTTCAAAGGGCTCATCTGAGATGTTATCTGCATGCACAGGACTCCACTGTCATGTTGGGGTAGACCTTAAGCACCACGTTCTTATTTTCATCGAAGAATAGGATGCTGAGAGAAGACATTTTGTCAGGAACGCAGCAAGGCTCAGGAATACCAGGGATGACCCCAACTGCTCTCACTATGCTCTGGATGGTGGCATGGTTTGATGGCTTCAAGACCTGCAGAAGAAAGAACAAGAAGGGAAGGAAATGTTAAGGTGCATGTTAAAATGGAACTGTATTGTTTACATGGTAACACTGGGCTTCATTGTTTGGGACAAAATATAGCCAATTCCCTGAAGACAGACAGGGATGAGCCAAAAAGACTAGCTAGCGGAAGCAATTCCGAGTACCTCTTTTAAAGACTGTTCTCAATTGTCACGGTATATCCTTTGGGGTATCTTCAGGAAATACCACTCTTGGATTAATTTTACTGGCCACTAGGTGTCACTGTCGCTCTACAATTCAGCTAGAGTTTTCTTTGAAGAAAGTGGCTCTTAACTTCTTGCAGGAGGCGCCTTTTCAAGAGATGCACCCCATCTAGGGGCAACGGCTGCCTGAGAACCATATAGACCAAGACACTTTGTACTGATGGAACTGGTGGTGTAAATTATATGCCGGATGTAGCTTGGTCAGAAAAGCAGCATAAACAGTAAGGCAGCAAGTCTTGCAGCAGTCCAGTTGGGGTGCAAAACAAGTGTCCTATGTGGAGCAGGAGGAAGGTATGTGGGGCAGGGAAAGCAACTAACCAGTGGGTGTAAAGTAAGGGCTGTGTGGGCATGTGTTATGCTGTGTGACACTACACCCTCATGTTAATCTCTCTCTTATTACCTTCCAGTCCATCGTCATGGAAGTTTTAACCTTTCTTGCATGTCCCTCATATACCAAATCCAAGTTACAATACACACTACTCAGACGTTTGATAAATATACTTCTGATAGGTAACTTACACCATCATTAGACCCACAGAATTCCAGGAGTAGTACACCAATTTACACTAATTCTGCTCTCAGTCACTGGTATAAACCTGAAGGTTCCTGGAATTACATTTCTATAATTGAGAGCAGAATTTGGCCCAGTGATTATAACTAGAAAACAAAATTGACTGAGCTAACTTCATTGTCCACAATGAGTAAACAAATTTAGAACAAGATTTTAAATATACTTTAATTTAAGTAGCAGTCCTAGTAACACAGTAATACAACAAACCCCAACAATATGATTTTTTGTTGATACTGTCCTTTAAGAAAGATATTCAGAACTTCATTTTATAACTCATCTCAGACCTAAAACCTGGGTATCACAGAGTTAAAAATACTTCTAGTTAAATGTCAGGCATATATACAACAAGGGTCAGTGGGCCAAATATTCAGAGAGCCTGCAATTTTCCTGACACAAGAGATAGAATTTGTGTCTGCAAAAATCAGTTACATCTGGCCCAAATGACTTTCTACAGAAAATGTACAGGAACAATTTGGAGATTCTGGCTCATTATGTCATATACACAATATAATTAGGAATATCTACTTGTAGTTATGTTGGTGACATGCAGGGATCACCAACCTGCCTCCATTTAAGCAAACAAATGCCAACTGTATTCTTCTGCTTTATCTCAGACAGGTGATTCTTAAATTCCAACCACAATGAGTCAGAATGGACATTTTCCGTATCATGTTGCTATTATTCTCAGTGAGGATAGGAACCATTTGATGCAAGATTCAAAAGGATCCATTTGGGAACATTGCACTGTTTTTTTTGTTAGGGTTAACATAATCCAAACTTTTTCTTCTTCTTCTTCAGAGGAGAGAATCTATTCCTGTACTCTGAGAGACTGAGCAGTGCATGGGACCCACCTTGAGTTCCCTAAACTCCATTTTAAGGTAGTTAGATTTGACGGGAGTCAGGCTCACAACTTCAGATGTATTTAGGCACCTAACTTTCACTGAAATCAATGGGAGTTAAGCACTGAAATACCTTTAAAGACCTGGGCCTCAGAGCCTTGCAAGAAGCACTTGGTATCTACTAGCAACAAGACCCTCCCCCCCCCCCCCTTTTTTTTTTTTAAACACAAGAGTTTGGTACAATTCTCTTTTTAATTTCTTGCAGGAAGGTTCAATAAGCTTTACCTTTTTAATGATTTTAAATAGAACAAAACGACCACAGATCTCCATGTCCCCAGTGCAATAAGGCATGATGGAGTGCCTTAAAAGCCATGAATTCTAAGGAGAGCCCTCTTTACAGCCATAAGCCAAATATTGCTGAAAGGGGACTGCTCAAAAGTACAGTTATCCAGACTCGTAGATCCTGCAGCGAGACAAGCTTTTTAAAGAGAGCCTGTGATTTCCTCTGCAACATTTTATGGAGCTTTTTAAAATTTCAGTGCTCCCACAACCTAAATTGTGAAGTCAGGAAGCAGGTGATATAGAAGGGTAAGGTTGTGTTCTACCCTTGTTCCAGACACCCAGCTCTCAATGAACATTCTGCACAGAAATCAAGGGGAGCTTATGGCCCTGGATGTCCTAGGGTCCCTGTTGCTCTCATCAAAAATCAAGAAGAATCCTACTATTGATAAAATATCCACGGTGTCTATTGGATTGATAGGAATTGAAAATGGATTTTCATATTTTGGCTCAGCTTCTTATTGGGAGCCCTGAATGGCTCTTTGGACCGGGACCCTGTGCTCCCGCAAACTCACTACTTGAGGTGCGAGGCATTAGAGGATCACGGATTGCTCACCATCACTGAAATGGGGTCTAAGGTGGCGGCCGTTCTGGAGGAGGGGAAGTGAAGATTAACCAGTTCTAACAAAGTTGCTATTTGGTGTTTTATTTGAGTTTCCTAAAGAGTTTGCATTTCTCCCTACTCTTAGGGTTTCCTTTGGTCAAGTTTGAAACTATCAGCCATAATTATGTCATGCAAAATCGAGGAGAGCAAGGATTCACTGGTTTATGGTACAATGCCTGTCCTTAATAGCTGAGGTTTTGGTTCATTTAATCAGTAGATCTGACTCTGTTTGGGTGGGGTTTTAAACTCCAACCATGAACTACTCACTTTGGATGGAGCACTGAGATATACAATTGCATCTCAATAACACTCTGAATTAAACAGATTAAAGTACATATCTGTTTACAGGATTGATTCCAAAGGTGCTCGGAGTAACGGGCTCCCCTGGGCATCAGTAGGAGGTTTGGGTGTGGTGGATCATCTGGCAAAGGGTCTCGGTAAGTGTCAACATTATTTGGTACTGGGCGGATCACACCTATTTCCTTAAATATCTGAAATGTCTTGTGTGTTACCCTCTACCCCACAGAGAATACACAGCCCCTAAATCTTAAGGGTGGGATTTTCAAGACGCTCAGGCTTGGGCTAACTTTGCTCTCATTGACGTCAATGGTCAACTTCAGCCTTGGCCTGACTCTGCCACCAGTAAGCATTTTAAAATTCTGAACAGAAAGGGTTAAACTGGCATATCCCCTGCGTAGGGAGTGTTACATCATCTCTGCCTGAAGGCAGCCTGCTCGGTCTGGTTCCTACTAATGAAAAGCAGGCTGGATCTCTCATGAGATTTTCTATTAGAGTGGGAGTGGCATAAGGGAAAAACCCAGTCACCTCCAAGTGGCCAGATCTGTGAACGAGTCCAGCTGTGGTTAGGGCTGCACCTGCTAAGCTGCACGCATCCTTGAGAGACTTGCTGCCCAGTTGAATTTCATTATAGATGCATTAGGAGCGGAGAGAATGATGTCAGCGACAAGCTTTCATTCCTGACCTGGGAGAGGGACCGTCTGGCCTGTATGCTCTATGGTATTCTGCAAGTTCAGCACGGATGGGTTTGACAGCACTCTAACCATTTAACCGAAACAGGGAGAGGGGAAGGCTGGGAATTTGGGGTGGGAGGGGAAGAGGCACATCTTTTGTTAATTACCCAACAGGTTTGTCAACCAGGCTAGATGGAGCTCCGTTCTCCTTCACTGTATATCCATCAGCGCAGATGAATTTTTGGTATTACCTGACAGCTACAGTATGAGTTTGCCAATGCACAGAGGTCATGAATGTCAACGGGAGTCATGCGCATGGATCAAGAATACTACATGGCTCCCGACCTGCCTGTTTCTCCTGGTCATGTGTTGACTTTTCATTCTCACTAGAAAACGAAAGTGGATTTTGGTTCACATGGTGCAAATTGTATTTCACACTGCACATGTGCACAACAGGCACAGTTTGGATCCCAAAATCAATGGGAATTTGCTGTTGACTTTCATGGAACCAGAGGCACCTACTTCCATTATAAACTAGATTAACTCTTCCCTGTGTACAGATGGAGTGTTTCAATGGTCACATTTAAGTTTATATTAAGGAGCCAATCCGACATTCCTCATGTACCCCAAAAGTGGGAGTTTTACATGCTTAAGAAATGCAGGATCAAGGCCCACATTTGTACCAAGCCTCTTAAAATATGTTTAGAGATGAAGAATGGGTTTGTGGTTAAGGCACTGACCTTGGACTCAGGAGATCTGGGGTTAGTTCATGATTGTCACAGACGTCCTATGTGACGTTGGACGAGTCATTTAATCTCTGCACCTCATGTACCCACTTGTAAAACGGGGTTAGTAGTCCTTCCCTTGTCCATCTCATCTATGTAGACTTTAAGGTTTTCCAAGGCAAGGACACTTTCTTACTTGTTTGTACAGGGCCCAGCACCATGGGGCCCCAACCTCAGTTGGGACCACTGGGCACAAAGTAATACGTACAATAAATAGCAACCATTACTGTGAAGTGCATTAGTTCTCAGAACCAAATTAAGACCCGATGCAACTGAGCTCAACCCTCCGTGGACTCACATTTGCTTTCACTGAGCATGAATTTGACTCTAAATGTTTAAAGAAGACTGTTAAGAAACCACTATGGTTTCTCAGGTAAATTGGCAAAAGATGGGAAATCTTCTCCGACGTCTGGGTAAGCACACTGTCTCCCTTTAGCTTCTCTACACATCAAATAGCAGCTTTGTTAGAACCAATTAATCTTCACTTCCCCTCCTCCAGACTGCTGAGCAGCATGCCTAGTGCAGAACGGACGCCACCTTAGACCCTGTTTGATGGTGAGCAATCCCTTATTCTAGGTTTTCCACCTCCTGTAGTGATTTACACTAGTGCAGTGAATACAAACTAGTTCTGATAGTAAAATGATCACATCAGAATGGGAGGGTTGCATTTGCTTTTCACTACCAGAGATGCAAGGCCATAGGAATCAGGCCCACGGTTTGTGAAGTGTTTTAGGGCCTTTCAGGGTGCTACACAAAGAAGGTGCTATGTTCTTATTATCTTTTCCATTTTCTGGGGCTTGGCAGTTTGTGGGATAAAGGGACTTTTCTTTTACCTTGGGCTCTCCATGGTTTTTTCAAAAAAAAAAAAATATAAACCCTTATAGAAAACTTGCTTTCTTTGTTATGTTAATAGGTATTTAGCAGCCACTGTGGGTGAAATTTTCAGAAGCTCTCAGCATTGGCCAAAACCTTGACTTCAGTGGGAGCAGAGCTGGCAAGAAGTGCTTCTGACAATCTCACTGTGCACCTATGGTGTATTTAAGCGTATTTTTGCAAAAGCTCATTTGTTATGGAAGGTGCATGTTCTTATGTACATGAAGTTTGACCCAAAGCTCACTGAAGTCAATGAAAAGACTCCCAATTAGCTTCAATGGGCTTTCGATCAGACCGATTTTGAATATGCACCATTTACCTTTTACACAGCATAGGCACCCTCTTACCAAGCCATCGCGGTGCCATCAGGTGAATAAACGTTTTTGAATGGGCACCAATTTTGAAATGGCATGTTACTTACTGGATGTGAACTGTTACACTCCACCAAGGGCTGAGCTTGGGAGTTGAAGGCCCAGATCTTCAAAGGGATTTACGTACCTAGCTCTCATTGAAATTAACAGGAGTTAGGTGCCTAAATACATTTGAGGATCTGAAGCCATGCAGAACGGAACCATAAGAAAATACTATTTTTTTAATCTAGAGATCCAAAACAATGTCCAAGGAACTGTTCCACTTAACTATGCAGATGCAGCTTCTACACCAGCACACTGAAGTGTAGCGTTTATAGGGAAAAAACTATTGTCCACAGGTAGAAAAATGGTGTCGTCATCGTAAGACATGATCCAACTCACATAGAAAGCAGTAGCAGATTTCCAGTGGGGTTTAGAGCAGTCTCATATAGAATAACTGGCAGCTTAAAATTGTTTTCCTTGTTTGTTTTTCTTCTTTCAAAATATCCATCTGTTTGCCCATATTACACGGCTCACAACATGCCCAAATTCATTTAAAATGTAAAACGCTTTCAGGTAGAAGGAGCAGCTGAGAGAATTAGTTTAGAAATTATTTTTGTTTTTGCATTGCTGTAAATTAAAATAGCCACACTAATCTATTTCAAATATTGCTACATATATGAATTATTTGCTCTTGGGCCAAGGTCAACCCCCAAAGCAAATTTTTTACAGTTGCGTTTAAAACCCTTATAAACAAGGTTGAAATTGGAAGTGCTGACAGCCTTAATCAGAGTGATGCCCAGGAAATTGCTATAACTTAATGTCCTTAAAGTTAACATGGAAAAAGTCCAGGTCAGATTGCTGTTAAAGTTAAGGGTCTGTTTCAAACCCATGTGTGGGGATATAGGTATGATAGAGAATGGATGCTATCAATCACAGAGGGAGAGGCCAAAAAGACCCAGTGGAATGTTTTACTACCACTGAAAGACAATCATCTTGTTAATACCTTTTATTGGACCAACTTCTGTTGGTGAAAGGGACAAGCCTTCGAGCTCCATGGGGCTCTTCTTTAGGTCACTGTGGCGCTGAAAAGCCTGTCTTTTTCACCAACAGAAGTTGGTTCAAATAAAGAGGTTACCTCCCCCACCTGCTCTTTTTAATAACATGGCTACAAGAACACTGCAAACCTCCTTGTTTTCCTTTTGAACTCTCCGCAAAGGCACAAAACTGAAGCCAGCCCTCAAAGTTTTAGAGTCTGATCCTGCAATCTTAATTCAGGTGAGCAGTCTCCCTGAAAATCAACAGAACTGCTCACATAAGTAAAGGCTTCCTGATCAGGCCCATATTGGACTAAATTATTCCAGATGTTACCATACATCTCATCTGTCTTTCATTGAAAAAAAGACATCATTCCAATGAATCCCAAAATTCCACACCGATTTGAAATCATTTTGTTTTCAGTGCTGACAATTAGTGACATGAAAAAGAGAAAATGGTGACGATAAGGCTATGGCAAGAACAATGAACCCTACATCTACTATAGTTTCCATATTTTGTGTGTGTGTGTCCCCTCCCCATTTTGGGTCTTTGTTACACATTGCATCCCACTTTGCGGCCTTGGTAGGCTGGGAGATGTGGGTATGACCTCCAATGGAGCTACACCAGAAATAAATTTAGCCTATTGATTTCAAGAAGCCAAGCTCATGCAACAGTTTTGGGGCCAGATCATGGAACCCTTACTCATCAGTGTAATCCTTACTCGTAGCCATAGTCTCAAAGCCATAGGGGCAACTCTAAAGTAAGGGTTCCAGGATCAGGTCCCTTGTGCTTATGTATGTATCTCAGGATGGCATTAGACAGAGGATACAACTCTTTAGCAAATGACTATTATGATTTTGATTTGATTTGCTCCTTGGCTGATACTCAGAGTCCCATCCACTTCTAGGACTCTACACCCTCCTGCCCCTTCCAGAACAGCTTTAGAGCCCCACCCTGCAAATATTTACTACCAAGCATAGCACTTACTACTCTGAGTGGTCCCATTCATTGGTTTCTATTGGGACTAACTCAGTATGGTAATTACTATACTTGGTCTAAGCATTTGTAGGATCAGTCCTTTATTATGCTTGATTCAACTGGACCGTCACCAGTTCACACATTATTACTACTCAATAAGCAATTTACAGCACATTTGGATTCTGGACAAAAATAATTCTTCTATATAAGTTTGATTTTATATCTTTGCATAAAGCAATTATGACTTCATATTAGCTATTTTAACAACTACCCCTTAAAGAACAGACATAAAATATTACTTGTTTACTACATTCTAGAGTTTAATAGGAGCCAAGCTGGATTTTACTGATGTAAACAAATATGTGCAGTTCATAAAACCTAGATGTGTTTTCCTGTTCTCTCAAGATAGGAGAATAAGACAGTGGGGGAAAAAAATACTGTACCTTTGGAATGGGGAATTGGCATTCACCTGAGCAGTAATATGCATCAAAGGATTTAGGGGAAATAATCCATTCACTCCAGCCAATGTCTGCAAAATCCACTTTGAGATAGCGCCGTGCACAGTATCTCGGTTCGTTCCACTGCTTCCTTCTTGCCTTCTTCAAGGTTTGCTCATCAAACTGGAGTGTCTGGCTCTTCTGGTGGTCGTTCTTTCTCTGCTTTTTCTTACCCTTTGTCCTCTCTGCCAGCCGCGGCTGAAGGGTTTTGTAGGGTTTCCTGTCTTCCCATCCCTCATCCTCATTGTACTGGTACTCGGCACCTGGGAGCTCGTTGTTCTGCAAGGGCAACAGGATGTTGGTGGAACGTTTCTGTCGCTGTTCACCAAGGCTGCTCTTTGAGTGGCTTTCAGGTCTGGGGAAGCCCTCAACCAGGGAATTTCGGTGTCCTTGCAAGCTAGAAACAACACTCTCTGGTTCTGAAATAGCGGAGTCATTGGCGTACACCAGGATGTAAGGTTCATAGCAGGATGGCATCCTCCTCCAGGAATAGCGGCCAGTCAAGGCCATTTTCACACCAATCAGAAGTTCATCATTCTGCTTTGCCTCACTCAGCACATGAGTAATGTCCTTCCACTGCCAGGAAAGGACATCCCGATAAGCCGTGGAAACATTTATTAGAAAACGTCCCAGGGTTCGAGTTTGGTTCCCATTAGACGGAAAGCTCAACACTGAAAGATCTATTTGAATTTCAGGTTTCCTGTGTCCATGACGAGAGCAGCCTCCGGATCGTGGACAACTCCAAGTAGCATTTAGTAGGTCCCCAATGTAATAATGCAATGAAGCCGACAAGATATTTTCAGACTTGGTTAGGGAGGTCAGATTAAAAACATGTGGCTCTTTGCTTCCTGGGCTCCCTAGAAGAATAAATATTCACATGAGAACACAGGAAATTCTAACACCCCAAAGAACAAAGGGCCAGTGTTACCTGTTGCTTTGTATTATTTTCACTAATCCCATCGAAAATTCCCCATTGACTTTAATGGGAGCAGGAGCAGACCGTTACATTTGAATATACAATCTTCACACAGTCCTCCCCATCCTGCGTTCGATTTTAAAGAACACACTTTACTGTTCAGTTCTCACTGGCCAAGTGAAACTTCAACAGCAACTAGCAGTTTTGTTGGCAATTCAGGAGGGAGGCCAGGATTGACTGAACTTGGAAATTAGTTAGGTACTTATACATCATTAGAATATTTGAGTGCCTAGCACATATTAATGAGTGCATCTACACTGCACCCTTCTGAGGTCAGGAAGCAAACGATGTTACAGGAAGCATGACTGCTTAAAAGGAGACACTGAAGACTGCAAAAGAACATCCAGGAATTTGACAGCCAAGTGTATTTTTTAATGTGTGTTTATTTAACGTGTGCAAATGGCTAGCTTGACATCCCTAGAGAACAAACGTCCTTTCTCTGTCCAGGAGAGGTCTGGCATGGGCAGTTGCAGTTTAGACCTCATCCAAAACCCACTGAAGTCAATAGAAAGACTCCTAGTTGACTTCACTGGGCTTCAGATCAGTCTTTTTAAGCTTCAACACATCCATTTAGCAGTATGCTTCAACCCTAATGTCTTCCTACCAACGGAGGATGGATGTAGGGAATCAGCTAGAACTTAGAAGAGTTGGGCTCAATCCCCAGTTTTCTTGTGTGACCTCAGGCAAGCCACTTGGTCTGGGATTATCAAAGGTGCCCAATTGAGTTAGACACCCAATCCCATTGAATGTCAATGGCTCCTTTGAGAATTCCATCCTTAAACTCTCTGCACCTCAGCTTCCCATCTGTAAAATGGGGACAATACTTTTTTCATCTTTATTTTTTGTTTAGTGTCTAGCTGTCATTCAGAAACTTATGTGGACAATGTACCAGGATAATTACTAATATAAATTGGGATGAGTTACACTTCCTTACTCAAAATATTGTAAACTTCAAAAACTACAACAAACAAAAGTTAAGCACTATTAGTTTTCTGCTACATCAGGACCCATGCACAAAGTGTACATATCATGCAAATCCCCACTCAGAATAGAACCTAGTGTCGGCCCTTTAACCAGGGTAAATTTCACCCTGTATTTGTAGATTGGTTCCTGGCATGCTAGAGCAGTGGCTCTCAACCTTTCCAGACTACTGTACCCCTTTCAGGAGTCTGATTTGTCTTATGTACCCCAAGTTTCACCTCTCAAAAACTACTTGCTTACAAAATCAGACACAAAAATACAAAAAAGTGTCAGAGCACACTATTACTGAAAAATTGTTTAGTTTCTCATTTTCATCATATAATTATAAAATAAATCAATTGGAATATAAATATTGTACTTATATTTCAATGTATAGTCTACAGAGCAGTATAAACAAGTCATTGTCTGTATGCAATTTTAGTTTGTACTGACTTTGCTAGTGCTTTTTATGTAAAACAATGCAAATATCTAGATGAGTTGATGTACCCCCTGAAAGACCTCTGTGTACCCCTGGTTGAGAACCACTGTGTTAGAGCACTACATGTCCATTGGGATAGAGATTGGAACAGCAACAACTACATAATTAGGAGAATAATCAAAAACATATCTAAGTAAAAACAAAGCAAGCCTCTAAAAATGTGGAAAAGCAAAAGGTTTTCTCTTTAGTCCCACCAGCCCAGGAAAGTTCATCAGGAGCCATAGTATGGTTATTTTAAGGCTTGGGTAAGGCAATAAGAGAAGAAATATTTCTGCACAATTGGCTAATCCATGACATGATATTTTACAGATCTTTATTACAAATTAATGGCATTCTTACAGCATCCTGTTTTTAATGCAGACCACTGTCCATAGCATAAACTTTCCTCCAGAATAAGCAGGTCACGTTTTGACCCAGTGCATTAAATGATGTCACATTTCAAGGTGCAGAAGTCAAAAACAACCCATGCACAATGTTTTAAAGATAAGGAGAGGCTGCTAAAGAAGAATCAAGATCTGAAACAAGGCGTTAATGAGAAAAGACATCCATGTTATTGGAGTGGAAGGGTCAAACACACCCTCTTTCCTGAATGCATGATCAACAAGGAAACAAACCAAGGGCAATAATTCCATATAGTCATAATGTTACCATGCCAATGAGCAGGTTCTTGTGGAAAGGGGGATTTCCATGGCTTTGAAACTATAGAGGTCAGTCTAACAGGTATCTAGCACAACGCAAAGACACACTTACAACAGGGACTCCGAGTCACCAGGGCATTTAAGCTTGTGTTTTGATTATAAGCATAAAAGTGATTCCATTGGGTCACAACGAGCAACAGCAGGTTTTCCTTAAAACAAGTTCTATGCTCAGATTGCGATGACGTTTATATTGGTCAGACTGGCAGAAATATAGATTCTAGCGTTAAGAAACACCAGAGAGCTGTAAAACTGGGCTGTGTGGAAAATACAGCTATAGTGGAACATGTGTTCCCCAAACAGCCCCCAAAAGGACTGGAAACAAACCGACACATTAGAAAAAACAAGGGAACATTAAGTTAAAACCTTCTTTGACATCATGGTAATCTACCTTCTCAAGAGTCTGAGGAGGGATTTTAGCTCACAGGGTTTTGAAAGAATTCTTTCATCTAAAAGGAATGACAAAAATAAAATCCAGAAGTGCCCATGAAAATAGGGACGAGAAGGTCTTTGGATAAAGAAAATGACTGCTGATATTAACCTTTGCCCAAGCACTTCAACTGAACACAAATCAACACTTTTCCCCCCTCTGATGTGCCAAAAAGTTTGGGGGGTTTTGGTGAGATGGAACTCTGGGCTTCCAGATTCTGAATGGCAACATCAAAATTGCCAGTAAGGTCTGAATAAAGCCAGCAAATGAAATAAAAAAACCACACCTCGCCCATCTCTTTCCCATTTTTTGCTAATAAGAGTTTTAGGGAAAGAGGGTACCATGCAGTCAAGGGATGGAAAACACCTATTCTATTATGTTCATTGTTCTGCAAAGGCAAGGAAGAATAGTTCATGCAAAATTTCTGACCCAGCAGGAAGAATTGAGAATCCCAACGCAGACAAGAACCTGTTTTCACATGCTTTCCTGACGGGGTTTGTGGATTCGAGATGTTCAGATAGGTCAACTTCCAGGTGTTTAGATTAACTGAACTAAACTGCAGAATGCTTTGAGATTCACCCAATTTGTGTCTATGAATCATTACCTGAAAACTTGGTTTTCAACAGATTAGATCCTACTTTATTTTATTTTACAAACAGGGCAGGCACAGTCTCTTACTACTTGTCTGTGCAGCATCTAGCGCATGACCACCTGATCTCCATTGGGGTCTGTATGGACATGTGAATAATAAATACATCTACAAATAATGAATTACATCAATCTATTCATAGGTACAATTATGTTATCGTGAGTGTATCTGTTGTATGAGCTTATTTTTACACGCAGAGTCAAGTTTTTCTTTTGGGATTTTAGCAATTCTATTCATAACAAAAATGGTAACAGTTCAGAATCTAGGAGCAAAAGAAAATGGGAACACAAATTAATCTGCTCTTGCTTAAAAAAGAAAGAAAAATGATCTGGTTTGTGATACCCATGAAGGGAGGAATATGTATTTTGATTAACAAGCAAAACCAGAGAAGCCATTCTTGCACTCTTACTTAAAAAAAAAAAAAAAAATTACCATCAAACAAAAAAATTACCATCAGACATCACGTGCTAACAATAGATGGTGCTGATTTCATACAACCCACTGATGGAAAGACAGCAACTAACTAATCCAGTTTCCCACCGGCATGTAACTCATGCTGGCTGATTATTAGCTATTGTCACTGATGTGTTCTTTATTTGGTTTTAGAATGAGATTAAAACAAAAAATACACAAAAATGTATGTCTTGGTTTGATATCACTTGGGAACAGAGTCCAATTCACCCTTCATGCAATAGGGATAATGGATTTCAAAGCATGGGCAGCAGACAAATTAAAACAAACCCCTGAAGTATCAAACAAAGGATGAAGATTTAAAAGAGGGTTTAGCCACAAGGTACCTGATCCTGCAGTTTTTTCCTCAGGTAAAACTCTCATTGATCTCACAGTGAGACTAAAGCACTTAAACCCAAAGAACATAAGCTACTAAGCACTGGCTCTCACAAACACTACAGTTCAAAAACTTGATTAAAGTCAAGAACTACTGAGGAGCATGTTACAGAATAGGACGGTCCTGTAGGATTTTTTTTTTTTTGTACAGTCATGGACCAGACTTTCTCTCTACTGACTTCAATAGTTAGATTGATTTACACCAGCTGAGGATTTGGCCTTTATCCTGTGAATAATGGCTAAGAGGTTTCTTTGTAAAATAAATATAATTTTTAAAAAATGACACATTGGGCCTGACTCCCATTTACATGGCAGAGCGGTTTAAATGAAATTAGGCTTGATAATACCACTTAGCACGTATACAGCACTTTTCATCAGTTGATCGCAAAGCTGCTAATAGATTTCAGGTGTCCTGAGTCCCAGCTCAGTGTTCTATCCACTATGCCACACTGACTCCTCCCAATAAGAGGATTTAAAGATTTTACGTACAGTAAAAATCTACTTGAAACAGCAGTCTACGTCTCAAACAAAATAATTCGACAGGTCAAAAATCTAAGCACTCAAGTGATGGCATCATAATAGCTCTTTGATATGCTTTCCACATCAAACAAAATGGCAGAACCCTTCACTGACTATTTGCATAGTCAGTCTTTCCCTGTTGCTATTCAGTTGCGTATGAAATGTTCATCAACAGACCTGAATACACCTTTCAGAGTATTTTATGCCAAAGAGAGAAAGCCCAGAGAGGAGTGTTTACAATGCCGGAGACGGGCATGGTGCCCAACGCTCCTGCCAATGCTTTCTCTTAGGATCAGGCAGCATTGGGAGAGGAGGTCTTAGAATGGTTGAGCATTACTGCATTGCATATGGTTACTGAAGCTGATAATCAGAGGGAGAGATCAGTTTATTGGCTGAAAATATGGAGCCAGATTCTCCGCTGGCACCTAGATACCAGATTTAAAAGGGGAGCATTGCTCCCATTACGGCATCAAAATGAAGTGGCCAGATTTTGCTACTGCATGCTCAGCACTTTGGAAAATCAGGCCCTATGGTTTTCAGCCCCTTGTAAATTGCAATGGGCAAGACAGACTTCAAACACACTTATTGTTATTACTTGTATTGTGGTAGCATGTAGGAGCCCCAGTCTGGACCAGAGCCACATTGTAGTAGACACAGCACAAACACACTTTATTGCTTATATTCATGCAGTATATCCTGGGGAAGCAGACATGGTCCAATCACTAGGGCATCAGACTCACCTGGCCTTTACTCCCAGTCTATATTGACTCACCATGTGACAGCGAACAAGACATTTAACTTCTGTGTCTCAGTTTTCCTGAGTGAAATCCTGACCTCATTGAAAGCAATGGCAAAGCTCCCAGGGAGCCAAATCACACCCCCTTTCCGTAAGAGCACAAGCGATGGAGCTCCAGAAAGATGGGTAAGCCTTGTGCGATCTATAGCGGGAAGGTTCCCTCTAAGTAGTACTAAATACGTACATATTCTGTGTTTAGTACGACACACTTAATCACCACCCTTAATCAAGTCAGCATTTGCCTTCATTTTCTACACAGTGATATCAGAGATGCTAGTGGAGTTACCTATGCTTCGAATGGGAAATAGACCCCTGATGGCACTGTGCGGTACCTTTTAGTACATGACGATTCTTCAAAGGCAACTGTTGTGCTTTCTCTTCTTGCCACAAGAACCCAAACCTGTTTGTGCTGCCTACTACCATTCCTGGCATAAAATGTATTTTTAAAAAGGCAGCATGCCTGCGAAAACTGACATCACCAGCATAAACATGTATTCATGTTACAAGGGGCATTCCCAGGCATCAATAAGCTGGAACCAGTCCACTAACATGTGGTGTGTTTACCTTTATAGAGGATATACTGACATTTTTATGGACTGCCAAATCTATCCCATGGGTGAAAAAGGATGCAATAATGAGGGCTATTTAGCTATACAGTCATCATTATCCATAGTTTAAATTAGATATTAAAGCAGTTCACTTGCATCAGTATATAGTTAAGAATGTATCTGCATTTCCATTATAAAACCCTGTTTTCATGGGTTCATAGCACAACTGAGCTGAAACTTGGAATAGAAGATCTCAAGGCTGGGAATACAATTTTTGATGCCAAATTTCTTTCCCCCCTAAACTTTACCCTATCCTTTCCTATCAACCTTCTCCCAAACTCAATTAATTTAGATATTTCTAAATTATGCATGTAAAAATATACAACTTTCCAATTTTGTTAAATAGCACCATATTCATTTTTTTAAAAGAAGAAATTTTAGCTGTAATATTGATCTGATGGTTCATACTTGGAATTAAAGTTACAATAGCTTTAATTAAAAAAAAACAGTGAAAAGCAATGAACATGCATGCTCAGTAACTAATTTACAGGAGGCGTTTTATGATTGGAAAGATTTTAATATGCATCTTACACATCATAAATGTACTGTGTAGTGGGTAAACGATATGCCTTTTATAAATTAAACACAGAGGTCATACCAGCTCTGAAAGTAATATATGGTTTATAGTACCCATCCATGAACTATGGACTTCTTTCTTTAAAAGATTTGTTCCAGTATATGGGCTCAATACTGCAATCTACATGTAAAGTAACTGCAGGGTGTGTGTGTGTGGGCTCAATACTGCAATCTACATGTAAAGTAACTGCAGGTGTGTGTGTGTGTGTGTGTTCAATACTGCAATCCACATGTAAAGTAACTGCAGGTGTGTGTGTGTGTGTGTGTGTGTGTGTGTGTGTGTGTGTGTTCAATACTGCAATCCACATGTAAAGTAACTGCAGGTGTGTGTGTGTGTGTGTGTGTGTGTGTGTGTGTGTGTGTGTGTGTGTGTGTGTGTGTGTTTAACATCATCTGTAAAAGTGGATAAGTAGATTTTCATGCCTGGGCTTGTGGATTTTCATCCCAATTTCATAAGGGTGATTTCATCTCCTCTTTGATAGATATACAGGGCCTGATTCTCCTCTTGTTTACACCAGTTGTACAGCACTGTAATTAAATTTGCTTCAGGTGAGTTACTTCTTATTTACATCACTGTGAGACGACTATTAGACCCATAGCGCGTGTACTCTAATGTAGTACAAAGAGTAATATCAGTAAACTGGTTAAATGATGGGTTTTTCAACTAGATAACACACAAGGGCCTGAGTCTCCTATCACTTACATTGGTGCAAGTCAGGAGTAACTCCACTGAAGTCAATGGATTTATCAGTCAATAAATCGAGCCTAAGATCAGAATCTACACCAACCAGAACAAATTCTGGGCATGATCCTGCACCCTCGTCCGGTGTAGCTCCTATCAATTTCCAAGCAGAGACGGTTTATAGTGCCAGGCCCAGTGTTGCTAACTCAATGTCTCACCTTTCAAGTTTCCTATGCAAGGAACCTGATTTTGTTTGTATTTCATCTGAAGTGGTGGGACTCAAGGGGTCACCAACAACTTATTATATATATGACCCCTGAAAGAGGTTAGAGAACAAAGAGTGGAGTTATCTTTACTTTGTTTTTCAGTCTGACCGCAATGAATGATTAGTCAGTTTCACTATACTCAGTTTCCCTAGCTGTTTGTGTGGGTGTTTCATGCCACAACAAAGGGAAGGAAAACAGTCTTAAACATAGGAAAAGGTGGTTATAAAACCACAAAAATTGGCTTATGGGCAGATGTAATACCTGAAATTACTTTAAACAAATTTTTTTAAAAATGGACTCCATTTCAAGTTGACGGTACCCCCTTTAATGATGCTATGGTAAAGGTGTTTTAGTTTGCATTTCAGAAGTCCCATCTTCCAAGGTTGATAACTCAGACAAACATTTATTCTGGGTCGTAACTTTGCATTCAGGGCCAGAGCCTCAGGTAGTGTAAATTAATATAGTTCCACTGAACTCAATGAAGCTACACCAATTTATGCCAGGTGAGGAGCTGGTCCTCTAATGTCCTAGAAACCTGATAAAAAAATCAGATTTTTTTTTCCGTTTGGTTGGGGTTTTTTTATTGTTTTTTCTCCCCCTCTCCTATCTTTCTTCTTACAAATGTGATTGCAACAGGACTTAACTAGCACTAAGAAACCATTAAGTTAAAATCAAGTTTACATATCAGACTTGTGCTTACGAAACTAAGGAAATTTACAATTATAGCTGAAATGCTGTTTTTAATCTACCCCTTTTTCTGCTTAAATCTTCTAGCCCATGGTATGTAGAATAACTCACTCTTGGGACGTTCTGAGATAAAGAACTATAAGCCTTATTCTCTGCCTTACTCGGGCAAAATTTGTCTTGAAACAAATGAGTTTTACCCGAGCAAGGACTGCCGATTTCATCCCATGAATATCTCACTACTATACGTTTCTGACTGTTCTCTAGTGTACAGTCTGATCCTGCTCTCATTGAAATCAATGGCTGAACATCCATTGAATCCTATACAGGATCAGCCTCATACACAGGAAGAATCAAGGGCAACTCCATTCAAGTCAGTGAGAGGAAATTGTGCCAGAACTAGGGTGACCAGCTGTCCCAATTTTATAGGGACAGTCCTGATATTTGGGGCTTTTTTTATATGGGCTCCTATTACCCCACATCCCCCATCCCGATTTTTCACACTTGCTGTCTGGTCACCCTAGCCAGAACACAATTTGACGTATCATATGTGATGTATAGTCTCACATATATTTAACTTAGTTCATTGTTTTTACTTGGTGAGGGATTTTTAAGGTTCTTACTGACAGATGTAAAAACTCAACCATTAACTTTTAAGTTTATTTAACCATATTTTTAAAAATTCTTTTTATTTGCCTAAATGAAAAAGAGCACGTGAAGAAACATCAAAATCAAAAATGAAAAAACTACGTAATTCAGTCCATTTTTCTGCCACTGCAAGATTATCCCCTGTAAGCAAAGGATTTCAGTTCAGCGTAGGGTGGACTTTTCAATCTTAACTTCTTTAGGTACTTCTGAAAACTCCATCCGTAGCGGGCAAAGTTTTAATTTTACAATAATCATGAAGCTTGTTTTCATTACTTTTTTTTCAATCCATATTTTCAACTGCCCTTGTCACTTTGTAAGATTACAGCGTTCAAAGGTGATGCCCTTTCTTTTGTTTGGCTAAAAGATTGGTAGGATTTCTAGTGATGGTACCCAATTTTTGGACCCATTAGACTACATACGTTATCTTTATAAAGTCTGGAATGTTTGCCAGCTGGGTTAGTTGGAAATCTAGCAAAGAACTTTCCTTTATGTCATGTTATCAATACTGTATGGAAGCCAAAAGTTCTTAATGAAGGCAAAGTGTTGTGGACAGCAAGCTTTCAAGAACTTCCAAATGTCTTCTCATTTTTCATTTGCTATTTTTGATAATTGTATCTTCAGAAAAATTAATCTACCTCCTTTCTCAGTTACACTATAAATTAGATCAGTGGAAATTTCTTTTTCTGAACTCTTGCTCTGGTCCTATTAAGGACCCCATTCCATCCTCATTACTGACACAGGCAAATCCGCACTGATTTCCACAGGAGCTTTACTGGCAATGAGGTTTATCCTGTCATATGAACAGGAATGGGGGGAAAAAAAGAGAGGAAGAGTTGAAATTTACACGGAGAATGTCTTAATAAGCTGAGGACAGAATCTGGAAACAAAACAGCCGAAAAAGGAAATAATGTCAGTGTCCTAATTCTATTGCATTATAAGCCAAATAACTACTTTTAACCTTAAGTAAATATAAGATTTTTCCCCCTGCCATCCTCCCCCATCATTTGATCTAGGGTTTTATAGAACTGCAAGTTTCTGCCATCAATAACCTTACATATGAGCTGCTGTATCCTAAGGGAAAGAGAAGACAACACCTAACTGGTTAAATATTTTGCATAAATACTTATAAAAGTGTCAGAAAACTTATAACCACTTCAAATTTATTGCTTTGGCACTTGAACTGTGAAAGTATTGGGGGAGGAGGAAAGGGGTTAGTGAACAGTGTGTTCATAGGACTGCTGCCACCCACAGTCAAGTAACAGTATAAATATAATCAGAAAGACCGCAGAGATGGGATTTCAACCAAAGGCCTTCTAGGTTTAGAACAATAAATACCTTTAATCAGGTGTGTTTAAAGGAGCAAATACCACTCAGCCTGGATTGTATCACTCCCTTTTTCAGTATATTTCAGAATCATGCCATGCGCATCAATAGGAAACATTTAGAAGGCTGCAGCCTTCTGCATATGAAGACTAACGTTAGGAAAAAAATCTTTTAAAAAGATAGGACAGGCAGGATTTACAGTAGCTATTCCCTGTCCCTCAGCACTAAAACCATACGGGAGCAGCTTAATTGGAACAGCGTAAGGAAATCTTTACAAACCTCAGGTCCACAGGCTCTGACACCAACAGATTTAGGGTCTGACCCTGCAAACATTTATTATGGGTTGTCTTGGACAGAACAACTCACAGTAGTAAACAAGTAGTGAATGTTTTCAGGATTGGGCCTTAAGTCTCTTGCTTCTAGAGGAATTTGCACTATGCCCAGTGTATGCACGATCAGGTCCTTAACAACTAATACATATTGTAGCCTTTAATGAATCAAAGGCTGGGATGTTCAAACAAGCCTCAGGGAGTTTGGCACCCAGCTCACTGAATTTCAGTGGGAGTTGGGGAACTACTTCTCTTAGGTGGTTGGGAAGTCCCAGACAATGATTTCATTGGGACTTTTGCATGTGAAATGACTGCAGGGTTGATAAGTTAGTGTCATGAAAAATATATAATTAGTAAATGAGGCTTTATAATGTGTCTATAGCAAGGCACATATTGCAGGGATGGAGAAGGCTAATGGAATATAATAGTTTGGAATCACAACAGTACATTTCAGGTTCTCAGCATTTATTTTTGACCCCTACATATTAAATGCTCCTGAAATGACCAGATAGCCAAACAATCAGGAACAGATTATACTTTTCCCCCTTTGCTATTAACGCTTGCTTCTTTTGGTACACAGTCTTGGTGGATTGCCAATGTACATACATACTTGGGCAAACGGTACAATTTCCAAAAGCATCTACGTGACTTCAGAGTCTGAATCAATGTGCTTTGGAAAAATTTAGCTATTGACTTAATTCCATAACAGCAAAGATGTGCAATTTTTCAAGCTTTTTTTTTTCTTTAAAGATCTGAATAAAAAAACAACCAGTCCATCAATGATGTGCTACTTCATAGCAAGAAACTAACTGCAAAGGACATGAAGCCAACAAGTAGTGTCCAAATAGGCACTGTAGATTTCGCCCCCCCCCCATCCTTAGACAGATATTCCCAAGTAAGAAGTGACTTTCAATATTGATAGGTTTACTGGTGCATTTCAGTTTAAAGCCAAAACCCCAATTATGCCAAAAGAGATAACTCAACTCCTGGGGGGTAAATTATTCTGTATGCCGGACTTTACTTAAAGTAAAACCATCTTTCTCTTCCTGTATTTGTCACTAAATAGACCCTTGCTGCAACCAACTTTAAGTAATTATATTTCTATATCTAGCTGCCTGAGAGAGCCCAAAGCCACTTTAGAGTCCTATTATATATGCAAAACACTCCTTGAGTTCAATGGGAGTTATAGAACAGCTATAGGGATAACCCTTAATAGGAGATATACAGTACAACTTATCTAAATTTCAACTATCTGCAATTTCCTGTTATCCAAAAGAGACTCATGTCCCCTACGGCCTGTTAATTAAACCAAAAATCCCTTCAATTATACAAATCCCTGATTAACCAAATATCATGGGGATTTTAGCTAATCAGGGTTGTACTGCTCACACATGGCACTCAGCTACCAGAGGGATAGGAGCATTAGCTATATAAACGCATATAGTTAAAACAAAACAGATAAGACACTAATTAAACCATCTATATGATGCAGCGTGTGCATTACATCAGAGGACATATTGGCATATGTATAGGGAGCACTACTTGTTTGTTTCTTTCACCTTCAAGTTACAGTCCCTGGAGTTCCCTGTCAGTTTAAACATGATGTACTCTAGGGCCCCGATTCTGCAAAGACTCATGCACATGCTAAAGTCAGGCATGTGCATAAGGCCTTGCAGAGTTGGGGCCTATTTCATTCTCCAGAGCGGCTCGTTTTAAATGAGTTGCTTTCTTGAACCGTAAATCCTGTATACTACAGAAACATCTTGCAGTTTGCAGTGCAGCGGCCAAATGCTCCCAGGTAATCCTAATGCTTTCAACCACTGAAACGTGCCACTTCAGTTTGATTTGACGCTGTAAGTCAGGGCAGCTAGAAAGAGGGGATTTTTGCATTGAAAAGTCTAAACGGTATATTAACTGTAAATGCCATTTGGCCAGCAAAGCTCCAGAGTGTATTTATATTGTCATCCTAAGGCTTTCACTGATGAATGGATTTTTCAGGAGCTGCGCATGTTAGAGCTTTGGGGAAATCTCTTCACAGTGGTTTCAGACAGAAGAACATTATCAGCACCTTAAAAATTATGGGCCTGATCCGGTCCCCATTAAGGTCACTGGCCAAACTCCTATGACTTCTACAGTACAGGATCGTTTATTAACATTACTTGAAATTTCCTTAACTCGAGCTGGATACAAGTGTTATCAATTTGACATTATATATATTTGGTTTTCTATGCAAACGCGTTACTAAACAGAGCTTAGTTTGGGCTGTGTTGAGACAGAGCTGGATTAACCTCTGCATCTGCTGAAAAAGGAGCCCCCATCTCTAAACTCATGTAGGATCCAGCGATTATTATACACACATATCACCACAAGGATTATAGCAAACGTACGGCTAGAAGGTCTCTGGCACGGGTATTGCACAGCCAGCCCTGCAAAATACACACACCAAAGCCAAACCCCCCAAAGAAAAAGGAATCTCAGATAGGTAAACCGTTTCCATATGGAGCTTCTCTGCTTTTTAATTTTTTTCTGTTATTCTCACTTTGCAGACCTACACGCTTCCCCCAGCGCGCATACCCAGTGCAAAGCCTGTTGCATTTTTCCCAGCCCCTTGGCTTGAAGAGTCAGTTGCATTTTCCACGACAGTGTCAGCTACACAAACAGCCTTCACCTCTCTCCTCCCACCCACCACAAGCAGTCACAATCCTGCAGCAGATCTAGATCTACCAAGCCTCTGCGGGAAGGAGGCTCCCAGATTTCAGGGGAGAGGGGGGGGGGGTCACATTTGGGGGTCACATTAAGGCAGCGTTAGACGTTTCTGCCTCTTGTGAGGAGGGCTCGGTGCAGCTCGGGGAGGTGCTGTCTTTTATTGGCCCCACTTCTGCTGGCGAAAAGAACGAGGAGTACTTGCGGCACCTTAGAGACTAACACATTTATTTGGGCATCAACTTTGGTGGGCTAGAACCCACTCCTCGAATACAGACTAGGGTGACCAGACAGCAAGTGTGAAAAATCGGGACGGGGTGGGGGGGGGGGGGTAATAGGAGCCTATATAAGAGAAAGACCCAAAAATCGGAACTGACCCTATAAAATCAGGACATCTGGTCACCCGAATACAAACTAACAGGGGCTACTACTCCGAATTCTGTTGGGGAGGGAGCCCAGCTTTGGGGCTTGCCCAGAGCTCCTGACATTTCAGATGGGGCCTGGGGGGGGGGGGGTCTGTTTCCCTCCTCCATCGCCCCTGCTTCTGACAGCCCTGAGGACACACCATTCCCAGAGACTCGCCCTGGGGCTCCCCACACCGACCTGGGCTCCGGGGGGGGCGTGGGGAGCCAGGGCTGCGGGCGGCAGCTGAGCGGCCAGGGGAGGCGCAAAGCGGGGGCTCGGGGGGGCCGCGGCGGCTCCGTACTCACCCGCCGGCAGGGCTCGGAAGCTGCGGACCGTGTTGCCCTCCCGGAGGTGCAGGGGCTGGAGGCTGGGGAGCTCCTGGCGCCGGGCGGCCTCCGCCCTCCCGCCGCCGCCGCCGCGGTACCTGTCGTAGAGCCGGAGCATGTGTTCCGAGACCTTGTCGCCCGGCGGCAGCCGCTGCGGCGCGGGGCCGGGGTCCCCCGCCGGCCGGGCTCGGCCCCCCAGGGCGGCCTTCCTCCGGAGCCCCACCAGGTGCGCTCGCAGCAGGTCCCCCAGCGCCAGGCACAGGCAGCCCCAGCCCAGGCAGAGGCACAGCAGCGAGCGGGGCCACCCCGCCATCCCGTCCCCTGGCGACTGAAAGCCGGGCGCGGGGCGCGGCGGCTTCACCCCCCGCGGCCCAACCGGAGGCAGCGGGGACCCGGGTCCGCGGGCGGGCGGGGGGAGGAAAGTTGCGCCGTCGCTCGGCGCCGCAAAGCCCGGGATCCTGCAGCCGGGAGTGCAAAATCCTGCGCGTGCAAAAATAAATAAATAAAAGGGAAAGCAGCGCCCCCCCCCCCAGTCCTCCTCCTCCTCCTCCTCCTCGCCGCCTTTCCTGGCGTTTGCAATGAGCTCCGGGGGGGGGGGTCCCCTTCCTCTGGGCGGGGGGGGTTGTTATTATGGCAGGCGGGTGAGGGGGTGGCGCTAAAGCGGCCGCTGCTTAGCTGCGGCGGCGGAGCGGAGAGTCCGGACTCGCCAGCCCGCTCCCGCTCCCGCTCCCGCTCCGGCTGTGGAGGGTGCGGGCGCAGCCCGGCGGAGTTTTGTGCTCCGCGCGCGGAGTCCCCCGGCGCCGAGCGGGTGTCACCCGCCGCAGCCAATCGCGCCGCCCGCCCCGGCTGCGCGCGAGAGGCAAAGCGAAGGGGAAACCGCCCCGGAGGGATCCCACGCCGCGCTAGCCTCGGCAAAGCCAGCCACTCGCGCGGGTCGCGTCCCGCAGGGCACTGGGGAGGGGTAGGGGGTGGGAGAAACCTTCCTCCCCACCCACCCTCTTCCGGAGGGGGCTTGCAAATAAAATCAAGGCTGCTGCCGTTGGTCGGATCGCAGAGAGTTTGGGCTCAGGGTGATGGGTAACCTGGGAGCTCTGCCCACCTGCCCAAACCCAGCTCCCCCCCGGGGGACTCCTCCTTAACCGTGCTGTGGGTTTGCCCCGTCCCGGTCTAACATGCACAGGATTGGGAAAGGTGGCCAAGCACGGTGCAGAGAAGCCCAGCAGGGGTCTGAGGGAGGAACAGCTTATTCCAAGCAGTAAATCCTCTTTTTCTTCTTCTTTTTTTTTTGTTTTTCTTTTCTTTTTTTTTTGGTGCGTTTCTTGGAGTTAAAGCACCACAGTCCGATCCGGATACAGCAGAACATCCTACCCTAGCGCATGCTGAGCAAGATCCATGCAAAGGACTGCACATGCCTCATCCACCCAACCTTTTCACAGTCACTCAGAGGAAAATAATTGTGCCCCCCTCCAAAAAAAACCCCAACCACCCCACAATGCCAGAATATCCTCATTGAACGTGTAATAATGTCCCTTTTCACTCAACGCCGATTACATTCTGCAAGAGAAACGGAGTCATTGTCAACTCCCTTCACACATCTGGAAATGAAAACAAACAAATAAATCAACACATGAAACGAGATACAGTAGAAAAATCCCTGCCCTTCCAAAGTTAATATATGCATTTGTTCAGGCTTGGAAAACAAGCATCTTTCTTGTCTGAAGAAGGGAAACATGAAATGATACTGCATTTAGTACATGGGATTTATCACTCTTTATTTTTGCCATTGTCTTCATATACTCACTGTACAATTATGCATTACTAATTTATATACTGTAGTTTATATCTTTCATGTGCATATTATATAGCGATATAAACGGCAAGCCCATATACACCTAGAGGCTAACATTTTCATCATTGCATAAGGGAGTTAGACACCCATCTTTAATTGATTTTCAGTGAGAGTGGGGTGCCCAACACATTTAAGTGTTTTTAAAATCCCCACCCATAAATTACAATACACACATGTATGTACATATGTGTGTATATAAGGGGACAATCTTAGTAACATCACTACTGTGCCATATCTATATAATATGGGGGCAGGTTAATATACCAAATATATGGTATATTAACCTGCCCTGCTCCCCTTCCTCCTCTCCTGCCTCCCCTACCCCCCCAAAGTGACTAATTATTTTGGATGCCTTCGTTTCTGGGTGGCCAAATCAAAACATGATCAAAGGACCTGATTCTCGGAGAATGGGTGTTCAGTGATTCATTCAAAAAACCTAGACACTTCTGAATATCTCAGATATATACATACGCAGTAGTATGTTACCCAATGCTTTTCATTTTACATATGCATGTAATTATCAACATACATTAAAGTAGGGAAATTAAACACACAAAAGTGACAAAATGCAAAAGTTAAGGTGTTATGAGGTGGGTTTCTTCCTTAAAGAGAAAAAGTATTTCTTGCTTCTGAAACTGAAAAAGACTTGAATTGGTTTTAGCTAAAAATTTCAACATACACAATCGCATCTCGCTGAAATCAAGCAAGGAAATCTTCAGTCTAAAACAGGAATACCGGAGCAACTGAAAATATGTGTTAGAATGGAAGTGCCATTTCAACTTTAATTATAGTGTTCTCTGCTGCTGCTGAGAGGTATAGTGAGAAAACCATTTACATAAAACTATAAGAGAGTGACGCAGTGTGGTTTAAACCTACACAGGAAAAGTCATTCACATTTTAAAATATACTTTGTTGTGCCTTGGTGTGTGAAGGCATCTCCAAAGCATGAGGGATCTTACAGATTCTGGCCTTGATTCTGATCTTACATCAGCATAGATCAGGAGTGACTCCCTTGTCGTCACAGTGGTATAAAACCAGTATAAGAGAGAGCAGAATCATATCCACTGTGTGTACATCCTAAGCAAAACTGGGTTAGTTAAGGAGGGAAACCCAGCCTGGAATCTTACATTCCTTTTGTGGATTTATTTCAAATCCTTTAACTTTCCTGTAAAGCACTGTTTATGGGTTCATTTCTTTTGTTTTTATTTAGTTTTTAAAGATTGCAATAATTAATACAAACCAAGCATGTATGATAGTTTACACAGTAAACCACAATGGTTACTCCACAGCTATTACAATCAAGGATCTAAGAATGTATTTAGGGACCCGAGAAACAGTAGTTACACTGACCCTTTATGGTCTAGTATGTTAGATCCTAAATCAGGCCTTCTTTACACACAGTTCTGAGTTCTGATCATGCTATTCTGATGTATTTAAACTCCCATTGACTTCAGCTGAAGTTATACATGTGGAAAGCCTACAGGACTGGGCTCAGACTATAATTATGAACGTATTAAAGATGCTACATAAATACAAATTGTGGGTCAAATTCTGCATGTTTATGAAAAATTCCACTGACATCAATGGGACAATGTGAGTAAAACCAGCAAGATTGGCTCAATACCTGTGTTTGTACTAATCTGCAACATTTGGAGTTCAAAAAACAAACAAACAAACAAACCTCAAACCCCCATAGACTGAATTTTATTAAATAGGCAATAAAGTTCCTATGAGTACAAGGCCAAATAGAGAGAGGGGTGTTTTTTCTAGGTGATTCATTTCAAAAGGAGGCAGGGCCGGTGCAAGGAAGTTTTGTGCCCTAGGTGAAACTTCCTTGCACCAGCCCTGCACCCCCGCCCCCGCCCAGCTAACGCTGCCCCCCCGCCACGGCAGCCAGCCCCCCTGCCCGCGGCAGGCGGCTCTCCCCCCTCCCCACCGTGGCAGCTCCCCACCTGCGGGCCATGGCAGCTCAGCCCCCCACCCCCCCGCGGCAGCCGGCTCCCCACCCGTGGGCCGCGGCAGCCTCCCCCCCGCCCCCTGCCTCCCCGCTCCACATTCAGCCGCTGAGCCGAGCACTGAGCCGGGAGGCAGGAGGCAGCCACGGTGAGCTGCCCGCGAAGCCCTGCTAAGCCCCAGCAGCATGGCAACAGCCCTTGCCACAGCAGGGCTTCACGAGGAAGCAGGTGGCTGCCTCCCAGCTTAAGCGTGGAGGCAGGAGGCAGCCGCCTGCCACCGAGGGCGGCAAAATGCCGTCCCCCAAATCCTGGCGCCCTAAGCGACTGCCTAGGGTCGCCTAGTGATAGCGCCAGCCCTGAAAGGAGGAAATTTTAATGTCTTGGGCCTGATTGTGCAACTCTTACTCAAGCTGAATACAAGTTACTCATGCAAGTTACTCATAATCATCATGAATAAGGGTTGCAGATTTGGGTCCTTAGACTCTTGGGGTCTGGCTGATTCCAGTTTCACAGGTTTAACACCAATGTATTTTTATTAGTATTATTTCTATTGCACTAGTGCCTAGGAACCCTAATCATGGACCTGGCTGGACCCCTTTGTTCTAGGTGCTGATCAAAAAGACGGTTCCTGCTTCAAAGAGCTTAGAATCTAACCCCATCGACTTAACTCTTGATTTACACCAATGAGAGATGAGCATCGGGTCCTGGAAGTCTACACAATTTCTGCTGCTATGTTGAGGAGTTATGAGGATATGTGGGAGGGCTCTGTTCTTAGCACCTAAAAATGGGGATTGTGCTTATGTTATAAACATCCTGGCTGTTAGAGAGCCTCATAGGACTGACAGGTTCACCCTTTGGGTGCCCATGAAATTATCTCATAGTGATCTTTACAGAAGCAAACATCACTGGGAAAGGTTATTAGTTTTTCTCCATCTCGAAATGCCATCGTGTCCATACACCAATGCAGCACATTCATCTTCTGTGAACAATATTCCTAACTATAAGACACTTTTCTGTTTTATTGTAACAAAATCCAACCACCAGCTATGCTGGGTTATTTAGGCTTAGGTCAAGTCCCATTTGTTTGTATAACCCTATAACAATGTGTCTGTATGGGTCATTTTTAGGAGGGGAGGGGAAGTGGAAAGAGAGAGAATTCAGCAGTGGACTCGGAAAGTGATATAGCCGGAGGAGGACATGGATGATGAATTTACACCCTGCCTGTCTTGTGTAGTACATCTATACTATCAGCTCATTTGAAAGGATCATGAAATCAGCATAGTCAGAGTGTGAGTTTGTTGTACTGTTGCTGCTGCTCTCATTGACTGCAAAGAGCACAAGAATAAAAGGGACCAAGAAAAACCGGATTAAAATGTGTTGGGAATATTAAGACTTTCAAGTACCTACAAAATACATTGAATTGCAGGGTCTTTGTCTAAAATCCCTTTTAACGAGTGCTTGTTGAATGACCCTGTAATCTGGGGGCAAGACAAGTTTTATTTTTCCATGGTTTGCCATATTTTGTACTGCTTTCCAATGATGGACCGCTGCTAAATTCTAGCAAGATAGTGATAGGACCGAATTCTGGCTCTCCGCACCTCAGCTGCGGGAGGAGCAGAGCTGTATCAAGTGAGGGGAAGGTCCCTGAATGATTCTAGCTGCACAGGGCAGACGCAAAGTGAGGTCCCTTAAGTTGCCAAGGCAGCTGACACAGGAACTGTTGCCACCAGGTTTATGCCAGCAGAGAGTTTTCCCTTCCATGTCTGTGCGAAGGGGCAGCCGGATCAAATTTCAGTGGCCTTGTGACCACGCAGCCTGCTCGGGCAGCAGCTGTACAGATTTAGTATAGACTGCTGCTTAAAAGTGGCCAGGCCTGGCCCCGTGCACCCCTCTCCACCCCAGCTCTGCGGCCTAAGGAACTTTGAGCAAGTGAAAAAAACCTTGGGGAGGAGGGCTGTTTTCTGCTCCCTCAATCCCTCCACCCAGTTCCTTCTAATTGGTGCCATTGCAGATAACACCAATTTTGTGTGTTGAAGATGCGTATTCACTAGGAGCTGGCCTGAGATCACCGACCCGTTCACATAGGATGTTGCAAAGATGACAATGAGTTCAAGCCACTGCCAGTCTGGACCATATCCAAGCCAGTAATCTAGATCGGAGAGGTTCCATATATCCTACTGCCAATCCCCAGAGACATCTAGGTCTCACTGGTTGCGCTTAAGAAAATATCTAGTGTAGTGCTTATTGATAATGACCTAGTAAGTAAATACAAATTTGGCAGAAAGAACCTGTGCTTAATTCAAATTATATAACTTAGAATTAGTGACGGTGATTTCGTACCCATACTATTAACTGCAATTTGTTTTATGTGACTTGTGATACAGCATGGTCAGAAGGCAGCAGGAGAGTGATCTAGGATGAGGAGAAGCCTTATTCCCTGTAGATTAATTAAAAGCACCTGAAACCAATTAGAGCACCTGAAGCCAGTCACCTGATAAAATCCCCCTGCTTCAATCAGCCAGAAGAGGAGCTGGAGCAGAGTGGTTTGGTGGTGGAGCAGAGAGCAGTTTGGAGGAGTGAAGCAGAGTGGATTGGTGGTGGAACAAAGAGCAGTTCGAAGGAAAGTGGAGGAGAGTTTTGAGAAGTGCTGCAGCGGGCTAAGAAGACCAAGATCCTAGGTAAAGGGACACCTGGCTTGTGCAGAGGGAAGGCAGGAAGCCCCACAAGCTGAAGGTCAGGAGAGGGAAGTAGCCCAGGGGAAAGAATCACTGGTACAAGTGGTTCACCTGGTATTATAGGGCCCCTGGGCTGGGACCCGGAGTAGAGGGCGGGCCTGGGTCCCTCCCTCTCCACTCCCCTTCCCTGGGATACTAGTAGGATAGCTGTTACCCCAGTTCAGGGGCAAGAAATGGCACCCTGAAACCCCCCCCACCCCAAGAAGAGAAAGTGCGGGACCCATCATAGCAGTGCCGGCAATTTGCCACAGACTGCAAATGTATGGTTACATTTTACAGAAAATGTTAACAGGCTACAATGCTTACATAATTACACTGTGGATCTTAGTCACAGCAACTCTTATACTGTAAGGGTGGGAGTTAGGTGCCCAACTCCCATTGAAAGTCTATGGGAATTGGGAGCCTAACTTCTGTTAGTGCTTTTGAAAACCTCTTCTAAACTCTTACAAAATAAGGGCTCAGTTTTGTGCTACTGAAATCATTGGGTATTTGCTAGTGACTGGGGGAGAGGGGTTTCTAAAGCAGCTAGAGGATTTAGGCGCACAAGTTCCATTGATTTAACAATTGAAAGCCAGTGGGACGTGTTCTTCTAAATCTCCTAGGTATTTTTGAAAACTCTTCCCCTTAAATGGGACAGACTCAAACCCTAACATCATTATGTGTAGGGCACAATCTTTTTATGTTCAGGGCCAAAATCACCCCACTCCTGCGGTGCCAGTGGAGTTTCACTGGGTGAATTTGGCCTTTAGGTTGGAGAGAGGTTTCAAAGCAGAAAGAGAGGGTCAAATCCTGAGCCTCCACTATGTCCCCTTTGTACTGTTCCCACCCCTCTCCCAAGGTGTCCCGAGTTGCATACTCCAAAATGGAGGTATTCAAAATAAGCCTTGACATTTTGGTCTTGGCAAACAGACAGCAGCCAATCCAAGAGAAGCATCTCAAATCCCAGTTTTTGAAGACCATTCTTTCATGAATACACGGCTATTCGTGAACACCAGTTTCAGCACATTATGGTGTTTAAGGGTATGTCTGCACTGCAGCTGGGAGGGAGCCTCCCAGCCTGGGTAGACAGACGTGTGCGGCACGGATGGCAGCTCGGGCTTTCAAGCCCTTGGTCTGAGCTCAGGCGGCTAGACTCAGTTTCCAATGGAGCTGCTAATTTTAGCATGCTAGCTCATGCCCTGCTAGTGCAAGTCTGCCTACCCAGGCTGGGAAGTTAGCGCCAAGTTGCAGTGTAGACATACCCTAAGTGGCTGGCACAGAGACCAGTTTTCTATCATGTCAGCTGTGGTTTGTGCTTCTTTCTGTCAGTGTTTATTGCTAAGATAAGGCCACATTAAAAAGAGAGAGAGAGATGCATGGAGATTTGGCAACGTGAGGAACTTGGTTCCTTTAAAATCAAACATTTTGGTTTGAATAAATTGCGGTTGGTTGGTTTGGATTCTTAGTATGTCCCCATGTGAAATTCTCAGTGGGCATCTTTTCAGCTCGGTTTCTTGAATAACATTCTGCAAACGGTAATAAGGGCTGTGGAAAGAAACTGTGGTTTGGTTTGCAGTGGATATTTTGATCCTAGTGCTACTTTCAGAATGGAAACGTAGTAACACAAGGCTTTTATAATACCAGCTGTGACCTCAATCCTGCTCCCAACGAAGTCAGTGGGAGCTTTGCCATTGACTGCAGTGGGAGCAGGAACAGAACGTAACAATAGATTTAACAGTATCATTGGGCTAGTCTTTAATTTTAGAATAAAGCCTAGAGATGCCCTAATATATTTGAATGAGCCTTTCCCTGAATAAATGGACAGTATTTTTTTTATTGGGGCCTTAGCCTCCTCTGGTTTTAATTTAGTTATTATCTATTCCAATGGTGTTCAACCTTTTTTCATTTGTGGACCCATAAATATTTCAAATGGAGGTATAGACCCCATTGGAAATCTTAGACATGGTATGCAGACCACAGGTTGAAAACCACTGATCTATTCCATTTAAAAAAAAAAAAAAAGTTCAGAGGAATGAGCTAAATGCCCATCCTGAAAAGACAAAAAGGATGCTACATTTAGAGAGGAGCTCCTGGAAAGAAATTCAATGAAGTTCCTTTACTAGAAAGAAGGATGGATCTGGGCCAGAACTTTGGGGAAGTTGTGACTTTCTCAACTGACACCTTATCTGCAAAATGGAGCAAACCAAAATATTGGATCTCAATGTTGGGAGAATCCAGATCTTGACCAACCCGATCAAGAGACCTCTATCAAGAGATCATAGAAACAGTATAATAACTAATAGCAGCTAGCTGAAGCTAAACACCTCTGTTGGTGTCAACATGGTTTCTAAGCGCCAAATTGTGCCTGGCCCTTATGCATTTGCATAACGGAAGTGCGCGTAGGCTGGCCACACGAAGACTCTCCTACTGACTGTGTTAGAGCCAGGCATAATTGCACTCAAGGTAGAAGGGTAGGTGCCAACGATTTTTTTTCTGTGGAACCAATCGATACACCTAAGCTGCTTCTCAACTAAAATACTACAATTACTGCAATATAATTGAATTCAGAGAGCATCTTCTGTATGTCCATTGTTAATATAGGGTCAAATCTTGTGGATCTTACTCAGGGCCAAATCCTTAGCTGGTGCAAATTGACATCCATTAAATCCATTAACTTCAATATAGCTGATCTCTTCATACCAGCAGACTGTTTGGCCCTTGTTTATCCCCTCTCCCCCAGCCCTAATTAACCCCAAACTCCTATTGGGATCAATGGGGGATTTTCTCAACCGGCTCAAAGCTGAGCAGGGGCCTTAGCATTTGACCTGTAATTATGTACACAGTAGGTGCACTTAAAAATTAACCTTTGCACACTGTAGTATTTTTACTTTAAAGCAGGTTTAAAAGCCTACATTTTAAAGGGCTCAACACTAAGTCCAGTGGAAATCAACAGGATTTTTTCCACTAAGCTAAATGGAAGCAGAATTGGGCTCAAACTGTGAAGCTCAGTGAGGCATTACAGATTAGTGTGGCGTAAATCATATTGACTTTTTGGGTCAGATCCTCAGCTGGAGTAAATTCGTGTAGCTTCATTGACTTCAGATTCACCTGGTGCAAACCCATGTGTGTCTAGCCCTTTCAAGGACATCAACTGCTAATCACAACTGTTAAATTTAATACCTGGGAAATCTACTTTCTGGCCATAAACACCAGGGGTATAAATGGGCTGGGCACAGTTCCCCTGCATTCAGTGGAAATGTGTTATGTCAGCAGTGAATTCCACCTTCTTCCTTCCCTCTCCTGCTTTCTTAATGGGTAATTGTGGTTTTTTCCTGAGACTTTCAAGTGACCACACCCAACCGTGTATTCTGATGGGCTTTGGAAGTCTTCACTGTCGAAGAACAACCAGGTCATTTGGAGGAAACCCAAAGGGTTAATGTGTTGAACTCTGGCTGGTGTTGATGCAAGAGCCGTAAAAATGATTTGTAGGCAAACTGCAATGAGATCTAGTCTGAACTTGGTGTAATAGCACTATGCATATTTTACATATTTAACGGGGGTGACAAAATGTGGTTAATTCCCCCCCTCTCCGAATCAAACAAAAGATCACTGTTCTGATTTGGCCAATACAGCAACTCAGTGACATAATCAAAGCAACCGAATGGAATAAAAGCTTACCTACCTTTCCTTTGTTTATAAAAACAAGACAAACTTTTCAAGAGGATACACTGACTGCCTCCAAACCTCAGAGGGAATACAACTTTTAAAATCACATCTTTGGTGCAAATGTGAGAAGCAGGTCTTCATCAGTCTGGAGGACAGGTCTCTGCACAAAACAGCAGAGGAGGCATGCAAAGCTGAAAAATATGAAGACAGGCAAAAATTACAAACATCACCACCTGGGCCAGATTCTGCTGACACACTGGCATAAGCCTAGAGAGACGATCAATCTCAGCGGAGTCACTGCGGATTTACAGCAAGGTGACTGAGATCAGAATCTGGCCTGCTGTAGATTATGAAAAAAGTGATACGTTATCTGAATGAATAGAAAAGATACAAAAGGGTCAAATTATGCCATGAGGGGCCTAATCCCGTTTGGGGCAGGTGCACGCATAAAACTCCAATTGGCCATTATGTATCTGAAGCAAAATCTGGCTCAGAATATTTAATGTGAAGGAAATTCTGGCCACATATAAGATAGCCTGGGTATTCTTCCTCCCAGTTTATTAAGACAGGGGCAGCTTGTTTTAGAGTTGGAGGTGACTTGGCCACACTCTCTCAAGCTGTTGTAGGCTGGGTCATTTTGCATTTCTCATTTCTCCCGGTGCTACCCTGGCACCAAGCACAAACATTACTACCAGGGAAGGTCCTCATACAATGGCTATCGGTGCAACTCAAACCTGACCTACAGCATTTCCTACTATTTCCATCTTGGCCCCAACCATCCTTTGCCACTGAACCTCAATCCTGTCTGCTGTCTCCTTGCTGAGATTCCATTTTATGCTCCATACATTCAGCTACTGCGGTGCACCTTGTAATAAAACACAGGCATGCTGGGAAGGGGCTAGTCTTTATTTCTTGGCCTCAGTCACATTATGGGCCTCAGCGCCAATTAACTTCATTTGAATGATGTGTAACCCTTCCGCCAGTGCCGTCAACTGCAGGAAAGGCCAGGTTCAATGTGCTCTAGCAATTGCTTTTAAAATAACAAAAAAGAGCAGAAGCCTTCACTTGAAATCTTGAGCTCCCATTCCCTGGCTTGAAGAACTTTAAATTTAACACACACACCCCCTGTAGGGGTGTTTCTTTCCTCCTCACAACCACTCAGGAGTCCTTGGGAATAGAAAACCACACAGACCCTTTTTGGGGGAAAACAGGATAAACCTCTGTTTACATAATAAAATGAAATTAGCAAAATCCAAACAGTGCACTAGGGCCAACCCCACCAAAGTACTTATTAATTGCCCAGAACTCGTATTCACAAAGCAAACCCCACTCACCTGCACCCCATTCACAAATCCAATTAGACTTGGGGTGGCCAAGGGGGCATCAGGAGGTGGCTCTCCTCAGGCTGTCCACTGCAGCCGATTGACGTTCACATCATCAGCTCCTGGTTAGAACTGGGGCTGCCAGGTCCTAGTTCACTGCAGTCAGCTGCCCCAGCTCAGGTGCTGTCAGGTCCAGTCCTGCAATCAGCTCTACTGCTACTGCCAGCCCATCCAGTCTCATAAAGACAGCTCCATGCAGGTCCAGAATCTCTGGACAGGCAACCCAAAGCAAAACCCTCCCCAGGGCACAGCATCCAATCTTTCTGACACAGTCTCTGCTCCCTTTGTTGATTTGGAATCAGTACACCACTGTCAGCTCAGGGTGATTCACTTTCCCCAGGCTAAACCATTCACAATGTCTCCCTCCATACATAAATATATTTCCATGCACTATTTAATATAGTTTCCAAAACCAGACACAAAGTAACTCCAAACAATACATCATAAACCACCGTACAGAACCATGCTGGGGCAAAATTATAACATGCAAATTAATCCTGCCAGATCTAGCGTTCCACATTCTCCTACGGGGGAGCAGAGAGTGACTTTTCCCTTCAAGACTTCTAGCTCTGGGGCTTACAGATGTGTACAAAAAATAGATTTCTGCTAGACCGGGTACCATGGAGAAGCTGGCACCAAGCAACATTCATTGTGGTGCTCAATGTATCCTTCCTGTGCTTGTTCAGGTAGCAAGTACTTCTCTACTCTTTGGTGGTGGTCTCCCAGCATAGCTCTTCTAAAGGCCTGAAAGATCCCATGTTTCTCTGATCACAGAGAACATCTGCTGTGGGCTCTGGAACAATTCTGCTTTGAGCTATGAGATGGGATAAAAGGAGCCTCAAGAGAATCATGGCCAAATAACAAAAGCAATGTTTTTCTTCTTGTAAAGAGTGTGTACTATACACCGGGCTCTAATCAGCATGGGCTCGGTGCATTCTGCACCTGTGTTTTTGTTTTCTTTGCAATGGGAACAGTTGCTTGGTCCGGGGTGCATGTCCCTGCCTGCCTCGCAGGGAGCAGACCGCCAGTTTTCTTCATTTGGATCTGGTTTCTGTTCTGCATGTTTTGAAAGTTAGTGTTAATGGAGGGATTTAGTCTACAAAACTCATTTACTGATGACCAATTTGAGAATACCATCGACAGCCGGAAAATAAAACATTTATAAGGTGAATGAATGTGGAAATGTTGCATCCCATTGGAGGCCTTGTTAGCAGTTTACACGGGGTAGGGCTAGTTCTTAATATGGCACAGGACACTGTCTCTTGCATCTTTTTTTTTCTCTGTTTCCTTTGTTCAACTTCATGGTTTCGTTTGTGAGGCTGCTGCTGCAGTTGTATGTCTGAGAGTGCAGAAAGTGCTGCTCTGTTTCCCCAGCAAATGCCTTACTATGTAGCGATAACATTTGAATCTGGGTCCTAACTTCTGCCACTGTTCAGGGCTGTTTGGCTCTAGGTGTTGGATTGGATCATTATGCTGGCAGGAAACCTGCCAGTTATGGAGATTGAAAGGTTAACAATATTAGTGCTGTTCAGGTCTCTGTTACTACAGTGGGACAGTAATATAGTTATTATCAAAAACAAAGGGCGTGATTCTTAGATACACTAACGTCCTTCTGCTAGGGTAAGGGGACAAAGCGTAACTGAAAACCAGGGCCAGAATGTATACTTGTGCCCTAGGAAAGAATCAGACATCACAACCAGGGAAAAGCCTTCAGTGTGATAAACAGAAACGACAGCCAAAAACACAAGAAAAAGGTAGATGAGTCTAACCTGATTCCCTTAGTGAGACATGCTAGGGAGATTTTTTGAATTCATGCACAGGAAGTGCATACATGGAAATACATCAGAAAGGAATTTTGTACCTCAACATCTAGTATATTTTTTTAAAACCTACTCTGCTTATACAGTCTTATTTCCTCCTTTCCCGCTGTCTTTTCTGTGTCCATAAACACTGAGTTGTGGATCGTTTCAATCCATTAATTTTATTTTGCACTTAAAATTCAGAAGGTGAATTTTCTTTTGTACTTAACATTCAGAAGGTGATGATAGCAAGAGGCACGATGGGTAATGATTAAGTAAGGACTCTACATTCTTTAAGGGAGGTTGTATTGAATGTACACTTGCCCTATCTTACATAACTGTCCTAGTCAGAGTGGATAGTTTGTATTCATCGCTGCTAAAAAGTCAGAGTGCATTCAGTTTTCATGCAGGTATTTCTTGAAAAAACTATTTCCCTGATTACCATGTTTGGCACATGTATCTAGCCAGGGCAGCACAATGACATGATATTGGGAAAACTCAACAGTCACAGGGGAAAGGTAATAATTTGAAAGTGTTTCAAACGTTGAAGTAGCCATAAGGTTAGGGGAAATTAACCAGACTGTATGAAATGTGGGACCAGATTTTCAAAAATGCTCATGGACAGATTTTCAAGTGATCCCCACCCATAATGGAGGCTAGATTTTTCCAAAAAGCTTAGCTCCCATGGAGACACCTTAAAACTCAGCCTTCCGATGGGACTAAGTTATAATCACTTCAGATTTTGCATTAGTTAGTATCATCCTGGTTCTAAATTTTTAATTTGATTGCGTGCAGGACACTAAGGTTAACCAATTTTTTTTAACAACCATTTGATTGGCCCATGGGCTGTGGTGGATGCGGAGACTTCTCCATGATTGGTCATTTCGACTGGTTTACTGGGCTGCCAGAGATTTTGTAGATTCAGTAACATTCTGCTCCTAATTACATTTAGTTTTATGTTGTTGTTGTTAAACTTTACATCAGAATCTTATTTCAAATTAGAAATTGCACAAAATCAGTATTCCCTAGGAGGTCAGTGTCAACTTCAAAAGACGAGGCTGTTTATATTTTACAAGCATCTCAGTTGTATGCCTTTAAAGACACACAAGTCAACTATTGCTCATTCATTAGTGCATTCATGGAGCATCACATTAATATGTACAGGCTGTAATTTAAAGCCCATTTGAATCCAAATTTCCTTCTTTCCCCCTGCAGGCACAGACATGGTGTTCTCCTAATCTTGCTGTAATTTACCAACATCAAAAGTGTTGATTTATGGGAGAAAGGTGAGAGAAAGCTGAATTCACCTTGAAGAAATTATTTCCACAACTTTGGAAGTTTAATTCTATTTACTTTTATTTCATCTCTTTCTCCCCCCACCGCCCCGCCAACTTTTTTTTCATAATTTCCTCCATGTTCCAGGGGCTATTTCCCACCTTAGATTTTTAAAACTTTAAGATCTGATTAGACCAAGAAAGCATAATTAAAATTCATGGGTTCAGAAGTATGAAAAATTCAATCACACTTGTTCATTTTCTTTCTCAGAAATGTCCCAGCCACCAGCCTTTAGTGTTGAGGTTTCCTCTTCTCCGGCTTGCAATGGAGACAGTATCAGTATCTTACACTAGCGTTACTCCATTGACTTCAATGGGATACTCTTGATCTACACCAGTATGAGTGAGTGAAGAATCAGGCTATAACCATTTCAGGAGAATTGCACCTGTATTCTCCCCTCTGGGGTCCACTCCAGGCGTGCCCAGTCAGGTCTCCAACCATCACCTGTCTCTGGGCAGGGATCCTTGTCCCATTTCCTTTTGATGAGAGGTTTAAAGGTGGCACAGCCCCTGCCTTACACTGTGATTTCCCCAGCAAGCCAGTCTACCTAATGGCCAGCTCCATGCTTTGCTCTCTCTCTACTAGGGCTATGAACAGTGTATTACCAGTGTCCACACAGCTCCTTCTAAGCAAGCACCTTTATGCTTAAGGTAAAAGCATTATAGAGAAAACCTAATAAAAACAATACACAGATTTAAACATGCATTAAAGATACCAGGAGTCACTTATCAGTCTTATGGAGTCTTTGTGGGCCAACATCTTTCAAACCTTCTGCAAGGGTTGGGGGCCCCATTGGACAGGTGGCCCTGTCCATTTGCTGGATCAGAAAGAAGGCCCTGAGTCAGTTTAAATGCAGCATTTTTATATCAAAAGCCCTTTCTTTATCTGTTGGGCTGTGAAAAATCCAATTCGAACCAGTCTATATAAACCTCCCACCTCTCTGGCGGTGTTTATCACCTAGAAGATTCACCTTACTCACCTCCCACCATTTTTGGTTCATGGAGGAACCTGGAGCCGCATACAATCCCTGGCCCACAGTGATACATAAATTTAATATAATATGGTCTCCAAAGGTATTGCATGGAGTGGCAACATCTGTCACATAGACAACAGATTTTTATTGTAAAATTAGAAATAGCCCAGTAATATCATTTTGCAAAACTTTCATACCAACTAAAATGCATCAAAAGATTTTATATTTGGATGATTAAGATACACATCTTAAAAAGATCTACTTCACTGTGATAAATATTGGAAAAAAAAACCCCAACAACTTGGGGATAAAACCTTAAATACGATACTAACAACATTTCACAAGGCCTTAGGATTTTTATGTATGTTGCTCATCTGAAATATACTACGCCAGTACAGGTCTAAGATATTGCATGAAGTTGCTATGCACAGTTAGGTTTCACCCAAGACTGGCTGCATTTCAGTGGGAAATGAAGTGATCCCAGCATACAGTTTGTATATCTGTTTGTGAAGTTTGTACAGTGCTTCGGGATGAAGCCCTGTATATAAAAGCAAGCTATTACAATAAAACATTGTATTATATCTGGAAATGGCAGAACTTCATAACATTGACAATTTTATTGGAAAGAAAACTGTCTTGTAAGTCTTTCAAATTATTGCAGCTTTGAAGAAAGAACGAACTTCCACTTTGTAATTGCTGGAACACCTCCTCTTCCACTCAGTAAAGGGCCTTTTCGAATACAAACTGCTAAGGGAGAGGTTCTCAGCCTTGTCCAAAGGCATCATGCTTGTGATGGATTGACGAATAAGTCCCCACCTCATGGTAAGCCCCCCCAGCACAGCTGAAATAACATTTTTTCTTGTCTATTTTCCCTTATCTGTCCTTTTAATAGATCCATAGATTTTAAGGCCAGAAAACCCCATTTTGATAATTCTGTCTGACCTCTTGCATAATACAGGCCATAGGATTTTTCTGCTCCTGTTTCTTCTGCTTGCCCCCCATCTGATTTTCTTTCTCTACAGCTATTCTTTTTCTTTGCTTTCTACTTGCTCTTTTTGCTGTATAGTTTGCAGCTTCCCCTCCCTGTTGTCCACTCAGCAGATGGCTACAAAATGCTTGGGATGGAGGTAATCCATTGATAGCTCCAAAGTCTGGATCATATGTGCACTGGCAGTTTATCTGAGTGCTACAGGAACAAAGGAGAGTAGCTTGGGGCATTGGGCTGCTGCCCGAACTTACAGCCTCATACCAGAGAGTTGCTGATGTGGCCAGCTGTATTGGAGCCACTGCGAGAGCAGGAAGGAAGGAAAGTGGTGCTCTAGAAGACACTTGCAGCAACAGGAGCAGGGCAAATTTCTTCACACCCATTGTTATCTTCTGTAGTGTGATCTCCCCGGATGAGTCCTGGGGGTGGCCCTCAGAAGTGGTCACTAGGGGATCAATTGTACCACAGAGGCACAGCTCTGTGTAGGGGGGGGGGGCACACTGTCCAAGGGGGAGCTCCAGGCAGGAATCTGAACCTCGTGCTACATATGGTAATATTCTTGCTACTATACTCCTTAAGGGGGGAAGCATGCTCCACCCATAGAGTCAGCCAGGTCTGCTGGCTTGTGTGAAATGGGAAGGAGTTGGGGCCATGACCTCACCTCTTCACTCCAATTGCCTTTCAAGTGTCATGTGCCCCGAGGGCATTAGGAAAGGGCAGTACTTGTGACCTGGGGAGTGCAATGGCTGTGATGGCACCCCACTACTGCCCAGGGGCCTGGTGGGGCAGGGTCTCCTTCTGCTCAGCATCCCTGAAGCAGCCTGCCACAAACTGACCCTAACCCAGGCCAAAAGTCACCATTCCGTTCCACTGGAAGACCAATTTCACACATGGTAAAGATCTCTTCAAACTGATTTATTTCTCTTACAGATAGAATAAAAGTTGGTAAACAGATGCTTGAGGGAAGAGCCAATGAGCTGGTGTTTAGGTCTTTCTTCTGAGGATATGGTCATAGATGACTACGTGGAGGTAGAGATCTGTCTCAATAGGTGTCCGAGTTGTGCTATCTCCTGGGTAAGCCTGAGACACAGAGCATTATAGTTAACTCAACTGTCAGGACAGACAAAAAATAAACCATGAAAGTTACATGTATTTCCTCCTCGCTTCCCTGAAATATGGAACCTGCCAACTCTGCCCAGGTTAGTTATGGGGTTTCTTGAATGCAGATTAATGTCCAAGAGCTAGTGAATAAATACCACCAACTTACCATCATTTTATATAGGATGACTTTAGGTAAAAGAAAAGGCACACCTGTGCGATCAAACAGGGAGGGGGAAGGATAGCTTAGTGGTTTGAGCATTGGTCTGCTAAACCCAGGGTTGTGAGTTCAATCCTTGAGGGGGCCATTTAGGGATCTAGGGCAAAAATCTGTCAAGGACAGTACTTGGTCCTGCTAGTGAAGGCAGGGGACTGGACTCAATAACCTTTTGAGGTCCTTCCAGTTCTATGAGATAGGCATATCTCCATATATTATTATTAGCCCAGTTGTAGAAAGCACCCAGCATTGGCTTAACTTTGTTCAGATTGAAACCAACGGTAAAACTTTTGATTTCAGTGGCAGCAGATTTAGGCCAATGTCAAGTGCTTTTGAAAAATCTCTCTCTACTTGGTTAGTGTTATAGAAAAACCCAAGACAGATGGACAGACAGATAGTTGCTGGGGAACTTTATATGCACGTACACTATATCCTGCATCATACAAATACACAGTACATATTTCTGCAGTGTTTACATTTTTTAAAATTATAAATGAGCAAAAAATGTTACTTGGTATAGCACTCTGAGTGCAAGTATCTTTCACGTATAAATAAAATATCTGGTTATTTGTTACAGATGTTCTCCAGCTGCAGGACATTAGATCAATGGCCCACTTTCAATGCAACCAAACACATTTTTTTAGGTATGCATTTTTGACTGTCTAACAAACCAATGCACTCATTTTAAAATGTGTATAATTTGATATTTTGTACTGTTGCTATTCATATGCAACCATCTTTCATGGGAAGCACTTCAAAGAAACCATCATCCTAGATCTGTTCTGTACAAACCCAAACAAATTATTGCCCAGCTTACTTCACGTTGGTTTTGAGAGGAACGAAAGCATGGGTGTGTTTGTCATATTCAATCTACAGTCCAAGGGCTCAGATGTAAAGTTTTAAAAAGGGCAATCAAGATCAGAAGAATATTGTCAATTCATTTCAGAGGAACATTGTTTATAGGGTTATAACCCATTCCTCTTCCAACATGAAAGAAAATAATACACGCAGCAATTTAAATAGCCTTCAACTATGGCTCAGAATGGGGAACTCCTGTGTAACTTTATTGTATATAGTATGTTTGTTTTGTACAGATTTCAAAACACTTTACAAAGTTTTGTAACCACCAGAGAACTAGATAAATAATAGCAGACAAAGTCAGATAGAAAAGGGTGCAGACAAAGGAGAAAAGATGTTTTCAGCTGAGATTTGAAATGAGATGGAGAGGTAACGAGGCTGAGAAATACAGGAAAGATGGATGTTCCAGACGGAAGGAGCTGCAGAGAAGTGGGCTTTTGCATCAGCATTGGTGACACTGGGCCAAATTCTACCCTCATTTATATCTGCGCAGGCCCAGTGAAGCAATAGGGTTGCCTAGGTGTAACTGAGGGCAAAAGTTGGCTCCAGACATGGAATGATAGAGAGGAGGCCAATGCTACTCTAGAAGAAGAGATGCAGGAAAAGAAGGGATAAACTAGTCTAGGAGGTAGATTGGAACAAGTCAAAGGACACATTTTAAAACAAAGAGGGCAATTTGGATGCTGCAAAGAATGGGCAGCCAGCAGAACTGTACGAGGCGGGGGTTTGTGAAGTCATGCTCCATTGTACATATGAAAAGTGCAGCCGGCTGTTCATGGACAGTACATGCTGCATCTTTGGGAACAGAAGTAGGAATTTCCATTTGTTCAATCAATTCCGCCAAGTTCAATGTAACTGGATAAAATTCAAAACCTCTGTTGGTCGTTTGTTCCTCCTCCTGACTTACCTCAGTGACTGTATAACCCAGTATCCCCAGCAGCACTATATTACATTTTGAAAGCAAGTTTGTTTCCTCTTATCACTGGTCAGGTTCTGTGGGTCAGATTTTCCACCCTGTTTTATGTTTTCAACAATTGTTTGGCATAATTATTTTTAAGTAAAAAATAAGTTTTATACAATAAGGAAACCAATTCTGCTTCCACTGAAGTCAATGCCACAGCTCCTATTGACTTCAATGGGAGTAGGATCAGACCCATTATTAACGAAAAAGCAGTCTCTATCATGTGCTTATGCCATGTTTATTTTATGACACAGAGTCTATAACATTGTTGATAAAATTCTCTTCACTCATTATAATAAATTCGCCTCTCAATTTCCCTGGTACGTAGCTTTACGCAAACATCAGTATTTTCCTGTGATGGCTTCAATTGTAAACACTTCTGTGCCAGGACAAAGGCATTTTGCTATGCGCATGAGACTAACATATCCACCAGAGGGAGCACATACTGACAAATTTCTCCTGTGTGTGTGACAGTGTATTAGATATATTTAAACTGGTGTTTAACCCTTACGCTGCCATAATAACCTCAACCTTCTTTGAGGCCAGCGTATTTTATGGGAGTTTCTTCCCATAGGAATTTCAACCCTGATAACTCCCTCTTTATACTATACACTCAGCCGGCCATGTACTGTGTTTTATATTTTCCAGGATGATCAGAATCTTTTACTGTCATCAGACTGCTTTTGCCTTTCTGGTGACATGAACAAAACATCCAGCCAAAGGATATAAAAAAAGTCCTAATTGTTTAAGCAGAGAGTCACACGCTCTGATTCCATTGCAGAGCAAAACAGACAAGTATACATTTCTGAAATTGTCTTTGTTTCTATGCGGCACACAATGCTCTGACAGTTGACGTGAGCTACGTTTTGTATTAAGCTGTAAAACGAGGACAAATCTGGAAGCATTTGGCTTTTAGATTTCACACAGACCCACCGGGCCAAATTTTTTCAACTTGGGTGCCTGAAGTCAGGCAGCAAAAATCTCTGCAAAGCTACTGAAATGAGTAGCCTGATTTTCAGAGGTGCCTGGACAGTCTTTCAGTTTTTGGTTTTTTTAAAAAGGTTTAGGGGTTGTGATCCACACTAGCACTGCTCTGAAGTGCTTCTGAAAAGGAATCCATTTTGTTTCAGTTCATCGCAGAACAACTGCTGGCAAAACATCAGTCTGTGATTCCAACTGACTGTTCACTCTGGATTTGGTGGCGGTGGATTGCCCACTCAGGAGCTGGGATTTTATAACTGATCTATGTCTCTGCCCTTGTTCTGAGGGAACGTCCCATTTTTTATCCACTAGTCAGCACATTTCATAAAGGAAAATATAACTTTTAAGTAGGGTCAAATTTGGCCCTGTCAGCCAAGTGATATGCTGCCAACTTTTTAACAAGTGCCGCCCGTCAACAATTTTCCACCTCTTCTGGAGATGCATGTGACAGTCTGTGGATAAAATACCCCATTCCCTGCCCCCACTGAAATCCATCTGTCCCTTCCCCAATCCTGTATTCTTCCCAGACCCAAATCCATCAGTCCTTCCAATCCCTCGCACCTTCTGCACCAGCACCTCTCAATGCACTATGATTCGCCTTCCTCAGCTCTTCACTCAGGCCTCTCTAGATGGCTTCCTTACTTGGAAGCAGCAGTGCGGGGAAGGCCTCCATGGAAGCAGGCCTCCATTAGCAGGCCTCCTGAGGCCTCCATGGAAGCAGTGGGGGCAGGCTGATCAGAGCCCTGTCCTGAGGCGTCTCTTGGCAGTGTCTGACTGGAGGGGGATTGGGTGGGTGGGCAGTAGGTCACCTTCGGTGGTAAATTGGGAATGGGTCCTCTTTGGTTCTTGAAGTGGACAGGTCTCTCTTGACAACTGGGGGTCTTCCAGAGCTGGTGTGTGGGAGCACGAGGGAGTGGATCTCCCTGGCTGCTGAGTAGAGGAAGAGGGTTCCAGGCTCCTTCCCAATACCAGCTCTTCAGACTCTGGCCTGGGGTTGGGGAAGCAGGCACCAGTGAGAGGCCAGGTGGGCCATGGTAGGTCCCACTTGGTACAGCAGCAGCTTGGTTTTCCTCATGTGCTACTGAAGTGCCTGACAGAGAGGGGAGAAGACTGGGGTGGGGGTTGCCTGCTACATGCCCCATGCAGACCTAGGGGCACTTGTGGGAAAGACACAACTACCTCAGGAATAGAAACAGTGGGCCCCACACAGAAGGGGTTGAAAATTTTAGTGCACAGCGCAGGTTTTAGCATTCCTAGGCAAGCACAATCCATTTCTGCCCAGGATTATTGCACCACGACATCCAGGACTGGCCTTAAGATTCTGGGGAGGGTAAAGGGATTCACATGCCAAACTAATTGTCTCATTTACCATAAAAAGCATGTGCGTGTGTGAGAGAATCTTTAGGTCCTCTCCCCCCAGGCCTCCTGCTGCAGAAGTGGCATGGGCTGCATAGTCCTTTCAGTCTTACCAAACAAACAGTTTATGTTTTCACTGCTGTCTTCAGAAGGAAAAGGGCTAGAGACTTGCAGTTAAAAACAGCGTGAGCGGAGGTTATCCTTTATGGGACCAAGAGGCCAGCTGTGTTAGCAAGGGGATTGCATCCGTGTGAGCCTGAAATATAAGGTGTATTTTGATAATTAATTTGTAACAGGACTTCAACAGATATGGAATCAAAGAGCCTTGTGTAAAGGAGACTCTGAATATTGAAAAAGGGGATTTACCTTGGGATCCACATTGACTATTTTCCGATCACATTTGTTCTTGAAGAGTAATCCACATGCATTTTCTGCAATCACTTGGTAATTTGGACTGGCATTTGAAGTGGTGACATTTCTATCCCAGTTGTAAAAGCTGTGAAAATATAAAACATAAATGCTACCGCTTTAAAGGATGTCATACTTTCAAATTAAGGGTCTGAGTCAGACCGCCTTACTGATGCAAAGTAGTTTCTTATTTCATAAATAGCCCCACAGAAGTCAGTGAAATTCGCTGTGGAGTGAAGTGCTACTAAACTAGAGTAAGGCTGTCAGAATCTGCTTCTACATATCTGTTCTGTTGCGTTCAGTTGGTTAAAAAAGAGCCTCTGGCAAACTGAAATTGGGCCCTGTGGATGCTAGCATAATATATTTAGTAGTACTGCTACTAAAAGATTCATGCAAAGGGTGACCTATAGTAGGAAGCAGTGTTGGTTGAAGACTACTACTGTGACAGAAACAGCTCTTCCAACCACCTGAAAATGCTTAGACCACACCGTGAGAACTAATTACTTCCCCTTTGTATCTCACTGTAACTTTGTTACTGAATGGTTGCTTTCTTGTTCTTGTATTAATGTAATGTTGGTGGTATTTAAGCTGTGTACAGCTCTTTTTGGGCTAAATACAGATCGGGTGCTGAGCATGAGTGTCCAAGAGAAAATTCATTAATACGACGAGGAGCTCCTTAAAAAATCTGCAAATTTCAAGTCTGTGATTGGTTCTAGAGCCAATATTCAAATAGGCTTATTATGCTTGCAGGCCTCTTTGTTACATGCCTTGTGTGTGTCGGTAGTGAACTCCAAGCAAGCGAAAAATCACAATTCAAATGTGTCAAATACAAAATTAAAACAGAACAATAAATTAATCAGTCTTCACTATATATATTTCAGGATTTCTGAATTCTAGCAGATTCCTTTCCTCCTTTTAATTTTAAGAAATTATTCTTTGGGCAAGTGACCATAAAACCAGTGAAGGATCTGCCAAGTTTCCTTGCATGTGGGATGCACCAAAATGGCGGTGATATTCCAGCCCTGCTTCTGCATTTCTTAACAGTGCTGATTTTATATTAGTTGTTGGCGTAGTAGTGGTGCAGCCTGCTGTGTTAGGGAAATCTGAAGAGAAGAATGTGAGACAGACTTACTTCTCATCAACCAGATCTAGCCTGGGCAGATTCTCACCTTGGAGATAGGCAGGGTAGGAAAAAAGGCCCACCTAGATAATGGAATGACTAGCTCAGGCATTGAAACCCACTTTGTGTTCTCTTTGTACCCGGCACTTACACAGCATCCTCAATGTCAGGATCTCAGAGTGCACTGCAGATATTTATTAAGCCTCATCACACCTTTGTGAGTTAGTTAAGACAAGTATTATTAGAGCTAGATAACAGAAGGGGGAACTAAAGCCACAGAGAAATTCAGCAATCTGCCCAGGTTACACAAGTCAAGGGCAGAGGTGTGAACGGAACCCGGGCATCTAGAAGCCCAGTCCTAACCAGTAGACGGAACCCTGTATCATTGGATGGAGTCCTGTAGCTGTCTCACACTAGTTGTAGACTGTGTGAAGGCTCTTCAGCTGTGACAATCCTGGTGAAAGCTGTAAGCTGGATTTTGGTCCCCACTTGCATGGGAATCTGGCTGCTCACCTATTCCAGGGGGTGAAACACCCCAGTGAAGAGGACCTTGCTCAAGGCCTGATGCACTCTACAAGTTCATTACACAAGTTTAGGGGAGGCTTCAGTGATGCATAGGGCCCTCAGTGCACTGGGGTAAGATTCACCCATAAGGCACCAAATGTCTGACACTGCCATGAAAGTGATATTTCCTACAGAGACTGCCAATCACCTGCTGACCAAAAGAAAAGGTGACAGACAGACAGCTGGATGTGGGCTTTGTTGGCCCAGACTTAGCACTGGCCACTTAAATCAGCAACAAAAGTAAAAAGCAAAGCAAAGCAAAGCAAAACAGTGTAAAAAGGGCTTGTGTCTGTTCTAGTGCCACCTCCCATCCCACGGGTTTAGATTCTACTATAATGGGTTATTTTCCTCAAAACAAGGATCAGTTCCTTGATTCAGTTCTCTAGTATTCCCTCCCTACCACACATGCACCAAGATCAAACTATTCCCCATAGCAGATTGGGAATTCAGTCAAAAGCTAATTATAAACAATGATGGCTTGACAGCTTTTTCCAGTTTGTGGTTCCATGAATTTGCAATGTGAGCTATCCAGCTTCACTTCTCCTCCTTATAATTTAACTACCGACGTTCTACAGTTGGGCAGCGAAAGAAGGGGTGCTGACGCGGGAGACATAGGACAGTGAAGAACAAAAGAAATGGAAATCAAAACCAAAACACCCACCGTTACCCTGAACGAAATGACATCCTCATGATTTGTGCCCTCCAGTAGTATCATAGTAGTAATCATTTTAATAGGGGGAAAATTGGCATTCTTCATGTGCTTGCCAAATATGACAAAGTATCAACGTACTTATATTGGATTTGGCCTGTCAGTCCTTTCGTAGCTTTCTGGAGCAAGCGAGGTCAATGTCTCAGTAGGACACGACACTGTGTAATACAGCACATATGTCTGACTCCATGCCAACCACTGTTTTATAATAAGATGTATGTCTCAGGCCCCTGGTTAGACAGGAACATGCTACTTTTTTCAAGTAAAACAGTTTAAGATGCTGGGTTTTGGCTTTCTTTTTAAACTTTAATCAGCTTTGATTGAAATAAGTACATTTGCCAAATGATTGCCATGTTACGGTGTGATTCGTAATGGTGCTTTGGAAAACCAAGGCAGTTCAATTTGCTAAGTAGCTACTGTGCAGTGTAACTGTTTTTCATGAAGATTTTTGTTGGTATATTGTTATCATAAGAACGGCCATACTGGGTCAGACCAAAGGTCCATCTAGCCCAGTATCCTGTCTTCCGACAGTGGCCAGTGCCAGGAGCCCCAGAGGGATTGAACAGAACAGGTAATTATCAAGTGATCCTTTCCTTGTCGCTCATCCCCAGCTTCTAGCAAACAGAGGCAAGGGACACCATCCCTGCCCATCCTGGCTAATAGCCATTGATGGACCTATCCTCCATGAATTTATCTAGTTCTTCTCTGAACCCTGTTATAGTCTTGGCCTTCACAACATCCTCTGGCAAAGAGTTCCACAGGCTGACTGTGAGTTGTGTGAAGAAATACGTCATTTTGTTTGTTTTAAACCTGCTGCCTATTAATTTCATTTGGTGACCCCTAGTTCTTGTGTTATGAGGAGGAGTAAATAACACTTCCTTATTTACTTTTTCAACACCAGTCATGATTTTATAGACCTCAATCATGTCTCCCTTTAGCCATCTCTTTTCCAAGCTGAATAGTTGCAGTCTTATTAATCTCTCCTCATACGGAAGCCATTCCAAACCCCTAATCTTTTTTGTTGCCCTTTTCTGACCCTTTTCCAATTCCTATATATCTTTTTTGAGATGGGGCGACCACATCTGCACACAGTATTTAAGATGTGGGTGTAGTATGGATTTATATAAAGGCAATATGATATTTTCTGTCTTCTTATCCCTTTCTTAATGATGCCCAACATTCTGTTCGCTTTTTTGACTGCCGCTGCACTTTGAGTGGATATTTTCAGAGAACTATCTACAATGACTCCAAGATCTCTTTCTTGAGTGGTAACAACTAATTCAGACCCCATCATTTTATATGTATAGTTGGGATTATGTTTTCCAATGTAAATTACTTTGCATTTATCAACGTTGAATGTCATCTGCCATTTCGTTGCCCAGTCATCTAGTTTTGAGAGATCTTTTTATAGTTCTTCACAGCCTGCCTCAACTATCTTGAGTAGTTTTGTATCATCTGCAAATTTTGCCCCCTTACTGTTTACCCCTTTTTCCAGATCATTTATGAATATGTTGAATAGGACTGGAAGAAGAAAAATGCATGTTGAAAGTTAGCTAAAAAGAGATGGCCTGATTTTCCTCTCAATCTGGTGTAAATTAGGAGTGATTCCATTGAAGTCAGTGTGTTGTACTGGTGTAAATGAAAATCTGGCTCACAGGGTCAAATTATGCCTGGATCTCATTGGGTGGTGGGATAGGGTGACAGGAGTCTTCCCCTCTCCCAGTGCACCTGCAAAATAGGCAGCTATAATGCTGGATTGTGATACCGTTAATCACCAAGTCTAATACCGTACTCATGACTGGTCCCATTTAAATCAATGGGATTGCTTGTGGAGGTAGGGGGCGATGAAGGGCCTCAGAAGCTGGTCTATAATTTGACTCCTCACTGTGCCTGGGATTGCAAAAAGGAGAGGGTATTTAGCACTGCAAGCGGAGCCAACCTTTGAAAACATTTCAGCTTTGCCTTTGATTACAAGATAACATTACCATGGTGTTAGCTGCATCCCTGTACTTCATCTAGGCAACACCCTGGGGAATCGTGTGAATGGAGCCATAACGTCATTTAGTCACAAAGGCATTTGAAACGTTTTCAGGGATGACCCCTGTATCAGCCCAGAGGAGGTTTGCCCGAGCAGGGCAGGGATGCAGCCATGGTTTCACCCGCCTGCTAAAAACTGGACAGCTCCTGCTGGGTTGCTCTGGGGCAGTACAGATCAGACCTTTCCTAAGGGTACGTCTTCACTACCCGCCCGATCGGCGGGTAGCGATCGATCTTTCGGGGATCAATTTTGCACGTCTAGTGTAGACGCGATAAATGGATCCCCGATTGCTCTTCTTTCGACTCCAGTAATCCACCCAGGTGAGAGGCAGAAGCGGAGTCGACGGGGGAGTGGTGGCAGTCGACATTGTGGCGTCCTCACGGTGCGGTAAGTCGATCGAGGTACTTCGACTTCAGCTACATTATTCACATAGCTGAAGTTGCGTACCTTACATTGACCCCCGCCCCTAGTGTAGACCTGGCCTAAAGGTGCTGTCAGAGTCTCTTCTCCGTACTTTCCCCAGCAACCCTGGAAACATAATCAGGGAAATCCTCCCTCCATTAAGGTCAATGGCAAAACGCCCATTGACTTCAACAGAGCTAGGATTTCACTCACTATCTCCCTCCATCGCTACTGGAATGCTACACGTGCACTTTATCCCATCACTCTAGGAGATCACAGAGCCATTGTGTGGCCCACAAGCACACAGAGTAACACAACTCCATCAGAAATAAGTCCATCACTAATAAGTAATGGTACGTGTTTTCAGTATGTCCTGCTGCTGTGCTAACTCCAAAGGAGTTGTCAGATCTATCTATCTATCTATCTATCGCTTTGTCACTTTAAAAATCCCTAGATTTGTTTTTACTTAATAGGCATTCTAGAAAGTTGCTAGGTAACATTACATGAGAGCTCTAAAAACATCAGTCTACTCTGTCCCACCTAGCACATCCAGGGCAGGTTTCCATTCACTTTTAATAATAAAAGGAAATCATCAAGCACACAAATCTAGACAGAGAGCCAAAATCCTGCCCCAGCGCCAGCAAATCAGGGCAGCGAGGATCAGCAGACATGCTGGCAGGAACCCGGCCATGTAAACAAAGGGTAAAGATAAATGCCAATATATCTTTATAAAGTGATGGGAGGTGTCCAGTGGGGTGCCACAGAGATTGGCTTTAGGCTTGATTTTATTTAACATCTGAAGTGGCGTGCCAGAGCGGTTCTAAGATCAAAGGGTTTGCAGAGGTGATGTAACCCTTTGATCCTACCCACTCCTCGCTCCACTGACTCCTGATCCCCCCCCAAGCCACATGCTGCTCCACCTCCCCTCTTGGTTCTGCCTCTTAGATTGCCCCTTTTCACCTGCACCAAGTAACAAGAGGGAGGGCCTAATTTTTAATGACGAGGAGAACCTGCAGCTGCCATTAACCTGATTTGAAGCAATCTATGCATGCTCAGCATGTCTGAGAATCAGGCTTGGATTGTTTACGGTGGTACACGGGCATATTACTAGGAGTACAGGGATGAAATTGAGCAGAGGTAAATTTGTAAAGGTTTTACTGTGAGGGGGAGGAAGGTGATGAAAAACTGAGACACTCCATGCTTTTTAAACTCTAAAATAGTCTCAGATCGTTTTCTGTAAGACACATAGCCGGTAGAGACTATAAGATGCTGTAATGTGACACGGGAGTCTGATTGGCACTTGTTTGGAATGACCTATGTAACTCACTTGTGGTTTCGCGACTCATGAATTATGCAGCTTCCTCCAACTCATGCTGATAAAACCTTTATATGACAAACAGGCCCTAGATCTGTATATTTACAGATATTGGATTGGATTCTCCCACTCCACTGCAGAGATACGTACACCCGTTCAAAGTGGGTGCAAAGTCGTGGCCACTGTCAGAGACCGGATACTTGGTCTGATTCCGTTTGGCAATTCCTAGGTAAAGTGATGTGAAATGCTACCATTCTGCTTTACTACCGTGTTATACCCACTTTTCACAAATATAAATTACCACTCAAGGTGCCATGAAGAAGCAGGCCCATAAACTTGAGTTGACTGCTCATTTTTCGCTGAATCAACGGACCTGGTGATTCCGGTGAACAGGTCCTCTCTGTTTTCACTGCACGGGCAAAAACAGTGCAAGTTTTCTTGCCATTGCCCTACTAATACATGTCACTGTTGCTCTGAAAGCACCACATCTTGGAATGAGGAAGTACTTTGTCCCCATTAAGTTGTCAACTTCTCTGCTGGAGTCTGCCAACAAAGTTGTCACTTCGTATCAGTTGCGAGGGTGGGTTTGTGATGTGGACATTTGTCCAGTAAGAATAGCCTGGAGACAATCAACTGAAAGACAATCAATTTCACCTAGGTCACTGAACAGACAGGAAATCTGGGGCTGGATTTGAACCGAATACCTGTAGATCACGTTCTTTAACTCATTCCTAGTCATCTGATCTGTAAATCAGAAGCAGCCAAAGAATGCCCAGCTGAGGGTTGCAGACTAATTGTTATAAAATAAAGTACCTGTTGCTCTTTTCTGTAATATTACAGTGTGGCCTTTATAGACCGCAAGACCTAGCATGCAATACTCCCTCTTGACCAGTATAGTCTCTACTGTGATCAGAATGGAGCACTGTACAGAAATTTATGGTATTCTCTGCCTGCTTCACTTCTACATTAAAGATGTGGGTGGCTGCAGGACACCTTATAGGAACTCTGAGCCACATCTGGTATGTGAACTGAATGTTGGCCATCCTTTCTGTAACCTAATGTGGCTTTACGGAGCTGGCCTACCATACAACAGCTCTGAGCTGTAAATCAATGTGCTTTCATTTTTCGTGGGCATTAGTAAGTGTCCTGAATACTATAGTATTTAGAAATCATTCTGGTAGCTGAGATATTTTTCATGTAATCTGCTCAGCACTTGCGTCATTCCTTTTGAGCTATTATTGTACGGCATTTGCATTTTGAGGATGAAGGGCAGGATTAATAAAAAAATATGAAAGCAATAAAAAGAAAGGAAATTAAAGTCCTCAGGGTTCAGGCCCAATCCCAAGACATGATGAAACTCCTGTCAGATTCCAGAAGCTATCTTCTAATCGCTCAGAATTTATTATCTTATTAGTTCTCACCACCTTTAAAAGAAGAAAAAAATTATAGCCATGGAAACCAGAAAGCTTTACCTTGAATTCAAGACAAAGAAGCTAAATGGGAGCATGCAATGGCTGAAGGAACAACAGGATGAGTCGCTTATACATATTGTGCAACCAACAGAGTCATTGAAGGCCTTTTGGAAGTTACATATAGCTAATAGATATTAATAGATATCAATGTCTTTCTTCTTTTATATCCAACTACAATTTAAGATAAGATAATTAGTAGCCAATACATCACATAATTTGTTTTTTCTTTCTTTCATTTTTTAGAAGAGTTTTGGTAGGGAGCACAGAAAACCAAAAATACAAATCTCGATTATGGAAGATTCCACGGTTGGGAGTGTCTCGTGTTAAGTGTGCAAAAGTGTCACTTGCAAAATGCTGTCCAATCTGTTCTAGTCTCACAATAACTATCCCAATGTGACAAGATTTTGGACACCAATGAATGCTGAGTTGACTTATTACTGATTTACTGAAATCATTCTTTCATTACCGAAGAAAGGGGACATAATAATAATTGATAGTGGCTTATCTGGAAATAAAAGCAAGGGGTCACTACAGAGTTCTTAAGTTTAAACAGCCCATATTGATCATTATTAGTTTCCTTTCCCCATGAATAAAGACTGATAGGCCCTGATTCAAACAAGCACTTAAGGTCAGATTTTAAAGGTGTTTAGGCACCTGAAGATGCAGATAGGTGACCAGTGGGATTTTCAAAAAGGGCATTAGGTACCTATCTATATCTTTAAGTGCCTAAATACCTTTAAAATTTGCCCCTAAGCCCATGCTTAACTTTAAACACTTGCTTAAGTTGTATTGAAGTCAGTCCTTAGGTGGATGAGGACCATAACATGCAATGATGAGCAGGAAGGCCTAGGGAGAGGGAACAACAACTAGAAAGGTAGGGGACTTCCTAAAGGAAATGTTACAGTGTTGTATTGATTTCAATATGTCTCTTTGTGGAGTTGGGCCAGCTTCCTGAATAGTTGCCTTTTTGAAGGAAGCAGGGTTAATATCCAGGCATAAATCAATCTCTTAGATCAAAGTCTGATAAACTCTCCAAGATGGAAACGCTGGATCTTTTTGAAGGCATACATTCAAAGCCTTACATAATAGATGCAGACATCTCTCTGTCTTTCTTTCTGTGGTTTCTTCAAAGGGTTGTCTTCCTTTTCAGTTATCATCTCCTTAGGCACTGAAGAAGTTCAGTCCAGAAAGAATCCATTTATAGAATCATGCACTAAAAATTTCCTGCCACTAGCCACACTGGCAAAAAAAAATCCACATTTTTATGAAAAATCAACACATTTTTGGGCTTTGCCTCAAATATATGCACCTCTTTTGACAAAGCCACCCTTCCATGCTTGAAAATTACCTCTCTCTCCTGCCCAGGTAAAAAGCTTCAGAAGCCTCACTTCTGGCAAACCTTTTAAGACCCACAGGCTGGGGTCACAAAGAGACTCCTCACAACAATTTGTTCCCTTAATCATTGCACCAGAGCTTTCCAAAGCAGTCTAAGGGGGATTTAGATACATATCTGCCATTGAAATTAAACTGCTTTGAGATTCTCAGTCCAACTTGTATCTCCAACTTGGCCATCCTTCTCGAAGACCCTGAAATACCCGGTGAGCTAATGGTATTTCCCATTGTGTTCTTTTCATCACCATCTGTCTAGCACCGAGCCGTAGCATAGACCAACATTGGAATGAACACCACAAAAGCCTCCATAGCCTGAAAGGATTTTCAGAGCTCTCCAATAGAAGACAATATAACTTGGAGGTGAAACAATGAACCTAGGAATTGTGTTGGTTTCTTCAGTGTGTGTAGCCTTTTCTATACTAGGAAATTAAAAAAAAAATAAAAATCCCGCTACTGTTAATATTGGGGCAACACCATCCATTTTAGAAATGCTGGGAGGCCTCATGGCTCTCTGGCTCTTGTAGCCATTTTCAGCACTTCACTACCCCAACAAGTCTGGTATCATCTGAACTTTTTCATCAAAATTTGGAAGATTGCTTTTAAGTACCTAAGTATAGCTTCAAAATTCTGCCCTATCTCCCATCTTGGAATACTCCCAGGACTTTTATTTGTTTCAAGATGACCTCAGCTTCAAAATATGAGAATAGGAGTGATTACAACATGATAGTGATTCCCCCCTCCAGCCCCACAAAAACAATGAGTTTTCAGCAACTTAAATTTCAAACTTCTCTCTACAGACTTCTGCATGTGTTTGCGAACAAGACATTTCTGAAGTCTATTCAGGAAAGATATATCCACAGCAGGGAAACATTCTTTTGGAAGAAGATTTCCTAAGATGGTGAGACCATAGGGGCTTTTATCAAATATACACCTTAACAAAACACACCGAAGAGAAGACTGTGGATTGCAAACTCTGAGCACAGGATGTGAAAACCACCATGGGCAACAGACAGTGTGCATGTACTTTACAGCACCCATTAGAAACATCAATATTTCATACTTACAAAGAGATGCATTTTGTTAGTATTAGACAAGGTCCAAGCATGCAGCAGCTTCCATTGAAGTTGATGGGAATTGCTGAGTGTTCAGGAGTTTTGAAAATTAGGTCACTTGTTCAGGTACCTAAATATGGTCCTCGAAACCTAACCTTAGGCACCCCTCCATTAAAATCATGGTCTTGATATTTTTAATTATATTCTTAAATTTGTATTGACCTCTCAGGAAACACATGGACCATTTTTTCCTGTTACAGATCCCATCTATCATACCTTACACATTTCAGCTGTTGGTGTGATGCACCATAACATGGCATGAATGGCACAAATCATCGTTTTTATATTGATAACAGACCTTTTTTTTTTTAATCTTTCATGTCAAAAATCTGCTACCAATCTGGAAGATTGATATATTCAGTTTAAATGTACTTTTAGCAGCAGCGCAAACAGATGATATAGTATCTCTGTAGTCAACCGTTCTATTTCTATCCAGACAGTGTGGCAAGTCTGTGTTATGAATAACACAATATGGTATAAAGAATGAATCACACTCCTTTTATCTTTTCATTCTACAACAGATTTATATTCACTGCTTCTAACCTGGCTGCAAAGATCCCATACATGAGACACAGACCTACAGCTAGATTTTCAAAATGTTGTCATCTACTTGCACATGTTCAAACTAGAAACAGGCTATAACCAGAACCTTGAACCTCAACCTCTTTGAAAGTCAGAGGGAATTTGGATTCAGATCCCAGAAACTGAATTAACTAATACAGTTTTTGGTTCTGGGTTAGATACAAATCCCAAAAGGGCTTATTTTTCAATTCCAGCTCAGACAGCTGCTTTCACAAGATTATAGCCCATTAGGACAGACATGAGAACAGCTGATCATGCTGGCTTTTTATCACTTTTAGTCAAAATCTTACAATACCACTGAACTTGAACCATGGTCTAAACCTACTCTGGATATGAACAGTCCATATCCCATCTCTAGTAAAAACAATGAATTGTGTGTGGCAGTGCACATCTGGGCCATGGAATTAAAAATGTGTGACACTTTTGACTTGACGGCAAATGCACACACCTAGGTTACTTTTTTTTCTGCACAGCTCAGTGAGGAGGAGAATGAATGGTACTTTATAAAGATTGTTGGACAGGTGTGGGTTTTCAAAGAAAAAGTTGTGCAGGAAGCTTTTCTCTTTATCAGGCAACTTTACATAGAGGAAAACCTGAACTGAGTCAAACCGGTTTTTATAGAATCGTAAAAGTCACAGCAAAAGTGCCTCTAATTATTATTATTGTCCATCCATAGCACTTTACATTACACAGCACTTTACAAACAAAGAGCTTACCATTTAAATAAGACCAGGTGTACAGAAACAGTCGAAGACACAGGTGTTGGAAGGTGGGGGAGATCACTGACAAGGAGAGGAAGGGAAGAGGGTTTTAAGAAGGGATTGAGGGAGGAGAGGGCTTTTGGTAAATAAAGCCAGAGGTGCTGATTCAGCAAAGAATTTTAAGTACACTGAATACAATGGGACTACTCAGTATGCTTAAACTTGCTTTGGGACCTTATTGAATCAGGGCCAAAGAGAGTGTTCAAGCCGTAGGGGGCTGCATGAAAGAAAGCAGAAAGTATAAAAAGGGAGATGAAAGTAGGAGTAGGGCATAAGGACTGGAAGGTGTGACAGGAGAAGGAAGGGTGCATGAGGAAATGAGCAAAGATGTTTGCAGGGTCTTGAAAGCGAGGACAAGGATCTCAAATCTGATGTGATAGGAGACAGGAAGGCGGTAAAGAGATTCAAGTAGGGAGTGAGTTGGCCAGAGTAATAACTACTCATATTAGTTGCAAAAATACCCTAGGGTGTTTGGATCAGAGAGAGCAAACAAAGAATATACATGTCCTTGCAAGGAATGGGAGTGAATATCCAACACAGGGATAAACAGATACATAAGAATATAGCAGCTGTAATTTTTTTTAACATTCCAAGGGAACAAGATTTATATAAACATATGACAAAGAACATTTTGTATCTGTATGAGATTTGAGGAGTCAAACACACAGAAGAACTACACTTAATCTGCAATGATTAACGTTGTGTCACCTGTAGTTTTGTTAAGGAACAGGCTTATTATCTGCTATGGAGCCCATTGTTAGAATATTGACAGAACATCACAGCTGCCTGGTTCTGGAGGTAGGTTGGGAAGTCTGCAGCAGTAGTCTTTCACATATCTTTTTGACATTTATGATTATTGTTCCAGCTCAGAAGGGTTGATTCCTGCATGTTTTGGGTGAAGGTTAATGTCAATTCCTATTTAATCAAAAGCAATGCACCCATTACTAGCCAAGACAGTAAGTAACTAACTAAAACAACTACAACTACCTAAACTGAAGGCGCTAGCCCAGGTCTGGAAGGCAGGCAAATACTGTCAGGTTCCCTAGGGTTGCGGTAGCGGTCAAGGAACTGAGGTGGCTGGAGGATATCTCAGATCGGGACTCGCTCCAAGGAACACGGCTTTGACAGAGGTTCTGTGAGCTTAACATGAAGGGGCACTGTTCCCACAAGAGGGAACGCATACCTGCCTTTGAAAAAGAACTTAGTGATAATGGGCCTGATTGTCTTCTAACTTACTCTTATTTTACACAAGTCAAAATCTATCAACTCCAGTGGAGTTACTTCTAATTGACATTGGTGTAAGTGAAAGAAGAATCAGGCCTAGGATCTGAGATGGGAGATTGGGATGGTGTCCCTAGCCTCTGTTTGCCAGAAACTGGGAATGAGCGACAGGGGATGGATCACTTGATGATTACCTGTTCTGTTCATTTCCTCTGGCATTGGCCACTGTCGGAAGACAGGATATTGGGCTAGATGGACCTTTGTTCTGACCCAGTATGGCCATTCTTATGTTCTTATGACTGTCCAAAATCTAGCATTAAATCAGAAAAACTTTGTTTTAATCCCGTTTTATAACAGGATGTGGATGCAACATTTAGGAGAAATAAATGATGCATACAGTCCAATGAAATCAATGGCAATCTTACGATTGAGTTCAGTGAGCTCTGGATCTGGTCCATAAAGAACTTTGGTTGCAGTAGTGAAACCGGAATGGGGTGATTTGAAAAGGCTAGGAAACAGGTGTTTACTGAAGTTTTGATTCGGACTTGTCACTTCATGGTTTTGGAAACACTTCAGTGGGTTTGTTTTAAAAAGAAGATTGCATCAGCCCTACAATATACTGCTGTGGGACTCGTGATCAGCAAATGAGAGCAAATGTATTCTCAAGTGCCCTGATACCTGATTCTGAGAGAAGGACAAAACAACTTTTAGAAAAAGGGTACAGCCCTACTCCCACTGAGGTCAAAGGCAAAACTTTGATTACCTTCAGTGGGAGTAGGACTGGGCTTAGGGAGGAATACACACTTTTTTCCAGATCTGTATAGACTATAAATGAAATCATGGCTCCATTGCTGAGTGAGGAAGGAATTCATGGTGAACTGAGTAACATGAAAAAAGATGGGAACAGGAGAAGAATATAAAGTGAATGATGAGGTGAGAGGCATAGCAGAGCAAAGGAAATGAGCAGGGGTGTAGAAGGAAATGAGACCATAGTATAGGCATGAGTGGAGATGTGCAGGGCCTTGATGAGGAAGAGAAGAAACCTGAAATACATGCAAGAAGAAAGAGGAAGCCATGGGAGAAATTCAGGCAGAGTAGTGACATGTTCTGAGCGGTGGGTAAGGAAGATATTTTTAAGCACAGTATTTTGGATTGACTGGAGGACAGTGTGGTGGGAATGGGAGAAGGGGAAACTGCATAGTCAGTACATGGGACATGGGAAAGTGTTTTAGGTGTAAAGATGCAAAGGAAGGTGCAAACTGTTGAGATGTACAGAAAGAAATGAAGGATTGGTGATACTGATGTGGGAGTGAAAGAAAGATGTGTCAAGGTGGACACCAATTCTACCAATCGAAATGATGGGTGGAATAGTGGTGTGAGTGACAGTGATGAAGAAGGAAGAGGAAAGAATTTGGGGAGGACAAATGATGGAAATTGAAATCCTGAAGAACACAAGGAATATTCATTCTGTGAAGACAGAATATAGATCTTCATTTTCCTTTATATATCTATATATCCTCCCAAACTCTTTCTTCGTCCTTCATCACTGTCACTCACACACACCACTATTTTACCCATCATTCTGACTGGCAGAAGTGGTGTCCATCTTGACACACCTTTCCCTCATTCCCCACATTAATATACATATTTTGTCCACCTACTGCAGCTCCCCTTCTCCATCTCATCCGATATCATTGATGTGGGAGTGAGGGGAAAAAGATATATATGGAAAATGAAGATAAATTACTCCCAAAAGAAGAACTTGGAATTATGATATGTACTCTATACCGGTTTAAGAGCAGAAAAATTAAACTCACTGCAGGGTTAATCGAGTTCTGGCAATCTAGCAATCCTGAATAATTAAAAAAAGTTTAGAAATTGTTAAATTAATCTCCTTCTCAATGTTTTCAGCTGGGTTTTTGCATATTTTTGTTTATATAACTAAGGTAATCTTTTCCTATGTCTGCTTTATGTAGTTTATTATGAATTGTGCCATATATGCTACAGAATACTGCTGTGTTATATGTAATATTTATAGAGATAGGTATAGTCCCATCCAGATGTGCAGGGATTTACACTTGCACTGAACTGAAAATATGCACTACAGCACAGGGTCTCCTGCCTCTTTCTCTGATACATGTATTTATTTATTACTGGAACGTATCCCTCTTAAAGAGAGGTCTTTCCAAGTCAGGCATAGGGAACAATCCATTTTGCAGTCTATCATTTTATATGCAGTTACAATTCTTTCAGTATATACCTTTTGATGTGTGTGCTTGTAGGCATGTATCAATAGGTATATTAAGTATATGTGGAAAGTCAGAATAGAATTGAACAAGAAATCCCATCAATATTTATTTATTCTAATCTAACATTAAAAAATGCCTAACCAAGGCTCTAGGCACCCTAACTGTTAAAAATGCAATCCATAACAGTAAAATAACAATAGGAGAAGCAGCAGCAGATCTGATCAAATGCAGTTCTTCAGCAGAAAACCTGAGCCTCAGTTCACTCCAATCCCTGCCCCCTGCCCTCCCTAAATGCCCGTCCAAATAGATGAGCTTCCCAGTGTGTGGTGAAGGTCAATAGATGTAGGCTATTTCAGACCAGGGGAGGGGAGGAGTGAATTCCAAAGTCAGAGGGCTCCCACTGAGAAAGCCCTGCCATTTGTCATCTCTCTTATAAACTCATCAGACGCCAGCTTGAGCATTTCTGTTGCGCACAGCTGTAGCAGTATCCCATAGCAGAGAGAGGCCCTCTCTCAAGTGGGCAGATCTCAGGCCACGTAGGGTACATATATACTCCAGCCTTGAGAGAGCCCCAGGCCCAGGCAGTCAGACTCATGCCAGCAGGGCTCGAGCTAGCATGCTAAAAATAGCAGTGTGGATGCTGCATTTCCAGTGGTGACTCGGGCTACCCACCTACGCTCAGACCTAGCGGGTTGAGTGGGCCTAGGCCACAGCCCGAGCTGCAACATCCACACTGCTATTTTTAGCATGCTAGTTTGAGCCCCACTTCCGTGGGTCTGTCTGTCTGGGCTGGGAGGCTTGCTTAGGGTATAGGTCAGAACCAGTGCCTTAAGCTTCAGTTCATGCTCTCAGTTCAATGGGAGCCTCGTTTATATAATAATAAGGGTGGCCAACATTTTTCCATCAAAGCTGGGTTTTCTCCTGAAAATTGGGGGGTTTGACCAACCAAAATTTGTCACCAAAAATGTTTGCTAGCTGTGGAAATTTTCAACTTTCTGTTTCTGGTTGAAAACGTCCAGTTTTCGGTTTGCTGACAAAAAGCTGAAATGTTCTGCAGAGAAAATCCCCTTGTTTCCCCACCAGTGCCAATAAATAGTTTAGCTAAGGCCTGTTTTCAGAGCAGGAGAATTACCTTTCCTTCCCCACCTTAAAGCAGACCCCCTGCTTCCCCCCTGCTATTATTCAGGAAATATTTTCGGTGTGGTTACATGTGTGATCTGCATCTGCACAGAAGGCCATAAATCCATATTAGCAAATGTTTATCTTAGCTTTTGAACATCTTGGAGAGCCGTGGTATCAGCATCCCGCAAACCTCAGGGTATACCAGCGCTGAGGAGGGAGCTGGCCAGATAGCACTGTAATTACAAAGAACATTTTGATCCAGGGCGGTAATGAGAAGCAGCATTTAGGGAACGTTTTCTCCATGGCGGCGGTAATGTGTGGGTGCAGGTGCATCGCCCAGACAGAGCGCTGAAACAATGCGTTTCTGGCGTGGTGAGGACTCCAGTTTGGCTCTCTTCTCCACGGTTTCATATCCAAACCTTGTTACTAGATCAGGTTGGAATGTCATTCTAAATCCATAGTCTCCAGATATTAATCAAGGAAGGAAAAAATTCCTCTTAAACACTAAAAGTAAAGGAAAAAACCACTATGAATATGCCCTATCGGTGAAAAGAACTAAGCTGCCTTTCTAGTTTGTGGTCATTTTCAGAGACGTAATAAATATAACCTGTGGGACTCATAGAGTACCTGCAGTTAAATTGTCATCATGTGCAGATGTACTGTGTCTTGACTGCAGCAGTACATTACATTATTTCCAAAAATTGGTCTCCTACTTCAGGCCCTGGAAAAGCACCAGAAGAATTTACAAGAGCTGAGAGATTCAAACTGTGTTGAACAAGCCCCTCTAGGCTCACTTAGAAAAAGCTTGGGAACTCCCTACGACTCGACCATTAAACTCAGGATAAAAGACAAGCTGAAAAGCTGCTGAGAATTGTGCTGAGTCCCCGCCAGCTTCCGGAATAGACATGGCTGGAAGCACAGAAACCAAGCAGAGCTGTTTCTGGGCTGCTGAAACGAGATCCCGTCATGTTCCGGCTGAGATCAGCGTAAGTACGACTGTCCTGATGCATCTCTGCATCAGAGGGAGGCTGGGCTGGATGCGATCGCTAGTTTCAGTTAAAGCCGAGACATAAGAAAGTTTTACACGGCTCCATAAAACAATGAACAGTTCAGACTTTTGGCCCAATGCTGTGAGCTCCTGATAAGCGAGTTGAAGTGAGAGGGTGGAAAAGGAGGATTTAGATTAGTTTGGAGACCAAGACGACAAGGAAAGGACTCGACTGAAAGCACAGAGTAGGAAAACAACATGTTTGTGCACTCTTTTTAATGTTGGGGTGGGAGTCGGGGGGCTAGGGGATGACCAGACAAACAGCGGCACTGTGCGTAGACATCACATTCTTTTTAACTTACAAGCTTTTAAAAATGTATTTGGTGACTAAGTTGTTTTATCAGACAGTGAGCCTGGTTTATTATTCCTTCTTGGAGATTTCTCTGCTGGCTTTAATTAAGTCCTTTTTTGAAGTCAAGTGGGACTTTAGCATGTGTTTAAATGCTCTCCTGAGGCCTCAGTGAGTCAGGCACCCAAACCCCATTGACTTTCAATAGGTATTGGATGCCTAACTCCCTTCGGGTCTTTGAAAATCCCAGCCTTAGTGTGTTTCATCCAAAGAGCTTAACAAACATTAACTTGGACTGATAACACCCAATGGAAGAAATAAACACAAACTACTATTCCCATTTTCCAGATGAAGTAACAGAGGCACAAAAGAGATGGAGTGAATTACCCAAAGAAGTCTGTATTAGAGCCCAGGAATCCTGAATCCAAGTCTTACTTCTTAACTACAAGACTATCTAATGCCTAGCTGAGATATACATTTTAAGACAAGGAAATGCTCTGGCAAAGCAAAAACATAGACGTGGCAAATGTGTGTATTCTTTAAGAGTAGCTATTGAAGCAAATTAAGAACAGCAGCAATTCTCATAGACTAAGGCCAGAAGGGATCATCACGATCATCTAATCTGCCCTCCTGCACATCGCAGGCCAGAGAACCTCACCCATCCACTCCTGCAATAGGCCCATAACCTCTGGCTGAGTTACTGAAATCCTCAACTCTTGATTTAAAGGCTTCAACTTACAGAGAATCCACCAGTTCCAGTTCAAACCAGCAAACAACCCATGCCCCATGCTGCTGAGGAAGGTGAAAACCCCCCCCGATCTCTTCCAGTCTGATCTGGGGGAAAATTCCTTCCCAACGCCAAATATGATGATCAATTAGACCCTGAGCATGTGGGCAATTATACTACCTTAGTCTGATCAGTTTCTGACAAAGAATTTCTTACACTAATATCACTTGCAAAATTTTACACAGACAATAAGATGATGTAAAATGCTGTACTTGATTGTACTGGTTATTTAGGCCAACATAAAATGTTAGCTGTTCACGTTGATATACACACTTACTCTTCATCAAAGGGATCCAAAGATGGGCAATGACAATGATTAGCATGAAAGCCCTCCATATGAAGACAGATTGATTGGGACAACTTAGTCTAGAGAAGAGACAGATAAGAGGGGACGTGGCAGAGTTACACAAAATAACGAATGGTGCTACTATTTACCCATTATCCTAATTCAAGAACAAGAAAAAACCCAATGATGTTGAAAAGCAACTAATTTAAAAGTGGAAATACTTTGTTACACACGATATAATTAGCCCATGGAACTCCCTTTCACAAGCCCAAGAATTGAGTAGGATTCATTAAAAGATTAGTATTAAAAGAATAATAATAACATGCACACTTAAATTACATGCTTCTGGCGCAAATGCTCCCGTAACATTCGACAGCACCTTTCAGATGGCATAAGCTATTTGTTCTAGTTCTGAGATCTCGCTGGCCACTAAAAGCAGGTCAGAATTGAAGTTGGGAATAAAGACGAGAGCATTCATAGCAATATGTTTTAAAGATATCACGATCCAACCATCTGGTTTAGCTACACATCAGTGGCGAGAACAAGATTCTGAGATTTCCAGTGATGTTTTGTATTCATTTCTGTTCCTGGAGGTTAACAAGATATTCTGAAATAGTCACTGGGTCCTTTAGACTATGCACTGGGTCCTTTAGAGTGGGCCATCTGTTACTCGGGCCAGGAGGGCTTCAGCATCCCATCCTGGAGAAAATTTGCTCATGACAAGACTCTATAAGTGTCCAGTTTAGCAACATCCAGACACCAAAAAGGAACTCCTTTATGTAGAGCACTAGCAACTAAGACAACCCAATTATTTATCAACATAATCCAGAAAAAATTGATTGCAGTATCTAAAGTATGTAGCCACCAACTAAAGAACGCACTAGTTATTCAGTATAACCAACAGTCAGAACATACTAACTGTAACCAGTTATTTCATATTCTAAGCATAAGGAAAATGTTATCTCAGACACCAAGATATGACAAAAGTTGCACACTGTTTGGTAATCTCCATACTGTAGTGTGAATGACATAAGACAGTGAAGCTGAAATCACAATGTTTTCAGTAATATTATAGTCACAAAACCAAGGCCTCTATACATTGTCAAGCTAAGCCTGTCATACACTTGTTTTGGTGGTAAATTATAACCCAATGAGCCAACAAAATGTACCCTGAAACTTTGCACACTGAGTCAAAGCAGATTCATTGATGGTGTATTATGATGGGAAGACCTATTGTCCTATCTATACTGAAGAGTTGCATGCATGACTTGTGTTGACAAAATGCATGATTTTCCAGTGCTACTCAAATTCTGCTTCCCACATTTGGTACTCTTCTAGCTTTTGTATTTAATGTAATAAATAATAATGAAATAAACCATGATATGTAATATTTGGCACTAATGTAGTGCTTTACATTCTGCAAACACTGCAGAAAAATTTATAAATTAAGGCCTCAATTCAGGAAAGCATCTTTATTCAGGAAAACACTTAAGCAATGCTTAAGAATTTAAGCATGTGCTTACCTTTCCCTAAATAGGGATGAATTTAGGCATGAATGGGGATTTTGAACCAAATCCATTAACTATTGTTATTATTACTATTATTATAATTACATATATTATACATACACATAACAAAAGGGCAGGCCCTACTCCACAGAACTTGCAGGAATGAGGCCCTGGGGCTGACTTCCCATTGAGGTAGTGGGGATAAACAATGTAACTAGTTTTAAAATGGAGCTTGATAAGTTTATGAACAAGATTACACAATGGGGTTGTCTGAGATAGCAGTGGACTGGACTCCATGATCCAGGAGGTCCCTTCCAGTCCCATATTCCTAAAGTATAAGATGAGCAACAATAGGTGGAAGCAGCAAATCGATGGGGAAGCACAATTTAACGAGATGATTAAGAATAGCTTGATAAATAGCAGTCACAGAACACCAGTGCCTAGGCATTGTCAAGATTAATCCAATATACTTTCTGGTCCATATTAAGAGTCAACAAAACCTGTAGTGCTTGTAGACATTGCTATATATATGTATATATTATATATATATATAAACAGTACTTGATCTTTTTCTCTGCAGAGCTTCCTCTGAATAAGTGAGTATATAGATCATTACTGCAATGTTTTCCCTTTATTCTCAGAGAATCAGCAAGAGGAAAGAGAATCATCATGTTTAGATCTGATTTCCTCATGCATCAGTCTGTGCATCATAACACTGTCTTCACCGAAGGAAACATACATGAATCATTTCAACTGGATTGCACATGGACGTTGCAATCCAAATCAAATTCAAAACAAGCATTTGTCCTGTTGGTAAAATGTTTTCCCTATTGTTCTGCATTTTCAGATTATCATAACACTGCATCTCTACAGATGACAGTTAATCTTCCGACGTTTGCAATTTCCCCCTTTTGGAATGTTGACAATTGGCAGGTTCCATTTCCTTATTTCAGATGTATAGAGCTAGTTTGTTTAGTGTGGTAGAAAAAGCCAATCTTGCCACTGAGATTTGTATTTTTTGTTAAAGCCGAAATTTACATTGAAAAAAGTGAAATTAAAAGTGAAAGAGGTAATATTTACAGTATTTAAACACAAGCCAGATGTGGAAGTATATGTCTCCAAATTAAACATTTACTGAGTTGGCACACAGGAGTATTCTCTCTTCATCCAGCCAAATATGTTAAGTTTGAATGGACTCTAATTTCTCCTTATGCCTTTACCCTCTGTTAAAGGCGTTCTGTTGCCTTGTATATGGACCGGGTGACCAGGTGTCTGGTTTTCAACTGGAACACCCAATCGAAAAGGGATCCTGGCGGCTCTGGTCAGCACAGCTGACCGGGCCCTTGACTGTCTGGTTGGTGGCACCGTGCAGCGGTACTGGCAGGCTCCCAGCTAGCCTCTGTGCTGCGCGGCTCCAGGGAAGTAGCCGGCATGTCCCCGCTCTGGCTCCTACAAATAGGGGCAGCCAGGGGGCTCCGCACACTACCCCTGCACCAAGCGCTGCCCCTGCAGCTCCCATTGGCCAGGAACCGTGGCTAATGGGAGCTGCGGGGGCGGTACCTGCGGACGGGGCAGCACACAGAGCCACCTGGCCGTGCCTTCACGTAGGAGCCAGAGGGGGGGACATGACGCTGCTTCTGGGAGCTGCTTGAGGTAAGTGCCACCTGGAGCTTGCACCCCAACCCCCTCCCAGGCCCCAACCCCCTGCCCCAGCCCTGATCCCCCTCTCACCCTCCGAACCCCTCAATCCCAGCCCGGAGCACCCTCCTGCATGCCAAATCCCTCATCCCCAGCCCCACACCAGAGCCTGCACCACCCAGATGCAGCACTCACCCCCTTTCACATCCCAACCCACTGCCTCAGCCTGGAGCCCCCTCCCGCACTCTGAACTCCTCATTTCTGGCTCCACACTGGAGCCCGCACCCCCAGCTGGAGCCACACCCCCTCCTACACCCCAGCCCCCTGAGCCAGCCTGGTGAAAATGAGCGAGTGAGTGTGGGGAGACCGAGTGACAGAGGGAAGGAGGCATGGAGTGAGTGGGGGCGGGGCCTCAGAGAAGGGGCGGGGCAGGGGGCGGGGCAAGGGTGTTCAGGTTTGTGCAAGTAGCAAGTTGGCAACCCTATATATGGTAACAGTGACTTTTAGGCCAGGTCTACAGTAGGAGCACTTTGCGGGTATAAGCATACCAGCATACTATACTGGCAAAGTGCTCCTAGTGTGGACACAATTTACCCAGGTATAGCTTATTACCCCTCCCCACAAGCAAAATAAGCTATACCTGCAAAAGTGCAGTGTTGCTGGTATAACTGCATCTACACTAGGCTCTTTTGCCAGCCCAGCAATGTTGGTCACAAATCACCAACACAGCTTTGGCTGGCACAAGTCTGTAGTATAGACAGAATCTCAGCTACCACTATCTTCCAGATTTCTGTTCAGATACATCTTATGTGAGCAGAATGGCTTTAATTAGTCTCTGCAAAGCTTAAAGACTAGGGCTGACATTTTAAATTCTGGATGCTTAAGGTTCCAAAATTCACATATGGGCACCTAAATAAAGGTGGCCTGATTTTCTGAACTGCCGAGCACCTGCAAACACAGGATAAAACACCCACTGATTTTAATCAACATTTTGGCTGCATTCGTTTTGCAGGATCGGACACTGGGACCAGATTCTTCCCTTATTTAAAGCCACGGGGCTGCATGTTGTTGTAGCGAGCGATATTAAACATCAAAACGACAATATTTTGTTCCCATACTGTGAAAATGATGGGGTGCTCAAGTGATCCTTATGACTTCCCTAGGCGAATGTCAAATTTCATTTGCTTCCTTGCATTCAGGCATTAGTTAGCACCACACCCTTTACCATTCACTCATACATCTCACATAGGTAGCCGGAATCAGCTGGGTATCCTTTGGAAATGGTCACAAACACGAAGTAAGAGATCAGCAAATCTTAATCAATGAGTTAGATGGTTTTTATAAATAGTAAGTATGATGCTAAAGTTCAGAAAAAATATACATTTACTTTGGGCGGGGGAGTAATAGAAATTCCTGTTTTCATCAAATTCTTCCTTTCCTGCAGGAAAAGAGCATCTCCTTTACAGGAAATCAGTGTGATCCTGCAGGTCTGGAAAGCCCTTCCTGGGAAAGAGCAGTTGCACAGAGACAGGGCTTTGCAGTCCTGAATTATTTTAGAGTACATTATTAGCAGTATGGTAACCCCTGCAAATTAGGGGCCAGATTCCGCCTAGCCCTTCTCTGGGTGTGCAGTGAGATGAAGGGGAATGGTGGGAGGGAAGAAGGTGCTTTCCCTCACTGCCAGGCCAGCCCTGAAGTCATGGGAGCACAGGAACTGCTCTTCTGGGTACACATCCAGAGGGCGTATCAGGGTGATGTGGCAGGAGAATTTGTAGCACCTCACCAAAGGGTGGAAGTCAAGAACAGCACATGGCGCTGTATTGTAACATACAGTACTGTACATTCAGGGTAAGCCCAACAACAAGAAGGCAGCAGCAATGGCCAAAATGTTCACGCCAATCACCTAAATCCATAGGCCAGAACCTGAATAGAAGTGGTTTGATTTTCATAAAGGCTGATCATCCACAATTACTGCTGAAGTCAACAGAAGCTTTGGAATCAGCCCCTCTGAAAATCAGGTCATTTCTATTTCATTGCCTAAAAATGGTTTAGGGTTAATGTTAGGCACCCACGCTGCAATATTTGGCCTGTGTCCTTAGTACCTCATTTTCAGAGATGCTGAGCACCTGTGGTTCTCACTGATTTCCACTGGAGTGTCAAATACCCAGCACGTCTGAAAATCAGCCCTTCATGCACATGTCTTTGTTAGTTCAAGAGCAACATCAAAGAGAGAGAGAGAGATTGTGACTGGATTTCAGTGGAATGAGGTTACAGTGGACGTAGTCCAAGGATGAATGCGGTCAGCTGAATGACTTATGAGAATGGTTTCCTTGTTAAAGCCAAAAGAGGATTGGTCATGTCTGGGCAAAAATCATTGAAAAGATTTAGAAAAATTGCTTTTCCAGGGACCTTGGTGCTGTACAATCATAGAATCTCAGGGTTGGAAGGGACCTTAGGAGGTCATCTAGTTCAACCCCCTGCTCAAAGCAGGGCCAATCCCCAATTTTTGCCCCAGATCCCTAAATGGCCCCCTCAAGGATTGAACTCACAACCCTGGGTTTAGCAGGCCAATGCTCAAACCACTGAGCTATCCCTCCCCCCATCATCATAAACACAACAAAAACTCAGCAGTTATAATAATCACAAATGCTTCCTAAACCACCAAAACAAATAACTCTTGTTCCCTTCCAAAACTATTCAGAGCCCTCCCCTGAAAAAGCCTGGGAAAGCCTCAGTCAGCCCTCAAGGTCACCAAATCCAGGCTCATTCAGATCACTGAGCATGGCCGGCCACCAGCCCACTGTCGTCTAAATCCAGGGGCGATTAACTTGCATGCCTCAGCAGAGCACAGCCACTGTGGTATCCCAGGAGGGAAGTGACTTTTAAAGCAGCCAGGACCAAATCATAGGGCTAGCTCACGGCGATACCACTGGCCCTGCGTCATACGCAGTACATAGTTATGCCATCCGGAGCAGAGCAGGGAAAGTCAGAATTCAGGCCCTGATTCCCCCAATTACACCAGAAGGGAATTCAGCTCAGGCAGCTCGTTAGCTGGTACAGCTGACTCCCCCTTCCATGCTGGCTGGCATGTCGAGGGAGACAGAGGCACAGCTCTGCCCATGCTCCATCCTCTGCTTCCTGCATGTGCAGTGAGGGAAGATGCAGCCCTGTAGAGGCCGCTTTCCCACCGATGCTGTAACCTATGAGGGGAGGACCCCTCATACAACCCATCACACACCCCGTCTCCCCTGCTTGGGAACATACCTTGGCTCATGATCTGGTCTACAGGGCTTTGTAGCTGAAAAACGACACTTTAAAATACACCTGGAAATAAAATAGCAGCTATTTCCAATCACAGCCACATTATAACTGATTATAGGGCTAAAAAGATCTCAGAGTTATCTGTAGCGGGATAGCTCTCTACCACTAAGTCCAGGTTTCTTCTAGCCATGCTTTGAGGCTTTGGATCTTCTTATCTCAACTTGCTTCGAATTATTAGACAATGTGACTGAAAAGTAGCTATTCTAGTTATGCCAATCTTCTTGTAAATTCTTTGCTGTAGCCTTAATTTCAGGGGAGAATATCTGCTTCGTCAGCTGCATAGATGGCATTTACTCTGATGAGATAAACAGTCTCATCAGCTTTTTGTAAGGAAACTGGGACTCTGGATCGCTAGCTGTATATTTGCAGTAAGGCTATTCAATCAGCCCGATCTCAGTTTCCAAACTATACTGAAAGACCTTTTCAGAGATTATGGCTAAAATCTGCCATCACTTGCACACACTCAGGGGGGTTGCATGGATGGCAAGGCCGATTATGTGATTCAGTGATTGCTGTTAGTAACGGAAGGTGTGCTGCTTCCGGCAGTGCCATTGCATCACCATGTAGGGCATTTTATGACGAGGCCACAATGGTCACCATATTCATACGGGCAAAAGAAGGATAAGGACCTGGTATAAAGTCTAAGCTCCTATATACAATTCGTTGCTTGTTCAATTTCTATTTTATTTTTAATTTTACCTTTTTATTGCACAGAGAGCAAGGCCACCACTTGTAATATTGCAGGTTGGACATAATTTCTGTTCACAAGTAGGATATTGAAATAGTTGCATACACAATAATGATGGGTTACATTCAAAAACACAAGATGCATCCCCCAAAGTTAAAAACAAAACATGTAAATATATAGCAAAAAAGTTCCGCTTTCAAAGCAGTTAGTACAGGGTTTAAATTCATTAGTTCTATTTTATAAAATGCCTGTGTGATGCCCATAACAGCAAAATGGATAACAAAGTATATTTTAAGAGCAAGATTTTCCAAAGTGCTCAACCTTGGCCTAACTCTGCTCTCATTAAAGTCAATGAAAGTTTTACCATAGACTTCAAGTTCCAATATTGAGTACTTTTGAAATTCCCACCTGAAATGTATTTTTAAAAGGCCAAGAAAAAGAGTTGCAATAAAAGGCATTAGTGTTTGACTGATATTACTTTCTACCAACGCTGACTTAAAAGGATCAGATCCTGTTCCCATGGAAATCAATGTTGTTGCTGCTACGGATTGCAATGAGAGCAGGGTCAGATTGATATGATCTTATACCAGGCTATTTCAAAGAACTTTTCAGAAGATGTATAATACATTAATTATTAAAGCTTCAAGAATGACAACATCCCTAATATCACTGGGTGGGGATTTCCAGAGAGAAGGTGTATAATGATTAATGATGCAGCAACTCACATGCATAAAATCACACATGTGCTTACTGGTTTGCTGGGGCCAAAAACAACAGTCATTGAGAATAACATGTTTCATTACAGATGAGATAAGCTGACACTTCTGATGTGTGAATATGATTTCAGCTGACACTTCTGAGTGCAACTATAAGGAGTTACCAGAGCAGAGAAAAATCTTGGACCAACGTTCTACAATAAATTACTTTATTTTAAATCTGATGGGCAACTTGTATCAATGCATCTGACCTGATATGATATGGTTACATTGCCTGGTCCCATTTAGAGAATTGCAAGGAGATACAAATGAAAAGAGTGCAACCATGATGGAATTAGGATATATTGCATCTAAAAATGTGATTTTCTGTCATGACACTGAATAATAAAGCAAAATTAAGGTAGGCGTTCAGACAGAGTTGAAACAGTCTAACACTATCTGACAACACAAGTTAAACCTCATTTACAGATGGAAGTAGAAGAAATGGTTAAATGGTGGTTTATCTGGCAGAAGTCAACCCAGAATTAGTTTGGTTTATTATTCATCATCCCACAATGCCCCCTCCTGTTACAGTAACATCACTATCTTTGACAGGTTAATAGAAGATTTCTTTCGTTTCATTTGTTGTCCTTGTTTTCTTTCACCAGAATTTTTGGCAGGGTTCCAATGTAGAGTGAGCATTCTACATTCTGTGTGAACAAATTGTATTACACTTGTTTTTCATCAGATTATATGAATTAGCTGAGAGGGAATGGAGTCTATTATAATCCCGATTCTAGGTCCATATTTCAATTCAGCTTCTTAAGTACTAACTAACTGCCTAACACATTCCTTTCAATTTAATAAACTAGAACCAAATGAGGAATATAACACAGAAATAATATTCCCTCAATAAAGTAATACAATAAAATGGCAAAGCAAGTCCAAGGAAGCATACAGATCAAATATAGGATCCTCTGGTATTTAAAGTATCAACATCACTGTGATAGGGCCCTCATTGGCCGGGCAGCCTAGTGGCTAGATCATTGGTTGTGGGGCTGTAGGGGGACCTGACCCCTCCTTCTCCCTCAGGTCCCGGCCCAGGGTCCTGTGTTGCTCAACCCCTAAAGAGGCGACATGGATCTTTCTCCCAGCCGCGAGGGGTGGGAGGTTCAGGGCCTGTTTTCCTGGCCTGCTCCCTATGCAAGTCCTTTTAGTTTAGGGCACGGTCCCCGCTAGTCCAGTTGCCCCGCCGTTGGGGCTTCCTCTGTAGGTTCCCCTTGGCCGGGGAAGACTTACTTGCCTTCAGTGGCTGCATTGGCAGGCAGGTTGCAGGTCTGTGCCTTCAGGCAGGCATACAGAGAGCTCCTGCCTCACCGCCAGTCAGCCCCTGACTGAGCCAGGTTCCCTTCTCTCCCCCACCCCAGGCCTGGCATTGGCTGCAGGTATAATGGGGCAGGGCTAAATGAACCCACAGGTGTTCTTTAACCCCTGCTATTCCCGGCTGCAGTCTCTCTGCTCCTTCACCATCACATTAAAACTTTAATTGTCCAAACCTTTCATTCTGTGTTGTAAGAGAGAGTTTGATGTGGAGGGCACCCCAACACCTGGATTAATGTTTTCTGACAGCCTCACACAGCTAATGAAAAAATGTGTTGAACCAAAAGAGGAAATGTTGGGTCAACAGGGAGTACTAATTTCCATCTTTAAAGAATAATCTTTTAACAGTTTTGCTGCAATACTAATTCCTCCTGCAACTTGAAAAATCTGTGTCAGTTCTCCAACTGACCAAGAGTAAATATAAATCACGAGTGGGAGAAGTGTCAATCTTCGATCCAAACTGTTTCCCCAGATATGCTAATTCCTTCATAAGGCAGACTTGCATTTTGAAGTCACTTGAATAGATATGCCAAATTTTGGGAGCAACCATTCTTGAGTGAGATACCCAACTAATCTGTCACATGTTATCTTTAGAAATGCGAGGTACCACATTCTGGTCCTCTAAACCTGGATGCATCCATTAGAGGAAGAGAATTGTGAAGAAACGAAGATGAATTTGACATCAAAGACAAGAAGAAGCCATTGCAGAGATTCAGAAAGGGAGCAACATGGTCCTAGTTGCAGCTGAAGATCACAGAGTCGTAGTACTGGAAGGGATCTTGAGATGTCATCTAGTCCAGTCTCCTGCACTCATGAACTCAAGATGATGTATTTATTTACCAATAGCATTTTGGATATACTTGAAAGGAATGAGCTGGGAAGTGAAGAAGCCAAAGGGAGGAGGCTGTCATGATGAGAGATAACCAAAGCATAGACAAAGGTTTTATCTGATAAATGAAAGGAGCCTAAATCTATTTAGATTATCAAAACAAGGATACAAGGTGGTTTTGATTACAGTCTGTAAGTAGCTACATGGGAAAAGATGGCATACTCTTTAATTTAGCAGGGAAAGGCAGGACAAGACCAAATGGTTGGAAGTTAATGTTCAGACTGGAAATAGGAAACTGGAAATTTTTAATGGAGAAGGGAATTAACTATTGGAACAGATTGCCAAGAAATGTAGGAAGTTCTCCATTAGTTAGAGTCTTTCAATCAAGACTGGATGCCTTTCTAAAAGACATTCTAATTCAATCACAAGTTGTTGGGCTACATCCAGGAACTACTGGGTGAAATTCTATGGCCTGTGTTATGCCAGAGGTCAGACTAGATGACCTTCATGGTCCCTTCTGGCCTTAAAATCTACGATATCCAGAAAACTGGTGGGGTGGAGAAGAAATTATGGCTGTTACAGCTTATTGAATGACCTGCAATATACAAGAAAAAGAAGGCATCCAATGAAACTGAAGAGCAACATATTTAAAATGGCTAAAGGAAATACTTCATACACAGCCGCCAACTTCCTGTTACGCCGGTGGGTGACGTTGCGGGGCCCCGCCCCCGACGCCAGGCCCCGCCCCCGATGCCGGGTGATGTTGCGGGGCCCCGCCCCTGACGCCAGGCCCCGCCCCCGACGCCGGGTGATGTTGCAGGGCCCCGCCCCCGACGCAACGTTGCCCAGCGTCAGGGGCGGGGCCCCGCAACGTCTCCCGGTGCTCTGGTGAGTTTGCCGCGGGTCCGGGGCGGGCAGGGAGTTGCCGGTGGGTGTGGAGCACCCACCAATTTTTCCCCGTGGGTGCTCCAGCCCCGGAGCACCCACGAAGTCGGCGCCTATGAATACACAGTGTATTATTAGGAGGGTGGTGAAATGGTGGAAGCCTTGCAAGAAGAGATTTCCACCATTTTGGGTTACCTGCTGGATATGAATTCAGACCCAGCCTGCTGTGGTTTGGAAAACAATCCAAACTTCACATTGTAACTTTGGCGGGATCCTGGTGTGCACACCTCTGGATCAGCTCATCTGTGAGATAGCTGGAGTTTTATTCTTCTTTTATTTCAAAATATATTTCCAGGATTGATCATGTTTCTATTATATGCTCAGCACATCATAAAGAATGAAAATATTCTGGGACACATAGATGAGGTTCAGCGAACCAGACACACTCTGCATTTAAACTTTTTCAGGCTTAAACCACAATTAGAGGCCACCTTTGCTTCTGCCCAATGCTCTTCCATAAGTAAGGCTTCTGGTCACTGTAATTCTTACCCAGAGTAAATAGAAATAAAATTTTGGTTAAGTACAAAAAGTTCTATTTACCACCAAAAGTGGTGAAGAGAGGAAGTGGAAAGGGTGGGTACAGGATATTGAAATGCCACATTCTTAACCATAGACACCAGAATTGTTTAAAGGTATGCTAAAATCCCAAGGTCTTCCTTCCAAGGAGTTGTACTAGACAACCAATGCCAAAAGGTCCACAGGATGTGAAAATGATACTGAGAGCCAAAGAGAAACAGTTGAAGATTTACCTTACTGACAAACACGATATATTTAAATTAAACTTCTACATAAGACAGTTTTGATTTTTTGGTAGACTGCTCTATATTCCATTTACACATTATACATACCCTCCACCAACAGAAGGCCAGATTTTCAAAATGCTGAAGGCGACACACCTTTGTGAATTCACTTTCGTTATTTGCTATTGCAACGGCATGTGCAAATAGCTATGTGTGCACATGGTTGTGGAAACTGTATATGTCAAGTGGGCAAACAATGCAAGTGGACCACAGGCTGGGAACTTACGAAATTCAAGGCCAGAATGTTCATGCAGAACTTTATAAAATTAGGCGATCGTGTCACAAGAGTACTGTGAGTATTAATTAGGCCCAATATTTGAAACTTGGGTTCTGAAAATTAGGCACCTAAATCCACGTTAGCACCTAAGAAAGCAGTCTGGTTTTCAGAAGTGCTGAGCACTTGAAGCTCTAACTTCAATGACAAAAAATTGCCATCACTGGAAAACATCATACTTTGTTCATACATAACTATAACCAAACTGCACCTTTTGTTCTAAGCTCTGTCATCATCTTCATCTTGGAAACACCACAAAATATTGCACTCCCCAGCTTCAAAACCAAGATCCAGTGAGCTATATTTGCAAAATGCCCAGCTTCTGTTTGTAATATTGTATGTAATATATATGTCTAGAGATGTTCTGGCATGTAGACTATATAATTATAGTTTACATATACTCAGATATCTGTACCTACTATTAATTGTATAATTAGAAATAGTTCTTGATCTTGACACAAAACTCCCATTGAAGTCTATGGGGTAAATTCTTCCCTAGTGTAATTTAATGGAAACTAGTTGGGTCATAGAGAAGATGAAATGGATGAATGAGTGTTGGCATGTGTGAAGTTTGTATGACGGGGTATTTAAACCCCACTGCCCTGCTGATTCAAAGCATTTCTAGTCCGTATTCAAATGGAATCTTTTTGCTGATGAAGGAATATAGCTCTGGGATGTATGGAAATGGTTGTGGGTTTTTTCCTACTACATGGTGGTGCTGGTGCATTATCGTGGCTACAGGACGAGATTTTCCCCCTCCCTAGTTCTTTTCCTCTTTCAGCTACTTCGATTCATGTGTAGCCTGCTGAGGGTCCCATCTGCTCCAATACTGCCGTGTATTGCTCCATATATGCTGGCTTTCCTAATGAAAAGTTGCTTCTTCAGTTAAATTCCATGCTTCTCTTTTGAGTGTATATGTAAGAATCAGTCTTCAGATTCTCCAGATCAAAATAATGGCCCAGCAGCAACATCTCTAGATCCCCTGGCTTGCCCACTAGCTGCCTTTGGCTTGTGGGTTTTGGCTTCTCCTAAGTGAAATGCCTGGGACACAAATGATATACCCATAGTCCTCAGCCTGCTCACTAAATGCCTCCAGCTTTCTTTGGGAGAAGTCATTTTTTGGATGGATCTCTCTCACACGATTAGTATGATAAGAACCTGTGTATATGGAATGCATCAGAGCCTCATTGTGTCAACGCTAACATTGTGCCAACGCTGGCTTCAGTGTGCCCTGTGAATCAGGTATGGCGTCTCTCCATGTGTGAGCATATAGGTTTGTGCACTTTGAGATCCCCTTTGTTCACATTTCTACGTGGAATATTGTTCTTGTTAATTTATCTCCAGAATAGTTCACTGAGGATGATTGATTCAAATGAACTCACTAGTTTACATGATTTGAATCTTGCACACTGCTCAAACACTGGCCAGAGGGAATCAAGTTTTTCTTCCCTGCACTCAAAGTAATCAGTGTCTTTCCAACAGACCCTCGGAAGAGGAGACATGGCCATTTGAAATCATGTCACTCGGGGCATGCATACTTAAGAAGTGCTGCATGACAAATACAAAGGCCCATAAACTACATGATAAATGGCTTAGGGTTTAAAGAAGCACTGTACTATGATGCAGCTAACACCCTCGCATCATGCTACATATCCTGGAATGAGAGGTTTCTTCTTGGGCCTGATAAGTAATGTGGCAAGAACTTCACAGCAAATCTGATTAAATAAGTTATCATATTGGGGTTAGCATGCACTGATGCTGAATTTCTCCCAAGTTCAGGTGGGTGGCTCAAATACAGAGTTTTGTGTGGGTTCATCTCTAATAGTGACATAGCATGCACAGCTAATGAAATCAGAGTTAAAGAGGAAGAAATTGCATTGTAAAAATCAATGTGTTGTACTACAGGACACTATGGTAATCTAGTTGTTCATGAACTGCCTTATAGAATCATAGAAATGTAGAATTGGAAGGGGCCCTGCTAGGCCATCCAATCCAACACACTGCACTGAGGCAGGATCAAGCATCATCCAGACTATCCCTGACAAGTGCCTATCCAACCTGTTCTCAAAAACCTTCAGAGACAGAGACTTCACAACCTCCCTAGGCAACCTTCTCCAGTGCCCAACTACCTTACAGTGAGGAAGTTCCTCCCAATATCTAACTCAAATCTCCCTTAACGCAATTTAAGTCATTACTTCCTGTCCTGTCCTTCAGCTGCTCTAGTCCATGGCATGAAAAGACAGCAAGGGATAGAAGTGCTAAATAAGACACAGTGCACTGGAATACAAAACAAAAAGGACTAAACAGAATTGTTGGATGCAGGAATGAGTGCCCAACATAGGGATGATTTAAGAAAGTTATATATCAATCAATTATTAAATCTCAATATACAGTGTAGACAATGTACTGCCCATTATATTTTACAGCAGTATTTAGCAACAGATACACACATTCTCACGGTGTAAGCAGGTGAAAATGGGCACGTTGATCACCATCTGGTGTAATGCAAGAGAACTGCACTTGTGTTTGAATGCCTCAGTACTGACATCTAGCGCCAAGTAAATGAATAGAAGGAAAGTTTACCGACACTGGCCATTTTTTATATATCATAATTTGCAGATCATCACAGTATAGGGAGTTGTGCTGTTTCCAGAGTGCTGTTTGCATTTTAAAAAAATGGAAAATGAGCCCACTGAAGATGGCAAAACTGCAGAAGCTTCCTCACTTATGGGCAGTACATCTTGTGTTCAATGTGTGTTCATTTTAGGAGTCTGTAATCTTATATAACATTATGGTTACACATCGTCCGACTCGTCTGTTTCACCCTGACCCATAACAAATGTGTACATTTAAACAACAAAAATGTTGTCCAAACCATGGAAACAGCCATGGATGCTAGGATGTCTCCCCACTATGCCAACCTCTTCATGGCCCACATCAAGGAAGAATTTATGGAAAAATGCACCACAAACCCAATGATAAATCTAAGATTCACTGTTGATATTTTGATCCTCAGGACAGACTATTTAAACTCCGTCATAGATTTCTACCACAACATCAGCAACAACCACCCATCCATAAAAAACTCTCTTTAGACCATCATCAACTTCCTCGACACCACAAGCAGTTTCAATAATGAAACCCAACAGCCAACTATATACAAGAAACCCTACTTACCTACACAGATCCAATAATCACCACCAGTTACTCATTCACGATGCCTAATTTTTCACAAAATGAAATGACGTTTTCATAGCTCAAAAATAAGATTCTTATGAGAACTTCACAAAAATTGGCCCACTGTGAAATTTCTATCATTTCTGCCCCAAACTGCCAACACTAATATTTATTTATTATTATTGCTGGGGAAGTGAAGATCATGGCTCCATTGTGCTAGACATCGTCACATGCCCCAATGAGGATCAGAGGTCCCTTGTGTAAGGCATCATACAAACACACACACATTTATTTTACCCACTCTCGTTCACAAATGGAGACATTTCTAAACTCCCCGACTCACACATAATTGTGCATTTATTAGTATTTGGGCATACAGTAGTTTTGAAGAAAATAGATTTTTAAACAAAAAAGTTATTAACAATCTTTGATACTAGCAACCAGTTTCATATTAGCCACTAAAAGATTTACATATGAAAGCTTACTTACTATGCTAGGTACAAATTTTTCTAGCATATCAGCTTCCTATGAGTTTGCACATGTAGCTTTATATACTAACACTATTTACAGACTCCTCAGGAAAGTGAAAGCTGAAAGAGCCAGTCATACAACCCAAAGAAAGTGTAGCAGCTCCACAATACCCTTGGTTAGTCCACAGGACTACTGTTAGATCAATACTGAGCGCTTTTGAAAATACCACCCTATATGAGTAGTTATGCCCAGAAAATTCCATCAGCTCTTGGGTTTTTTTCAATGTTCAATTTGCATCATTCATGCAAAATTCTGCTCTTGGCAGAAACAAGAATAAAATCAGAGTAACTCCATTCCAAATAATAGGGTCACTCTCTAGATCTATTTTTGTATGACTGAGGACAGATTTTGACCCACGATGTTTATTTGTCAATTAAAACACTTATAAAAATTATTTTCTTATTTCTTATTAACTATATTCAGCTACATGTACATTTCAGAAATTCACATAACTGAAAAGAAAATGCAGAAAAATACCTCAGATCAGTGCGTCTTGGAAAAAGCTTTTTCTTTCCATTAAAATAGATTTCAAATTCATCAACCTTCAGCCTGTGTGCATAGTCAATGTAGGCGGACACCTCCTGACCACGAGAATTTCGGTCACGAATGAAGATTATCGACTGAAAAAAACCAGAGAACTCCACAAATAAGAAATACAAAAAATACATTAGTAAAATGCATTTTCATCTGCACCACTGACTTTTACAATTTGTTCCCTTTTTATTTTGGCCTGATTTTCGAAGTTGCGCAAGGCTGGATTTTAAAGTGCTCAGCACCCACAGTTGGGGCCAGATTTTCAAAAGAGCTCAGCTTCCATTTAGGCAACTAAATACAGACCAAATTTGTAAAAGTACTCAGCATTCAGCATCTTCAAATCAGACACTTATGACTAGATTTTCAAAAGCGCTCAAATTTGCTGAGGTCTTTTGAAAATCTGGCTAGGTATTTTGATGTCTAAATGAGAGTAGAGTCCTTTAGAAACTCTGTACCATATTGTATAATGCATAATACATAACTCCAAAGAGCAACTTCCAGACTTAAATAAAATTAATTAAAGAGAATACAGCATGCCAGTCACTAAAACAGAGTGATAACTTATATTGAAATAGAAATGGACTAGAGCGCATCCAGATCTGAACTTCTCTATAGTTTGGGGTGTTCAGATCTAGGATTCTGATCTCACTCAGTATACAGATAAGGTCCAAAAGAAAAGTTTGGATCCTGAATAGCATCTGAAATTTTAAGTAACATGTGTGTGTTGGATCTATGGTTTGGTTTGGGACATCTCTGTATATTAAAAGGCAACATATATTAAACTCAACATCCATAGCCAAGTTAAATCCACACAGAAAGGTTACTTATTGGCAATCCTGTTTGTCATAGTCCTCTCTTCTTCTATTCTACCATTAGACTCAATGTTATGGCTCCAATTATCAGGAAGTAGGAGGCAAAAACTGTCAGCCACCCAAGATAAGCTCCAGTCCACCCTCCACCCTCCAGCCTATTAGCAACTACCAGAACAAAAAATGTTATTGTTAAAGAAAACAGAGTAAAATCTGTGTAATAGTCCAAGTGGTAGCCCTGAGAAATTCAAATTTACAAGTCATACATTGCTTACTGCACACACCCCTCTCCTCTTGTCCTACTCAGTAACCATTATGCTTAGTTATTTTACCAACCAGTAATCTTCAGAGAAGGACTTACCTAGAGTGCAACTAGGAGCTCGAGCAGCTGAACTCTGATTCCACCATAGAGAACAAGTCCAATTAGTAGGGGCACATTAAAGCCTTCCCCCTCACCATCAAAGTTTTCTGAACCCCTATTACCTCCCAGCATTGTTTTTCATTTTTCTTCTTGTGAGTCATCGTTTTCGTCCCAATGGAATAAATGGGGGAAGCTGGGTCAGTGAGGACTCAATAGGGTTACTTGGAGCTGGTCTACACTACGGGGTGGGGGGGTCGATGTAAGGTACGAAACTTCAGCTACGTGAATAATGTAGCTGAAGTCGACGTACCTCGCTTGACTTACCTCACCGCGTGGACCCTGCAAAGTCGAAGGCTGGCGCTCCTCCGTCGACTCCGCTTCCTCCTCGCATCGGGGTGGATTACCGGAGTCGACGGGAGCATGTTCTGGGATCGATTTATCGCGTCTAGATTAGACACGATAAATCGATCCCCAAAAGATCGATTGCTACCCGCCGAATCGGGCGGGTAATGTAGACGTGGGCAGGGTTAGACAGGAATCAGATAGAACAGAAAAAGGAGCCTGCAGCGAAATCTCTTTCGGGAAGAGTAGAAGAAACCACAGAGCATCTGAAAATGAAAAGACTGCCTATGAAAGGAGGATGATTGGCAGAAACCCCTCCAGTAGGAACTGCAGGATAGGGTGGAGGAGAAGGTCACCAGCAAAGAGGGCGAGTCACACGGACTGAGGAAAAAAGGATCTTTCTGGGATTTCGAATGTTCCTAACCACTTTGTCTGGATCCTCCCTAAAGAACGTTAGGCTCCCGTATGGTAAGTCCACCAATTCAGTTTTTGATCCTACACATTAGTGAAGTCAGTGTGGCAATGGGCCAGTGGATAGACCTATATATCTGGTGGCAACCCTGGGCCTTCAAGAGAATCCACTCCTAATGGCTTAGAGGGATTACTCCTTGTGATGCCAGTGTCAGGGCCCTGAGACAAGTATGATAGATTAGCTTCCCTTGCTTTTTCTTCCTTGCAAGAGGAGGGGGGAAAGTAGAGGAAGGTTTAGTAGGGCAGGAGGACCGAGGCAACTCTTTCTCAACACTTCCACGCTGCAAAAGAAGAATTTGCAGGACAGGAGTGGACTGGGACTTCTATAGCTTGGATGATTGATAGTTCTTGCCTCCTGGTTCCTAAAGATAGCAGAGACGCACAAGTATCCATTAGACCATAAGTTTAGTTTTTTACCCAGCTGAGATCTGAGTGGGTTTTTTTTTTGTACATCTATGAAAAATGGCAACCGTATAATATCAAACTCTTATAACATAGATTCTTTATTTTAACATCACTAAACTGCTCTAATGTAATGGTGTCTCTGGCAAACCATTGGGTTATTCTTACAATACTTCTCCTTTTCTACCACATGCACACTCAATTTCCATAAAATGTTGTGTTAACGCACTTTGCATCTTTTGTACCATAAGCATCTCTAGTTAGTAGTTCCAGAAGAACCTTTCAATAGCAGGATACCTCCAGCTACTTCAGCATAATGCTGATTTCTCCCATCCCCAGAACACTCAGCCTTGTGAGACGCATAATTGAGTGGATTTTTATGATAAATCAGAAAAAAAGTTTCTTTTTAATTGGCAACAAGTGCAACTACAGCACACTGCAGCTGTGATTAGATAAAAGACTAGAAGCTTTTCATAAATATCTGAACAACTGATTCATCATCTCTTTAAAAATTCAGAAGTTACAGTTTAAATAACTTCAGTTACATGGGATAGTCCAATAATAAAAGAAAAAAGTTGGCAAAATGCATGTACTATCTGCAGTATAAAACATAAAGGACATCTTTCAACTCTCTTCTGATTATCAAATTAATTTCCTTAAATAGGTGTTCACATATAATCAACTATAAATCAATGCAGCTCTACAGTAAAGTCAATAACTGTCCCTATTAATGTCCTCAAAACTTCTTTTGAACTTCAAACACCCAATCAAAAATATTTAAAACAAAAATTTCCTGTGATAAAGGTACAAAGGATTACCACTGAAAACTAAAAGCTTTTGATCCTAACTCATCTGTCAGCATTGTTTTTCATTTTTCTTCTTGTGATTCATTTCTAACCACCTATAAAGCTTTCATTCATAAAACTATGAATGTACTTGAATTTTCTTAAGATGTTCCATCACTTTTTAATTTTGCCACACCTTTCTGCCTCAGAGAAGGATTTTTATAAGTTTGTATGTCATTTTTATTAACTGAAATGATCAACAGCGGATAAAGCTTTCATGTTAAAATATGTTTTTAGAAAAAATAGCAAATGTGAAATTTAAAACTTCCTTCCTACAGTTCTCTTTACCTTTCACTGCAGCTTCCTTTATTATACATTTTAATGTATCCTATTGCTAGTAGAAGAAACACAGATATTCATTTACCAGTAATCAGTTGCCTCCTGAATAGAGCTGGTTGGGAATTTTCCAACACAACTTTTTTGCATCTGAAAGTGTCAGTTCACCAAAACCAAAACTGTTTGTGAGTTGTCAGTTCAGTTTCAGTTTTTCACACAAAATGACTTTTTGTTTTGAAATGTTATTTAATTTACACTAAACATTATTTTAAAAAATTAAAAAGGCGTGCAATATTTAAGATCACTAAACATCTTGATGTAGAAAGATCTCAGATGAGAGAAAAAACTATTTTAATAGACAAATTTTAAAACTAAAGGAACTATAATGCTAGATTCAACAGTAGAATAGACAGAAAAAAAGTATGTAAATATTAGCCACAGGACATCAAAACTACAGAAAAGATTTCAAACTCTATAAGCCACGGTCAATTTAAAAACCTTCAGAAAGACCCACTTCATGACTCTTTTAATAGACCAAAACATCTTCACAGCCATCATAATCAAAGATTCAGTATTTGTTATTGTCTTTAGACAGACACAGTTTTGCAACACACATAATAGATTCTGTTCAACACACATAATAGACTCTGTTAAGGATGGTGTTCTTGAAACAGCTAATGTAATCATTTGCTGAAAAGGAAAAAAACAAACTTCCTACTTTAAAAGAGTATTTAAGAGGACACTTAAGTAGGGTAATTTAGGCCTAAAATGTGACCTGCAGTACACTGACATTATTATAATTTGTCAGAGATTAGCATACACGTTTATTTCTCTGTGGGCTGAGCACCAGAACTATCACAACAAAGTACCATTAGTGTAAGCAGATGTGAGGCTGAAGATGTTGAAGTTAATGGAGTTGTGCTTGATTGCTCCAGCCATAAATTTGGCCCTTTGGAATATACAAGCTTGCATGTTCCTGCAGAAACCCATCAATGATATTAGTGCAATTAGAGAGACACATAATTCATCTCTTGCGTTGAAAATGAAAGAAATCAGTTGTCTGCCAATCTGAAAATCCAGTGCATATTAGGGTGTGCTTTTGTGTGTGACGGGGACAAATAACAGTTTTTAAAAGCTGCATTAAAGGCCTGTGACTCCCCCAATAGAGCAAGGAACACATTTTTCCCTCTTCTAAACACTAGACTTGTCTCAAAAATGTAGCTACGGTATTTGGAATGATGCCAGAAGTTGTGCTGTTCCAGTATTGACGTTGGAAGAGGATCCAGTAGCGGGATAATGGGGTAAGCATTGGAAGTGGTGCTAGTATGTGAGCCAGTGTCGGTTGGACATGCCAGGGCAGCTCCTGGCTCCCTGGAACAGATTTTGCCATGGAATAGGGAATTCATTTAAAATCTTCCTTATTGAGGTTCAAGGAGCTCATAGAAAAAGCTTTGACTCTCAGAAGGGGCACCACAGAAAGTCTAAAACTTTGGAGAAGAAAGATGACGGCTCTGCAGAACTTCTGTGAGAGACTGTACAAGAGTTAGGGATGGGCAAATATGTTGTGCCTAATTTTGAATCTCCTTGAAAATCATAGGTTGGAAATTAAGAAGAGGACTCAAACCAGTTTGCTGCTCCTCTCTGTTAATATCACTATTTTTCCCTGTTAGCTTGGTGAACCGAACACCCCCATGTTGGATCAGATCACCTTACGCGTCATATTTTTACATTTTTCTGTTAAAGGCACTTGGCGAGATAACAATGTTTTGGTTATTCCAGTACTCCGTTTGTATATATATGATCCATCGGTGCTCCATACAGACAAAAGTAGAACATATATGTGGAGTTGTACCTTAGCCATGAAAAGTATTGTAGGCATTTTCTCCAGGAGCATATTTGCACTCTACGAAAATGTGAGTGGAACAAAACTATGAATGCTCAAACTAGTTCGGAAAAATAATCACCTACCCCAAACTACTGCTTATTTTTAGAACTAAATTCACTCAATCTTTTTTTAACTTTCTAAAATATTACTTTTTCCCCCCCAGTATTGTTGCTGTCTTTGTTTGCCTTTTAATTTAGAAGGGTGTTGTCTCAAGGCCTGATTCTCCCCTCTCTTAGGCCTGGTCTACACTAGTTGGGGGGGATCGATCTAAGATGCGCAACTTCAGCTATGAGAATAGCGTAGCTGAAGTCAACGTATCTTAGATCGACTTAAATTCACTTACTTCGCGTCCTCACGGCGCGGGATCGACGGCCGCCGCTCCCCCGTCGACTCCGCTTCCGCCTCTCGCCGTGGTGGAGTTCCGGAGTCAATGGAAAAGCAATCGGGGATCGATTTATCCGTGTCTACACTAGACGCAATATATCAATCCCCGATAGATCGGTCACTACCTGGGTAGTGTAGACGTACCCTTAGATCCTGATTCAAGGCCTATGAAAGTCAACAGAAAAACTTACCCGGACTTCCATAGGCTTTGGATTATGCTCTTCACAGGTGTAAATTACAAGCACTGCCACTGAAGTCAGCGGAGTCACTGGTATAAACTGATGTAAGAGAAGAATCAGGTACAGAGGACTTCCAACTTAGTCACAAGCACACTACCAGAAATTTAACAAGACAGCCTGTTTCCACGAGATTCATAGCCAACTTGTTCACATTCAAGAGGTTTCAGTGAGTTTGGATATGCATGCAAACTTTTGGGAACATATCTGAACCAAACCCAAACTACAAACATTTTTCAGAGTCACACATCATTACACAACCTGGCCTACAGATCTATCTATTGACAAATACTGTAAATGGTGGGAGGACATTTTGTCAGGTCTAGTCCACACCCAGTGACTCACATAAAGTTCCACCTTAGCCTCCAGGATAAATTTCTAAACTGAATAGGGCTTTAAGCGATCTTTCAGCCAACTAATTGCAAATAAGGACAAGAAGGTGTGTGGACTTTGTGTCACACTCAGAATCCTTAAAAGAAAAAATTGTATTGAAAAACTCTACGTCAGAAGAACACGCAACCCTCCTTTTGGCCACGATTTTAGCAAACACAATAGGTCTGATTCTCATATCTACTAACCACTATCCACTTCTCTAGCAGTGCAAACGGATCTTGAAATGAGCACAAATTATATTTTCATCCACCATAAGGTCCCTTTTTCAGCTACTGTGGTGTAAAGTGGCCTTAGTGTATATGAGAATCAGGCCCAATAACAGATTGATTTATGCACTGCCTGGAGAGGACAATCAGCATGTTTCCAAACAAACAAAGCTGATCAAATCAGTGGTTAAAGAACTAAGATTAATTCATTTGGGAGTCTGATCCAAAGTCGATTGGCTGCAATGGGCTCTGGATCAGGCCCTTGGTACTTGGCAAAACATTACGGGAAGAACGGTGACTTGCATAACCTACAACAAGTTACATAATCTCTCTGTGCCTCATTTTTCTCTTCACTAAATTGGTGCTAATATCTGTCTCTAATACTTTGCAGTCCTCAAAGTGAAAATGTATTCTTATGACTGCCGTGAGTCCTGTGGCCTGAAGCCTTAGAGAGAAGGGAGCCCACTACTGCCATCTGTTGGTGACCCCTTTTGCCTTTGAAAATCTTCCCCTCGTACAGCTGATAAGGTGTTTCATCTACAAGCGCAGAGCCAAGCAGAGCGGGGGTCCAGGAGGCCATTTGGTCTGGGTCTCAAGCTCAAAGCAGGCCTCATATTTAGACACTTGTTAATTTTTTGGCATTTGATAAGTTTCGCAACTTGTTTTCATGCGCATCCCTATCGGACCAAAATGTGACCCACTCTCTCAGCTGAGAGCTGCAAATTTAAGCAAATAAGAGATGTGATTTGGTAAAAGACCTAATTTTTTTAACTGATATAGATTTTGTTGTATTAAAGAGTTTAAAATGTTCATAAATATTAATAAAAATATATCGGTTCTGATGGCACAAGATTAGACCATGTGTCATCATTTTTTATTTTTTATTATGGCTAGGGGTGGCCCAGGCCTCTCTGGACCTCTGAGAGGTCCTGTACAAGTGTCAACATCACAAAAGCAATCATTTACCATATCTATTAACTGGGATCTTTGTTGACAGCCTCAGGTAAGAGATCAACTGCTTGAAGGTGGCCCTTTTTGGTCAAGTTGGAGGTACCTAGGATGGTATTAGGAACCTTGAACTGCCTGCATTTCTAAGGATAAACAGAGACTTGCAGTTCTAGCACTGTCAAACCAGTGTCTTACAAAAACATTAATATTCACACACAAAGAAAATAAAAAGGACAAACCAAAACAGTTGAAATTCTTAACACAAGCAGGAGAGTGCTATAGAGTCCCATGCCCAGTGCACTAGCAGCTAGTGCACTGGGCATGGGACTCTATAAGGACAAATGCAATGATGAGTGGTTACTTAGAGATACCCTCATGAGGAACCCATTAACCTAATCTTGAAGCAATGCTAGGAAATATTATTAGCCCAGCCTCAAAATCTGCTCACCAGCCCTTTACCATAGGGATGAAAAAAAGAAAATTAATGTTTCAACCTCCAGCAGGGCGCCAGGATTTGTGGGGCGGCATTTTGCCGCCCTTGGCGGCGGGCGGCTGCCTCCTGCCTTCTGGCTCCACGCTCGAAGCCCTGCTGTGGCGAGGGCTGTTGCCGTGCCGCTGGGGCTCAGCAGGGCTTCGCGGGCGGCTCGCCGTGGCTGCCTCCTGCCTGCTGGCTCCACGCTTGGCTCAGTGGCTGAGTGTGGAGTCGGGAGGCAGGGGGCGGCTCGCCGCGGCGGGGGAGGGGAGGCTGCCGCAGCCCGCGAGCAGGGGGCTGAGCTGCTGCGGGCGGGGGGGGGGGGAGCCGCCGCGGGGGGGATGGGGAGCCGCCTGCTGCGGGTGGGGGAGCTGGCTGCCGCGGGGGGGAGGGGTGTGTTAGCTGGGGGGGACGACGCAGGGCTGGTGCAAGGAAGTTTCGCCTAGGGCGCGAAACTTCCTTGCACCGGCCCTGATCTCCAGTAAAAAAACAGAACAAAACCCCGAACCAGTCACTCTTTCTTTGCCAGTGGGTGAGTAAAATTTTGCAAGGCTAAGCTAGACTCTTGTGGGAATATTTTATACACCATACGTTGTCACTGAAAACACAGCAGCAAATGACATCCCCACAGCTGGGAACTGTACGCAGGTTCTGATTCAGCAACGCACTGAAACACGGGCTTAACTCTAAGAACTCGCTTAAGTCTACCAGTACTCAGCAAAGCCTCTGAGCATGTGCTTAAGTCCCATTTGAATGGAACTTCAGCATATGCTTAAGGGCTTTGCTGAACTGGGACCTAAGAGTTGGCAAATAAGTTAGTGTGATCTATGAGCCACATTACTGAGAGATCCCTCTTATGGATTCAAGTTAAATGTGGTATAGAAGATAGAATACAGGAAAACTATGGTGAAACATACTTTTAACAAAAGTACTTTAAAGTCTGACTAATGGAAGGTAAATGGCAGGAAAGCAAAGACAGACAATATTTAGGTCCATTATTAATTATTCATTCTCTTTTCATGTGGACAGTATCACAGGTGGGGTCCCAAGGGCCCAAGCAGAATTCGACTGAAAGGGACAGGCTTAAAATGCATTATAAGTTAAAATATATGTTTAATGACTAGCAATTTATTTTTGTTGCACAGTGTTTGGCCTTATTTGCCACCTGAAGATCATGTTACATCTAATAGAAATACCAGTGAGCAGTGAAAGAAAGGCGCTCACCTTCATATCTTTAAAACAGATGCCATTCGCATGTCTGCTCTGCAAATAGGAATAAATTCCTGACCCTGACCCCTCACAGGAGTGAAAATGGTGTAAAATGTAGCCTTCCATTTTTTTTATTTTATCTTTAACTACATTTTATTTTTAGTGGGGGGAAGTGTGAGGCTTAATTTTTTACAAACTAACTGAAACATTCTAGTAAACTAAGGTGTAAAATGAATCTATAGCTTGCTGTGCACATATTTTCACTGTGTTCACACTTTCATCTGGCAATACTGTTCTCTTTCTTATTCTAGCTTTGAGATTTTTCTAAAACGTCTAATAGTAATACGGACATCTGGTATTACCTCAGTCTCCTTTTCCTAGGCTCAAAAATGCTAATTGGTTCTTCAGAAGACACATATCGATTATTTATTTATAATTCTACAAAAGAATTAAAAACAAGGTGCATGAGATTATGCACAGGATCACAGCAGACTTTAATCCCGAGTTCTTCTAATACATCCAAAATAAGCAGGATGTGGTCTAAGGGCAAGTGCAATTCAAAAAACGGAGAACTTAGCATAGCAAAAAAAAAGTAAAATGTATGTTTGTCTTGGTTTTTCCTCACTTAAAATACCTCCAAGCCCTGACCATTTTAATTAGCTCAACATCACTTATAAACTTTCACGATTTAGGATCTAAATGTTGGATTCCAGTCCCCTCCACAGCAGTGATTGATGCTCGTTTGGAACACCAAAAGAAATACTCTTGGATACTTTATTTAGTTAGCAGAAATAGCCAAACAAAAACCCAGCAGTAATATAAAGCAGATATGTACTCTACCTTGGGTTAAACGGTAAAACTCTTTTGTGGTTCTTAGTACTCATAGGAACCTATTTCATATTGGTGTTGCAGGAATAACATTGTGTTGAGACCACACAGATGCTAAAATCATTACTCAAGGCGCAATACTACAATTCTTAGCTATGCATAACTTTCCCTGAGTTACAAGGGAGTTCTCTGGTTGAAGCACTGCGGGATCAGGCTCTTATTAAAAGACCACCTACATCCTGTCGACGGTGTGCAAGATTTAGGTACAATAGCTTAGGGAGTCTTTTCAATCTGTACAAGCAGTTAGGCAAGATACCAAGAACAGGGCTGCTCTTGCAGTTCAGGCACTGGGATTCTGGAGATAGAGGGCAAGTCTGCACTCCTGCGCTCTATCAGCACAGCCGCATCGATGCACCTGCGCTCCTGTAGCATGTCTGCTGAAGATGCGTTATGATGACAGGAGAGCGCGCTACCATCAGCATAATTACTCCACCTCCACGAGAGGCGGAAGCTATGTCGGCGGGGAGTGTCTCCTGCCGACATAGCGCAGCGTGGACAGCACTTAAGTCAATGTAATTTATGTCGCTCAGGGGTGTGTGTCTTTTTCACATCCCTGAGCGACGTAAGTTACATCGATTTAAGCGGTAGGGTAGACCAGCCCCTAGATTCAATTCCTAGCTCTGCCACAGACTTCTTGTGTGTCATCTAGAGTCACATTTTAAAAAGAGCTCAGGAGCCACATTTTTAAGTGCTCTGCACTAAAATCTGGGCCCAGATTTTCAAAATTGCTCAGCTCCCACTGTGACACTTATGGCCAGATTTTCAAAAATACTCAGAACCCCAACTTTCTCAGCACTTGTGAAAAATCTCACCATATATTTTGGTATTTAAGTGGGGGGCTGAGCTCTTTGAAAATGTGGCTGCAACTGCACATGCTGAGCTGTGTTATTTACTCATTCACCTAAGACAAGAACCAGGGGCCACCCAATGAAATGAATAGGCAGCAGGTTTAAAACAAAGAAAAGGAAATACTTCTTCACACAACATGGTCAACCTGTGGAACTTGTTGCCATGGGATGTTGTGAAGGCCAAAACTATAAAGGGGTTCAAAAAAGAATTAGATAAATTCCTGGAGGATAGGTCCATCAATGGCTATTAGCGGAGATGGTCAGGGATGCAACTCCATGCTCTGGGTCTCTAACCTCTCACTATCAGAAGCCAGGGGTGCTGGAACAATTTTTATAGTGGGGAGTGCTGAGAGCCATTGAACCAAACGGTAAACCCTGTATATGATGGAAACCAGTTCAAGCCAGGAGATATGGCAGAACCCCCAGCACCTCTAGTTCCAGCACCTATGCCAAAAGCTGGGAGTGGACAACAGGGGATGGATCACTCGATGATTGCCTGTTCCGTTCGCTCCCTCTGAAGCACCTGGGACTTGGCTAGATGGACCATTAGTGTGACCCAGTATGGTCATTTCTATGTTCTTCTGTTCTTTAAACTCTCTGTGCCTCACTTCCTCATCTGTAAAATGGGGATAATAATCCTTCTTGTATGTTTAGCTTGTATACTCTTCAGGACAGGTACTGTTTTACTATATTTTTGTACAGTGCCTAGCTCAATTGGGGACTCTAGAAACTACCATAATGCTATCAATAACATCAGCATAGAAAGCAGTCATATGATAAAGTACCGTTGGCTAATGTGACAGCCCTTGCACTCCAAAATGGGTGAGGTCTTTGTGGTATCCCAAACTAGCTAGCATAAAATAAGCCTCATGTGATAAACCACTGTTATTTGTTAATACTAGCAACCAACAGTTGTCAATATATTTCAGCTGACTTGTATCTTGCTCAACAATTCTTGGTACGTGTTTAATTTATGTGATTCTAGGCACATATACACAGCAGAAAGTTCAGAGGCACACAAATAAAGTGAAAGAAAAGAAAAAAGCTAATCAGACTTTTTGAACTTGAGAAGCAGGGTTTGTGGGAGAGAATGGCTGGCTGAGAAGCAGATGTTCTAGCTTTTAACTCTTCAGAAAAAAAGGATGGTTACCCTACAGAAGAAGAAACATTTGCTGTGTATGTGAAGCATGTGCTTCCCAGTCACCTATTTATTCTTAGTGTTCAGCAGCTGCTCTCTAACTGGAAGAAGCTCTATGGAATCTGGATTTGCTTTTCTGTGTAAACACGGTGTTGACTTGGTTTGGAACCAATGTTCAGACTGAGAACAGACTGCTGAGATGAGAGTATAGGTTAATTCTGTCGGTGTTAAAATAAAGGAGCTTATTAAAAACGGGAATCTTTCTCAGATGGTTAATCCATAACAGGAAAACTTGCACTCAAATGCATTCAGAATCCAAATTTCACTAAGAAAACCAAGACAACTTCAGCTCCAGCAGAGAGAAGATGGCCCTCTCCATACTGTAACCATGCATGAAAAACCATGATTAAATTGGAGCAAGACCAAGGACAAGGTAGGCCCATTACTCAATGAGGGGGAAAAGACAATAACAGAAAATATAGAAATGGGAGAAGTGCTAAATGCCTTTTTTGTTTCAGTTTTCACCAAAAAGTTTAGTAACAATCGGATGTTTAGTGCAGTGAATGTCAGTGAAAATGAGGTATGATTTGAGGCTAAAACAGGGAAAGAACGAGTTAAAAATTACTTAGATGAGTTAGATGTCTTTAAATTGGCAGGGCCGAATGAAATACTCAAGGAATATTCTAGAATACTCAAGGAGCTGACTGAGGAGATATATGAGCCATTAGCAATTATCTTTGAAAACTCATGGAAGACACAAGAGATTACAGACCAGTCAGCTTAACGTCAGTATCTGGAAAGATAATGGAGCAAATAATCAAGCAATCAATTTCCAAACACCTAGAAGATGATAAGATGATAAGTAACAGTCAGCATGGATTTGTCAAGAACAAATAATGTCAAATCAACCTAATAGCTTTCTTTGACAGTGTAACAAGCCTTGTGGATAGGGGGTAAGTGGTAGATATGGTATATCTTGACTTTAGTAAGGCTTTTGAGACTGTCTCAGATGACCTTCTCATAAAAAAAACTAGAGAAACATAGCCTAGATGGAGCTACTATACTATGGTGCATAACTGGTTGGAAAACTGTTTGGAAAACTGTTCTCAGAGAGTAGTAATCAGTGGTTCACAAAAAGGCATATCGAGTGGGGTCCCACAGGGATCAGTTCTGGGTCTGGTTCTGTTCAATATTTTCATAAATGATTTAGATAATGAAATAGAGAGTACAATTATAAAGTTTGTGGAGGATACCAAGCTGGGAGGGGTTGGTTGTAAGTCCTTTGGAGGAGAGGATTAAAATTCAAAATGATCTGGACAAACTGGAGAAATGGTCTGAAATAAATAGGATGCAATTCAATCAGGACAAATTCAAAGTGCTCCATTTAAGAAGGAATAATCAATTGCACACATACTGCGTAAAGGGATCTGGGGGTGATAGTGGTTCACATGCTAAATATGACTCAACAGTATAACACTGTTGCAAAAAAAGCAAACATCATTCTGGGATGTATCAGCAGGAATGTTGTAAGCAAGACCTGAGAAGTAATTCTTCCGCTCTACTCTGCACTGATAAAGCCTCAGCTGCAGTATTGTGTCCAGTTTTGGGAACCACGTTTCAGGAAAGATGTGACAAATTGGAGAAAGTCCAGAGAAGAGCCACAAAAATGATTAAAAGTCTAGAAAACATGACCTATGAGGGAAGACTGAAAAAATTTGGTTTGTTTAGTCTGGAGAAGAGAAGACTCAGGGGGGAGATGGTAACAGTTTCCAAGTACATAAAAGGCTGTTAGAAGCAGGAGGGTGAAAAATTGTTCTTGTTAACCTTTGAGGATAGGACAAGAAGCAATGGGCTTAAATTGCAACAAGGGAGGCTTAGGTGGACATTAGGAAAAACTTCCTGTCAGAGTAATTAAGCACTGGAACAAATTGCCTAGGGGGGGGTTTAAGGTTTTTAAGAACAGGTTAGACCAGGGATTGGCAACCTTTGGCACACCGCTCGCCAGAGTAAGCCCCCTGGTCGGGCCGGTTTGTTTACTTGCCACGTCCGCAGGTTTGGCCGATTGCGGCTCCCACTGGCCTGAGATGGCAAACCGTGGCCAGTGGGAGCCACAATCGGCCAAACCTGCGGACGCGGCAATGTGGAGTTGGGGCCATGGCCCCTCATGACCCATTCATACCAGCCAGGAGAGCTCTGGTAGAGGCAAGGGAGTATATACTGCACTCCCTCAAGAGGTGGTGCAGTAGGTTCACTCCCTTTGAATACTGGGAGGCACTGCACTTCCTAGTGTTTCCTCTGGGACAGTGTGTCAGGCTCTGTGCTCCCCATCACTCAGCGTTGTGTCTATCAGACATATAGGAGCCCTTAATGTTACAGCTGTGTTTAGAAACCAGTCTGGGCCTCTTCTACAGTGCAGGGAAGATGGGAGCGTTTATAGCAGTGTTCCTCCTAGCATAGTCCAGCCGGGACACTGAACTACGCCGAAACTGTTGGCTACAACCAGAGTCTAAAACAATTGTCAGTGAAGCCAGCATGATTCTGTTCCCAATGGGTACAGGGCTGTAAAGAGAGGAAAAACAAAGTACCCATCTACACAACTGTCCTATTCTAGGCTCTGACGTGGGTCAGGCTCAGCAAAAGTTATACCTTATCACACAGCAGGATTCAGTATCTACTGACTGCATTGCTTACTCTTATAACTTCCTGCCAGATTCTTGACTCCCTCATTTATCAGACTCCCAGTTGCCATGATAGTCTTTCACATCCTTTTCATTATTGCTAGGCTCAGTATTGCAGTAAGTGGCAGGTATAAAACTCTCAAGGGTATAAAGAGTTGGGTGTTAGTTCTGTGCTGAGAATAGAATCCAATTAATCATAAAACTGACTGGTGATCCATTTATTACTAGTCTTTTGATGACTGCCTGCACTTGGTGATACCAAACTTTCAGTGAATTTATTTCCTTTGGGCATCATAGGCACAATTTGTTGATTCTAGACTTGGAAAGTTTATTGCAATCTGTTTTTATGCTGTAACCGTGACTCAGCAGTAAAATCTGTTTGGATGGTCACAGATCTGTATTGCTAGCAGAAGGCTCACCTGGACATCTGCTCATATGCCTACTCGCAGCTTCTACTCCTTGCAAGCAACTAGTACAAGAGTTCAGCTGTTCAACAGACATGGATAATGGCAACTGAGGTGAGTCCTGTGATTGGTTGCAGTTATGACCAGGCAATATAAACCAGCAAGGGGCTTCCTGATTACATAGGCAATAGGATGTTGGACACAGTATCAGAGTAGTGGGAGTATCTGGATGCACAGCACTCTTGGTAACACATGGCATAGTGCAGACACAAATGATTATTAGGAAGAGCAGCAGCAATGACACAGTTGTTTGGTTCTATTAATACGCATGTTGCAGTATGGTTCCGGAACAATTACCCGTACGACAGTTCTGGCCATGACCAGGTATACGTATGGGCACTGTTTGGGACTACGATGGAACCGTGGTGTTTGTGGATACAAACTATTTACCTGTCCCCCTGTTCTGAGTTGCTTACAAACACTATTGGCACTGTGGTCCATTGGGTAGGATGCTGGACTAGGATTCAGGAGAGGTAGGTTCAGTTCCTGACTGCAACTGGCTTGCAGTACGACCTTGGACAGGTCACGTCACCTCTCTGGGCCTGTCAGGGAGCCAGCTGCAGCAAGGTCAGTCTCCTAGCGACACGCTGGGCATAGCTGATCTTGGCAGGGACTGCCTGGTTGGCTGCACTTTCTGAATGTGGAGGGACAGAACTAAGCTGCTACTTGATCCAGAAGCAGCCAGTGCTCACTGGTGGCTCAACAGGTTCAATACCATGGCGGTGCTTAATCCTGCTCCCATCCAGCCTGTGCCTGTCCTGACCAGCCTATTCTTGTTCCTGCTTCCAATGTCCGTTCTTGCCTTCCTTCTCCATCCTTGAACTCCTGGCTCCAGCCACGTCTCTGGTTCAGCCATTAGCTCTGGCATTAAGCTTCTGATCCTTGGCTCTGACCTTCAGCTCTGCACTTGATTATGTCCCTGTTGTCCCATGGCTCTGATTCTTAACTCTGGCTCGGCTCAGCTACTCTCTGACCTCCAAGTCTGGCAACCCCAATGGCTCTGACCACTAGGAACAACTGCCCAAGTCCCGGTTGTGATCCTGACAGTGCCTCCATTCCCCCATCTTTTAAATAAGGATAATGATACTGACCTCCTTAGTAAAGTCCTTTGAAATCTATAGATTAAGAGTGAGGTATATATTATTCTACAAAGCTACCATATAGACAGGGCCTAAAAAAACTACAGAAGGTCACATATTATGTTAGTGTGAAGAGGTGGGAGGGAAAAAACAAATATAAAGGCAGTTCAAGATTCTCTGTATAACTGAAAAATATGACAAAAACTCCATTTAGTTTTAAAGTTTAAAAAAAAGGAAAAAAGAAAATGAGTCATAACACCACGGCTGCCACCACAGACGCTTTCAGAAACTCTACTATGAAAATGGACTTTATTTAAAATTGCAAGCCGCCTAGTGAACCGAAGGGACCAAATTAGTAAAAAAATGTTTGACTTCTGCATCTCAAAAGCCGCTCCTCTGACCAAAAGAAAAAAAATCAAATTTTCATCTATTATTGAATCAGGCCCTGGGAGAGAAGTCAGAGGGAAAAATGTAAAAATGAGATAAATGTTAAAAATATGCCATTACTTAACTTTAAAAATTTTCTTAAACATAAATAGCTCCATGGGGGTACTTCTGAATCTTCTACTTCACCCAGGTGTTTGAACCTCTGTGGACAAAACTATTTCATTCAGGCTTCCTTTAAAAGGGGTCAAAGTATGTCATGTGACATGACATGACCATATATATAACCTCTTATAATCTGATGGGATGCAAATTATAAAACATGAGGCTTTCATAGAATCATAGAATCATAGAATCTCAGGGTTGGAAGGGACCTCAGGAGGTCATCTAGTCCAACCCCCTGCTCAAAGCAGGACCAACCCCAACTAGATCATCCCAGCCAGGGCTTTGTCAAGCCTGACCTTAAAAACCTCTAAGGAAGGAGATTCCACCACCTCCCTAGGTAACCCATTCCAGTGCTTCACCACCCTACTAGTGAAAAAGTTTTTCCTAATATCCAACCTAAACCTCCCCCTCTGCAACTTGAGACCATTACTCCTTGTTCTGTCATCTTCTACCACTGAGAACAGTCTAGATCCATCCTCTTTGGAACCCCCTTTTAGGTAGTTGAAAGCAGCTATCAAATCCCCCCTCATTCTTCTCTTCTGCACGCTAAACAATCCCAGTTCCCTCAGCCTCTCCTCATAAGTCATGTGCTCCAGCCCCCTAATCATTTTTGTTGCCCTCCGCTGGACTCTTTCCAGTTTATCCACATCCTTCTTGTAGTGTGGGGCCCAAAACTGGACACAGTACTCCAAATGAGGTCTCACCAGTGCCGAATAGAGGGGAATAATCACGTCCCTCGATCTGCTGGAAATGCCCCTACTTATACAGCCCAAAATGCCGTTAGCCTTCTTGGCAACAAGGGCACACTGTTGACTCATTCAGCTTTTCGTCCACTGTAACCCCTAGGTCCTTTTCTGCAGAACCGCTGCCCAGCCATTCGGTCCCTAGTCTATAGCAGTGCATGGGATTCTTCCGTCCTAAGTGCAGGACTCTGCACTTGTCCTTGTTGAACCTCATCAGATTTCTTTTGGCCCAATCCTCTAATTTGTCTAGGTCCCTCTGTATCCTATCTCTACCCTCCAGCGTATCTACCACTCCTCCCAGTTTAGTGTCATCTGCAAACTTGCTAAGGGTGCAGTCCACACCATCCTCCAGATCGTTAATGAAGATATTGAACAAAACCGGCCCCAGCACCGACCCTTGGGGCACTCCACTTGATACCGGCTGCCAACTAGACATGGAGCCATTGATCACTACCCGTTGAGCACGACCATCCAGCCAGTTTTCTATCCACCTTACCGTCCATTCATCCAGCCCATACGTCTTTAACTTGCTGGCAAGAACACTGTGGGAGACTGTATCAAAAGCTTTGCTAAAGTCAAGAAATAGCACATCCACTGCTTTCCCCTCATCCACAGAGCCAGTTATCTCATCATAGAAGGCAATTAGGTTAGTCAGGCATGACTTGCCCTTGGTGAATCCATGCTGACTGTTCCTGATCACTTTCCCCTCTTTTAAGTGGTTCAGAATTGATTCCTTGAGGACCTTCTTCCATGATTTTTCCAGGGACTGAGGTGAGACTGACTGGCCTGTAGTTCCCTGGATCTTCCTTCTTCCCTTTTTGAAAGATTGGCACTACATTAGCTTTTTTCCAGTCATCCGGGACCTCCCCCGATGGCCATGATTTGTCAAAGATAATGGCCAATGGCTCTGCAATCACATCAGCCAACTCCTTTAGCACCCTCGGATGCAGTGCATCCGGCCCCATGGACTTGTTTTCGTCCAGCTTTTCTAAATAGTCCCGAACTACTTCTTTCTCCACAGAGGGCTGGTCACCTCCTCCCCATACCGTGCTGCGGAGTGCAGCCACCTGGGAGCTGACCTTGTCTGTGAAGACAGGCAAAAAAAGCATTGAGTACACTAGCTTTCTCCACATCGTCTGTCACTAGGTTCCCTCCCTCATTCAGCAAGGGGCCCACACTTTCCTTGACTTTCTTCTTGTTGCTCACATACCTGAAGAAACCCTTCTTGTTACTCCTAACATCTCCGGCTAGCTGCAACTCCAAGTGTGATTTGGCCTTCCTAATTTCACTCCTGCATGCCTGAACAATATTTATATACTCCTCCCTGGTCATTTGTCCAATCTTTCACTTCTTGTAAGCTGCTTTTTTGTGTTTAAGACGAGCAAGGATTTCACTGTTAAGCCAAGCTGGTCGCCTGCCATATTTACTTTTCTTTCTACGCATCGGGATGGTTTGTTCCTGCAACCTCAATAAGGATTCTTTAAAATACAGCCAGCTTTCCTCGACTCCTTTCCCCCTCATGTTATTCTCCCAGGGGACCTTGCCCATCAGTTCCCTGAGGGAGTCAAAGTCTGCTTTTCTGAAGTCCAGGGTCTCTGTTCTACTGCTCTCCTTTCTTCCTTGTGTCAGGATCCTGAACTCGACCATCTCATGGTCACTGCCTCCCGGGTTCCCATCCACTATTGCTTCCTCTACTATTTCTTCCCTGTTTGTGAGCAGCAGGTCAAGAAGAGCTTTTCCCCTAGTTGGTTCCTCCAGCACTTGCACCAGGAAATTGTCCCCTACACTTTCCAAAAACTTCCTGGATTGTCTGTGGACCGCTGTATTGCTCTCCCAGCAGATATCGGGGTGATTAAAGTCACCCATGAGAACCAGGGCCTGTGATCTAGTAACTTCTATTAGTTGCTGGAAGAAAGCCCCGTCCACCTCATCCCCCTGGTCTGGAGCAGACTCCCACCACGAAATTACCCTTGTTGCTGACACTTCTAAATTTAATCCAGAGACTCTCAGGTTTTTCTTCAGTTTCATACTGGAGCTCTGAGCAGTCATACTGCTCTCTTACATACAACGCAACTCCCCCACCTTTTCTGCCCTGCCTATCCTTCCTGAACAGTTTATATCCATCCATGACAGTACTCCAATCATGTGAGTTATCCCACCAAGTCTCTGTTATTCAAATTACATCATAATTTACATGCATAAAATCAATTTAAGAGAAAGAGAGAGAGGATATATTCTTGTGTGGTATATTTTGTTGTCGTGAATCTGGGTTGGTTGCATTATTTGCAAGTGGCAAAACCACAAAAGACATTCCAAAGGAATCCCAATAAAACCTTTATACTACACCACATCACCATAAATTCTGTGTATGGCTTAGTTGTTACAGGAAGACTCTTTTAGGAACACTTCAGAGAGTGTTAAACATTATTTCAAATCCATCTTTCGATGAAGCCAGGTACCTTAATTAATCAGAGGGGGAGGGAAGCACTGAAAGATTGGGCCTTTTCTGTCTGTTGAACTAAAATGAAAAGTGGAGGCATGTTCAAGATTTCCTCTATAGAACAGCCTCCGTGTCCTTGACAGGCAAGATAATTAATACAATATTTACAATGCAAGGTATAATTGTGCCAGATCTGGATCAGCCCCTTGGTCCTGCTCTCTGGCTCCTGATGTGGGGGACATATCAGGGGAAGGAGAGGGCATGTCAGGAGGCTGTCAGAAGAAGCACGGGTGGCAGAGTGGAGCTCCTTTAAAGTCCCTAAATCAGTGGCCTTGCCTGACAACAGCTGTAAGTGCTCTTGGGACTGGAGCCAACTCTGAAGATCAGGAAGCCACAACCCCCGGCCCCCAACCGTCTCCCCCTTTCCCCTATGACTGCATCAAGAAGAACTCTGGCACAGAAGAGCAATAGGAAATTATTAACATTACACTCACTATAGCATCAAGGCATCATGGGTAAAATTTCCAGAAGCACCAAAGTCAATGAGAAATAGGTGCCTAAGTCACTTAGGAGATTTTGAAAATTGTACCCCATGTACATAAGTGAGTCACCATGAATTCTTTCAGAAAAAAACAACCTGGATTTTCTATCTTGCCTTTGTTTTAGCCACTCTCCTCGTAAGGTGGAATCATTTTGGTGGAGGACACAGGCATTTCTCATTTACCAACTAAAAATTATTAATTTTGCAGAGACTGTATAGCAATAATAAAATCAAACTAATAATAGTAATGTTACTACTACGGATTGCAATAATCTCTTGTCAAGTGCTTTTAAATCCACAGATCTTGATGCTCTTTAGTAATATATGTGTGCACGGTACTTGGATTGGACTCATACAAATAAAAAACAGCAGTTTGTATGGACAGAGACTTGCAGTTATCCTCAGCAGCAAGACAAAAGAGATGAGAAAGACAGTCAGAGGAGGTCAACTGGATGATAGGGGAAACTGAAACATGTGGCTAAATATGTGTGCCTTATAGCAATTTCTGAAGGTGTATTTTCTGGTGCTAGTAAATTTCAGAGGCAATGGTCTGAAATTGAGACTGTCTGATCCCCCGCTCCCTCAAGCAGCACCCTTGGAATGTTTAGATTAAGTGTTCCAGATGATCGCAGGCTGTGCGCTTGGTCAGAAAGGAGAGGCAATCCCATAAGTAGATAAACGTAAGGTAATCTAAATGTGTGTAGATCGCAAGCAGCTACTTGAATTCACCTAGTATAATGCAAGAAAACACACATAAAAGGAGATCATATAGAAATTCAAGTCACCCTTCTATTTAAACATGGGCTTCTTTCATTAAGATGACTCTCTCTCTCTAGATATAGATACAATGGACATACACACATCTATTCATCCTTCTGCCATTTATAAGAGCTGTTTAATTATTATATAGATAAACTATGAGCTAAATTAGCGAAAGATTTCAAGCTGGAAAATCTGTGAACAGAAATTCACTCCTCTTTCCAAGAATCCCAGCTTTCAAAAGTCTGCAAATATTGCTTAAGGTTTTTTTGGATTGCTCTCCTGCACCTGCTTCATCAGAAGGGCATCACAGTATTTTCACTGGCAAACATCTAATTTATGAATAAATAAGTAGCTGGGGCCTGAGAAACTAGAATAATACGGTTGTGCCTTAAAAGTCTGGTGAAAGGAGCTGGTCAAAGCCTGCCCAAACGTTGTGCAAATTAGATTTTCATCGAGGAGAGCGCTTCAGAGACAACAGGATGAGTGCAGAAAGGGGGCTGTTTTCACATTAGTCATTCTTTTTCTTCCTCTTCTTTTTTTCTTAAGGGATTCTTTTCTATTAATTGGTTAGACAACCTTCGAGGGCCCCCAGAACTGTTCTTGCACAGATCAAATAACATGCATGTGTCAGTGAATACCAAGCCACTGGAAGCCTACCCACCAAGCCTCAGTTAAACTGTTTCCTCCAGGATGAACAATCATGCACTGTAAAGTTTTCTGCAGGTGTCTAGGGGTGTCAGCTGGTGACTGTTTATTATTGGTTTGCTGTGTACAGAGAGGCAGGCCAGGCCATCAGTAACAACTCTGTGCAAATGGGTCAGGAAAATGAAAATAAAGCCTGTACAGCAGGAACTTTTAGGGTCTGGGGTTTTGCTGGCAAGGCCTGCCTTAGTTCCTCTTTAGGTGCTACTTAAAAATTTCTACTTGTTTGACTTGGAAGCGACTTCACATAAGAGGGCCTGTGTGAGATATGTAGTAGGGAAACCAGATGTAGGCAGGTGTGCTGCTTTTTTATTTTAAGTTCTACCAAAAGAACGCTTCCTCTGCCTAGTTCTGAGGGGGTTTGCTTTTTAGAAGTCTGTTTGTATAATTTGTTTTCCAGCGGGGGGAAATTACTGTAAAAATAGTAAAGGATTCATTTGCATGATTTTGAACTTTAGTTTTTTTGGGGAAAAATCTCTTGCTTATAATTAGATGAAAAAAATGAGCAAACACCTGTTTAAATTTAAAATCTTTTTCTACGCAGCCCGATCTTCCAGTGACCCAAGAATAAACTCAGAATTTTCTTAGCAATATAAGATTGATGTGTATTACTGGACCCTTTGTGACTGTTTTGTTTGGATATTATAAAATGGATTTAAGGGGCCCACGCACAGTTTTGGGACTAGGCAAATAATTCAAATTTAACAACCCAAATGTCTCTACAAGCTGCTGTTAAAAATAATGGTCCATCTACTATGTAATAAAAGTGACTGAGATCCCACCTCTGATCCTAGCCCTATCACAAAGCTCTCTGAGACAGCACCACTGCTTTGGTTTTCAGCTGTAGGAAAGGTCACTTTAAGATATTCCCTGAAAGGCATATTGGCCCTATGAATAGGGCATGTGGATGCAGTCACCATAGAATAAGGAAGGAGGTAAGTTGCAGCTGACTGAAGATCAAATATGTGGGCTGACAGAAACTTCTTTGGAAGTTAAATAAAGAAAACAGCTCTCTATGCTTACACTGCTAGATCTGTCAGTGGCCTTGGACACCACTGACCAGAGCTGTTGCAATTATGCATGTAAGATCCAGCAGGAGAAAGCACCATGAAGGATCCACTCATTCTTCTCAGACAGATTAAGATGGGCACCTCCTCCCCTTCACCAGAATACCTCATATGTAGAGTCCTGCAAGATTGGATTCTCTTCCCCCTTCAACAATACACAAGACCACCCACAATACATGAAATCCACTGTCACCACAATGCATACAAGACGCAGTGGTATCTCATTCTCAGCAGATGTGACCTTTGTGATCATGAAGAAATTGCACAATGCCTAGAAGAACACCATGAGTTGACAACCTACAGCTCCAGTCATTATAGCGGATCACAGTTCCTGGGTTATATTGGACTTTTCCCTTCCCTTGGATACAGAGATTATAACAGTGTTAAGAGCTGCATTCTACCACCTCCAATTGGATAGGAGACTGCTCTTCTATAAAGGACCTTCCGACTGTGATCCATGCCTTCCCACTGTGACCCATGCCTTCATTGCTTCAGATTAGACTATTCAATTTACTCTAGCTGGGGGTGAAAGTGAGTGCACAGAGAAACAATTTGTAGTACATGCAGCAGTGTGCCTTTTAAGCAGCAAAGACAGATATAAGTTTTTCATTCTGGTGCTCACTATGCTTCACAGGTTCCCTGCTCATTCCCGGAACAATTTCAAAAGCCTGGTCTTGATTTAGATGAATTGAGACATGCTTTTCTGCAACCCCATCCATAACCCTTGAAGGCAGCTGCACTACAGGTTTAGGTTTTCAGGTGCAAGGTGCTCTCCATGATGTGATGCTGGCTGTGGCTCTCCTTATCAGAAGAGATCAGACTAAGCTCAGATCCAACCATGTTTAGCTCAAGATACAAGACCCCTTTTTACTAAAAAATTCCAATATCAACTTGTCTTGAGCAGCTTCTGATGAAGTTAGAGACGCATAAGAACAAAGTAATAAGGGAAAAGAGGAAAGGGAAGAGAAGACAGAGGGAAAATAATCTTGGTGCCATGGAGAGATGAGATCAAGGGACAGTACGCTGAATTTTAGACAAACCGATAGGTGTTGCGCTTGGATACCATGGCAACAGACATCATCTGGGCACTGTGGGTCTCCTGGAGGTCATCCATACAAGCACATACCCAACCCAACTCTGCTTAGATTGTGAGACCTGAGGGGATCACAGCATAAGTCAGGAGCAAGTAAAAACAAGCAAACCTCAAATAGTTCCAAGTTAAGAGAAGGAAAAGCACCTAGAACTGCAGTTCTTTATCCATACCCTTGGGTCTATTGGGGAGAAAAAGAGCTTCAGAAAAATAAAAAATAAGAAGAAAAAGAGTTCATGAAAATTTCCAAAGCTCATAAAAGGTTTGGCTTGGTTTGAATTTTTGGGAGGTTTCAGAAGAGTTTTTAAGTCATACAAACTGTTTCACCCTTCCTTGTTAATAAGCCAACAAGTCAACATGTTAGTTGATTTTGAAACCTTCACTAAAAAGCTGATTTTTAGATCCATCTATCTGATCAGACCCAACAGATTTCCAGGGTGGGGTTTTCAAAGGCACTCCATGTTGGGCCTAAGTCATCCCCCACGTAAGTCAATAGAAGCTGAATCAGATCAATGCTGAGGACTTTCAAAAATCCCATCCTACACATCCACCTGCAGTGGCCTCACAATCATGCAGCCTTTCAAAAGGGAATGAAAGGGTTTAAAATCTTAGTGGCTCTTTCCCTCTTTCTTCTATGACTGAACTTTCAAAACAACCCACCTCTCTAAAGAATATTCCTTCCTGGTACTTTGCAAAGTATATTTGAACAGATTTTACTGTACTGCACTTCATCCATTCCCCATTTAACTAAGCTAGTAATGCCCATTCTTTTTTTATAATGTTTATTGAAGCAGTCACACATGTTGCTTGGCAACTTCAGAGCTTGACATTAAATACAGTACACAATGTATGTATACTTAATGTTAGGCAATGCTGTAGAATCCAGGACGAATTTTCACATTTTCATATAATTTATTAACCAACTATTAATACATTGTTCCATTTCAACAGGATTAGGAAAGGAGTGGGTCCATTTGGACTCCAACGTTTTGTGTGTCCAAGCTGGAAGAAAGACAGGCAGCCACGGATGTGGTTTAATTAGGCCATGCCGTTATTAACTTATAATACCTTGGTGTACCCAGCAACAAATAGCTGAGAGAGAGGCAGTTGGCTCGCCACTGAGCCGGATATAGGAGCCCCAAACTTCCCTCAGCTCCCACAAGGGACACTTTCCTAGCAATTCTTTTCCAGTCCATTTAATCCGATCACCATATCCCTTCCATAGCAAGTACCTGCACTAGACATCTTCCAAAAGTATTAAGTTGCGACATTATAACCTAACCCTCCTACTCCCCGCCACCAAGTCCCAGATCAACTGTGGGGAAGGCAAAGAAATCCACCCCACTGTGGCCAATCTGGTGGTGAGGAAAAAATTCCTGGCCCGCCCCCCTCCCCCTCAAGGAAAAGGGGCAACTACCGCAATGCCCACAGCAGGTCCAAAGGGAACCGGTCCTTTGGCCAAGTTAATGGGAGGGTGCTACCAGCCTGATCATGGTAAAGAGAGCCTCTCTGTGGTTGCCTGGGGTATAAATACCACCCCCACCATACTCTTCTAGTCAGCAGGAAGGGCAGTGCATTGACCCGGTCCAGGCCTGGACTCAACTGCTTCCTGTACTTCCTATCCATCCCTGTAAACTTTCCCCCTTCACTCCACCTGCTGTCAGACAGCCCTTAAAGGGTGACACCCCTTTTCTTCCAGCTAGTCTGACAGGAAGCCACTCACATAAAGGTTGGAGTGGGAACATTAACCATACACGTTTTCTTTTTAGCATATGAAGAAGTTCAGCTAACTCCTGAATTTAAATTTTGAACTTGAGGGCCAGATTTTGATTTACACTCTGGCCCCTTTACATCACTCCAATAATGCAAAGGGGCCTTAAAATGGGGCTAAATTAAGTTACACTTACTTTAAGGATCCTTTACGCTTCCTGGGTGGTATAAAAGGACCTTAATGTAAATGAGAATTCAGGCCTGTGTTTTAAGTTGACCTGATTCACCGGTGGTAGTTTATCTTTAGCTAGTACTTAGGATATAGTTTTAAACCAAATCCCCCCTTACCACTCACTTCTTCCAAGAAAACTTCCTACCTTCTCCTTATTTCCAACAATCACTCCACATTGTTCCTTTCCCCCAGGGCTGGCCAACAACATTTTGGCACCAGAGGCGGGGAGCTCAAATGACGCTCCCATGTCCCCTCGCTTGGGCCAAAACTTTGAAAGGTCTCAATTCTGCCTTCTTCCTGTTCGATTCCTCTCATGGTACTGCTCCGCTACCTACCCCAATAAAGGAGAAGTAACAACTTAAAATGCCTTGTTCAAAAGTTTTAAGCAACACTTAACTTTCAAATGTCTGAACAGCAAATGTAACTTTTCTTGTCTGCATAGTAAACAGTGGCATTTTTATCTATTTGAATAATCAAAGTGATGCTTTCCTTGCCATCTTTGTTGCAAAGATTTGAACTGCTTCCTGAAGGTCCACAGTCTGGGCCAGCTCATGCTCTATTGAGATGGTTGCAAGGCTAACCAGCCTCTCCTGTGTCATTGTGGAGCAATGTGTTTTTATTAACTTCAGCTTGGAGAAGCTGCGTTCTCCACTGGCAACTGGTACAGGAAGTGTTAGAAATATGCGCAGAGCAACAAAAGCATTTGGAAAGAGGGTGGTCATCTTATTTGTGCACATATATTCCAGAACAGCCTTTGGAGTTGATCCTGCTGAAATGTATCTTGAAAGGGCTTTCAGTTCATCACCTAAATCACTTGCATCAATATCACGCATGTCATCATGTGTCAACACTCTCTCTAGTGCCCTGCATTGCTGGTGTAGGTCTTCTTCAGGTATAGTGAGGAATTTTGTAATATCATACAACATCCCAAATGGACTTCCTTGAGCTGCAGGAAACATTCTTCAGCTGACTGTATTGCACAATCTAGCACCTGGTTAAAGAATTCAACTTTGAATTGTTGTTTGGGGTCTCTTAGGGCTGGTCTACAATACGGCGGGGGTGGTGTCAAAGTAAGGTACGCAACTTCAGCTACGTGAATAACGTAGCTGAAGTCGACGTGCCTCGATCGACTTACCTCGCGGTGTGGACCCTGCAAAATCGAAGGCTGGCACTCTCCCGTCGACTCTGCTTCCTCCTCGCATTGGGCTGGAGTACCGGAGTCGACGGGGAGCGCTTCTGGGATCAATTTATCGCGTCTAGATGAGACGCGATAAATCGATCCCCAAAAGATCGATTGCTACCCGCTGAATCGGGCAGGAAGTGTAGACTAGCCCTTATGGGATTATCCTGTGCCTCGTAATCAAAATATCTTCTTCTTTGGTCACTCTTGTATTCTTGAATGGGTGGGGAAATAGCTTCAGTGTGAAGTTCCTCTGCCAACTTCTGTGCACACTTCAGAATGTTTTGAAATCCCTCATCTGACCGGTAAGACTGTAGGTATGACGTTGCTTTGTCCAGTTGTTCCATTGCTCCAGATATATTAAGGTCAACACCTTGGAGTCTCTTGCTTACAACATTTATTTCAAACAGTATGTCATGCCACAACATTAAGCCACACAGAAATTTGAAGTTATATATGTTTCTGGTGATTCCATTTCCCTCTGCCACTGTTCTCCCATGAACAGTTTCTGTCATGTTTCTCTGACTGTATAAATATCTGTCCACTGTATGTTCCATTCCATGCATCTGATGAAGTGGGTTCTAACCCACGAAAGCTTATGCTGAAATAAATTTGTTAGTCTCTAAGGTGCCACAAGTATTTCTTTCTTTCTTATTTTCTTTTTGCTGACACAGACTAACACGGCTACTACACTGTAACCTGTCATAGTATTATCCTCCTTAATGGCAACTATGGCATCATCTATCTTTCCATCTATCTTTATCGCCTCCACTCGACTTTCCCATCATGTGGCACTCAGTGGTTTCAGTGTCAGAGAGGATGTTCCCAGATGGTGCTTCAAAATTTGCCATCAATGAGTTGATGCAGAGAAAAATACATAGATGCTTTGGATTACATTAAAAAATTCACCAGCCTCACTAGAAGCTGATGCTGTATCACTGGCCACCAAGTTCAATGAATGAGAACTGCGTGGGACAAAAAAAGCTCAAGGATTTAACTCTCGGATCCGTGTCTGCACTCCTCTGTTCTTTCCTCTCATGTTGGCACCATTATCGTAGCCCTGACCTCTCATTTCAGCTATCGCAATTCCCGTATCTTCCAGCTTTTTAAGAAGCACATTTGTCATACCAGCTCCTGTAGTATCATCAATGTCAATAAATTCTAGAAAATGCTCTCTGACAGTCACCATTGCAGGGACATTTCCACTAGGTTCTGTTGTTACAAAACGCACCATTAAAGTCATTTGTTCCATATGGCTGATGTCAGGTGTGCAGTCCAGAATAACAGAGTAATATCTTGCTGACTTCAGATCTGCCACAATCTTCTGTTTGACTTTTGTTGCCAGTAACTGTATGATCTCATTTTGAATTGTTTTTCCAAGGTAGTGGTGTGTGTACCTTTCTTGGGTGGTGACTCTTCTTAGATGCTCCTGGAGTACAGCATCAAACTCAGCCATCAGCTCCACAATTTTAAGGAAGTTTCCATTGTCTGGCACATACAGCTGATCTGAAGTGCCACGCAGTGCTAGGTTTTGGGTAGCAAGCATTCTCACAATGGCAATGAGCCTTTTCAGAACATTTTGCCAGTAAAGAGACTCTGATGCAATCTTCTCTTGATGCTGATCATCTATGGTGGCCTTTAACCTTAGTCTTATCTCAAGCTTTTTCCACCTATGGAATGCTCTCTGGTGATTTGCTGCCTTCTCATGGCAAGCCAGATTTCTAGCCAGATTTTTCCAGTCCTTTGTTCCTGTAGAACCCAATGTGGCTGGAACATTAGACTGGAAGAGTTTGCAACAAAAACAGTATGCAGCATTCTGGGGTTTTGAGTACATAGGCCATGGCCTCTCCACTTTGTCACCATTGGGGATTTCACGCCAGTAACGTGTTGGATGGAAACTTCTGTTTTCATTGTCTTTAGGAAACATGAAGTTTTTCACTTGCTGTGGCCCATGCAGTACAAGAGAGTCCCTCAGGCTACTGCTCAAGTGGGTCCACAGTCCTGGATCATCTAGACTTAAGGAACTAAACTCAGCAGCAGCTGTTTCTTGCACCTCCACCACACTCTTCTCTGATCTACACTTTTCTTCAGGAATGTGCATGGTTACATCCATTTGAGATGGAGATATGGATGCTGCAGTAGCTGCCAGGTCACTTGCACTCTGACTAACTGGAAGATCAGCCATCTCCTCACCACTCACATTCTCACTGGGGCCGGAAGGCTCACCGTGAACGTTTGTGTCTATGTATCTCAGGAGAGCTCCTTCCTGCTTAGATAGAAAAGCTTCCTTTGCTTTCTTTCTTTTTCTGAATGCTGCCCCAGAGGGGCATTTTCTTCTTTCACTCATGACTGCTGTTCTGTGCCAGCTATAGTGGCTCTCAACACTCAATTGAAGGGGACAAATAAGCAGGCTGGTAGCAGGGCCTGAGTGAGGGAAGATATCAGCGTCTTAAGGGCCTAACTGACTCCTACTGCTTCAGTTGACCACCTGTTCTCCTCAAGTGGGTTCAGGGAAGCAGCAGGAAACAGGAAGCTCCCTGAGAAGCTGGTATTAATCAGTCCAGGATCCTGGGGATGCTAGAAAGGTACATAAGAGGCTCCTCCTCCTCTCTCTCCCTGCAGCTCCTCCTGCTTTCTGTTATTCCCTCTCATCTTTTCTCCTGCCTCCCTGTTATGTCTCCTCTGCCCTCCTTCCTCCAGCACAGCACTCCACCATCTCTGTGCATCTAGAGCAGAAAGAATACATATGCACCAGCAGCCGACACAATTTTCTATACTCTGGGTCCTAGTGGTGCCCCCCCTCACAGTCTGGCACCTGAGGTGGCTGCCTCAGTTTGCCTCATGGTAAGGCCAGCCTTGCTTTCCCCCCCAAAATGGTTACCTATCTTTGTGTAACTGTTCTTCAAGATGTGTTGCACACGTCCATTGCATGGTAGGTGGGTGCGCGCCCCAGGCACAGTAGAATAAAGTTTACATTCAAACACGTCTAGTCTCTTTAAATCTCTTCCTTTAGGCATTGATGCCTGGTCTCGTCTCTCCTGTTCATCAGCTACTGCTACTACTATGTTGTCATGTGGAGGATGAGAATACAGATGCTCAATCCTTTAGAAGGGACATAGTACCTACTCTCCTTCCAGTTTGCTGTGGGAGGGAGGGAAGAAGGGGTCTTGCAAAGTGCCTTAATTGGCTGCAGAATGGCTTTGTTAATTGGCAGAGCCACTTTGGAGGGAGCTGACAAAACCAGAATGTCTGCCAACTTATGAGATTTTTCATGAACCTCTTCCACCTGAATGTGCAGAACAGAGGGCACCCTTCTCAGAAGATCTTGGTGAGCCCTGTAGTCCCCTGGTGGCAGTGAGCTGTTTATTGCCTCTACAGCCTCACCTGGTGATGAGGAAGAGGATGCACCAGGATGCTGAGGCAGAGCCTGCTCTGTCTTGCAGTGGGGGAGCTGCCTGAATGACTTCTAGATACTTGGCACCGATCCTGGCACTGGGCTCCAGAGTATGTTGCCTGTGGTGTCGATGCTCTTGCTGCGCCCTCGAAGAAACCAACTGAGACAAGTGAAAGGAAGTCCTAGTAGGAGGAGGGACACCCCACAGTGTCCAGGAAAGTCATTGATATGGCCCTCGGACTTGTCCTTGTCCAGGCCATTAAAAGGAGGCCATTGCTGCGATTCATGGCCCCCAAGTCTTTGACAAAGGACACACACCCTGTCTAAACTGGGACACAAAATACCACACCTGCTGGTTGGAACCGGAGATAGGTAGCCAGAGCCCAGGGATGGTGGTACTGAATATCATTGCTGGCTTGCCTCTTAATTGCACCAGCTTCTGAGGCACCAAAAGCATGGAAGGTAATGAGACCGCATGCTCATGATGAGGCAGAGTAGGAACCGCAGGCACCGGTACCAACTGGAAACCTTCCTGCACCATTGGGCACACTGATACTGAGAGGTTAAGCAGTTCTCTTGCATCTACATATGCCTCCGGTGTTGTCAGTACTAGTATTGATTCCTGACCCTGGTGACTTTGTAAGGATACTTCAGGAGGTCAGCCTTGACAGATCTGGCCCAGGCTCCACAGCTGATGATCCCTTCTTTTTAGATGAGGAATGCTCTATGGAGCACCTCTCCTCAGAATCTGTCATAGAGTCCTTGCTTCTAGCTGACTTCGGTATCGATGACCTTGCCTTGGGTACCCAGTCTTTGGAAGGCCGGTCTCTCTTCTTCAGCACTGGTGATGGAGAGTGAGGTGCCACAGACATCTCTGGGGGGGGGGGGCATTACATACCAAAGCTGCAGTAGTCAAAGTCTGTTTCAAATGCGATGGCTCTGATGGTGGGGGAAGTGCTGCCTCCATAAGTAGACACTTGAACCTGTTTGCTCTATGCTTCTTAAAGTGAGGCTTGAATGCCTTGCATATGTGACACGTGTCACTAATGTGGACTCCCCCAAACTTTATAGGAAGTTGGGGTGTGGTCAGCTTACTAGAAGACCAGCAGGACTTAAACCCCGGCGAGCAAGGCATGGCCTCAGTCCCGGTCCCAATATTTGAATTTGGTCAACTTTAAAGACCTAAAAACGGAAACTTAATGTTAACACATATTTATACTTCACTTTACCTAACTAACTACTAACTTCTAAGAAAAACGGGCTATATGCAAGGAGGGAGGGAAGAACTTGGAACATGTCTGGATGCTCTCCAACAATTGCTACTGATGGAAAGAAGGCACTGAGGGAGTCGGGGCAGTTCCCCCGGCATGCACGCAACAGCAGAGAGTGCTTGAGCTGTCCCCAGGGGTACTGCTGAGAGAAAAACATCTCTGACAGCTATGCACGGAGTGCGCATGATACGTGTGAAATCACTCAGAGAAGAACTATTCTTTCTCTTGTCTTAATTGCTGTACTGTCTTGGATCCTGGTCACTTATTATGAAGCACATGTGCAGAAGTCTGCACAATACAAGAACGTGGCCTTAATTGTAAACTCTTTGGGCCAGTGAATTGTGGTACTATATATTTGTAATAATAAATATAAATTATAACACCTAGAGGAATGATAATTGTGGGGTCCAGGACAAATCCTACACTCTACTACCTACATTTCTTCTGCTGTTTCATCTGGCTACAGCACCCTGTTTCGCTTTTTATCTTAAACTATTACTGCCAAAACGGGGCTGAAACAGTTTAATAAAGATTAGGTACGTCCAAACAAAGGCAGCTTGCAGGAAAGTGAACTTCTTTGTAGCTGTCACTGTTAATAATATCTTGAAAAGTATGTTTATAGAATCTTTCATTCTAGAGCACTTCAGAAATTACGTACAGCCTCATTGAAATTCAGCCACTTCTGTGATGGGAAGACAGTAACCAAACGGTACACTGCATGCTGTGGGGAATGGGAAAGAGTTATGGAGAACAATGGGAACACTCTTGCAGCAAGTGCAATGAGATTAATATCCAACCCATAGGGTAGACAGGATCTTGGTTGTTAAGCTCTTATCCAAAAGACTTCCATAAGATACTGCTTGGAACTCAGGAAAATGAAATGGTGTGTTAACCCTGCCTGCATTTGAACCTGTGGCTGGCAGCGAGTCTACTTATTACATACTTGATGTTTAGAGCACAAAACCAACCAACCAAACTAGCAACCCATTGTCTAAAGGTTTGACCCAAAGTCCATGTAAGTAAATAGAAAGACTCCTATTAACTTTAATGGATTTTGGATTAGGCCCAAAATAGAGATGCTAAGTGCACTTTCAGGTTAATGCATTATGAACACAGACACTGTACCTCACAGCAATTTTCCATTTTCACCTGCCTGTGGATTTTACCCCTGTGGTTTTTATTGACAATGCACTTGTTTGCTGTGTGGGAGATTCCCAGGTTTCACAGCAGTCTTATATCTTCTTCTGCTCTGACCATTTCTGGCTAGCATAGCACAGTTAAATCTTAATTTAGATTGTAATTTGTTCAAGTCCTGCTCCCACTGTGACAGAACCGGGGTGAACACTTCTCCGCAAGGTTGAAAGGAGCCTTTGAAAGTGTCAACCATAAACTAGCATCAGAACATTGAACCAATGGCTAAGACACTGAGGGTTCTGTAAAAAGGGCTAAATTAACTGCAGTAAGGCTGGTAGTTCAATTGATGCAGCTTGCAGTAGGTTCAGGGCACAGGAGCTAGGAATAATTTCATAAGGGTTTCCACAAACAAGGAATCTGAACTGTGTGGAAGGTTTCACAAATTAATCTATGAAGGATTCAAGAAAAGTGAAGAGCTATTAATTTAAACCATTTTTTACAGTTCTGAAGCAAGATTTTTTTTTTCCAGTCTGTGGATTTGTTCTGTCAACCTCCCATCCACCCCTAGTGAAAACAATGCGTCCCTCCTAATCATCTTCAGAAGAATACCCGTCAAATACAACTATCAACAAAATCACAAGAGAGAGATCCCTTCCCATATAATTACAGGGTGTGACACTGTGCAGATGTCTTCATGCAAAGTTTCAACAGCCCACAATTAGCCAGAAGAATCCTGCAGCAAATGTGGTTGGAAGGGGAAAAAAGTTTACCCTAAATCTGACAGATCTGGCTATAAATAGTTATATGGCTTTGTCAAGCACATCTTTACTGTAGCTAGGCAATTTCTGCTTAAATGTTGTTTCAGTGTGATTTTGTCCCATGTGAATATTTTGTATTTGAAAATGGTCTCACTAATCCATTTTAAAGATGCCTCAGTGCATTTGCCTTGCATCTGGAAGGTATGCATGTGGATTTATAATGCTTATGTGAAGCATAAGTCAGTGGTTAATCCATTTGATTGTAAATCGCGGGACTATGCACCATGACCACATTAAAACTTTGCCATGAATAAAAAAGGGAGAACTAGAGCTAACCTATAATTTTCATTCACTGAATCAAGTCTCTTCCATGGACTCACACACATTTGGTCCTAGATGTGTCATACAAAGAGGATATTTGAAATTCACATCTTTTATGACTTACATGTGCAGCACATGGGCTGACAGACTTAGCATGATTTACTTATTTATTTTTTTAAAATGGCTAGTTACTTGATAAAGGAAAAACAGGAAAGAATTTAGGCTAGGATTTTCAAAAGGGCCTATCTGAGGAAAGAGCCTAAATACCACTGATTTACAATGAGAGTTACATGCCTAACTCCCTCGGGCCAAATTAAAGGCATCCAGCATAAAGGCAAATCTTAAAACCCATTTAGGAGACTTAGACAAATGCATTCCATTGAAACAATTAGGGGGCCATGGTACTTCAGATCAATATTTTGAGTTAACACTTAGATTCAGTATTTTTGCATTTGCCATACTCCAATGTTGTTATAGACTCATAGATTTTAAGGCCAGAAGGGACTATCATGATCATCTAGTCTGACCTCCTGCACATGGCAGGCCACAGAATTTTACACACCCACTCCTGTAATAGACCCCTAACCTCTTGCTGAGTTACTGACGTCCTTAAATTTTGATTTAAAGACTTCAAGTTACAGAGAGAGAATCCACCATTTACACTAGTTTAAATCTGCAAGAGATTTGTGCCCCATGCTGCAGAAGAAGGCGAAAACCTCCTCAGGGTCTCTGTCAATCCGACCCAGGGGAAAATTCCTTCCTGACCCCAAATATGGAGATCAGATAGACCCTGAGCACGTGGGCAAGACCCCCCAGACAAACACCTGGGAAAGAATTCTCTGTAGTAACTCAGAGCCCTCCCCATCTAATATCCAATCACTGACCGTTAAGAGATATTTGCTGCTAGCAGTCGCAGATTTGCTACATGCCATTGTAGGCAGTCTCGCCATACCATCCCCTCGATAAACTTAGCAAGCTCGGTCTTGAAACCAGTTCGTTTTTTTGCCCCCACTGCTCTCCTTGGAAGGCTGTTTCAGAACTTCACTCCTCTGATGGCTAGAAACCTTTGTCTAATTTCAAGCTTAAATTTGTTAACGGACAGTTTATATCCATTTATTCTCGGGTCCACATTGGGGCTTAACTTAAATAACTCCTCTCCCACCCTGGTATTTATCCCGCCAATGTATTTATAGAGAGCAATTGTATCTCCTATTAGCCTTCTTTTGGTTAGGCTAAACAAGCCAAGCTCTTTGAGTCTCCTCTCATAAGGTAGGTTTTCCATTCCTCTCATCATCCTTGCAGCCCTTCTCTGCACCTGTTCCAGTCTGAATTCATCTTTCTTAAACATAGAAGACCAGAATCACACACAGTATTCCAGATGAGGTCTCACAGAGTGCCTTGTGTAATGGTACTATCCATTATGCCCCCAAAGCCCCAAATACGGGTATGTTTTGTATTTCTGAAAAACATGTCAACTTTGGAGCATCTCCTGTGAAGACTTTTGATAAAGGGTTAAACTTCACAATGCTAAGGAAATTTAACTAAACCTCCATACTACACAAAGTAAGAGCCCAATGCTGCAGCCCTCACTCATGTCAATATTCCCTAAGATATCAACTACTCCCAGGAATCAAGGTAAAGGAACAGATCTGTACAGTTGTATGGAATTCAGCATTTTGACCTTCCAGATTTTCACTATGTTTACTCTCTAACAGTAACTTCATACCACATTTATTTAGTTTACAAGCAAGACAATGTATTTTTATATATGTCAGTACTGAAAACACATGCTGGAATCTGTTTCAGGCTTCATCAGTCATTATAAAGATTTTGCAGCTGCATCTTAGATAATTCTATTAATGATGAATGAGCCTGTTTAGAATCCAACACACTCTTCCATAGCAGACAGTGTTGGTCCTGCAGAGCTAACAGAGATAAAAAGCATTATAACTCTTCTTTATCAGGAAACACAGAGACTTAAGTATGAAATACTGTAATATTTACATTCATATCAACATTTCCCAGAGGAGTGGGTTACTCGGTTACTTTAATTCTGAATAAATTAGCATGGTCAATTTGCAGTTCTAAATTATGAATTTATTATGGTGGTAAAGCAATTTACGGATTTTTTTTAACTTGGTGGTGGCTAGTTTCAAAATAAAAATATGGTGAGAAATGAAAACCCACAAACAGTTACAGTGTGTATTTATAAGCTGACTTTGCAGGCAGAATGAACCATTATAAAGTATTACAATTTGGGGGTAACATTCTACACTCTGGGTTTAATTCTGCCCTCAGTTACATAGGTGCAACTCCCATGTAACTAAGAGCAGACCTGGGACCTATATGATTTTTAATGTGGAATGGGTAGGAAACTCCAAAAGACAAAATTTCATTAGAGGCCAAGTTTTGCAGTCCACAGAAGGGACATGTGGTTGGTGACTCCCTTTAGCAGATCTTGGGTGATCCATGCGGATCTCAGGTGATCTACAGAGGCCCAAAGTCTTCATATAGCCATCCTTGCTGGATCTCCTTACCCTTAGCAGAACAAACTCATTCAGAAACCATGCTGCCATTGGCTGACAGCTCCTGTCAGCTACAAAGTAATAGCTGGAGAAGGGAATCCGCAGGTGCTAATGCTGTTTAGAGCAACATTAACACCCAACTGGATTTCTGACAGGAAAGCAGGGAGTGGATGGGAACACACGAAAGAGAGTGGCTTGCTCCCTGACTCCACACAGTAATTAATTTGTGACTCTGTGATTTTCCTTGACGAAGTGGCTCTCCAGCTCTTCAAGGGTGAGCAACCCTGCTCTATATTGAAGCATACTGAGAGCCAAGACCCTCTGTACTGCTGTGTCACAGACTATTAACATTCAGACCTGTTCCAGATTTCCAAATCCAAATTTCAGCACTTCGCAACCCAGAAACAGTTACCTCCACAGGCAACTAATGATCAAAATTGCCGTGCACTGTGTACCACCAAATGGTTTCACTGTGAAAATGGAGGGCGAACTCACGTCTTAATGGGGACTGAGGAGGGGGATGGGAAGTCCTCTCAAGATCTGTAATGTTCTAAGGGTTTCCCCTTTGCATCTTGACTGTTTCCTTAGTGAATCTTCCAAAGATGGCAGCATCCCAACATCAAAGAAAGAGAAAACCACAGTGGAGTGCTCCACTATGGGAGAGTTAGAACATTTCAGAACATTCAAAGACTAGCGTTAATGAAACAATCATCAGTATAATTTATACTGAAAACATTAACAACTTTATGAAAAGCCCTGCATTTGTTGCACTTTGGAAAAGAAATATGGTTGGGGGAAGAGAGAAGAAAATGTAAACATTACCATACCCTGATCATACACAAATGCACTTGAAAACACCCACACAAATATTTCTAAAAATACATCAGCTGAATATAGACAAGCCTCATATGAGTCATGTTTTCACACATGCAAAGGAGTGTGACCACATTTCCCCTATTCACAGACTTCGCCACTGGCTCCCTAACACCTTTTAGGATCCAGATAAAAAAATGTCCATGGTTTTAAAATCCTTCTGGTATCATCAATTATATTTATTTCGATGGTGCCTAAGGACTAGCTGAGAACAAGCCCCCACTGTCCTAGCCATTGTACAAACTCAGAGTTGTAGATAGTCCCTACCTTTCAGTGATTTGTTCCAGACTAATTCACAGATCCAGCCGGTCTCTCTTAACTACCCTCTGCCCTTCTTCCCATCATCCAGCACCAGCTTCTCTCAGCCCTGGTTTACTCTGTGGGGAGGATCCATCTACGTTACGCAACTTCAGCTACGTGAATAACGTAGCTGAAGTCGACGTACTTAGATCTACTCAACACGGTGTCTTCACTCGGGGATCGATTTATCGCGTCTAGACTAGACACGATAAATCGACCCCTGCTGGATCGATCACTGCCTGCCCATCAAGCGGGTAGTATAGACATACCCTTAGTCGCTTCCCACAGTGTGGCCACTGTGAGTATGTCTATACTGCAACCCTCGCCCAGACAAGTCAACCCATGGCAGTGAGTCTCAGAGCCCGGGACGATAGACTCGGGCTTGCACTATGCTACTAAAAATAGCAGTGTAGATGGTCCCGCTCGGGCTGGAGCATGGGCTCTGAGATCCACCCCCCTCGCCGGGCTTCAGAGCCCAAGTGGGCACATCTACACAGCTATTTTTAGTGCTGTAGTGCGAGCCTGAATCTGTAGACCCAAACTCTGTGACTTGTGTTTTTTTTGGAGTGCACACATACCCTGTCGGTGCAAACACATTCTCTGCAGCTCTGGCCACCTGGAACAGTCTTTCTGTCTCCCGCTTCCTCATCAACTCTCCATCTGTTTTTAAACTCACTTGAAAACATCCTTCTCCTCCTTTGCCTCTATGTCTTAATGCTGCTCTTATTCTGATCGTTTTTATTTTGTTTTAACTGAGAGTCATATTGTCTCTTCTACAGCCCCCTGGAATACCAGGGCAATAGGGCATGTCTTGGAGTCATGGAAGAGGATAGTGCTATACTCATTGCTCTGTTCTCTTTGACTGACCCTGCGGAGATCCCACCTTGAATTTGATTCATTTTCTGGGCAGTTTTTATGGCTTGCTGGGGGCTCTGAGAGAGATCCTGAGTTGCCAGCTCTCATGAGTTTATTGTGAGCTCCTAGACCCGTTAATCCCAGTGTTCATTTAGAGAAAAACTTGACTCCTACAGGTTCAAAAACTAGAAGGCCAATTAAAAAATCCAAAATGTATTATCTGAAAAGATCTCATTATTTTTAAGCAAGTCTTGTGATTTTGGGGGCCTGACGCATGATTTTTGAATGCTTGGGGTTTGGCAATGCCACAGACATTCTTAGTCATCAGAGTGGGGGATGGGGCTCCTCAAGAGGCAGATGTGGGCATGGAGAAGCAGCACTAAGAGCCCCACGGATCAAGCGGGGGTGGGGAAAGGCACCCCTATGCCCACAAAGTCCTGGACTCATGGTGAAAGTGGGGCACCTCAGACATCATCCCTTTCTCCCCCCGTGGATATCACAGGAAAGGAACAGCCAGCCAGCCACGGGACTCCAGAGGAAGGCGGGAGTTCAGGGAACTCTCCTGCAGACAAAGTGCCTCAAGCACTGGGGAGAGATGGGGAAAGGGAGCAGAGAGAGCTGCAGTTTCCCAGCAGTTGAGAACTGGACAGCCAGGCTGTGAACTCCCCTTGCTCAGCCCATAGCCTGTACGGTCATCCTGACGATTCTCTCAAACTTGCCGGAGCAACCCCCTTCGAAGCATTGTGGGCAAGAAGCGGCTGACTCTGCCCAGGCCCCCTGAGACAGGAACATTTTCTCTCATCCCCAGAAAAGGGGATACAAGTGCACGCACATCCCTAACTGTGTGCCGAGAGGCTGCAGCTGCTGTACTGTGCGCTTTACTTTCCAAAGCCAATCAAAAAGTAAAGAAATGTAAACACTAACAACAGTTGATCAGGGAGTGGATGCAAATCAACGTTGAATTGTAGCACTCTACTGTGTTCAACCAAGCCTCTGAGCAGCTACAGCACACTGGCAAAGTGTGAATCACCCCTCCCCCCCAGTAGAAGCTGCTCCATTAGATGATAACAGCCTACTATTGCTATTAGCTAATGGAGATACTTCTGTGCTGAAGGTCCCCTGTTTAAACCCTGCTGACAACTCATGCAGGGATGTTATTGGAAAGACTCATTCTCAGAGAGATCCTTGAATGTGTTGCATTGAATTGCCACTGACATATATTTTAATCTGTTTACTTCACTCCACACAAATTGAGCAAAACAATGTATTTACTGGTGACCATCATGTTATTTTGTGTGGTTTGTCCCTTATACAACATAAAGCATATGAAGGACAATAACCCAACTTGATGAAATCTATCTATCGATCGATCGGCATTTCCAGTAGAATCTAGCTGGTTACTCTGCTTCATTTTCTCTGTCAGGTAGGAATACCGAACTACCCCCTTCTGATCTATATCAGCAAAAACTCTTCAGTCAATAATTTTAGAATCAAATGTAGTTTAAAACACAATCTGTACATTTTAAAAGGCAAATAGACAAAAGATGGACTATTCCCCAGTTTAAAAAGTAGGTGATTTCACCAGAAATGTTTCCAAGTATTCACTTGTATTTCGAAACAGTTCTCCAGACATGTACTTCATTTTCTGTATGTCCTTTCCCTCACTCCATGAAGATCATTTGTCCCTTAAGGATTAATATGCTTTTATCCCACATCTGAAATCATAACCCCTTTATGATTGCTGTGGATTTACTATTTCAGGTGAGGAATATAGAGGCTTTATGACTTCATATGAAGAATCAGCAGCAGAAATATGTAAACTGCTAAAAAGAAAAGACCCTGTTTTTATGTAAACATCCCTGCAGAACAAATGAAGGGACACAAAGGAACACAGAAGGAACAAAGATGGATCCTGGACATCTAGGATATAAATGGCATTGTTCTGAAGTTTATCTCAGTGCCAATTGTTCTTTAAAAAACAATGGCAAATCTTCATACTTCAAATTGTCCATCACTGATTCATAACTAAAGACTCATTGGAATAGCTAAGAAGAACAAAAACTATTTCAGGCCAAATGATGTAGAGATGTGTTACAACTGGAGAGGTCTCCAGAAGCCTTCCACACCCTGCACACCCACACAGGAGACAGCCAGTATTTTCATTGGTTGTGCTCCACGTATGCAATGAGATTGGCTGGCTGGTATCTATGGCAGTGCTCTAGGCCCTAAAAAAGCATGTCTGTGCAGGGACAGGGCATGCCACATTCCTGCTCTCTGCATACTACCTTGCACTGCAGGCTACATTTGTACAACAGATGCAGTAATGTGGACAGTCAGAAACCCCTGGAAGTATAATGGCTAAAATTGTAAGATTTGGGTACCTAAATAAGTGGCCAGATTATCAGAGGTTCTGAGTTCATAGAGCCAGATTTTCCAAAGAGCTCATCACTCGCAATCAGAGCTAGCACGTGTAAAGAGTTCAGCTCCTTTCCAGGCAACATAACAAGTTGGTAGATCTTCCAAAACAGTTCATCACATTGAGTCTGGCCATAAGTATCACAGTGGGAGCAGCTGGATGCTAAGCAGTTTTGAACACCTGACCCTTATTTAGGTGCCAACATGGGAGCTGAGATCTTTTGAAATTTTTGGTCCATATTTTGGGTGGTGATCACTTGAAAATCTGGCCCATAGAGATTCCAGTGAAGTTAGTTCAGTTTAACCCAGATGGAGTTCTACACGATCCTTTTGCACAATCCTAGTTAGCACCTTTAGAACAAGAACCATAGCTCATTAGTTGGTGTACCTAGGCCAGTAGCGTAGCCGGAGGGGAGCAGGGGGAGTGGCCGCTCCCCCTTGAGCAGAAGCGGCGCCCTTTTTTTAGCAGCACTAAAAAAAGGCGCCGCTTCTTTTTAAGCGCCGCTTCTTGCACTCACCTGGCGGCGCTCCGGGTCTTCGGCGGCATTTCGGCGGCGGGTACCACCGAAGACCCGGAGTGAGCCGCCGAAGACCCGGAGCGCCGCCGGGTGAGTACAAGGGGAGGCGCCTTTTTATAGTGCCGCTCCCCCTGCGCTCCGGACCTGGCTGCGCTACTGACCTAGGCAGTTTAGCTCACCAAAGTAGATGGGACTAATCTCTGTGGTATATATCAGAACAGCAACTGTAAATGTCTAATGTAGAACTGTTATATGCAGTGTAGTTGTAGCCATGTTGGTCCCAGGATTTTAGAGTGACAACACTAGTGAGGTACCCAAACACATCCCCAAACTCATCCATGTCATCCTCACCCATAACAATTTTACATTCAACAACAAACAGTTTGTCCAAACCATGGAATTAGGATGGCTCCCCAATATGCCAACCTCTTCATGGATCGCCTTGAAGAAGAATTTTTGGACAAATGCCCCACAAAACCAATGATATAACTGAGTTACATTGATGATATGTTTGTCATCTGGACAGACAGCTTAAATTCCCCCCTAGATTTCCACTACAACTTCAACCACCACCATCTGTCTATTAAACTCTCTCTGGAACACTCCTACACTAGCATCAACTTCCTGGACACCATGATCAGCTTAAACAATGAAAACCCACAGACAGCCATGTGCAAGAAACCCAAAGATCACCACACCTACCTGCATAGATCCAGTAACCACCTCAAACACACCAAGAAATCTGTTATCTACAGCCAGGCACTCAGATACCACAGAACATGCTCCGAGGAGGAAGTCTAGGATATACATCTTAACACACCCAAAACCACCTTCACCAAACAAGGATACTCCACCAGAGAAGTAGATAGCACCATGGAATGGACCATCCAAATACCCTGAGAAAACACACTTCAATACAGAAATAAAATGCCCTCCAACCAAACAGCCCTAGTTGTCACCTACCACCCCACACTGTAACCCATACATGGTATCATCAAACAGCTACAACCCATACTTGATGGGGACCCTATACTGAAAGAAATCTTTTCTGAACCCCTACTTCTAGCCTTCAAACAATCTTCCAACCTCTCCAAGCTCATTATCAGAAGCAAGCTCCCCACAGACCAGGCCACATCAACTCAAAGTGGCACCAGACCCTGCTAGAATAACAGATGCAAAACCTGCAGACATATCTCCACTGCTACAATGATCAATACCCACCCCGCCCCTTGCAACTACACCTTTCAAGATCCCTGGATCCTACACATGCCTATCACAACATGTGGTGCAAGCTAACATTGGGTGACGTTTCACACCAATAGGCCAAATAATTTTAGAGAGGAAGAGGAATGTATGCCCCATTTTAAGCCCATTTTAGATGTAAACCTAACTATGGAGTCACTACCAAGTGCATCCATAGTATAATGTGCATATTCCCATTAGATTAAACTGTTATTTTTGAAATAGGTAGCACAATAGCCAACCTTGGTACTGTATATAAGCAAGTTATTTTTCTCAAATTCATGAAAGAATAAACATCTACAGAGAGATGTCTTTATTTCCCTTATTATTTTACTTTGAAACTGAGTTAAGTGTGGCTCTTGATCAAGAATTTACTTGTGCACCTGAGCATTCTTAAGTATGGGCCCACAGTAAATGTTACATGCAGTTCAAATATAAGCATGGGGATTTCCTTTTAGCTAACTATATTAATCATGCATGAATTTTTCAAGAGAAATTGAAAAGATAAGGTTGACCATCAGCATCAAATCCATGGTTAGAGAGACAAAATTAAAGCAACATTACCTACAAAGAAATATTACACTTAGACTTTCCATTTAAATACATTTTATAACAAAATGGAGAAACACAGACATAAACCATTAGAGAAAAGAATAGTAGAATGGGCAGCTTGAGTCAAACAGGACTATTATACTTTTCTCTGGGACAGTTAACAAACTGTCTTGTAAACCCAGTTGAAGACATGATGCTCTGCTTCCTGTCTAACTCGAATTATCATCATCCACTACCCTGAAAGTGTGGGAAAATCAGGTAGCTTTAGACAGAAGAAGGTTATTTTGTCCAGTATCGAAAATGGCAGACAGAAGATCCAGGATTAAGGCATATTCTAACCTAGTGTTACATACAAATACACAACCCCTTATGATTATAGCTCCATGGGTGGCAGCTGCCTAATTAAAGTTGTGACCAGTTCTCCCATTCAAAGTCCTATTTTTGAAAATTCTCATGCTCCGTTTCAGACCAGAAGAGCAGGTTTTGGAAAGAGTGAACAACACAGACTATGTTGTTTTTGAATGACAGGGCTGTGAAAACGTGATAGATTTAGTCCTGCTCTTTTACCTACTGAAGGGACAGGGAAACTAACGTGTGTGCTGGCCTTATACTTGGTAGTCTCCTTGCACCCCAGGCAGTGCCCAACAACCAGCTCCTTCCTGCCCCCCTTCCCTCATTCTACAAGTCACTTATCAAGTGCAAGTCAAGCCTTGCTATGCTGCTCACTCAGTGTGTGTCCACGTTGCACCACCAGCAGGCAACTGGCTATCAGCTGCTCACTGTGTTGACAAATGTGATTGTCTTTAACCACATAAGGCCCAGATCACAAAGACATAAGGATTTGCTCTTAATCTGAGTCAACACCATTTACACACATAACGGAAACCTTTGAGGACCTTATGTGTAGCAGGCTAAAAGGGTGTGTACAGGTTACATCATCATATAACTAATGATCATAGAAGCATGATGGAATATAGTCTAAAGGACAGGCTTCATTTTAGCTCTCTAGGGTCTCCAATCTGTAGGTGGAAGATGAGCAGGGATACAGGAACAGAGTTTACTAGTATTGGAATCTTCCATGTGAAATTCTTGAGTTTCACACTCAAATACCATACAAGGATATAGGTGTATTTTATGTAGCTTTAAAGGGCGATACACAATCGTAACTCTGTATCTTCATACCATCAACACCAGCAAAAAATTACAACATCTCTCTTGTTGGCTCAGCTACATTGGCCAACTAGGTGGGGGTGAAACCAAAGCTGCACCCATTCTTCCTAGCCCTTCTCTACCTACTCCCCGCCCACACGGTCCAGGGAGGAGTACACAGGCAAGTGCCCCAACCTACTCCTGTGTGCCAGGATGAAAGTTCTGGGTAGTCTGAGTAGGGGCAGAAGGATGGTTCTTACTGCTTGTTACTCCCTTGTATGGGTGTGTGATTCAAATCACATGTTAAATCCTTTTGGGGTTTTAAGATTTTTTTAGCAATGAGTAATGTACAAGTCAACTAATGTAGTTGGAGTCCCACGCTAAGAAAGTTGGAAGTTTGGTATTTTCCCTTTTCTTTGCGTGACTTCCCTTAGCTGAACTATATCATTGTTCTTGGGGTCATAATGGAAACAGTTCCATCATTTCCACATGAAGATCGCAAGTGGGAATCTAATTTAAGTGCACAGGGTCTGAACTCAGCGCATAGGTCTAACTATCTGATGAATGATTGAAGTACAGTTTGTAATGGACCAAAACAAAACTGTAAAATCAATGTCAAAATCATTATGGTGGAAAATGTTATCTCAGATATTTATTTCACAGTAAGTTGAAACCAAATTGGTGACCTAAACTGTGCATGCCAGTATTTATACATTAAATATCTGGATATAGGGTAATGCTTAAAATGTAACCTGAACTGATTCATTCTTCCATGAAGATTTTCAGTTACGTATTTTACAGATGGTTCTATCTGTTTAAAATTTTGTTAAAATTCTATAGTTGGTTAAAAGTGCCTCCACATAACTAATTTCTCCTATTAATCCTACAAATACCATACCTGCCCCCCCAAAATACTATCACACACTCATCATCAAGTGATCCAAGAAGTAAAAAGATATTCAAAGACAGCCCCAACCTCTTCTATATACTGTAACTGTTCCAAGCACATTGGGTAAAATTTTCAAATGCACCCAAGTGAATCAGGAGCCTAAGTCCCATTTTCAAAAGAGACTTGGGCACTTAGGAGCCTAAGACGCCTGGAGAGTCAATGGGACTTGGGTACCTAAGTGCCTCAGTCACTTTTGAAAATGGGACTTAGATTCCTAAATCATTTAAGTGCTTTAACATTTTTACCCACCATCAGCTATTAACAAATAACAGTAATTGCAATAATGGTTATTAATAAAAAAATACATGAAAGAACTTGGACTTTTTTTCGTATGTTTGTTGAAATTCAAATGAAAGACCTTGCAATTAAAAATAGAGTGTACTAAAAATGCTGCACAATGTACTTCACAATTCACTTCTATCAAAGGAAACATCCTGTTTCTTTTTCCACATGTGCCCATTTGTCCACTGGTTATCTGTTGCTGTCTTGAGTCAGCACATACCTGTGCTCCCTAACAATACAAAGACAGGTATTTGCCTTCCTAATAATGCTTATGGGCCCGGTGTGGTGGCACACGCCTGTAATCCCAGCTGCTTGGGAGGCTGTGGTTGGCGGATCACTCAGGAGTTCTAGGCTGCTGTGCGCTATGTCAATCGGGTGTCTGGTGCTACTGATAGCTTGACCAGCGGGTAGTTGGAGGACTGGCTAGGGCAACGCATCTGATGTGTTGTGATCAGCGCTCTCTCCGTGAGGGCTGATGGACCAATCAGTGACAGTGAATCATACTTATAAAATTCAGCTTAACGTTTCCTTATGAGGCTCTTGTAATATGCAGAAAATTCACCGCACGTTTGGATATGTCTAAAGCTGCACCTAGGCTCCTGACAAGATACCTCAGTTAGAATCTTTAAAATCATACTCACTGTGTATAGGCACCCAGACACACAGACACAAAAGCATACAGATGATGAAGATTATTGCACAGACCTGCTCTAAGATAATAGGCAGCCAGACATTTGTTCTTTAGGCCATGGACCTACTCCACTTCTGAATATAGATGCATGCTAAACGGGCACCTGAACTGGCAGCCCTTCTTTCCCTCTCCTCATAAGCGGCCACCTGTGAAATGTGCCTCGGGTGATTCACTGAAGAGATGATGCTATGACTCAACCAGGGAGTGAGTTTCATATCAACTAACACAGCCCCAGATGTAACCTGTCTGTTTCAGCCCTTTGCTCCTGGAGTATGCCAAAACAAAACACATAAGAATTGATAGGCCTGAGGTCCCATTCTACTAGGGCCCACTCTCCAGACAGGCTGAGAACATCCCAATGGTGCTCCTTGACTTCCAGGCTTGCTACTATCCGAGAAGATGCACCCATCACCCCTTCAAGACACCCAGCTTTATTAAGCATCAGGTCTACACACCCTGTCTGACCTTCCAGTCCTGAGTGAGTGAGAAGCAGTGCTACCAGGAGCTGAGGGGATGAGGAGGGAGGAAAGGGAGAGATACATTTGTGGGAGATAGGAAGAAGACAAATTCATCTGCAGGTGAAATATAATGTGTGGGATTTGTGTGGGGAGGTCATTGAATAGAGGGAGTCAGTAAGTGTGAACAGAGGTGGGAAAGTGTGAAGAGCTTGGGAGGAATGGCAGGATGAAGGGAGAGCCTGAAGGATTTCAACAAATAGCCTGTTACCATAGAAGCAGAGCTGTGAAAACGCCCAACTTGTGTGCTTAACTGACTGCAGTAACTGCACCTGCAAACTACCCATGCAATCATGATTACATTCTTCTAAAATCAGATCCAGTAAGTTCCCTTTACTCCCTTCTCACTCATTTTCCCATTCTGACTTTCACTTTTTCTTTTGTTCAGTTATGCATCTTGGTGTATGTAGTTTCTTTACTCTCATGCACAGAGCATAATTGCAATAGCTTTCCTTATCCCCAAAGTTGTTACTGAAAACGGAATTTGCGTGTGAAAGTAAGGCTGGTGGTAATATAGTATGAGGGAGGATGGCGTTAAAGATGAATTCTATTCATTGTTCTAATTGCCCTGTCTATCAGCCTCTTGACCATAAGAAAAACAATGAACGTGGCATGCCGAATCCTTAAAATTAGAACCATCTGAAATGCCTTCCCCCCCTGCAACTCCCTTAGTATTGTCAAAGGATTTTTGTATGCTCCCCATAATAGTGCAACTTCATCTTTCACAAATTCAGTAAAGCCCTTGAACATAGCTTAGAATCCAAAAGAGGACTAAGAATGTTCTATTAACCACTGACAAATCGGTGATGTAATATGCAGTTTAACCAAGCAACGGCTTCAGCATTAAATAAACCCTTTTGTCTTGGCTGGCTGTAATGCAGCTATAAATTTAACATTCACTCATTTTAAGCATTCCAAAACATTGTTTTGTGATGGCCCTGACAACGTTCCAGTAAAAAGCAGCTGTCAAAATATATCATACATTATACCAGCAGACCTCCGCCATGAGTGTTGTTGCTATAATGATGTTTTTGGGGTGTTTTTTGTTTTTATTCAGCTTTAAAGTAGTTTGCGGAAAACATAATTTTCAGTTTGGTTAACTGAAATGTTCAGAGCACACTGAGTCCATAATTATATTTCAATTTGAAAAGGACGCATTCTGTTTGAAAAAAAGCAAGCAGCAGCGGTGGTGGCAATTTATTTTACCTTTCATAGCTTTGTTACCCTGAAAGCCAAACCCTCGGAGTAACTACAGCACGTGGAATATGTAGGGAAGCTGGACCTAATCCTGAGATATGCTGAGCCCCCACAACTCCTGCCGAAGTCAGCACCTCTCAGGATTCGGCCCTGAAATGTTAGGATTCAAATTCTCTGATGGTGCGAGAGTTTGGCCCCACATTTCAATGGATGTGACACATTGCAGAGGAAGGGTTAGATTCTTCTCTACGCTCTGGCTGGCTGTACCACTCTTGTGACAAAGCACCAATAAAATAAAGCTTACAGGGGTTTATTGATGCTTTGTGTCAATGGAGCGATGCAAAGCAGCCCTAGCATACTGGGGAACCTGATTCTGAAAATATATAGCAGAGCATTTAAACAGCAATGCTTAATAATGCTGGGGGGTTTTAAGTTATGGCCAAAATCACCCAGTGTAAGTCCACTGAAGCTAACAGGATTATACCAAAGATGAGTATGGCCCTTTATTTTAAAAATCTGCACTAATCCAGCACTCCTTTTTCGGGCAAAACTCTCATTAAAGTCCTCTGGAGTTTTGCCTCGCTCTGTAACATAGGATTGAACCCTAAGATACGAAAAACACTTCCAAGTATAATGTTTTTATACTACTTTATTCAGTATGCCTTACAATCCAGCCCTGCCTCAGGAACAGAGTAAGAACCACACTGTGACTCTGTGAGTCATATTTCAGTTCCTACTTTCCCCTTGTTGAAAGGACAGAAGTAATCTGAGCCTTTCCCATCTCCCTCCTCCTTCAAATATGTTTATACCTTTACTGCAGTCTCCCTGCCTTTACCTGCCTCAATTCCTTCCCTTCCCACTTCCATGGTTCCCCCTTTCATTCCCTTCCTTTTCTCTTATAATCACTTTGGCTTGGTCCACACTAAGCCCCCCGTTTGAACTAAGATACACAACTTCAGCTACGTGAGTAACGTAGCTGAAGTCGAAGTATCTTAGTTCGAACTAAAAGGTACTTACCGCGGATCCAGATGCGGCAGGCAGGCTCCCCCATCAACTCCGCCTACTCCTCTCGCGGAGCAGGATTACCGGCGTTGATGGCGAGCACTTCCGGGATCGATTTATCGCGTCTAGACAAGACACGATAAATCGATCCCAGAAGATCAATTGCTTGCCGCCGAACCAGCCGGTAAGTATGGACATATCCAAAGGGTCTCTTTCTCACTCTCTCTTGAAGTACAATGGTCCTTTCACTTCCAGAATTGCCAGCCCCAAGCAGCCAAAAGTCATGCACCAGGCCCAAGAAATCATGACATTTTAACATTTGGACTTATCATCTGCCTTCTGGTTTTTGACCCTTTGGAGTTCACTCTAGTCAGATTTTCAAATGGCAACCCTGAAAGTTAGAAACTTGTTTTTTAAATGAAAGCTGAGATTCTCACACAATCAATTGACTCCAGAAGCTGAGGCTTTAAGGAGAATACTATATATCATGAGAGTTGCGATAAAACTACAAGAATTGGCAACACTGCCTTCTCTATCCAACCATCTTTCTCTCTTTTTCCTCCTTTACACCTCCAAGATCCAAACCTATTGAGCATGCATGCTGTTTCACAGTACCTTTACTTCCTCGCCTCCAACTAGTGCCTCGATTCCCCCTTTGATTGAGCTTCTGCCGTGTTCATGTCACTGAAAATACAATCTCTTGACTCCAGAAGCTGAGGCTTTAAGGAGAATACTATATATCATGAGAGTTGCGATAAAACTACAAGAATTGGCAACACTGCCTTCTCTATCCAACCATCTTTCTCTCTTTTTCCTCCTTTACACCTCCAAGATCCAAACCTATTGAGCATGCATGCTGTTTCACAGTACCTTTACTTCCTCGCCTCCAACTAGTGCCTCGATTCCCCCTTTGATTGAGCTTCTGCCGTGTTCATGTCACTGAAAATACAATCTCTAAAGTCCCTCATTTTCTCCTCCTCATCAAGTCTTAGGGTCCCTTCTCCAGATTCTTCCCCTCCTTGATGTCTCTGGGACATCCCTTTCTCCCCATTCAATTAAAAAAAAGAGCTAAACCAAAATGTCAACACCATCCTGGAGCATTGTGGGAAGGATCCTGAAAGCCAGTAACAGTCGACCTAAGCAACGCAGTGTCTACACAGACACTGCATTGACCTAACTACATTGACCTTGACTCTATGCTGCTTGCTCATGTAGGTGGAGTTATGAAGTCAGTGTAGCGGAGCCGTGACGTCGGCGGGAGCGAAATTTAAGGGTAGACACTTCCATAGTTAGGTCAACATAAGCTGCCTTGCGTCAACCTAACTCTGTAGAGTAAACCAGGCCCCCACCACAGGGATTACTATTGTGATTGATCTTTACATGGGCTATGAAATGGGAAAAAGGATTCTTGCAGCTGTGCACCAGACCCTATACAGGGCTGTGGCAAATTTTAATATCAAGCCCGCACTGTGTGAAAGTGAAAGGAGGAAGCTGCCTGGGAAGGTAGACAGTTACAGATGAGCAAGCTCTATGAGCTTTACAGATCATTTTCTTTGATAGCAGGAGACTGGAGAATGGCCCGTCCCCCAGACCCCCTGCTCCAAACCTTCCTGTGGAGCAGGGTCAAAGCAATGAGGATAGCAATTTGCATCATCCTCATGGATGGTGTAGAGGACACACACTGAACAGTCCCATGAGAGACTTGCTCCCCATCTAACTCATAAGCTAAATAGCTGTTAGGTAGGGCTGCACTGCAGCCTGCCCACAGGTGCTTAGGAGGGCGAATTCTATCTCCACCATCAGCCCTGTGGAGGCTCTTTCACAAAGTCCAATCACTCACACTTGAGACACAGATAAATTTTGTCTCCCTGGAGAATCTGATGCACATATCAGGAAACAAGCCGGGCACATAGAGAGGAACTGAAAAATTGAATGTCCAAAAAGGACTTGAGAAAGTAAATGAAAGGAAGCACCACTCATCAAATTATGCATATTGGTTACAATTTTCAAATGAATTAAATAAAAAATGGAAGATACGTGTCTAAATTGCCTAGTGACTTTGAAAATATCAATCATCATTCTCTTCCAAAATTGGGTAAATTGAATATGTTAATATTCAACCATATTAAACCAAAATAGTAAACCATATACAGATTTAACTTGCCCAGCCTTCACTTACTTTATACATCAGTACTCAATACTGTAGGGCCCCCTGATCTTGGCCAATTTACTGGGGTTGTATTTTCATTTTGATGAACTGTCCTTTAACAATCTCTCCATTGTCCTAGACATAAAGAGACTTTTCTCCCACATTTCTTCAACTTATCTTTCTACTTATTTTTCCTTTCAGCAAAATGTGATGCATAGAAACCCTTCTCTATTCATGCTTGAACTCCTCTGTGCTATTCTTACCGTTTCACCAGGCAGAAACGCAACAAAGTACTGGATAAAGTAAAGTCTTGCTCCGTGCTTTTTTGGGGGGGTGGGGGTGGGCGATTGGAGTGGTGGAATCCCTTTGCCAAGGATCCTTATATCTTTACTGTTCAGTTAAATGCAGTTCTGTTTTTCAGAGGTTGTGCAGGTAGCGGAAGAGACTATCTTAATCTTGGCATGCGGATTCATCACACACTCACTGCCACATCTCACCTGACTGTACAGTGGCACTAGCAGCAGAGCATGTGGAAGAAACAAATGTTCACTAGTAAACTTTTTCACTAGTAGGCTGGTGAAGCGCTGGAATGGGTTACCTAGGGAGGTGGTGGAATCTCCTTCATAAGAGGTTTTTAAGGTCAGGCTTGACAAAGCCCTGGCTGGGATGATTTAGTTGGGTTTGGTCCTGTTTTGAGCAGGGGGTTGGACTAGATGACCTCCTGAGGTCCCTTCCAACCCTGAGATTCTATGATTCTATGATTCAAGAATCCTAAAAGGCAAAGCATCGGCTTCTGATGCAGTGGGGGACTTAACTAGTTATTTCTTTCAGTTCTTTATTTCAGTCGCCATATTAAAAGCAACTGGCTGGATATTTTTGTTTATAAATTTGATATTTTGAGTTTTAAGACTCCAGAAGTGTCTGAAGAGTCCTGATTTATGTAGTTAATGGCTCTGTAAATGACATAATAAATTACCACAAAAGGCAGGAGAGAATCAGGCTCACCGTCTTTACTCTTAGCCTAGTGTATGAACACAGACAATAAATCCCAAAGGAGTTAGACACCCAACTATTTCAAAGGGAGTCAGGCACTTAACCCCCTTAGATAACTTTGAAAATCACTGCCTAAATATATATGTTGGACAGCTTCACAAATGGTACCATGGAGATGAGTGTTGTAGAAATGCCTGTAAATAAACCCAACATTCCAAACCGATCTAAAACAGGCTCGGGCTTATCTAATATAATACAAATCAATTCACATTTTTCATAACAGATGCATGACAACAGTTGAATAATGGTAGGCTCCTTATATAAGCCTTAAACTCCTATTAAGTACTGCATCATCAGTTTGACAGTTGGTTGAAGCTCAAGGCTGTGACATTATAAGCACCTCTGGAGGCATAGACTGTACATCAAGAAAACATGACACACCTATAGTTACAGGAATTTTAATAAATATATTATTAGTCTCCTTGCTTTCAGTGTGTGTTCCAAGCTCAAAACCACATTTATCTCCTACATATCAAGTTGCAGCCAAACATATTCACAACATACAAACCACTGATCTTTTTGATAGTGTAGTTGCTTACGCACATCCCATAGAAAAAGAAGCTGAAGAAAACATAACAGACGAAGGTAAGAAAAAGAAGGACAAGAATCAACAAACCAGGTCACCAACTAAGACACCGCTTCACTTCCACCATCTGTTATAGTCAATGTGGGATGGACTAATTGAAGTCAGGAACCCCTGTCTTCTCCAGGAATATCAAAAGGGTTTATACATTTTATAAGGATTAGTTTACTCTACGAATGTAAAGAACTTTGAGATGGATAAAAGGTGTAAGGTATTCATTATTTTGTTATAACAAAATATACACCTATGCTGGTGTGCAGACACACTTGTCATTCTCTTTCACTATCTACTCAGAGTGTAGTCACACAGTTCCAGTTCCTCAGATGGTGTCAATCGGCGTGGCTCTGCTGAAGTCAGTGAATTATGCCAATTTACATCAGTTGAGGATTTCCCCCATTCTTCTCTTACAAGAAAGCAATGCCTGCACACCGAATTGTTTTTCAGAAATTTGAAAAACAATACAAAGGACCAAGCCACTTTACACAATATTTTCTCGTTGGAACAATATGTTCCCCACCATCAGGATATATACGTATGCCGAATTGATCATTTAAATGCTGCTGAGATTTAAAATGAATTGTTAATGTGTGCTAGGACACCTAGGTCTTTAGAGAGGAACTTTGTTTAGTTATTTTTTCTAAATCTAATTAGATATAATATGCATTAATATTTATTTTTCTGAATGTAGATGAGTTTTTTTCTTATAGTACGATAATTTCACAGTTTTCCTTTTTAAATGGCTTTAGCTGATTGAGTAAAACACTCAACCATTGTCTCCATCTTCATAAAAAGTAGGAAAGGAAAAGGAAGAAAGAGCGGGAGAGAGAGAGAGAATTTAATTGGGGCACCATAACAAACAAGCCACTGTTGTTCTTGTACCATACTAATTTTGCTACATTTCTTTCATTACTCATATATTTTTCTTGTCAATTCTAAACTTTTGGGTGGGGAGGTGGAAGAGTGGGGCGCGAGAGAACAGTAGAAATATTTGCTCGCTGGCATCAGTATGGAGTTGGCTGTCCATGGAATGTTAACCCGATAGAATATCTAGTAGATTGTCAAAAATAATTAGGCTGGATTTACACCTTTAGTGTGTTACTGAAACGTATGATCAACAGACGGTAGTTGGATAAACTGGGTCTCAGTGGGAAGCCAATACAGCAGATTAACTAAAACTTCCACTATAATTACCTGCTGCTTTACTGGACCAACACTAGGGTTTAATATGTTTTTCTTCAGCCCTTTCAGTTAGTCCTATTCAAGTCCATAGCCAAACACGGCCAGGTGGTCTTGCACCAAAGAACGACATGAACGACAGAAGCCAGCCATTGTTCTTAGGTCCCGAATGCAAATTTCGGTGCTTATCAGCCCTACAGATCTAGTATGTTAGTGTAACATGAATTTCTTGGTTTCTTTGAACAAGAAAGACACAAAGTTATCACAGGCCTTCATAAGCATAACCTGAAAGCTACTGGTAACATTTTCAAAAGCACCTAACTGTCTTAAGAGACTAAGCTGCATTTTCAAAAGTGGCCTAGACACTTAAGAGCCTAAGCCTCAATGAAAGTTAATGGGTTCATCTCTGAGTAACTGTGCCCCAACTTCTGGGTTGGCTTCAAAATCATGGACATTTGTATTTTTTCATGTTTAAAGGGTGAAATTAGGTGAAATTTAGGTGTTCTCTGTATCCCTGAATTTGGTATTTGAATGACACCAAAACGCACAGTGAAATTTGAGGGACGGATGCAATCCCACATTGATTGAAAGAAACACATTTTTTTCATGAACTTCTGTGAAGAGAAACCACCATGTTTTGCACATAACTAGTAGTGGACATAAAGATAAAGCTACAAGAACATCTCTTTGACACTGCAAGCATCTCAATCAGTACAGTACATCATGTATAAAGCTACCAATAAAAATAATCATTTAAAATCTTTGTGAAAGTCTAACCACTTGATATGTTTTGACTATTTCTAGGGCAGCTTGATTACAGTAAGTAAATGTTTCAATTTAAAGATCCATGATTAATCCCAGTGACGAATTTGGCACATGAAGTAGATCATGATTATCATGGAAATTAAACAATATTGGACCCTGATCCTGCAATTCACAACATGCGGGCGGTGCCTGAGGATCACACAGAACAAAGTCAACAGAACTCCACGGGGGAACAGATATCTGCCCAGACTCATATATTGCAAGATCGATGTCCAACATTGTTTGACTGCTTTGCAATTATTATCAGGATCTACTTCACGAGCCAAATTCTCCCTAGGGTGAATTTGGCCTCATATATTTAACCTTCGATCAATAAACAAATTGACTTAGCTTCAACAATTTACAAGTGTTTTATATACTTTAAAAATATTATTCCTTGTACTAATTTTTTTTAAATCAAATTCCATTTAAAATTTACTGGCTTAGTCTTTTGGTCCTTACTTAAGGAAAATTTCCTTTGAACTCAATGGAAGATTTACCTGATTAAGAAATTCAAAACTGAGACCTACAAGATTTAAAATATGGATGTTTCACTATAAAAAGTTTCAGTTGTATGTATTGTCTCAATTACTATGTATATATAATTGTTAGGCCCTTCAGTTTCATGCATTAGGAGTGATTCAGTATAACGTTCAACCAGGGAACAGTAATATAGTAATTTGAAGTGATAGATGTGTTTAGTAAAAGTTTGGTCGTACTTGAATTAGCTGTTGTTTTCCAAGATGTTTAGGGTTTAAATTAGGGGTCTCATACACGCGGCCCACGGGCCACATGCGGCCCGCAGAGTTATTTCCTGCGGCCCACCACAGGCGCCAACTGCACTGGCAGCCAAGCTCCAAACATTACTGAGTGTTTATATTTTATTAAACCTCCTCTTTGCATTACAGTTTTTAAAAAGTTAATACATTGACTTTTAATAGAAGACTCTATTACTCTTCATTTTTGACTATACTTTTGTCTCATTGTATGAAAAGGTTTCAGTGATGCGGGCCTCGGTCCAATTTACTAGTTCTCATCTGGCCCTCCTGGTGATTTAAGTTTGAGATCCCTGGTTTAAACGAAAGGAGAGTTTGAAACTAGCGAGTGTAAAATCAGATCTTTATACTCATGCTCTTACAAAGATTCCAATAGGATTCCTGGAAGTAAGTGCTGGAACTGCAAGATGGGTCATGATGATGTTCAAATACCGTATGTTGGGCCAAATTCACGCCTAGTATCATTCCAGTGACTTCAGTGAAGTTACACCAGGGGTGAATTTGCTCCACTAAATTAAATACACACGTGGTATGAAGGATACCTTTTATTCAAATTAGGAATAAAATGTTATGTACTATTGGCAATTACCTTTTTTAACAATCAAATAGGCCACTTTATGAAAGAGCATGACAGACTGTCACTAAATATAAATCATAATGAAAATGCAAAGTCTGTAACAAGTTTATTATACAGTAATAGCTACCCATGAGCAATACATTAATCAGAACACCTAACACATTACAATCTGCCCTGAATAGGGAGTGGCATGTAGCTTGACCTGCCCCGGGGGATACCAAAGAGACAACTATGATTGTCGGAGTCATAATTCCCTCCTGGGTTGCCACACTTGCTCCAGAGGGGAAGTAATTTGCTATTGATCTACACCAGCAGCAGATTACGTCTCACTCTGTGCCAACTCAGCTGCTATACTTGGTGCGTGGAGGTGGGAGGGTGGGGAGCGGCAAACCAAGGCTCTATCCAGTCCCATCCAATTCACTTGTGAGGGGCATGGGGAGTAGCGAGCATGTGGAAAACGGTCTCCCTGCTGTGCTGTGATCCCCTAATACTGAGGCTGTATTCTGTGTGGGTGGAGCTCTTTACATCCGAGATCACTGGCAGAGTATTATCTAGTGTACCAGACAGTTTTTATTGTGTAGCTCTCATGTTGAGATTGAGAAGATACAAAGGCTGTACAGGCAGGCATGGGGTAGCCTCTCCCCACAAAATATTTTGATAATATTTGGGGCCATGGAAATACCAGGTAAGTAAATTAAACCAAAATACCTAACCAAAAAATTGGGTCTTTTCTTGGGCGTTTTCATTCATTTTACTTCTTTAGCCCTTTCCTTTTTCTTCTGCCTCTTAGCCCTGGTCTACACTACGAGTTTAGGTCGAATTTATTAGCATTATATCGATTGATCCGTGCACCCGTCCACACGATGAAGCCATTAACATCGACTTCTAGGGCTCTTAAAATCGATCTCGCCACTCCACCCCCAACGAGGGGATTAGCGCTTAAAGCGATATTGCAGAATCGAACTAGGCTTAGTGTGGACGCAATTTGACGGTATTGGCCTCCTGGATCTATCCCACAGTGCAACATTTGACCGCTCTGGACAGCAGTCTGAGCTCGAATGCTCTGCCCAGGTACACAGGAAAAGCCCCGCGAACTTTTGAATTTCATTTCCTGTTTGGCCAGCGTGGTGAGCTGCAGGTGAGTGCAGATCTCATCAGCAGAGGTGACCATGATGGAGTCCCAGAACCGAAGACGAGCTCCAGCATAGACCGAGCGTGAGGTACGCGATCTGATCGCTGTATGGGGAGACGAAACCGCACTAGCAGAGCTACGGTCCAAAAGAAGAAATGCCAATACATATGCCAAAGTCTCCAAGGGCATGCAGGACAGAGGCTACAACAGGGACGCGCAACAGTGCCGCGTTAAAATTAAGGAGCTCAGGCAAGCCTACCAAAAAACCAGAGATGCAAACAGCTGCTCTGGGTCAGAGCCCCAGACATGCCGCTTCTATGATGAGCTGCATGCAATTCTAGGGGGTGCAGCCAGCACTGACCCACCCATGTGGTATGACTCTGTATGTGGATCATCAGAAACCACCGAGGAGCATGTTCGGGAAGAGGAAGATGATGATAATGATGCTGAAAATAGCGCACAGACACAGCAAGGAAGCGGAGAAGCCTTTTTCCCCAACAGCCAGGAACTCTTTGTCACCCTGGAGCCAGTACCCTACGAACCCACCCAAGGCGTGCTTGATGCCGGAGAAGGGACCTCTGGTGAGTGTGCCTCTGTGAAATTAATACATGTTTTATAAGCAAGCGTGTTTAATGATTAATTCGCGGCCAGTACAGCTACAGCTACTGGAAAAGTCTGTTAACATGTTCGGGGATGGAGCGGAAATCCTCCAGGGACATCTCCAGAAAGATCTCCTGGATGTACTCCCAAAGCCTGTGCAAAAGGTTTCTGGGGAGGGCAGCCTTATCCTGTGCTCCGTGGTAACACACTCTACCACGCCAGGCCAGTAGCACGTAGTCTGGAATCATGGCATTGCAAAGCATGGCGGCGTATGGTCCCGGTGTTTGCTGGCATTCAAGCAACATCCATTCTTTATCTCTCTGTGTTATCCTCAGAAGAGTGATATCATTCATGGTCACCTGGTTGAAATAGGGGAATTTTATTAAGGGGGCATTCAGAGGGGTCCGTCCCTGCTGGGCTGTTTGCCTGTGGCTGAACGGAAATCTTCCCCGCTGTGACCCACACGGTGGGGGGAGAGGGAACAGCGAACATCTTGGATGTGTGTGTGTGTGTGTGTGTGTGTGTGTGTGTGTGTGTCCATTAGGTTCGCGCTGCACGTTAACCCGAAAACCGCTGCCCCTCCCTTTTCAATTGCCAACCCGTTTTAAATGGCCAACCCAACGGCTGTTTGTTATGGGAAATGAGGGGGTTGCTGTTTGAAAACAATCCCACATGTTATGAAGGTTAAAGAAGCCTATAGACTGGGGCTTACCATGGCTGCCTGCAAGCCGAATCCTGTTGCCTGCTGGACCTGCTTGTGTGATCTCTCACACCAAACAGGCAGACCCTCAATATAGGAGGCAAAGTGCAACCTTGGACCAAATGCACATGTACTATGTAATGTTTGGAGCATTGTTCTCTAAATATGTGTCTTTTAAACTACTCCTCTCCCGTTTGTTTCCTCCCGCAGCTGCAAATGTTTCAACGCCACCCCTTTCATCACCGTCCCAGAGGCTAGCAAAGATTAGAAGTAAAAAAAAACAACTCGAGATGATATGTTCTCAGAGCTCATGCAATCCTCCCACACTGAAACTGCCCAGCAGAATGCGTGGAGGCAGACACTGTCGGAGTCCAGAAAGGCACAATTTGATCGCGAGGCGAGGTGGCGTGCTGAAGAGAGTAGGTGGCGTCAGCATGCTGAGAGAAGGCAGGATGCAATTCTGAGGCTACTGGAGGATCAAACGGAAATCCTCCGGCTTATGGCTGAAGAAAGGCGTATGGTTCAGGAAAGGCCACCTGAGCCCAGACCGCCGCTACAGCCCTCCTCCCCGAGTCCCATAACCTCATCACCGAGACGCCCAAGAACGCGTTTGGGCGGCCTCCGTGCACCCAACCACTCAAGCCAAGAGAACAGTCCAAGCAACAAAAGGCTGGCATTCAATAAGTTTTAAAGTGCTGTGTGTCCTTGTCCTTCCCTCATCCCCTCCTCCACCACCCATCCTGGTGCTTCCCCTCCTCCACCACCCATCCTGGTGCTTCCCTTCCTCCACCACCCATCCCGGGCGACTGTGGCAGTTACCCCCATATTTCCCCCTATTTGTTTGACGAATTAATAAAGAATGCATGATTTTTAAGCAACAATGACTTTATTGCCTCTTCAAGCAGTGAGCGATGAGGGGAGGGCAGGGCGGTTTGGTTAAAGGGAAGTAGAGTGATTCAAGGGGCGGGGCTTTTCATTAATGGGAAAAAACAGAACTTTCACACAGCATCCTGGCCATTCATGAAACTGGTTTTCAAAGCTTCCCTGATGCGCAACGCACCCTGCTGTACTCTTGTAATAGCCCTGGTGCCTGGCTGCGCATAACCAGCGGCCAGGTGATTTGCCTCAACCTCCCACCCCGCCATAAACGTCTCCCCCTTACTCTCACAGATATTGTGGAGCGCACAGCAAGCAGTAATAATAATGGGAACATTGGTTTCGCTGAGATCTAACCTAGTCAATAAACTTCGCCAGCGAGCCTTTAAACATCCAAATGCACATTCCACCACCATTCTGCACTTGCTCAGCCTATAGTTGAAAAGGTCCTGACTACTGTCCAGGCTACCTGTGTATGGCTTCATGAGCCATGGCATTAAGGGGTAGGCTGGGTCCCCAAGGATAACTATAGGCATCTCAACATCCCCAACGGTTATTTTCTGGTCTGGGAAGAAAGTCCCTTGCTGCAGCAGCCGAAACAGACCAGAGTTCCTGAAGATGCGAGCGTCATGTACCTTTCCCGGCCATCCCACGTTGATGTTGGTGAAACGTCGCTTATGATCCACCAGTGCTTGCAGCACTATTGAAAAGTAACCCTTTCGGTTTATGTACTCGCTGGCTTGGTGGTCCGGTGCCAAGATAGGGATATGGGTTCCGTCTATCGCCCCACCACAGTTTGGGAACCCCATTGCTGCAAAGCCATCCAGTATGAGCTGCACATTTCCCAGACTCACAACCCTTGGTACCAGCAGCTCGGTGATCGCCCTGGCTACTTGCATCACAACAGCCCCCACTGTAGATTTTCCCACTCCGAATTGATTTGCGACTGACCGGTAGCTGTCTGGCATTGCAAGCTTCCACAGGGCTATCGCCAGTTGCTTCTCTACTGTGAGGGCTGCTCTCATCTTGGTGTTCTGGCGCTTCAGGGCAGGGGAAAGCAACTCACAAAGTTCCATGAAAGTGCCCTTACGCATGCGAAAGTTTCGCAGCCACTGGGATTCATCCCAGACCTGCAGCACTATGTGGTCCCACCAGTCTGTGCTTGTTTCCCGGGCCCAGAATCGGCATTCCACTGTATCAACAAGCCCCATTACCACCATGATGTCCACCTTGCGGGGGGGGGGGGGGCTTTTTTGAGAGAGGTCTGTGTCCATGTCCTCATCACTGTCCTCAGGGCGCTGCCGTCGCCTCCTCGCCTGCTGTAGCTGTAGCAGCTCCTGGTTCTCGTTCTCCATATACTCCTGGACAATGCGCATGGTGTTCATAACGGCGATAACAGCTGCGGTGATCTGATCGGGCTCCATGCTTTCCCTGGTATGGTGTCTGCAGGACAGCAGAGTGGGAGCAGAAGCGGCGGGTGGATAACAATGGTGTCAGCAATATGGCGCCCGCATGAAAAAAGGCGCAAAAGGATTTTGGGCTCCCCCCTCCGCTGCTTTCTCGGAGGGAGGGGGGAGCAAGGGTTAGGCTCCTTTCCTTCTAACAGCAGATGGTGCAATATGCCGGGAAGCAAGGGTTAGGCGCTTTCCCTTCTAGCAGCAGATGGTTCAATAGGCTTGATATCCATCATCATCTCCTGGCCCCCTCAAGGATTGAACTCGCAACCCCGGGTTTAGCGGGCCAACGCTCAGACCGCTGAGCTATCCCTCTGCCCGTGTTCCAGGCAGTGCTGAATCTCCCTTAAACAAAACGTAAAAAAGAGAATGACCAGAGTCACTCTGGTCACTCCCATTTATGTCCAAGCGCCCCCGGCCAGCCACACCATAGGCCGCCAGCCAGGAGCACACGAATTTCAAGCATATTGTACGATCTGCAGCTGTGTAGTCCCGCAACTACGATCATTTATGGCCTATTGCACCATCTGCTGCTAGAAGGAAAGGAGCTTATGCTGTGTAGTCCTGCGACTACCAGCCTCAGGCGGAATGGCCCCCTCAAGGATTGAACTCGCAACCCCGGGTTTAGCGGGCCAACGCTCAGAATGCTGAGCTATCCTTCTGCCCGTATTACAGCGCGACTGAATCCCCACTAGACCTAATGTCCAGGCGTATGCTGGAGATTACGGTAATTGTGAGCTGAGCAGGCTCCATGCTTGCCGTAGCAAACCCGGAATCCCCATAAACCCCGGAAAAAAGGCACGAAAAAGATTGCTTTCACAGAGGGAGGGAGGGACATTTGATGGCTTGACGACATGTACCCAGAACCACCAGCGACAATGTTTTCTGCCCCATCAGGCTTTGGGATCGCAACCCAGAATTCCAATGGGCGGCGGAGACTGCGGGAACTGTGGGATAGCTACCCGCAATGCAACATTCTGAAAGTCGGCGCTAGCCCCGCTACTGTGGACACAGTCCGTCGACCTCATGGTCTTAATGCTCTTTAGTGGGGACACACACAATCGATTCCATAAATTCGGGTTTTAAAATATCGACTTCTATAATTTCGACCTAATTCTGTAGTGTAGACGTACCTCACTATACCCTTTAATCTTCATAGTGTTCTCTCACTTCTGCCTATTGTCTTCTCTCATTTTTCCCTATCCTTTACCTGTGCTTTTCCTTTTCTTTCTTTTAAAAGCAGCATCTCCTTTCCCCACATTCTTTGTTCTTTTTTACATATTACTCATTCATTCTCTTTCATTAAATAATTCTCTCTCCTCCCTTCCCTCAATTTTCTCTGCATCTGTGCTCCCACCTTCTCTTTTACTAAATACTCGCTAAAGCCCCCTTTGCTCTGTGGTTCAGACAAGGAGAGAGCTAGCGAGTGTAAAATGAAGGAGAGGCAAAGTAGAGAGCTAGGAGCTGGCAGAGGGCTCAGTGAATGGAACAAAAAGGGAAGCAGCCTTATCTGCCTTTAAAGTGAACAAAACAGCAGCCCAGGTAGTCAGAGAATATTATCCTCAAGAAACCCCTGCTTCCTACACCCAGCCAGCAGCACCGCCCATCTTCTGTAACACCTTAGAAGCAGAATGTATTGCCATTTCTGAAAAAAGATCTGTGGAGGGAAAGATGTCCCTTTTCCCTTCCCTGGATGTGTGTATATGAAGTCGTTGTGTTTTTGTTTTAATTTGTCCCTCGCCCCCAACTGCAGCATCAATGGCAGGATGTCGCAATGTATCAAATCCTTCTATGAACCACACAGACAATTTGGAAGCTGGGACTAGAACTTCTGTCTTTCTATTCCAAAAATATAGTCCTAGGTGACTTGAGCTAAAGGATCTTTCCCCGCTTTGGCAGTAGTAGTGCCAGCCATTAGATGACAGCCATTAGATGACAGCATCACCCACTCATACACACAGCCAATATGCTTCCTTACTCAGAGCCAATCTGGGATTAAATACGTGTGGCTTGATAGACACAAGTATGTGTTCCAGTAGTTTGTTATTCATTTTTTTAAAATGCCTATCTTGACTCCAGGCACTGAACAAAACTTCAATTACAGCCCATTGAAAATGCACAGCCTGAATACATGATTATTCCTAAAGTATGATTTTGGAAATGCTAAAGCCTCAGGATACCTTACAGCACTTCTTGTTAATTTCAATTTCAAATATATTGCCATGGTGTTACGGTTGGCAACAGTGCCTCGGAGCTGGCAGCAATGACCTTGTCTACAGCATTTTAAAAAAAATCATCCTCAGCCAGAACCATCATCTACTCTACAAGACACAAATTCTTTCATAGAATGCCAATACCCTCAAATGGCACAAATTGTAGTATGTATTTTGTTGACTCAGTGTGTTTCTAAATTGCAACTTGGGTCACTTACTGGAATATTTTGGTGTATTAAAATAATATGAAAGCACACATGGGCCCTTTCTCACTCTATCTCATGGTTTTGTTTACAAATGAGTAGGACAGACAAGCCTTTTTTAAAAATAAGGGCACGATTCAAGCTTATCCCAAATTTACCCTCATTTTATGGCTCTGCTCAGGGGCCAACCATAATCCCAGTTCCAGAGTGCAATGCCAAAGTCATTAAAAGGGGCAGGGAAAGAGGAAACTGGATATGGTCCTGTTCCTTATCTACAGCAGCCCATGGAGTAGAGATCGTGGGGTGTGGTTATACAAGGAGCTGTTTAAGGCTTTGATCCAAAAAAACACTTACTTGCATGGTGAACTTTAAGCACGGGACTAGTCCTATTAACTTAAATTGAACTATTCTGATATATACCAGTTTTAAGATAATTCCTCCTGTATTTCATCTCTGGGTTTGGACTTTTGCATAATGGGGATACATTTTAGTGGAAAGTCGGTTGTTCTGAGATGGGAGAGATTATATCCGGAAATTGATAATCTTGATGGTGACCCTTTAAAATGAATTACGTAAAAGTATGTAAGACAGTGGTTAAATTTAAACCCGTACTGTAGGCAGCACTAGTGAGTATCAGTTGTTCTTAAATGCAGAAGGAGAGAAAAAAGCAGTGATTTCCTGGAGGACAAAAAAGAAAGTCCACAGCATACTTATGTCCCTTCCATCTAAGGAATCATTATCAAGATTGTATTTTCTGGAGAATGGTTTAACTATCTGAGCTTTAGACCTGGCTTCAAAATTCTCCAATATTGGGAGCATAGGGAAAGGATATACCATGGGTGAAATCTATGACTGCCCTGGTACTGCTGAATGGAATGTAAAGTTGGCTGCAAAATACTAAGGAGGATGGAAATGGTGGATGGCTGAATAATCTTTATGGATGGAGTACTTCTTATCTGGCTTGATGGAAGTGGAAAGGGCAAAAGATGGCTGAAGCAAAATGTTCTTGGCCGGCGGTTTCTTCACCGGCAAGAACCCAAACGATCCAGCTCAAGCCTTCTCTGTTCATAATTATTGGATTTCATATAATTTTAAAATATTTTAATATTCTGAGGATGCTATGAAAGACAGAGTCATAACACCCAAACAGATCAGAAACACTGCAACATGGCTGGCTGGTGAGTAGATCCTCTCCAAAAATCACAAAGCCATAACTGGAAAACACAAAGCTCAGTAGCTAGAAAACAAAAAAATACCAGGGACTGGCTGACACTCAGTTTTCTATCCGTACGAGAGAGAAAGCAGTTAGTTTTGACATTTCAGTTAACATTTTTCAGGAATGAATTTCTGCTGATATACCAAAATCTGTAATATTTTTATGGTATGGGAGTGGCAGCATATAACTGGCTCAGATGTGGCATATTTTCCATATCTCGCCCTTCCAAAAAAATTATCTGACCACTATCCACCGTGAGGAACTAGTCATTAATGTGAAAGAACAAAACAATTCCAGGTTTTCTAAACAGACGATTTGTCTTTTTAAACATATAACCAGTATAGACCAGATCCCCAACTGATGTAAATCAGCACACCTCCACTGAAATCAATGGAGCGACACCAGTTTACCTTAGGTGAAGATTTGGCTCTATTATTATTTTTTTAAAATCTTTTTTAAAAACTCATATTTTCTATTAAACTCATCCCAGACTCACTCATTTTGTCATTAAAAAAAGAAACAAAAGGTCACACAAGTTATTGGGCTGGAGGCAGGAATCACTGGGTGAAATTCTGTGGCCTGTGTTACGCGGAAGGTCAGAGCAGATGATCACAGTGGACCCATCTGGCTTTAAAATCTATGCATTTGTAAATGCCAAAAATATGCCTGCCCCCAACATGCAAGTTTTTCATAAAGGCAAACTTGTTTTCCACAGAAATACCTCATTTATTCAAAGGAAAACATGTTTTAAAATAAAGTCACTTTAAAAAAAAATCCCCAAACACAAGCTCATCAAGGATGAAATTCAGTGCAGAGAGCCTGAACAAAGTCCCATATGCCTGTTAAATCTCAACCAGGACCTTTCTCCATCTTTACATCAGGAACTAAGTGAGGCCTAATCAGTGTAAAGCAATTTTTGCCCAATAAGAATAGCCCCTCATCCTACCCATTAAGAAGACAATGTGTGAAACTCATCATTTACATTGTTTACTACATCTTACAAAAGGTAACAACAACACAACAAACCCCCAAAAAAATACTTTTCAGAAAAAGCAACTGGTTTTTCATACAGCCAGGCCTGCTTTTTTTAAGCTTAATCAATCAACATCGCCCTCTCTTTTAACAAAAGCAATTTACCATTCTACAAAGGGACAGCCCACTCCAGAGTCAAGGACCCTCATAAGGACCCTGCAAACATTTCAGTTCAATGATACAGTACCTGATTGGCATGACAAGTAATACAGTATAAGCATTACCAAAATGCTAAAAAGAGACAGATCCCTCCATGTCAGAGGTAGGTAAGATTGACCCACACTAGGTTGATTGTATTTGAGTGTGTCTCAGGCAACCAGATCCCCCCATCTCCTACTTCATTACACCTGGAAGCTAGTGAGCAGCCATTGCACATTACAGAGTACAATGGTGTTTTTTGTGGTGCTGGTGTGAAACTTTGCTTAACAAGTGATTATCCAATGATTATCTGCATGAATTTATGCTTCTGAATGCCCATGGAGAGCAAATTACAGTTATCTACCCTTGAGGAGACAAAAGCATGAACAACTGTAGCAAAGGTTCACAACTAAAGGAAAAGGTCACAATCTTCTCGCCAACAGCAGATGGAATTAAATGCTTCCACAGGCACCTTCCATAAATAACCTCGTGTCTAACACGATTCCAGGTTGTGCACCTGCATAAAAAATGGCAACACCACCCCTCAAATCAAGGGTGCAGATTTAGTCTTTCTTGATTCTTCTCTTTGACCCCCCCCAGCCTATCCACATTGCCTCAATCCTGTCTGGGTTGAGCATCAGTCATCTAGCACTCATCCAAGCCTCAGTGTCATACAGACACAGTCATAGGTTCTAAGGCACCACTACAGCTAGAAAGGATGGAGATGCTGTGGTGGGTGTCATCAGCATTTAGTTTAAGGCCTTAGCTTCTCAGGAGATGAGAAAAAGTGAATCCAAAGTCATGCAGTAAATTGAGGGGGTCACAATTTATCAAGCATATTAAGACCCACCAAACTGAGCAGACCAAGATATCCGTGACGGTGTCTCCATAAGACTTTATGGGGAGATGCTTATAAATGTATATATGATGTAGCTGGAATATGTTTTATGCTACATGTGCCATGTAACATATCTCTGTAAAAGTTATGATCTACTGAATCTATTCCTCCCATTTGTATATTGTTGTAGTTGAAGTTATGAATATTGGTTGAATATTGGTTGTCTTTTTTTTTATTTGCTGGTTTTATGCATAGCCTTTGTAAGAGCATGGGATCATGTCTTGAGAAAGGAATGTGCAGGTAAAGAGGCCAATCAAGAAACTCTTAAACAGACAAAAGAAGTTGCACACCAATCCACATCTGAGCTTGGCCAGGAATGTCATGGGACTGGTTGTGCTGAGCTGTGCATGGACACGGGACTTGCCCATGTGATCCCAAAACTCCAGGGTAACATGATGCTACACAGGGAGTGGGGAGGAGCATCCATCCAGGGGAGAAAATCTATTTAAACCCTGGGGTGACCCCTCCATCTTGTCTTCAGCTGGCTAAAGAGAGAGCCTCTCCACCCCCCAAGGACACACCTGAAAGAGACTGAACAAAGGACAAAGACAATAGGGGGTGTGAGCGATTGCTGGACCCAGGCTAGGAGTATTATAGCCTGTGAAAAGAAGTTTGCTGGAACTGGTGAGGTGTTTATCTGTGTTCAGTTTGATTAGACATAGACGTGCGTGTTTTATTTTATTTTATTTAGTAATTCACTTTGTTCTGTCTGTTACTACTTGGAATCACTTAAATCCTACTTTCTGTACTTATTAAAATCACTTCTTACTTATTAAGTTACCTGGGGTACGTGTTAGTACCTGGAGGGGGCAAACAGCTGTGCATATCTTTCTATCTTTGAAACAGAAGGTGAACTATTTATGAGTTTACCCTGTATAAGCTTTATACAGGGTAAAATGGATTTATTCAGGGTTTGAACCCCATTGGGAGTTGGGCACCTGGGTATCAAAGGAAAGAGCACTTCCTGACCTGTTTCCAGGCAGGCCTACAGCTGTTAGTGGACATGGTTCAGACCTGGGTCTGGGTTTGCAGCAGGGTCTGGCTCAAAACAAACAGGATTCTGGAGTCCCAAGCTGGAAAAGGCAGGAAAGCAGGGGCAGAAGTAGTCTTGGCACACCAGGTGGCAGCTCCAAGAGGGTTTCTGTGATACCAACCCGTCACACCACCAAACACACAAAACTGAGCAGACCACGATATCCTTGGACTAGAAGATGCACACAGCATTTCAAGACTGTGCAAGTAATTCCCTGGGCCCCATTAGATCACCAGGACCAAATATGCCCAGTGGTAAAGAAGCGTCTATTAGAAATACATTTGTTACGAATAAATCCCAGTCTGAGGGTCAGAATCCATGAACCAAGTCGAGAGAGGAGAGGTGGGTCAGTATAGGGCTCTCAGGGAGGCTAGTAAAACAGGATCTGGTGGGACAGATTAACATTGCTGCTATTTTGAACCCAAACATAAAATGCCATTGTGGAATGTGGTTTGGCAGACTCAAAGCCCCAATATTTAGCCAGGTTTGGATTTTTATTAGAACCATTCACCTGGCTCCATGCCAAACCAATGTCTGTTTTTGGGGGCATGGCAGTGGTGAGTTCCCTCTTAAAATCTCTAGTAGCTTTAAAATAACTAGCAGCGAGCAGTGACTTTTGGAATCAGTATTCTGATCTTTATGGGACTGAAATAGATTTTCTTCACTTCAACATGTGAAAATTCACATTATGGCACCTGGCCCATTTGCCTCCGCATGTGCACATGTAGGTGGAACCAGCAAGGAAGGATGTGGAAGCAGCAGCTTTTATGACAACAAAATTAGCAGTTTCAACAGTCTCAGAATAAACATGATGTACTGATCATTCTTCCATAGTTTACTATGAAATCAGCCCCATCTTACCTTACGCTCCAGTGGAAGCACAATCTTAGACAGAAATAAGATGTGAAGTGCACAAGCCAACTTAAGACCTGCAGAATTCCATTGCAGTGGTAAATAAGGGACTTTTTAGTCTGTATTTACCATCTGTGCTCAAATTCACAACCAGTGCACCTCACAAGCGGAAAGCTCCTTCCCCTCCTCAGAGTGAATTTAATTTTTGTTTTAAGAAAAACCCCCAAGTTATCATTGTAACAAGAGATTGATTATCCTAGTAGTGACCACAGGAAGCGATGGACGATTGTGGTATGATAACTTAAATATCTTAATTGTAAACAGAATTCCATTGTATTTTAGTTTATATACGAGGGACCTACTACATATCCCATTGTATAAAAACAGCCTGGGCTGTGATGACCACCCAGAAGTGAAATACTGAATTCCAGAAGGTTCTGGGGGAACATAGTGTTTAGTTACACGTGTTCTTGTTTATACAATTCTTTAGAAAAAAATTAAATTGAGCTTTTTAAAGAAAATAACATACAATGCTGTTGATGTCAATGATGCAAATTTCTAGAACATCTGTGTGGAGAAACTTAATCATGCTAATTAAAACACTGGAATAGTGTACAGCAATAGTACTCAGATTTCTATGAAAAGGGAAGGATTTTTAAAAATTGCAATCCTATAAGAAGGGTTCCAAAAAAGCTGTAAAGTACAAATTATGTAATTTTTTTAAAACAAAACAAAAAAATACAGAGGACCAAATTCTGACGTCATTGCATCAACATGGAATTGCTGCATTAACTCCCTTCAAGTCAACAGAGTAAAACTCCAACTTTACTCCAGTGTACCTGAGAGGAGAATGATTATTATTTATTGTTTGTGTTACCATACCATCAACCCAGGGCCCCATTCTGCCACATACTGTACAGACACACAGGAAGAAAAAGTCTCTGTTTAGGAGGGTTTACAATCTAATAGACGGGGGCAGACAAAATAAATATCCCCATTTTAGAGGTGAGCCACAGAGAGATTAAAGGCTAGAACCTTAGTAAGTGTATACTGACACAGGTCCATTATGACTTCTTTGGAGCTATGCTGATTTCCAACACCTGAGAAAATGGCTCCAAGTGACTTGAAAAATGTCACACAGGAAGTGTGTCACGGATCTGGGCACCGAACCCAGATCCCTGTGGTTAGGCACCTCATGATTACTTTTTCACTCTCATAATTTGGCCCAGTATCTGTTACTCATAATTTAAACCAGAGGGTCAATGAACCAGTCCGGATAAAATAAGAATGGACCCAAATCCTTATTAAGGTTCAATACAATTTGCTAATCTTTCTTAGTACTGCCTGGTTTTGGCAGAAGTGGAAATACCTAAGTACCTCAAGAAAGCTATTGTCATGGTGTTTCTCAGTCAGCAGAAACCAAGACATTTTTCAAGATCCAACCCGTGGCTAAATCCTGATCATACTCAAACAAGTAGTCCCAATGGCTTAAATGGGACTACTTGCATGAGACAGGCCAGCAGGGCTTGGTCTATATTAGGCATCGGCAACCTTCGGCATGCGGCTTGCCAGGGTAAGCCTCCTGGCGGGCCGGGCCGGTTTGTTTACTTACCTCGTCCGCTGGTTCGGCCGATCGTGGCTCCCACTGGCCGCGGTTCGCCCTCCCCGGCTAATGGTGAACCGTGGCCAGTGGGAGCCGCGATCGGCCGAACCGGCAGATGCAGCAAGTAAACAAACTGGCCCGGCCCACCAGGTGCCTTATCTTGGCAAGCCGCGTGCCGAAGGTTGCCGATGCCTGATCTATGTTATCCTAACATTTCCAGCATGATTTATAAATCACAGATGTCTGGCTACATTTGGTTAAGCCTCAGATAATCATTTGGGCATTTTAGCCACACTACACCTTTGAACCTTTTGAGGTTTCCCCCCTGCTACGAGAGTCATTAAATTTTTTACCAAACCATCATGCCTTATGTTTGCGATGTTGTAAGATTAAGGTCACTACTGAAATTCAGCAGAGATGCTAGTTGATGCTATTGTCATTTGTTACTTTGTAATCTTTTGGCCTTTTTGACTAGAAGACTATAGTTTACATAGAATAGTATTGACAGAGATTTAACTGGTCCCAGGCATTATAATCATAGTACCACAGTGTTAAAATTTCTTCATGAGTTTTGTATGAGATTTTAACATTTAAAAGTTCTTTATTACATTACACCTCCATTTATGTTCCTAATCTTTCTATCTGGCTAGTCATTAGCTGAGAGGAAATACTAGACATGGAGATCAGTGCTCTTATAAACCATGAAATGAAGAGGAAATGAAGTAATTACTGTATTTTTATGTTGAAAAGTAACATGCTTGACAGCAAGTTCTTGTGAATAAATACTATATTCTCTTTACAGCACTAGTGTTATTCTAACTTCTAAAGACTACAGTAGAAGAGCAACGAACAGAAGAGCAGGGCTGCATTTTCCCAATGTGCCACAAGGTTTATAACACAGTAATTTTAATTCATTGCTTGTATGTTTATTAGGAACTATCTAAATCTATGGAGGCCTATATTGGCCTCATGATCCTCCTTTTGCAGACAACTCCTCTCCCCATAACCATCCCTGAGACATTTCCTTCCTTTTATATTTCATTGTCTTCTTAATGGGTAGGACGAGGGGCTATTACTGCAGTCTAATTTATACTGCATATGATTAGCCTACTTTCATTCTAGAATCTTCATGAGATATTTCCTCTTCTTCCCACCCACACAAGTCTATGTTTGTACAGTGCCTGACACAATAGGGTTCTGGTCTGTGATTTGGGCTCTTACATGCTACCACAATACAAATAAGTCAAAATGACTTCTGCTGAACTTCCTGAGCTCAAAAATCCAACCCAAGAAGCTACAATGACATTTGTGCTATCACTTCACTTTAAAATGTTCACTGATATGAAAAATTTCACAGGAAACTAAGTTCTGCAACAAGTATTTTACATATCTCTAGGGTGTATCAGTTACAAAATTGCTGTAATACAAATACTACTATAATGATAGCAGAACAGCCCCAATTTTAATATTGTATAAAACCTACAACATTTGATATATGTGTGTGCAATTTCTCACTGATGCTTAGAGGAAAAAGCAGAACTGTGGTTCCAATCCTGCATTCCTCATTCTGGCAACGTTCCCATTGACGTCAAACATAAATATTGGAGAGTTCAGCAATATAAGCCTTATGCAACACTGAAAACATGTATAATTTTCAGTACTGAAATACTTGGCAGGTTCCTAAAAAAAGCTCAGATGCAGTACATAAGTCAGTCCCATTCAAAGAAAGGGCCTGATGATGCACGGTTCTTTCAGGCAATGCTCCTGCTTATGTCAAGTGACTAGAGAATCATTCGCAAAAAATACAATACAAGGAGAAACCAATTGATCATGTAATCTCTGTTTAGTTCCCCCTGTCATCGGCTACACTCTCTCAATTGTAACAGAAGCCTGTGCACAAACATGATTATGTGAGAACCCACTGCAGATATAAGATGGCCCTGGGTATTATCTACAGTAGCCATCCTACATGGAGTAGTAGGCATTCTTCATATATATATATACTTCTCCTCCAACGATTGCATTCTTTTGTTATATATTTTTAACTACCAAAATATAGCCAAGACCAAAAGAAAAATGTCTTTATGAAGCATTTGGCATTTTCCCCCCAGAAGCCAAAATGTTTCAAAAATGTTAGGATTGAGCAAGTTTATCTTGCATTACAGAGAATGTACCTTCTTCAATCTTTCAAACTGTGTATGACAAGAGCAGCACACAAGCCAATACCTTCACATTTCTTGTAAGTGAAGTGTGTGTAGTGCAGCATGTTAACAATGCGAGGTTATCTCATCAGGATTTTTTATTTTTCTTGTTTGATTCTCAGTTTTGTGGGGTTAAAGTCAGTGTCAAAGATCCAAAGCGCAGCCACAGCCTGCATTTGAGAATGCTGAACGAGAACAAAACTAGTTAAAACTCTGACTGTTGCACTATAAGGATCAGTAGGATTGTACATGTCTGTTCCAGCCAGGGTAGTTAATATTTATTAGTGCAGAAGTGTAAAAATATTTGGTGGTAAAATGAACCCAACGGATGTTTTTGCTGGCAACAGACTCTTAATGGCAACTGTACTTCTCATTGTGAAAGAGTAACAGCTGAGCATGTTTGTGTTTGAGTTGCTTAAACATTGACAAAGAGGTGACTTTCCACTTACCACCCAGATCAATTGGTACTTTAAGATACTAATTTATCTCTTCAAAGCATGAAGGGTTGAAACTAATAATTTCAAAAATGCAATGTTTCCAAGTATTCAATCTAGATTAAGACTTTTCTAATCTCATTCCTTTAGAGTTTTACTACATTTTTACTGTGATGTCACACAGCAAAATAACCCATTAGCATAAAACAATTCAAATAAAATACTGAAAAATAAATGTAAGTGCTTTTTGAAAAACAAGGTAAAACAAATGCTTTTAACTTTGTGTTTAATATGGAGTCAGAGGTAGCAATCCATACTAAGCCAATTTCCATTGTAACCCTAATTCTGACTTTGCCTATATCATGGACAATAATTCCTTTCCATATGATATTTGCAGGGCTGTCAGTAGGGGTTGCAGGACCAGGGACATAGGTGCCGAGTTTCTAATCTGCTGGGGGGTGCTCCCCGCCGGCTCTGCCCAGGCCCCGCCCCCACTCCATCCCGTCCCCAAGGCCCCACAGAAATGAAAATACGTCACTCCATTTTTCGTTCTGGTAATGGGAAGAGGAATTGGGAGAAAGTGAGATAAAAATGGCACAAATGAGATCCTCACTAACAAAGATGTACCGGAGTGCAGGGTACTAGCACATGCATCAGGAAGGAGGCCACTGATGTTCAACACAATTAGTAGCGCACAGCTTACCTTCCTAAAATTCCAGAAATTCTAGAATCTTCCGAGGCAGTTATTGTGAAAAGTCCAAGAAATACAGATCAGGACTATTTTAATTACCTTGCCATGCTGTTGTGAGGATTAATTAAAGTTTGTTCCACACTTTGCACTTATTAAGTGCTATATAATTGCTAACCATTATTGCCACAACACAGTAAGCCAACCTGGAGAATCACTCTCTCTCTCTCTCTTTTTTTTTTGCATGGAATATATTTAGTTTTTACATTGGCTATGCTGATAATCTGCTTTATGTTTTTGTGTCCGAAATGAATATCTCACCACAGCAATCAATGCTGCTTTTTATTCGCTTAATAAGTTTCATGCGTTTCCAGTGCATAGCTCTGTGTTGACAGTAACTGAAAGGAAGTTGCATCTATTGAAAGTCTTAAGAGTTGTACTTAACAGCTCATAGAGCTATTGTTTAGATTTCCTTAGTTTTTAGCCTGCCTACCCGTAGTATGCTACTAGTAAGGAAATGTGCTTTTTTCCCAGTTGGCTCCAATGAGTGATAAAACCACAGACTCTTGCCAATGTCATTCACAGATGAGCCTCAACTATTTGACGTGACCAAACAAAGCACAGGCAAAGAAGCAAGTGAATTGTATTAGGCTTAATAGTTCCAAACCCACAGAATAATAATAAAAAAGAAAGGATATAATTAATACTTACTGGGTTTTTCAGTCTTACAGGACAGGTGCTCCCTTACTGAATCCTAATAATTGTGGTTGAATTGCAAGAGCACAAAGCCACAGGTGGAATCCAATTAATCCAAGGTTTATGAATCTCAATAACTAAACTACTGGTTGTTGCTAATGCCAGGAGACCGATGATGCCAATAATTATTATTCTCCAGCTGGGTTTTGTAGAGCTAATTAAATGTGGTCACATGAAACAACGGCCAAGCTAAAAGCAAAATAAATGTTCTTTTTCAGAAATCTAGAATCCTGAATTGGTTACACTATAGCTGTGTGCAGACATTTGTGAGTAAAGCACAACTCAATAACAGGGAATTGCAAATGGCAGGGACAAGTGAGGATGGAGATGGATATCTGGATTTTGGCCAACTGTCTGCAACTTTATTACACTGTAGCACCTTAGACAGGATACTTCCTCAAAGCAACTTGTCCTGGCAGTAATGAAAAGGCAAACACAATAGCATCTCCTTTTGGTGCTCAAATCCAAAATATTTTATATGCTCCAGACTTAACCACCACTTAAGCACAATGCCCTGTCGGATCCTGCCTAATTCCCAGGCCTATCCAAGGCCTGCAGCCTATGACGGCTACTGCACAAGGAAACCACCAGACCTCATAAAAGCTCAGGCCTCTCTGTACCTAACCTCTTCCTGTGTTGAACATGGGGTGATGGTTAATTTACAGGAAAGGTCATTATTCTCTGCTTTCAGTCTCTGTGGCACTGGGAGAAACCAACCACCTCCCAACAAGTCTATCTCTATTGGGGAATTTAACTTCTATGGCCAGAGGCCGCGTGCCCAAATTTGCAATACTTCAATACAAACCATCAATTAACCATAAAACTGGTGCTTATTTAGCCAACAGACAGCGCCTGTGAGATGCATGCCCCCACAATTGATTTAAAGTCCTAATGTATCTGCTCGTACTGTTGACTGCAATTGAAATATTCCACAACATCCAAAGGACAGCACACAAATCAATATTGATAGAGCAAAGAAAAATGGACACCAGGGATTTCCCTACATTCCCCTTGAACTCCCCCATATACCCCCAGTGGTCAATACATGCAGTATTGCTAATTTAGTCATTTTCCAACCCCCCTCCCATAAATTTGAATACCCCGTCTAATTTCAATTAGACACCATAGCAAACTAATAATTACAAGGAAAGAAGACGGGATTTTCACAATGGCATTGGGCAGAGCAGGAAAAAGTCTGTGTGTGGTGCCACTTTTTATGGTCAGCACTCAGCCGCCTACAGGCCAATCCTGATGCTTGCTAGAAGTGCCAGGGTTGACCAATGGCTCTCTTCCTCAAAAGAAAGAGCTGTCATTGGCCTATAAGTGCCAGAGTGCCACTTGAAATTTGGTTGGCACTCTCACCCACTGCTCCGCAATCCAGCAATCCCTTGATGTGGCCATTTAGTAAGAAATACAGGAGGCCCGCAAGAAAAAAAAAACTCTTTTGCTGCAATAAACTGCACCTTTTGCCAGACCGCTATGAACATTTACCAAATGACCCTTGAATTAAAATGATCACATGGGAAAATTTTAATATTGGAATTATTTAAACTTAGGCCGACATTTTCAAACTTGGGTGCCTGAAGTTAGGCTCCTAGTCTGTAGGCTCCTTCACAAAAATGCACTGACAAGAGCGCTGAGTGCCCGGAACTCCCAGCCAAGTCAATCAGTCCTCTGAGGCTTAGCACCTCTTAACAACCAAATCACTTTTAGATTTAGGTGCCTGTGACAAATGAAGGCTGGGGGGTAGCTTCCTTTTATGGACACCCAGCCAGCCAGTTAGCTATAAAGTCCCTCTTGGTGGCTGTTCTCTGCTTGCTTTACCTGTAAAGGGTTAACAAAGTTCCCCAGGTAAAGAAAAAGGAGTGGGCACCTGACCAAAAGAGCCAATGGGAGGAATAGAACTTTTTAAAAATGGGGAAAAAAACTTCTCTTTCTTTGTGTGTTGTGTCTCTCCGGGTAAGAGGGGAAAAGAGGGCAGCAGAAATTCTGTGTAAGGCTTGAACCAGGTATAAAAATTCATCTTCTATACATAGAAAAAATTATTGGACAGGGTATGTTTAAATAGACGCAATTAGGTTTACTTTTTTATTTTGGCTTGTGGACTCCTCTGTGCTCACCCCAGATGCTTTTGTTTGCTTGTAACCTTTAAGCTGAACCCACAAGAAAGCTATTTTGGGTGCTTAATTTTTGTAATTGTTTCTGTTAAGATCTAGCAAAAAACGTAACTTTCAGATGTATTTTTTTCCTTTTTGTTTTTAATAAAATTTACCTTTTTAAGAACAGGATTGTATTTTTGGTGTCCTAAGAGGTTTGTGCATGTTGTTTGATTAGCAGGTGGCCACAACTAATTTCCTTTGTTTTCTTTCTCAGCTCTTCTCTGGACGGGGTGTGAAAGGGTTTGAGGGTACCTCACAGGGAGGAATTCCCAAGTGCTCCTTCCTGGGTTCAAAGGGGGTTTTTTGCATTTGGGTGGTGGCAGCGTTTACCAAGCCAAGGTCAGACAGAAGCTGTAACCTTGGGAGTGTAATACAAGCCTGGAGTGGCAAGTATTAATTTTTAGAATCCTTGCTGGCCCCCACTTCTGCACTCAAAGTGACAGAGCGGGGATTCAGCCTTGACAGTGCCTAAACATGAATGTAGACATTCAAGTTTGAAAATGTTGGGCTCAGTGAATAACCAGTCCCAGTGATGACTCTGTCACCCTCTCTCTGCTCTGTAAGCAGCTGTATACTTAAACTCATTTTTAATAAAGAAGCCTCAGATTTCATGGATAATTTCCTTTAGAGTGTTATAAGGAACCTTATGAAAATCATTTTGAAAATCCAAATAAATTATGTCCTTCAGGTGAACTTTATCTACAATTCTATTTACTAAAAGGTTCATGAGGCATGATTTACCCTAACGGAAGCCATCCTGGTTTGATCCAGCTGGTACAACTTCCACAAATGTTATGCTATACTAGTCTACACTTGGTTAGAGTTTTGTTTATTTCTTTCATGAGGCTTAAAGGTCTGTAATTCCTAGAATTTCCCTTGTTCATGGTTCAAATAGGCTTTGGATAAGCATTTCTGCTTAGCTAAACCTATTCACCTTTATCCATCGTTTGTTTCTCTCTATGGGTCTTTTAACACTCCTGTATGTGATGCTATCTACATTGTCCGGAAACTGTTCAAACTTTCATACTAATCATTTTCATAAATGTAATCTATTGTAAAGAAACCTGATTTTTCTATTATGGGATTGATCCTGGACTGGTTATTCACGTAAACTCCCATTGACTTAGTTGGAAGCTGTGCCTAGGTAAGGAGTACAGGATCAGTACCTAATTTCATTTATTGAACCTGGCTGACACCCTTGAATCATAATTGAGCTGGGTGGGTCTTTAATTAACTTTAGCTTTTTACAATCACAAGTTTGTACAAATCTTGTTGTGAATGGGCTGCCAAACATTGGAACTGTAATTCTGGAAATCAGCTCCGTTTGCTTGATCACCTGGGTGTCCCAGGACGTTGCCAAATGACAATTACGTAAGTTAGGGACCACATGGGATAACTTTGAAATGCCAATTTTAAAAAAGGTTAATCTTTATGATGTGTTGCCAGTTAGGATTTGGAATCAATCTAAACACAACCCTGAACTCTCATCTCATGGAGGGAAGTTTTTAAGAACTACAGTTCCCTGAGGTCATCCTGTCTCTTTCACATAGCAGGGTGATATGTTTTACTTAAAAAAAAATCCACATAGACGCAACCATCTAAGTAAATGAATTATGACAGCATATGTATTATGATCATTAAGGTTTGTTTCCATTGAAGACAAATAGTAGTGTTCAGACATGTCTGTAGCATTTGGTTTCACTACCACGTAAGCCCGTTAATGGTTTGTAGAAGTAAAATTTTTGCCTTAGGTGTTTTAAACATGAATAGCTACCATATATATGTATTTATTAAGAAATCTGGTGTTTTTTTCGAAAAGGCCAACCTGGAAATATAGTTGTTTTAGATTATTTTAAAAATTATTATTGTAGGTTTCTTTCTTCATTTTTTACTCTAATCTAAATGATATGAATGGATTATATCCAAGATCTATAATGAAGGTTGCAACTGGTAAGAAAATTAGCTTTATATAACCGCATATAAATGTGGGTATAATCTAGACCATAAGTTCTTTCGGGAAGGGACCATTGTTTGCTCTATGTTTGTACTGTGGCCTATAGATGCTACTGCACTAATTGCCGTACTGGATCAGACTAGCATCTAATCCATCTAATCCAGTAACATGTACCAAGGGAGAGCAAAATCATAATCCATGACTTGTATCATATAAGGGCATTTTGTTTAAATATTCTAACCCATCTTTTGAGTCCATCTATGCTTACAACCACCCGTAGAACATTTTGGTAGGTAAAGAGATTTCAGAGGAAGAATGATCCTATATTTGAAATGATGTTAAAACTCTTCTGTTTCTTGAAGAGTAGAGTACCCCAAATTATAGTTCTGCACAGATTTTAGGGCTCTCTCCTATAAAAATCAGAGCACCACCAGCAAGACAATGAATGCACAATAACTCTGGGACTTTAAGGTGCTCAACAGCTCAGGGGCCAGTAGTAGAGTTAATTCCTAGGGTTAATTCAGGGGTTCTCGCTCTGTTGTTCGTGTGGTTTAAGGGGGAAGGATAGTTTAAGCATGCAGTACATAGTGGTTCTATCCATTTTGGTCCTGTGTGATCTCACATAAAAAAGGCAGTTTTTGTTGGGCTATCAGCATTCCTTTGACTAGAAAACTACTGCTATGTCATTTTGTTATGGAATCTAAGGGGCTGATTCAAAAGCACTGAAATGGAAAGATCCCCATTGACTTCTATGGGCTGTAGATGAGGCCCTAGAAGAGTACTCACTAGCTACTAGAAGAGTGCAAGACCATCTAGAAGTCTAACTGCCGGAGCCTTTGGAAGATCTGGGTAATAATTTAAATAAAAAACCGTAAAAGACTATTTGCATTATTTCAATTCCCCATTTATATGGTTGAGACGTATGATTTGGTGAAACCTATGGCCGAGATTTTCATATCCAATTCAAGGATTTGGATGCCCAATTCCCTTCCTCGCTCCAAAAGATGAGTATCAAAATCCTCTAGGTGACTCTGAAAATTGCAAGTCTACATCGATAAATTCACTTGATTACTAGAGATTGGTGGGAAATGTTTTTTCCCTGGGAGAATTTGAGATTTTGAATTTTTTTTCCTGTCCTGAAATCTGACAAAAAGATCAAACATTTTTTGTTTTCAAAATGGGACAGACAATTTCAAACTTTTTTCAAAATGGGAGATTTTTTTACACCAACCCTTTCCTGCAAACAGTTTTGGTTTCAACTAATCAACATTTTATGATGATCAAACAACCATCTTTACTGATTTCTTGCAACTTTTTATTGTCCATGAAGGGGGAAATTGCTGTTCTGTTATGGCTGTGCTCTTATCACAGTTATTTTATATACAACATGTTCAATGCTATACATCAGCAATTACTTTAAAAAAAATAATTGAAAATAAAAACAAGTCACTAAAATATCTTCCACTGAACAGAAGATTTCATAGAAGTTGTTTCATATAATTTTTACATATAAAGGAATAAAAATAGACATTACTTTTCATAATTTCAGTTCCACCACAGATTTGGACCCGAGTCTAACTAATCTCTGAGGAAAGGGGAACACCATCTAGTAAAAAAAAAAAAATCTGCTATTTTGCTACAGTTGATCAAATAACTTCTCCATCTTCAATTATTGTATGTTTCCGCCTTCATTTCATAAATATTCTATGTGTCTATTGCTTGATATATTGATGCTGGATATTTACAATTATGCTTTGAGCCCATCATTATATTTTAATGCAGAACTGCCCAGCAGAAAACTCATAAACCAATCCCATACTCCGGAGTAATTAAATCCATCCTACCAAACATTAAGACATCGGTCTGTTAATCACAGCATCAGAGCTTCCCAGTGGAAGCAGTGGCTGCTGTGGGAGGAAATGACAATTGTCTTCAGTTGTCTGTATGAAGGGGAAAGGGTGTTTCACAGGGGGAATTGTTAAACAAGAGCCTGGCAGAAAATGTTTTGTAAGCATTGTTTCATTTAAAAGCAGGTTAGTGGTGTCTTCCTCTAATCTGGAACTCAAACAGCGGTGGTAGGCTCCAATCCTACAGTTGAATCTGTGCCGGCCGGCCCTGGTGCATGCATGGAGTCCCATTCTCTTCAACTCTTAGACTCATAGACTTTAAGGTCAGAAGGGACCATTATGATCATCTAGTCTGACCTCCTGCACAATGCAGGTCACAGAATCTCACCCACCCACTCCTGCAATAATCCTCTCACCTATGTCTCAGCTATTGAAGTCCTCAAATCATGGTTTAAAGACTTCAAGATGCAGAGAATCCTCCAGCAAGTGACCCGTGCCCCATGCTGCAGAGGAAGGCGAAAAACCTCCAGGGCATCTGCCAATCTACCCTGGAGGAAAATTCCTTCCCGACCCCAAATATGGTGATCAGCTGAACCCTGAGCATGTGGACAAGACTCACCAACCAGACACCCAGGAAAAAAGTCTCTGTAGTAACTTCTAACTATATGATCAAGGCTTCTATTGCATTATGATGAAAGTGGTCTCTACTTAAAAATGCACTTGGAAGGACCTGGGAACTAGAACTGGGGTCTGAAGAGCCTGGGACAGCTGAGACTCCCACAGTGCCACTGGGAAGCCCAGAGTCACAACCAAGGAGCACTATAGAGCGTAGGAGTCGCAAGAAGAGCCATCCAAGAGACCCAGAGTGAGGGCACCCTGTGGCCCACCCCTCTGACTGGCTAAGCACCCTATTTAACCCCAGGGGTTGCCCCAGGAAGTCGTCCGGGCAACCACACAGACTTTGGCCTGCTGCAATGCCAGACTTAGCTTGATCTCTGGTCTCCAACTCCAGCCTGACTGACCCTGATTCCTGCCTCTTAACTCTAACCTGGTACTATCTCTGATCTTCCGTCTCTGACCCCAGCCTGACTCTGACCCTGACTCTTGCTTATGGAACCTGGCTCGTGCGATTCCTCCAGTTCCTGCCTGGTGACTACCATCCTGGGTGGGCAGACCTCAGCCCAGCTGTTACCGCTAGGCCAGCCACCTACACTCCAATCCCTTACAGCACTTTAATGCAACTTACATCTACTCAAATTACAGCCTCAAACCCCTGTGCTGCAAGGCTTGCTATCAATCATGCTAAACATTTGAGGTGAAATTAGAAAGGTGTGTAACCCTTAACAGTAGTTCCTCGGTCTCCCCTCAGTCTCACAGCAAATCACTATGAAATCATGCCACAACATGTCACAGGGGGATTTAAACTCTGACTTCAAGACATACTGAACTGTCTCAGAACTGAATTTAAAGTAATCATTGAAGTGGAAGTGCCTCTGTCACTCAAATTGATAGTAAAAGTAAGGTTAAATGCTCTTCTTTGTGTGATACCAGGAACGTCACTTTCTTACTGTCCTATTAAAAGTCATTATCTGCTGTAGTTAAAAAAACCACCCTTGTATGAATAGGACAAGTCTTGAGAGTCTACAAGGAAGTCCATTGCCCACAGCTAAGTAAGTATTTCACCACTTGATTGAGTAGCACTATCATTTACATAAAATCCTTCTTTGTTACATCATCAAAAGACTTCTATCTAGTGATTAGACAACCATAAAACAGATCCCGAAGATCGTCCCCTATTCTCATAAATTATCCAATGTAAAAAAAGTATTGATGTTTTGGTGGCATATATTTTGTCAGCTCTCTTTTACTAGCCCCTTTAAGGTTCATTGAATCAGGCTTGGCTGCATTTAAATATACAGTATTCATATTGTAGTAAGATTGCAGAGAATTTAACTACCCACCCAAGAGTTTTGAGGTTAAATTCTGTTCTCTGGCTGCACAATTGGTGGAAAGTCCTGAAGCTAGTTTAAATTGCTCAGGGAGGATAGTCCCTCTGTAAGGGTGACCCTATGTAGGTGCAGAAGCAAATTAGGGTGTCTTAGGCTGCTCCCATTCCCTGTTGATGGAATAACAGGGGAAAAGGGGGTATATCTAGAGGAAAGGGTTGGAACACTCCTTGCTAGTGCTAATTTTCTGATTTAGTTCTAGATGCTCAGGCTTGTCTCACTCAGTGCAGCATCTGCAGCTCTTCACAGAGCAACACCAGGAACAGGGCAATGCAAAGACGATCTTCAACCCATGACCTGTCCTCTATGTAGATCTCTATTAATGCATACATCTCTGATGCAGAATGGGAATGAATAACCCATCTATTGTCTCTGATATTTTAGCTGTTAGATCACTAAGTATTCCTACCCTCAGTATTCTAGCCTGAGGTAATTAAGATCAATAAACTTCTCCTTGGTATCTGAGCCCAAATACATCCACACAACTGAAACCCATCGCCATCCCCACTGCTGCCCCATCCCATTTCTGTCCCCTATCAAACAACACAACCCACACACTCCCTGTGTCATCCTGCTGCCCTACTAAACTTTGAAAAATGTCCTCTCGGGGCAGTTGGTGAACTACAGTCTCCCACCAACCTCAGACCCCTGTGCCCATACAGCCTCAAGACTGGGGCCTTGTTTTTTAAAGTACCTCCATAGGCAGTTCTTCATGAGGATGCAATCTTAAGGGATGGAAATCTCTCAGTGAAGCAAAATGTTGGCAACTTTATTAAGTAGGACAAGAATGGGCTGGAAAAGTAAATTGGATGAACTATCTCGGAAACGCTTTTAAACAAATTTGAAGTTTGCTATCTATGCAAATATTCCTATCAAACCATAAACTTTATGGGATACAAAGTCCTTTTCTTTTATCAGTAGGCAGACAAGGTGCTACAATATATCACATGAGGTGTACACACATTTTTTCAAGCACATTTTTGTTTACGGTAACAGATTTTGGCACATTGATAACATGTAACTTAAACAAGATAGTTAAAAGCTTGATAAAGAAGGAATTACTCCTTTCCAGCAGGTATGTTTGCATCAGGTTGCTAGCTGGAAGGCTGATGTAATGAATCACGTCTCAGGGCCAAATCCTGAAACCAGTGTGCAACCTGAGTAGACAGGCCACACTCTGGTTGGATGTACTGGGAGCCGGGAAAGAGAAAATGGAGCAGAGGTGAAGACACTCTACAGAGGCTACCAAATTCCATTGGCTGAAGTAAGCAATGGAAAACATCACCTTCTACTGAGCCCCTGGCAGAGCAACCACGGGAAGATTCATAGTACCCCTAGTGCCCCTCACCACCAGCTTGCCAATGCCCAACTAAAACTGTGATAAAAACTGGGGGGGGGGGGGGGGTTGGTTCACTGGCAGTTCAGAAAAATTGGGGAAAAAAATCAGTTTGGGTCGAACAGCAATTGAATTTTTTCCAGATTTTTCAGTAAATCAAAAAAGTTGGAAAATGTTCATGTCAGCATACGCGAAACATTTGGAGCATTTTAACAACAGCAAAGGAAATGACAGGCTAGATTCAGATAGTGTAGCCCTTAGCCTAGGGCTCTCATTTGGGTTAGTGGTATTCTGGCGTGGGTCTCGCAGTCTTTCCTGGTGAAGCTGTTCCACTTGATATAAATTATTTGAATAGTCATTGGGCCAGAGAGAGAGAGAGAGAGTGTAAGACTGACTGTTGCCCCATGGTTAGGGCTCTCTCCTGGAAGGGTGGACAGTGGGGTTCCGGTCCCTGCTCCAATGACTAATTATTTATACAAAGTGGAACAGCTTCAACAGGAGAGACCAAGATAGACCCATCCCAGAATGCCCTATAGCCTGTTGGTTAGAGCACTGACCTGGCATGTGGAAGGCCTGGGTTTCCTACATCCCAAGTGACTGCCCTAACCACTAAGCTAATGGTTACAAAATCCCTTTGTGAATCTAGTCTGAAAAATCTAAATGGTTTCTTTTCCTTTTTTTTCTTTTTGACTGAAACAATTCACCACAATCTACATAAATTTGTGAAATATTTTTGTTGACCTGAATCCACATTTTTCAGTGAAAAAAGTTTCAGCCAAGTTTCAAAAGTGTTGCCCAACTCTATGCTCAACCCACTTCTGTTGCTATGGTGGGAGCCCCAATAGAGTAGGGTTGCAAGTAGGGGTGCCTATATGATCACCTATAACTCTGTGTTCCCTTGTACATAAAAAACTCACACAAAGGGCTGCCCCCACTGGAGTCAGTGGCCATAAAAGTCCAGTGTGAGGAACGTGAGTATTATTATCCATTTTTCACAGGTTGGGAGATTGAGGCAGAGAGAGAGGCTATGACTTTATGAAGACTGTTCAGAGAGAAAAGAATGGAAAAATATAATCATCTCATTCCCACCCCCCCCCCCGTATATTGACTACATAGAACCAAAAAAGTATCAGGATCCCTTTTCCATGTGGTATCTGAGCACTTCACAGTCTTTAACGTATCTTTCCTCAAAACACCTCTGTGAAGCAGGGAAGTGCTATTATCCCCATTTTACACATGGGGAAGTGAGGCTCAGAGAAATGAAGAGATTTCCCAAAGTCTCAGTGGAAGCAGGGAATTGAACCTGGGTCTCCCAAATCACCACCACTGGACCATCTTTCCTTACCCCAGATCTTGGTATCCCCAACTTTTTCAGTAAGGAGGGGCTCACCGTACCCTACTGCAACAAACCATACAAATAAAGGCCTTTGTTTCAGCACACGACTATCATTTCCTGTTAAAACATGAACCCAGGGCTTGATTGTACCCTGGCCTGTACAGGTGCCAAAAAGGCTGGGGAACAGGCCACAAGAAGCAGAGGCATATTTCCAAGGTGGAGTGTGCACTGCCCCTCTAAAAGGGCTAGTGCCTATCTGAACCACACCACCTCCCAGAACGCCTGCTGTGGGGAGGGGAGAGCATAGCTCAGCAATACAGAGCTGTGCCTTCTAGGCACCGTTGAGCTCTAGGGTGGATATGCAAAAGTGCCCAAGTGACTTAGGCCTTGTCTATACTAGAAAGTTGTACCACTTTAACTCTACTGGCACAGTTAAAGTAGCTCCACCCCCTATTATGCTTTATGGCAGTATAGCTATTTGTGTATGGGAACTGGAATAAGCTAGAGCATGAAAAATCATGCTTATAACTGACACAGTTCTACCAGTACAACTTTCAAGTGTAGAGAAGGCCTTATGAGCCTCAGTCCCATTTTCAAAAGCTGAGTTGAATGGAGTTATGACAATTTATGCCAGCACGAGATTTTCCCCCTGGGCTTTTTGTTCATGAATTGGGGTTCCTTGAACAATTGTGCCGCTGCCAGCTCTTTCATTACATGTATGCAGCCACCTGTATCAGGTGTGGGGTGTGTCATGGTTTATCTGCTCTGTAATCGCTACTGCTGGAAACCAGCCGTGTTGAATTTTTACACTAAAACTGATGGTTAAAAAGGGAATGGTTCTATCTGTAAGCATTGTTGGTCCGTGAGAGGTCAGAACATACACCTGTGACTTGACAAGTCTTTGCAGGCAAAAGGCCCGGGAAGCGAAATATGTTCCTAAACTTTGCTTTTCTCTGTCTTAATAAAAGCAGCTGTGCTGTTCATCACGCTGCCTTGGAACTTCTATTTAAATGCAAGCAAACACCTTGGCAATTCTTGTTTACTTGGCATTCTGACGAGTAACTGGACAGTTTGCAGTTCTGGGGGAATAAATGGCAGGACATACTATCCACCTGGAAAGGGCAAGTATATACAACTGAATAGTTCAAGGTGTGCAGAGTTTAAATCAAGCCTTCTGAGCACCTACGGCTGTTCTCCAAGTAAACAGTAAGATTTAGCAGGGGAAACCATAAAACCGAATAATTTCCTTCAAATCTTCCGCCTCCTTTGGCTCTTCTTCAGTTAGATTGGTCTCTTTCACTACTTCCTGCTCCAAGTGTCTGTGCACGACCCATCAAACCACACACACAAACACACAACAGTAACATTCCAATGCAGGGACAGTCTTGGATAATAAAATCATTTTTAACTAGTATGTCAAGATTGCAAGAAGGGAACATGATGTGGAGCCTCTTTATAATGAGTACAGCAAGATGCTTACAAATCTTGGAGATCTTTACATTAAAAATGGGGAAAATCAATCAGATGGCATCCATTTCACTAGCACATGGATTGTCACAAAGGATATTGCATACAAGAACATGTCTGACTGTGCTAAAAAAAATTATATGGTAATACAAGCCTGAGAAAACAAGGCACCTATCATTAACAGCTGGTAAAACGTTTGGTCAACTGAATCTTTCTGCGGTAGTAGGCACTTGAACCTAAAAATACAGGGTAACAACCTATTTACTTATGGCAAAAAAAAAAAAAAAAGAATGGTGAAGCACAGCAGATGGAACTGGGGTCTGTAACACCTAGTGATAACAGCTTTAAGTCAAACAAAAACTTGCTATAAAATAACTTGCACCTGCAGCCATTAAAGTTTGATAATAGCTGTAGCACCCTGATAGAAACCAGAAAGCTTGATTCCTTGTCACTGGAAAGTTATTTTGCAAGGCAGTGTTGTAAACTGTTCATATAGGCCTTTTAGTATCAGTGTAGTCTTCAAGGGAAATCACCATGGAACATATTCAGGATGCAAATACACACAGGATGACTTGACATTGTTTATGTTTATTTATTGACCTGCACCTCATTAGCATTTGTTTTAGCAGCACTGTGCTATGGAACATTAGTTTTAACAACCAACTCTTATTGGTCTTCCATGAGCAAAGTGTTTCAGTTCTTTCAGTAAATGCATGATTGCATAACTTCTCTTTAAGAAGCAAACACAGCTGGGGAGAAGGTTGGTGGGTAGTTTGGTTGGGGACTCAAACGTTGAGTGACAGAGTAATAAAAAAAGAAAATGGGCAGTTGGAAAATGTGTGTTTTGGGTTGGTGGTTGTTAGGAATATCGTACAATTAACCCCATAACAGATCCTTTAGAGCAGGGAATTGTGTGTGTGTGTACTGCACATTGCTCATAATATTATTATTGTCAGCACTACAAAATATTATTATTATTAAGGCACTATTTTATTAATGAATCCCTACTATCAGTCTTTTATTGATCACTTCTAGGCAAAACTATTCACTACCTCTCACGCTGGTGAAAAGGTCAGTAATATATTGCCCAAATGTACAAACACGAGTGGTCATAGTTATCACTTTTTCGAGCAGCCAAAAGTATAGGATTTTCATAAGCACTCAGAGTTCATCTAACTTTGGTCTCACTCAAGTCAATGGGGGTTTTATGACTGACTTCACTGGGAGCAGAGTTAGGCCAGTTTTGAGTGAATTTTGGAAATCCTACCCAATGACTAAGTATTGGGGCATAAATTTATTTATTAGTAATGAAAAGACCCTGTGTGGTTTAATTCAGTTACTGGGTTCATTTTTCACTGATGCTTATAGCATTACATTGCTATATAATAAATATCCATTTACTTTAGGGGAATTACTCTTAATTTACACAGGTGTAAATGAGGCAAGAATCAGGCCTGATGCTTTTGGAAAAACATTTAAGTTAAAGAAAACTTCAATCCATATAATGTCATTTTTATCCAAGATATTCATAGGTACATAAATAGTCAGGACAAAAGTTATAATAAAAGTTTGGTAATGAGAACGTGTTTACGTGAAAACTATGAGCATGCTCTCATTAACAGCAATGAGTGACCTTGGGCAAGTTACTCCACATCTCTTTGGCTCTGTTTCTCCATCCTATATCCTTTTGATGACATTCAAAAAGGATATAAAACAAAGGATGCTCTCCAGAAAATTAAGTGCCTTGTTTTACTTACACCTGCTCAGAGGGAAAAAGGCCTCACAGCCTCCTCTTGAAGATTCCTATAGCTGAAGCGATTGAATGAATCTTCAGAGGTGTGAGAGTAAATGAGGCATCTAAAACTTTGGCATGTTTAAACTAAAGGCAACCTGTGAACATTTTGTGGTTCACTCATTAAGTAGGTATCCAAACCCCAGATAAATCAATTGGAGTCTTTCCACTGACTTAACTGAGCTTTGGCTCAGGACCTTAATGAAGAAAGAAATACCACATAAACCTGACCATTGGTGACGATTCTTATAGGGCGGTGTGGTATAAATCAAACATATCTATCTTTTAATACTTTGTCCTGCCATGAGTGCCGGGGACTGGACTAAATGCCCTCTCGAGGTCCCTTCCAGTCCTATGATTCTATGATCTTCTTTGATACGCCAAGTTTATTTTAAACCATGTTAGCTGACTGCTTTCCCTGTCTCCACCACTGGTGAGTCAGCCTTAAAAATCTTTTAGTTAATGAAGAAATGGAAAAGCACAAAAGAGACCGTGTGCCAGCTCAGATCTGCAGAACATACCACATACCAACTGCTTGACTCAGAAAGAAAAACTGCCCAGCACAGTTCAAACCAGAGCGGTATTTTCTTCTCACTGTTCTCCTTAATCTGCCTCGCCTTCTACTGTCGCTGAGTGTTTCTTCATCATTTGGTGGCGATAGTACTGAACTTGAACACAGAAGGGTTATGGTGGGCTTGTAGCCAGTTCTTATTTGTCTAGAACCTGTTCACCCATCTATAGTTGGGAAGCACATGCTTATGGTACCTTGCTGAACCCCGGCCTAGGCACAGAGAAGGCATTCCAGACAGAGAAAAGCAATCATGGGAAAAGGATCAATTACCCACTCTGGAGAGAAAAGAGTCCAGTGTGTGAGGAGCATATGGAACAGGAGGGAAACCAGTAAGACATGAGATCTATGGGAGTGGCGGGTCCCTGTTCTGAAGAGCCTGCAATCTAAGTTTAAGGTGCAAATTGACAAAAGCTGGGATCAAACATTCGGGGAGGGGAGAGGAAGAGAAGAGTGGGCAAGGATTTCAACACCATCATGCTGCTGCAATGATTAGCAACGTGCCCCTCTTGAGAATTTCACCACACACACACAAAAAAAGATACTGTGACTTTAAGGAGAAGGCTAGGTTTGTAGAGGCTTCAAGAGAGCAGCGTGTCCTCAGGTAAGAACTGAAGGAAGAGAACGGGATTGTGGACATGGCCCATGGTTGCATCTTAGAAGGCATTGAGATGAGACTGACTTATTTTGAGGAAACAAAGGGAGAGGTCAGGCGAGTGCCGAGGGCCCTACTTGAGCAGTCTCCTCTCACAGCTGTACACACAAAAGGGTGCACATACAGACATACACTTTTGCAGGATACTCAAGAAGCAAGGCCATGCTACAGGAGAAACCTATTATTTATGATACCCTTCAGGAAATTAAAAAAGATTGTTTTCTCCATACCAGAAATATGAGAAAAACTATGTCACTCAATCTTCTGGGGAGAGATTTCCCATTATCATAAAGTGAAAGCAAAAAAGCAGCAAAACCAAATGTTTTGTAACCAACTTCTCAGCCATTAGCAGCAGCACACAGACAGGAGTTCTGTGTAGGTTTCCACTGAGATCAAGGTGATTGACAGAAGCCAGGCTATAATTTTGTCCATGAAATAGAGTTGAAAGAAGGTTGTTCATTAACAGGCAATGAAAAGTGTTGTGCTTCCTTGTACTGATTATCCACCCAATTCATACAGTACATGCAGCCAAGTCTCAGGGATGTCCTATTTATACAGCAAAGTTTGAAACACCCGTTTCCTAATGTAAGTTGATCAGGTCATCTTGAAAACATCTGCACAATTTGGTGCCATGCCCAGGGATTACTATCATTTTGGGAAGGAGAAACTGAAATGTTTTAAGACCAGGCACTACCTGGGTAATTCTGAGTCTTACGAAAGATATGCTCTTGCTAATAGTTCTTCAACACTTGCTGAGAACAGGACTGCAGAATGGAGAACTCTAAGCATATTTTTAATTATGGTTTTTATTACATGCCATTTAAAAGAGTTAGCTGTCAACATTGATCGTTTCCTTTTGTATAATTCATACAATGGATAATTTCAGAAGCAAAAATATTATGGGTTTGAGTAATTTACCGGTAGCTGTTGAAGGGCAGTTGGTACTAGCCTCTCACATCTGGTGGTCTGCATTGTGTGCTTAAGCTCATCCAAAAATATAGTTGGTATGACAGGATGTACTTTCATGCACACACATTTCGGACTAATGTAAAAAAAACGGCTCCCCCACTTAACCATAGGGACCTGAGAATAAATCCCTCTCACAGGATACACCAACTGTGATTATCCTCTTGTTAATAGAGGTGGTAACTGCAGCCAGCATTGAGGCAGGGCCCATATGGAGGTACCTATTTAGAGGACGAAGAGGATTATAGTGTTTTCAATAATTCTTATTCTTCCCCCTCCCACCAAATGAAATAAAACACCATCAAGGGCTCGATTCACCATGGCATTAGTCCAGTTTTATACCAGTATATCTCCACTGATTTCATTGGAATTATATCAGCATAAAACTGGAATGATGCAGTGGTGAATTACACCCATAGTGCAGAGCAGTTACAGCCAGAAAAGTGACTCCATTTAAGAAAAAGGCACCTTTTAATGACATTTAGAAAACAGGAATATTGGGAGCAGTCTGACTGGCCAGCTACATTTCAAACCGTGAAATTAAGGGCTAAAAATCACATGGCTCAGAAGAAATTAACTTAGCTTTGCTATTTTTTCCATGAGAAAACCAATTACATTTCAAAGAGGTATAAAACATTTTGGGGGGGTGCGGGTTTCAATGCCTTTGCATGCTCGCAAGCCTTTGTGGCTGTCAGCCAGTCTGTTTACAACAGCCACACAATGTCATGATTTTCATGGCCACTATGACAACTATGGGATTGCCCCAGAGGGTTGCTGACTTGGTCAGAAAACTGGGCGCACTTTGAATTTGGTGTTTGTGTCAGCACTGGATATCCTTGAACATATCACAAAATAAAATTAGCCGAAGATAGAATTCAGGATCTTACCCTCCAAGAACAGAGGTCTCAATAAGTTGAGCCAAAGAAAATAATCATTACTATAATACAAGGCCCTATAGCCTTATTAGGTCCTATGGGTCAGTCACAAGAGAATGAGATGACCCCCGTTCCCATAAGTAGGTCCAACAATCTAGCCAGCAGAGGGCAGCAATACATATACACACTAGCCAGACCCTGAGAGACTGTTGTGGGATAACTAATCTTTCTGGGTGTTTAAACCTCCTGGCCTTTGACCTTGTGCCTTCCTACATGCCCAAGCCATGTCGTTATCTCACAACCATATACCCTGCTGTATTTTATTAACTAAACATCATCTGCTTCCCTTATGCCCTCAAGTCATATATAATACTGACAAAAACAAGCTTTGACTACTGCGTATATTACAGTCAGTACATCTGTTAAAGAGCAAGCTGGATTCTGTTCTGGCTTATGCATAATTTGGAGCTGTGTTCTGGTTCAGGATTCTACAGGTGATAAGCTGTATTTGCTGTGAGAGCAGTTAGAAAGCCTTGTCTTAACATGTAAGCTGAACAAATATGATCTGGAAGTCAGAGAAAACAAATGAAACACTAAAATATAATTTTTAAGGGGTGCGTTCACGTTTTCTCACCAAAACCACTCTTCAAATAGGCTCAAAAAAAGGCTGAATGTGGGAATCAGCAAATATCTTGGACATTTTTTTCAAGACTTGGAGATTATCTGTTCAGTAATTCGTTCAATATTTTGTATTCACAATTACATATAAATGAATTTGTAACAGGATTTTTTGTTTTGTTTTGCTTTTTTACTTTTACTCCACCATGAACAAAAGAAAGAAAAACAACTGAAGAAATCCTGAACACAAAAACTAACTAGAATTCATCCTCAGGAATTTTGTGTTCCTTTATTTTTTGATGCCGATGGCTTGAAGACTTGGTATCTCTGAATATAACTTTTTAAACATTTTAGCATATAATTTAATACTAAATTTAGCTCGGTATTGCTCGAGGGATTGGCCCCTTCTCCCAAAATCTCTTTTCCAACACTAGCAACTCACACGGGCAAAGGTTGGAAAGGAAGAGAAATATTTCTCCATCAAATGTTTGCTCTTTCTCCTTTAAAGTATGTTCCTGCTCTCAAAAGTAACTCAAATATGGTATGAACGGATTTCATGTTTATTATACCTCAGTTATCACCAGATCAAATTTGCTCTATTTGAATGTAAAAGGATGCTTTTTCTGATTGCTACCCCTGTAAACTGAATCTGGGATCTGAAAGTCAAGCTGGATTTTTTCCTTCATTACCAGTAATAAAAACGTACGCAGGCCAAATTCTCAGTTATAACTATGCATTCCCCATTGCTTTCAGTGGAGGGCAGAATTTGACCTTTCCAATGGAATTTAGTTAATTCTGTTAGTGATGTGGGAGAGTGAATATACTCCAGGTCACTACTTTCCCAAAGCTGTGGGAACTTTCAGGAGCAGGAGAAGTGTTTAAAACTTGTTTTTTGTCATTATAATAAGCAGATATGACCCAGAATACACTCAAGGAGCAGATCTGTTGAGAAAGTTGCATTTTAAAATAGCTTATTTTCAGAGCAGAACTTTATATTAAAGACTAACTCCCTGACCCTGATCTCAGAAAGAGTCTATTAAGGTACCTCTTTTTAGAATTTTTCAGGAACTCAAACTTCTCTATATATCTGAGTTGATCCTCGGACTAAATTGCAAAATGGAAACGCAAAGCTCTTTGCAAAAGTCACTGACTTAATAATAGACTTAGAGTATCCTTAGGTTCCTACACTGCATCTAATTTTCAAAATGAACCATTCTACAAATATAGATCAATTTTCTCCTTTATCAGAAGCTTTCAGTGAGAATTCTTAACAGGTACCTTTTTTGAACAGATGTCACACATTTAAAGCTATTTTGAGTATCTTTGATATTCATCAATATCTGTTTCAGTCTCTTTCAAATAGAAGCTCACCAGAAACCTTTTATACCTAACTGTAAAGGCATTGATGAATGTTTTGTGGCTGGCACAGGCCAAGTGATGTTATTTTGACATTTTCCCACTCATAAATTTATGCTGTTATCTAACCACAAAGTTAGGTCCTGATCATGCAAAGACCCACATATTTGCTTAATTTTGTGCATGGAAGTAGCATCCAGTTGAAATCAAAGGGACTATTCAGGTACATAAAGTTAAGCACATATGTGAGTCTTTGCAATATGAGACATAACTGGTTTAACTTAGAGACATTTAAATGTATGTGGTTTAACTGTTCATTATCTTAAATAAGACAAAATTAATCAATCATATCTCAGTAGGCAGAGGTCATTTGCATACTTGACAGTCCACTTACTATAATACTTTGATGCTTCTAGGATCAGATACTTTCTGCACTAGCAGCAGTCTCTACAGCTGGCATTTTAATGATAGAAATGTGTTCAGGGACCTATACATTCTCTGTGACCTCCTACACATGTGAGATCAGTGCATACATTTGGAAAGTTGAAGCATATTCTGTTTATAATTAGGCAAATACTGTGAAAAGAAAGTAACTGGCAAATGCATATTTTACCCATTTACACTTGATAAATATTGACATTGCACCTAGTCTCTTATGGCTTGGCATCGTTACATAAATTGCAACTAATTACATCATTAAAAATGCCATTTTTTGACCTATGCTCTAATTTGGATGTACTCCTGTTTACCCTTATAATCAATCCCAGGATGCTGTGCATTTGCAAAATGAACAGCTGATATTTAAATGTCCTTTTTTGTACTTTCAATGCTATTTGTATCTATTGCGGGCTTATAGTTGCTTGCAACTATTTACCTATTATAATTTTTTTGGCCTTTACAGTTCATCAGTTGCATTGTTTACTTCCTTTTCCTCTTATGCTATTACTGCAAAGAGAATATTGGGGAAAAGATGTTTTATAAAAAACACACAACCCAGCCTTGGACAAACAAATGCAAGAGTTAAAAATCAGTTCTCCATATGTACTGGTAACTGAATGCTAATGGGTTCTGATGGGCCGAGTGCTGCTTTAACTCAGTTGCTAATATGTTTCTTTATAGTTTCAGTATATTTTAATGTAGCTGGAAAAACAGAAGTGCAATCAGGAATATTCAAGAACAGGGACTGCAGGGCTGAGACTGAAAAGTTTGCTAGATGCTCTGGAACTTTACAATATATCGATGTATTTAGGCCCCTTGTACTTTTCTTGAGGGAGAAAATCCAGGAACACATGAGCTTTTTTCTCAGTTCTAACTTTCTCTTACTGTGTAGAACAGCTAGATAGCAGTGTGAGGTGCTCCTGTTGCATACTGATGGTAAATCCTTTTACAACAGGCATACCAACATCTCAAATTCTGGGGTGCTGCATTGTGAGCGTCCCCAGTCTCAGAAATGGACATAGCTTATTCTACTATGAGCTGTTTTATGGGGCGGTTAGGAGTCATAGTCTACGGTATCCAAAGGCAGAACATATTCCCTGCTGTTATCTACCACCCCACTCACAACCAATATGGAAAGTGAATTCTACTTCCAGCCAGACAAAAAGTAGAAGGGCACTGCAATCCTTTACAAAGGGGGACAGACTTCAGCTCTTTGGGTCTCCTAAGTAGGGACTAAATGAAATTTGATAGATTTAGCGAAAACCTGGCGAAAGGATTGACAGTCCAGGAAGTCACCTCCCTTGTTTTCTTCTCCCTTAAAAAATCTCAAGTCCCTCCTTCATTTAAAAAAAGCATCACTGCATACGTATGGAATGGAAGAGTTGGTGCTTTCAGGACATGTTTAGAAACCAGCTGCACCGAGACCAGTCTTGCAGGGGATTCAGTGGTAAACGTATCAAGATGGTGCCAACTGCAACAAACACACTCAGGACAGGAGCTGAATACTGAAAAGGTAGAAACAATACAAGTGTTTGTGGAACTGTGACTATATCTCAACATCTACTCTATAGTCTTTAGTAACTAGCAAAACAAAATTTTTTTTTTATTCCAATTGAGAAAGGAAGCTGTTTAGGCAGGTTCCCTCGTGAACTACCGTACCTGTACTGGCAGAATCAGCACTAACACGGCTACTACACTGTCACCTGTACAGCGTATGCTACATGCATTCACTTGTCATCTTCTTCAGATATTCACTCGTAAGACATCTTTTGATGTAATTATTTTAATGCTACCATTTGGCAGAACAAAATCTCAATGAAGCATGCCCAGTTAGAGAAAATAGGGTTTGTAATCATGGTATTTAAAAAAGGCAACAAGTACAAAAAATCTGCATCTTTAAATGTATAGTTGTACTAGTTATGATTGACTCAATAAAATGTCTTCCCTGTGTACAGCAGCACTTGAAGATGCAAATAGGTTGGTTGGGTATGTTAAAGAGATAGAAGATAATTTACAAAATTAAAGTGACATATCATACAATGATATCCTCTTATTGGGAGGATATCCTCTGGTGTGATCTGAAAAAAGGATGGATAATTTTATGACAGCTAAAAACAGTTGTTAATATTAATAAAGATAATCAAATTTCATGCTCAGCAAAAAGGCAAGTTAGAAAAAAATGCAGTGAAATTTGGACCAGACACAGACACAGTTTTGGTTAAGACCATTGTCCAGATTGTGTAACATCACTTTTACAATCTGCATGATAATGTTGTGAACAGCAACCCTTAACTCAGTATTTTTTAGTTTGCTATCACTTCTCTAATTTTTCTTGCCTCTAGGGATTTCTTCAATATTGTCTCTAGACAGTTTTAGACATCATTAAATGGCTGTTTATTTTTATTCTACTCCACCCTTTCAATCTCTTTCTTAGTATAGATTTCTTTCTTTGTGGTTCTATTTCCCCTGCATTTAATCTTTTTTCTTCTTCCCTTCCTTTTGTTCCTGTCTATTCTGTTTGGAGGGCCAGCTCCTCCATTGCCGTTCATCTTGTGCAGTCATTTCTATCAGTTCAAAGGAATCGTTACCATAGCGATTGAGCAGTGCTTTACACACAATTTGCTTTTCTGTACATGGAGTTAAAAGAAATGGAATAGTGAGTTTTTATTTTTTGCGGATAGTTGTTTTCATCCCTTTATTTTACACTTCTTCTATTCCATTTTCTCAGGGAAACCTTTTCCAGGACTGACACTCTATCTCCAGCCCTTTTCCTCCTTATTCCTTTCCTCCCTGCTCCAGCTTCTACATAACAATATATATGTTAGGAAATCATCTACTTTTTCTCTCTTTTACCAATGCCTTCTTTCCTCTCTCTCTTAATTTTCCCCTCCCCCTTAATTTAATATGCTCTCCACTTGCCTCCTGCAGGCCTCAGAAATACTACTTTTTTGCACCCCTCCTCTTCAGTCTGCCAGGTCCCAGAATTCCCTCTCTTCTCCCAGGCGAAACCACTGGGAAAGACGGGGGTGGGCAAGATTCCCCCCAACCACATATGTCTCTGTTGACTACTCTGTTGATGTCCCACTCAGTGCAGCTGCAGGACACCCACAGATCTGTGTGCAGCACTGTGACTTTATTGACATGAACTGTGACCGTATAAGCAACAAAGAGTCCTGTGGCACCTTATAGACTAAATATTCACCCACGAAAGCTTATGCTCCAATATGTCTGTTAGTCTATAAGGTGCCACAGGACTCTTTGTTGCTTCTACAGATCCAGACTAACACGGCTAACCCTCTGATACTTGTGACCGTACAGATCATTGTTGCAACCAAGGTCCTATACTTTCACCAAATCTTGTACAAAGGAGGTCAACTAAGGTGTCTATGGAAAGGTTGTAATTTGCTGGTTATGATTAAGCTGTCTGCATGTGTGTATCAATTTTGTATTTGAAGTTATGAATATTGCCTATGTACTTGTATCTAAATGTGTTTGATTCTAAATAGCCTCAGTGAAGCATTTGGTCAGCTTCTTGAGAAAGGACTATTGTGAGTAAGTGCCTAATCAAGAAACACTTAACTGACAATGGACTTTGGGAGACACCAATCCACATCTGAGCTTTCCTGGGAACATTCAAACTATCATATAAAAAACGGCGTCAGCCTGCAAAAAGCTGAATCATTCATGGACATGTGACTTGCCCAGGTGGCTACAAACTCCATCTTGTTGCTGTGATTTTGCACAGAAGAACAAAGGGGTTTCCGCCCACAAGAGAGAGAATATAAAAGGCCCTGGAAGCCTCTCCATTTTGTCTTCATCTGGCTCAAGAGATGGCCTCTCCATCCCAAAGAGATGCCTGAAAGAAACTGGAACAAAGGAGAGTAACTATGGGGGTGTGAGTGATTGCTGGACCCAGGCCATAAACTACAATGTTGGTCTGAACAGGATTGGGCCCAGACTAGGAAGGAGTCTAGTCTGTGAAAGAAGCTTATTGGAACATCTCTGAGGGTGAGATTTACCTGTATTCAGTTTCCTACTGTATTAGGCTTAAACTTGCATGTTTTGTTTTATTTTGCTTGGTAACTTACTTTGTTCTGTCTGTTATTACTTGGAACCACTTAAATCCTACTTGTTATACTTAATAAAATCACTTTTGTTTATTAATTAACCCAGAGTAAGTAATTAATACGTGGGGGAGCAAACAGCTGTGCATATCTCTCTTTCAGTGTTATAGAGGGTGGGCAATTTATGAGTTTACCCTGTATAACCTTTATCAGAGTAAAACGGATTTATTTGGGGTTTGGATCCCATTGGGAACTGGGTATCTGGGTGCTGGAGACAGGAGTACCTGCTAAGTGGTTTTCAGTTAAAGCCTGCAGCTTTGGGGAACCTTTTGGTTCAGACCTGGGTCTGTGTTTGCAGCAGGCTAGTGTGTCTGGCTCAACAAGGCAGGGTTCTGAAGTCCCAAGCTGGCAGGGAAAACGGGCTCAGAGTAGTCTCAGCACATCAGGTGGCGGTCCCAAGGGGTCTCTGTGACTGAACCCGCCACAAGCACTATCTCCCAGTCACCATTTTCTAGTCTCCTAGCCCCTCTGTTCAGACTGCCCAGGACCTCCTTGTCAAGCTAGGCTTCTGTCACTGATGCCCCTGGCTACACTGCTGTCTCTGCTTCTCTCCCCATTGCAGTGGTTTAGGTTTACAGAGCTTTTTCATACAGCATGGCCAGTTACCATGGGAAAAGCAAGCAGTGCCGCAGAGAGAAGCTATTTGTAGTACCAGCAGAATGAGGCATGGAGCACAGGCATTGGTGGCAGAAGCAAGGCAGCACATGCCTAGAGTTACTGCACCATGCTATCTGAGATGACCACGGTTCTTCCTTAGACCTGGAACAGGAGATAAATAATGGAACACTACTGGCTGATTTATAAATGGCTTCTACTGTATACAGTGGCTGAGGATAAGGATGTCAGCTGATGGAGTTACAGACTGTGGTGCCAACAATAGCTGTGAATACAGTCTTACTAGACTAGATAGATTTAGCTTGGGTGGTACCGATCACCAAAGAGACAGGGAGACAAATGAGGAGAACATCTTAAAAATAAAACATTAAACAAACAACAACAAAAATTCCCACTTTAACCGGGACTTACTGGGTGCAAAGATCCAGACTATTCATATGCGCGTAGAGTAAGTGTTCTGATGGTATATATATGGTACCAAGGGAGGAAATTATATATTGGGCAGTTATGAATTGGTGCAGCTCCACTCACTACAACAGCTGAGTGGCTGGTCCACTATATTAAAAGGCCCAGATTATTGGCTCAGCCTTGCTGTGTTGAAAATGAAATCTGATATCTGGCTGCAGATGCAGGAGAAAGGGCATGACTCTCAACTCCTAATGGTCTAGGAATTATTCATGCCCAGCTATTCAACCACTCGGAATTAGTATGTTGTATTTTTGACATTCACCCCACACAGGGCACATTTGGCCTCTCTGGAGAATATGGTTTGGGTAAAGTAACCATGCAGTGGGGTCTTCACACCTCCTATGAGCCGTATAGTCTCTGTGCTAGCTACAAACAAGCTGCCATTGTCAGAGGCGTGTAGGGATCAAACCAAGGAGGGGCTGCCAGTTCTATTAATATACAGAACTTCCGTCCAAGCCACCCACACATCAAATAGTGTTGAGCGACTGTGGCTTTTATTTTACCTCACTGGCCGGATTAGACTCTTCTAAGGTGCAGTTCTGCACTGTTGCCTTGGGTTAGGAGAGGATTTCACCAAACCACATAACCTTTGCCAACATAAAGTTAGATTACTCCGCTTTATGAGGAAGAAGTGTATTTCACCCCATAGCCTCAGACATACAAGGAGCTCTAGATAGGCAAACACTTGCACTAAGACCAGGGCCGGTGCAAGGAAGTTTCGCGCCCTAGGAGAAACTTACTTGCACCAGCCCTGCACCCCCACCAGCTAACACCGCCCCCCTGCAGCAGCCAGTCTCCCCCCCCACGGCGGCGGCTCCCCCCCCCCCCCCCCCCGTGGGCCAGCAGCTCAGCCCCCCACCCGCAGCAGCCTCCCCCCACCCGCAGAGCCGGGAGGGCGGGAGGCAGCCGCACCCAGGTGCCCCCCCCACCCCAGCTCCTGGCTCAGCCGCGGAGCTGGGAGGGCGGGAGGCAGCCGTGGACAGCTGCCCCCACGGCTCCGGGCTCAGCCGCGGAGCTGGGAGGGTGGCAGGCAGCGGCCAGTTGCCCCCATGGCTCCTGGCTCCCTGCCGCCCCCCCGCCCCCCGGCTCAGCCGTGGAGCTGGGAGGGCAGCAGGCAGCTGCGGCCAGCCGCTGCCCCCACACCGGCTCCCAGCTTAGCCGCAGAGCCGGGAGGGCGCCAGGCCGCCACGGCCAGCCGCCCCCGGCTCCTGGCGCCGTAGGCGACTGCCTAGGGTCGCCTAGTGGGCGTGCCGGCCCTGACTAAGACTTAGATTGTATTAGGCATGCAGTATAACCATATAATAACCACATTAGCAATTACAGAGGCCTTTGATTTTAAAGAATGTGAATATGACAACTTCCAAGATCTTTTTTTTTATTTAGTGTTTTTGCTAAGTGTCACTATAAAACTGACTTATACATTAAGAAACTATTATGTACCTGATAGGTGCCTTATAAATGCCTGTCAGTGATATTTAGATCATAATACAGTGCGATCCGATCATTTATTGGATAAAATCTTATTGTCACTTATAAAATATAGAAGTCTTAACACTTACAGTCTACAAAGGGTGATCACTTCCAGTTGATGCAACATGATCTTTCAAAAAAAACCCTCAACATTGAGTTACAGAGTTACATAATTATGTGGAAAAAAGTATGCCAACATCTTAATAACAACATTAAATTGAGATAAATAACAGCCTCCAATAGGGATCACTGACTCTGGAAAATACTGTATAAAATATCTAGAGTTAGTAATACATTAAAATGTTTTGGTAACGAACAGGTACCGTTTTCCTGACAGTTAAAGGCGTGGGAAGAGGCTTGCAGCTTTCGCAATTTCAGGAATGTTTGATCTTTAGCCAACCATAACACTGAGTTATATAACTCTGCTCATTAGTGGCTATATCAATCACAAATGACATCATACCTAGTAGATTAGGCCTACATATTTAGAAAATAATCTATTTAAGTAAAATGGGAAATTATAACCTGAATAGGATGATCATATAAAAATTGCACCTCTATAACACCTTTATTCTGAGCATCTTAAATCACTTTCCAAACAGTAATATATTAATCCTCACAACACTCTTAGGTATTATAAATAGAGCTGTGTGAATAACTGATTTTTTGGTTCTCTGGCAAATCCAATAAATCAAACAGTTCTGGATTAACCTGAAAATGAAATTTTTCTAAATTTTCAGTACATCAACAAGTAATAATAATAATAATAATAATTAATAATTCAGGTTGAATGAACATTTCACTTGAACTGAAATGAAACATTTCATTTTGATTTCCAGACTTTTTTAGGTTGTAAATTTAATAAAGTTAAATTAAATTGAAGGAAATTGAAAAACAAAAAGTCATTTTGAGTCGGAAACTCAAAATTTTGTTAAAAAATGTCGAAATGAAATGTTTCACCTTTTGGGGATTTTTTCCCATGAAGATAAACAATTCGGTGGAACTGACACAAACTGAAAAATGTTTTGGTATTGCCAAATCTGCAGTTTTGGCCAAAAAACTGTCACCTAGCTCTAATTACCCATTTTACAGTGAGGAAAATTGAGCCACTGGTAAGTTAAGGCTTACATTTTCAAAGGTGTCCACTAATGTGGGTGTCTTAAATTTTGGGTGCCCAACTTCAGTCACATATGGTATGTTTTTCAGAGCTGCTGAGCACCTTCATCTCTACCTGAAGTCAGTGGAAACTACTGGTGCTTAACACCTCTCAAATTCATGCCCTAAATTTGGCACCCAAAAATTGAGGCATTGCAAATAAGTGGAGACTTCTGACAATAGTCTAATTGACTTCCCAAGATTATATGCAATCCGGAGTTGTTTGTTGTGGTGAAATAGCAGAGGAGGAGAGTGGTTATAATAAAACATGTTGTGGTGATAAGGAGCTGGCAATGTGACTGGTGAGGTGATAAGAAGCTGAGTGGGTGTGAGCTAAATCTCTGATGGCTGTATATCCCTGTGATGGGGTTGTAAATCCTATTTCTGCTCAGCTTGCATGTCTCTCTCCATTTCAATATGCCTGAAGAGCAGGAACAAATGTTAGCTGGCAAGCCAAAGCAGCATTTCTGACAGGAAACAGCAGGAGAGTGAAATGTGTGTTATCAAAATGCATTTTAAAATATATATTTACAAGTTGTTCAAGTCGCCATTAAAAAAATGCAGTGCAAATATCATTCAACTATATCACTGCACCAGATGAGCAGCATGATTCATGGGCTGCTCTTATTTTTGTTGGGTCTCTGAAAATTTGAGATTTTTAATAGTGCAAGACAACAATTGAACAGGATGAAACGGCAGGAAAAGCAGACAGAAGTTACGGTGCATGCTACCTAAGCTGTAAATTACATCAAAAGTAAAACATCTGCCAGAAAGACTTTTTTTGTTGGTAACCTGTGTGAGGACAGGGGAAAGTGCCCAGAAAGAAATGTATTACCACACAAAACTGTTCGTCTTCCACAATAGCTCCCATAGGGATCTGTAAAGAAACATGGTAAGATCCTGGAAAGAGTGTAACTTTCAATAGGGCCCCAATCTCCTCTCAAAGATAATTTTATTAGGGCTGTCAATTAATCGCAGTTAACTCATGCAATTAACTCAAAAAATTAATTGCGATTAATCGCAGTTTTAATCGCACTGTTAAACAATAAAATACCAATTGAAATGTATTAAATATTTTGAATGTTTTTTCTGCATTATCATATATTGTAGTCTGTGTTGTAATTGAAATAAAAGTGTACATTATTTTTATTACAAATATTTGCACTAAAATGATAAACAAAAGAAATAGTATTTTTCAATTCACCTCATTCAAGTACTGTAGTGCAATCTCTTTGTCATAAAAGTGCAACTTACAAATGTAGATTTTTTTTGTTACATAGCTGCACTCAAAAACAAAACAATGTAAAACTTCAGAGCCTACAAATCCACTCAGTCCTACTTGTTCAGCCAATCGCTAAGACAAACAAGTTTGTTTAAATTTACAAGAGATAATGCTGCCTTTTTCTTATTTACAATGTCACCAGAAAGTGAGAACAGGTATTTGCAGAGCACTTTTGTAGCTGGCATTGCAAAGTATTTACGTGCCAGATATGCAAAACATTTGTATGCCCCTTCATGCTTCGGCCACCATTCTAGAGGACATGCTTCCATGCTGATGACTCTCGTTAAAAAAATTATGTGTTATTTAAATTTGTGACTGAACTCCTGGGGAAGAATTGTATATCCCTTGCTGTTTTACCCACATTCTGCCATATATTTCATGTTATAGCAGTCTCGGATGATGACCCAGCATATGTTGTTCATTTCACAAAACGTAAAGAAGGTACCGATGTGAGATTTCTAAAGATAGTTTCAGCACTCAACCCAAGGTTTAAAAATCTGAAGTGCCTTCCAAAATCTGTAATTAAAAATAAATATAAAGTGAGCACTGTACACTTTGTATTTTGTATTGTAATTGAAATCAATATATTTGAAAATGTAGAAAACATCCAAAAATATTTAAATAAATGGTATTCTATTAACAGTGCGATTAATCGTGCGATTAATCATGATTAATTTTTTTAATCGCTTGACAGCCCTAAATTTTATCCTTGTCCTATGCCTTGGTAAACTACTGAAGCCAGCTGCATATTGGGATAGATAAGGACTTTTTGCAGGGGCAATTTTGCACCTACAAAATGAATTCCGGATGCAAAGCAGAGTTGTTATCCATCTCCGCAATTTGAACCTGCAGTTAGATTGAGATTCAGTTACTCAGATTCCCACCTGCACTTCAACTTCAGGTGAAAATTGGCAGGCCACCATTTTGAAAATATGGCCCAATCTGCCTTTGTCTCCCTCACCCCATATATTTGGTGATACATTGGTAAGAAAAAAAAACATCTGGCAAGGTCATATGTATACTTAAACACATGGGTTTTTGATAAGTTTATCAAGTCAGCCAGGATGCCTAACTGTTTTAAGTTCCTGGCAAATCATCTATACATTTACTTTAAATTTTCTGTACACGTAGTGTTGGAATCACAGAAAAACATAGTATGCAGACTTTCTGTAAAATTAACTAAATGTCACAGCTGGATAATCCTAGCAGGAACCAACTGTAGTAAGCAATTCAGGTTTTCTGTAGGGGATAATTTAAATGTGTTAACATTGCTGCTAAAAACCTAATTATTATCATTCAGTATTATTTCTCCAGGTAAGGAGTCATCTCCCTGATCTCTCTTTAGCGATGTAACAAAATAAGCATGCTGCCCAGAGCAGATTTTCAAAAGGTCTGAGGGCCACATTTTCAAGTGCTCAGTACCCACAATTGAGGCCAGATTTTCAAAAGAGCTCAGCTCCCATTTAAACAGCTAAATAAATGTCAGATTTTCCAAAGTGCCAGCACCAGTAGCCACCACTGTGATACTTATGGCCAGATTTTCCGAAGAGCTCAGTACCCAACAAGCTAAGCTCTTAATAAAATCTTGGTCTTACAAGCTAAGCCTTTCTATTTATAATTATTCATTAGAGGAGGAAGAGCTAGGAAGACAGGTTATTACAAACACTCATAACTGTGGACTGAATAAACATGATGTCAGACCTCCTGTTTTATATACAGAAACCTATGAAAAGTAACTCATTATATAAAACCCCATTATTTGTCCTTCTCTAAGACTAAACGACACAGCAAGAACGCCAATACTCTCTTAAGCCACACTAAATGTATTTTCCAATGTATCTGCACCAATTGATCTGGATAGCACAGCGATCATCCTTGAGACTGCTTTGGTTGGCTGGTCTGTGCCCTTTTAGTGGTATCCCAGCAGGATTTCCACTGGCAAGGACAGCAGACCTTCATTCCTAGAGGTTTCCTACGCAGTTCTGTCAGAACATCCAATTAGTTCCCCAAGTTCTACACACTGTGTAACACATTCTCCACTTGAAGCTCCATTTCTTAAAGCTGTTCTGTTAACTGTCAGGAAACGAGCCAATTCTCAGGTGGATGCAATCTAGGGGTTGGCTAATTTCCAGTACTTGGGGCAAGGTATGAGGGGCTGAATGTCAGGGAGGAGGGACTCTTACTGTTGGAAGAAGATTCTTAATGAGAGTCTTTCTGCCCTGCCCTCTCTCGTAACCTGGGAGCAGTAGGGGGAAGTATCATGTGCCTATAGAAGAGGGGCATGGACTAATTGACCTGAAACCCAGAGCTGCTCTGTGCTGAACAGCAGGCCTTTTGCTGAAAACAGGTGGGTGGGGAGATGAGGAAAATGAGTCTGGCTGCCACCTGGCAGGAACCTCTTTAAACAAACCATAGCCGAGGCTGGGAAATGCAAAACACGGCCAGGAAAGTGGGTTAGGGCTGATTTTGAAGAATGGAGTGACATGGGGAGAATTTTGCTGATATGGGGCACAATAGGGCAGACAGAGCTAGAAAAATCCAGAATGATACTCAAATTCAGTACAGTTTACGTGGATAAGCTGTATTTATTATTAGCATCTTATGGGTTAAGCAACACACAGTCAAACGACCATATCTGTCTGTCTGTTTCCCTTCTTCTCCCACCTGTTTAGTGTGCTACGTGCTGGGAGCTCCTCGGGGGCTAACTCTCATTCCAGCTACATTCTGGCTGCGTAACAGTAAATCTTTGGGGAATAGAATCTGGCTATACGCAAAGAAGGTAAATAGTTCCTTCCCCAAATGGCAGGTATTTGGCACATTTCATTTTTGGTCCTGTTTAAACAAGTTGATTTGTAGCATCACATTGGCAAGTTCATTGTTTAGCATCATTATATTTCATGTGCCTGAAAAATCTGCAGAACAGACTCCGTATGCTGGGAGCGCAGCATGAATCAATACGTACTTCCCACCAAAACACTGCCTCGCCAAAATAAAGGGGGAATGGATAGGAGTGTAATCTAAGTGTGGGGGCTTTAAAGCCCACCAACTCTGCTACAAGTAAAAGATTTCTGCTAATAATTATTCACTCCATTAACCATACTATTTTTTTTTTTTTTTTGTGGACAAAAGAAAACCAAACCAGCAAATCCCACAGTGTTTCCTGGCTTAACTCAGTGTTGATTAAATGGGTTCACAGCTAACAGCATACCATTTCAGTGGAGTTCCTCATTCCTTAGCTGATAAAGGACTAAGTTAGCTTACACTGTCACTTAGTTCCGATTGCAAAATATTTCTGTTTTATAATATAACTGTTATCTTTGAGATCACTGTGTTGTAACAGTGGGGAATGCTGACTTTTAAAACACTGGGAACATGCTGGAATTCAAAATGTTAATATCTGTGGCAGAGTGCAGCAGCAGGTTATCCAAACAGATCGGCAGGATGCAGTTCACAAAAATTTGTACCAAAATTTTATTTTAAATCCGAAAAGAAAAACCAGCAAACAAAAGATACCTTTCTGTAACATACCACGAGCCCATTTACCAATACAAAGTACTCCATATGTCTTAAAACTGAACAAGTTACTTCAAATGACCCTTCCTCACCAGCATTGCAACTGTGATTGCTCTCATTGCAACAGGTGCTCCCTCTGTCTCGCTGGGTGATTGATTCCCTAGTCAATCAGCTCTCTTTCTCTCAGTTCTTATTCTATAAAGGCTTTACCTCATCGCTATATTATTACTACTACCATTGGTGGTGGTGGCGGGGGGGGGGGGGGGGTAAACGCACTGTTAGGGGAGGCTGGCCCCCATCTCCTCCTCTTCTGCCCCCCTCCCCTGCCAGAGTCTGGAACACACACCCCCATGGCCACCGGCCCCCCATGCTCCTCTGGAACACTGGAGAGCTGGGGGGTGGGGGGGTGGAGGGGGGCGGTGCGGCCCCAGCACCCAGTGGACAGATGGGGAGCATGGCATGGCCTCAGTCCCAGCGTCCCCAGCCCGGGCCTGGAAGGGAACTGAAGCAGGCAGGAGGGGACCTGTGGGTGGAGCATGGGCGGGGCCACACCAGGCTGTTTGGGGAGGCACAGCCTTCCCCTGCCTATGCTATCCACCACCCATGACTACTACTATTATTCTTACACCAAATGCCTAGAATCCCCAACCAAAATTCAGGTCTGGGAACCGTACTAGCATGCAGTAAGAGCTAGTCCTTGCCTCCAAGACCTTACAATCTAGATAGACAAGACAGTCGCGGGATGGGGAGGGGAGAAGAAGGCACAGAGGGGCTTGTTAACTTGCCCAAAATCACACAGCAGGTCTGCTGGTGAGCTAGGAATAACATCTTGGTCTCTTGACTCCCAGTCCTGTGCCCTATACACTAGACCACAATGTTTCCTATTGTTTGGGGAAAATATTTCTATCCACATGCACATTTGGTCAGTTATTGCCAAAAGAGTGTGCGATATCTGACACACCTTATGATCTTATGTGTAATATAAAATGAGGGACAGTAAAAAAAATGTTGAGGGGCTTTCTCACCTGTATTTTTGTTCCTTTGCCCTCTGGCCCTATCATAAGGCAGTTATCTAATAGGCAATATACCTGGTTTATATTCCTCACTTCACCACTGATTTGCTGTGAGACAGTGAAATCACTGAAGCACTCTGTGCATTTGCTTGCCCATCAAGCAGAGATAATTTGGGCATATCTAATTTACAGCAACACTGTAAATTAAATGATGTTTGCAAAGCACTTTGAAATCCATGTACGCAAGACTCTGCACATGTGCGAGAATTATTACTAAGGCAAACCTAGGTCAATGGATGAGTTTTTCTTTTGTGGAGGTAAATAAAGGTCTGGTTTTTAAAATTTTAAATAAACTGAATGGAGAGGTCACCAGTTTATTCAATTAAATGATTTAGCAGACCTGGCCATGCTAATAGAGATGGGAAACCAACAACTATTCCATAACTTGGAAAGTGATGTGGAAAGAATCTGTTAGTGAAAATGTTCTGTTTTCAAGAAACACAGCACCCCAATATGTTTGCAAGGGTCCCGGGAAGCACTAATTGACAAGAACACAGTGTTTACAAGCAATATGTCTCTTCAGTATCTATGCTTTCCTATTTGGAAGAATCTGTCAGTAAGAAAGTCTGTCATAGAATATAGTCCGCATTGGAATTTTTATTTTTTTTTGCTTACACCAGTTTCAAAGATAGAGAATTGCATGCACTTTTCAAATAAGGACAAATTAAAAAACAATTTACCATTCACTTCCCTTGTAATAGGCCTTTGGTCTGATCCAATGTTAAGAGCTAAATATGTTTCAAATTCTGCGGCTTACTGTGATTTTATTGGGCTAACAGAGGGACACAAAGAGAAGTTAGACACTAATTATTTTAAAGTCTTTTAATCTTCAAGTACTTACCCAATTGCCCCACATTTTCCAGAATACATATATTGGTTCCCAGTAAGACTTCTGAAGAGCAAGTAACATTTTGTTACATCACAACTTATCTATAGATAGGCCATGACCTTTCCATAATACAATGCATACCTGCACAGCTGGGCCTAAAATCCTAGTCCCACAGCTCCAAACACACAGGGCTCTGTTACTCAGGTAACGGCAAAGGTCTATTAGCTTTCAGCTACAGAAGAAGCTACATTCTTTCTAACCTACAATCAGCCAACAGAAGGCAACTGACACAGAAATATAGTGCTTCATTGTATTCTCACCGGATATGCCTATACTATAAGGAAAAACCACGGTACGTGAATTGACTTGGGCTTGCAGGGCTCAGGCTGTGGGCTCAAATAGCAATGTAGATGTTCCCACTCGGGCTGGAGCCCAAGATCTGAAACCCAGGGTCTTGGAATCCGGGGTCAAGCCTGGGTGGGAAACCTACACTGCTATTTTTAGCCCTGCAGCCTAAGGCCTGAGAGCTCGAGTCAGCTGACTCAGGTTCTGAGACTCGGCACCGCAGGTTTTTATTGAAGTGTAGACATACCCACAGAGGCCAATGGTTAAAAAAGATCCAATCTCACATTGACATCAGTGGGATTCAGGATCGGTCCAAAAAAGTCACTGTAATCAATGGGAAAAGGCCGCAAGTATCCACAATAAAAAGAAAAAAACAACAACTTTTATTAATTACAACCTGCTTTTCTCCGAATATAGCATTTTGGGAGTTTTTAAGGACATAAAAAGTTTGAAGAGTAAACAATCCATTTCTGAGGTAAGGGAGACAAAGAAGCGTTGGATAGGTGTCAACATTTCAAATCAGGGCAATTATTTTGAATGATCTGCAGCTCCAAAGCGATTTGAGCACAGTTTCCTACTTTGCCTTCACAGTAAATTTGGCCATCTTCGGGCCAAACCCACTTTTGAAGCCAAGTTATAGAGGTGCCGAAATAGGGCTTTGTAACGTAATGTGGTTGCAACCTTCGCTGTGGAGAAGTTACTGCTCCCCATTATATATTTACTGGATTTCAGGAAAGCGGATCCAGGTCACTTTTTGGCATGGTCTTTGAGTCAAAACTAAAATCCCGACCCAGCTGTCCCAGCTTGTTGTTTACCTACCCGCGCTGCTGTTGGCACATGCATGTGTTCTGGCAATGGTTTCCTCGAGACACGCATTCAAATCAACATTGGCAGACGTCTCAGACAAAACGTGCCTCACAAAAATGAAGAAAACAGCCCTCAGTAGCAGGTTTTAACTGGCTGTTCGGTTCACTCGTTAATTCTGATGGCCAACGATAGCTCTCACAGCAAGTGCTATTCTTGGTGATCAGAGCTGGACTCCGACCCCAGTGGTGTCCTGATCTGAACCAAGAAAACGCCTCGATGAACACTTCCTTGTTTCTATTTGTTTACAAGTAGCCCAGACGTTTACATGCAAAGCAGCATTAATAGCGCGCCCGCCCCCAAACTAAGTGTGTGTGCTTGCTGGAAATGGTTTGATAGCATTAACCGCTTTTGCCTAAATCAATTCAAATTAAAAGAATATTAGGACATTTCAAGCAGGGAAGAACATTTGCCCCTCACACTGTATTGTGTGCATTGCACAGCTCTAAATCAATTAACACCAGGGCCGGCTCTAGGCACCAGCCTAGGAAGCACATGCTTGGGGCGGCACATTGTAAGGGGCAGCATTCAGGCCAATCTTAGGGTGGCACATTCCGCTCCAAGCCCCCCCCCCCTTTTTTTTTTTTGCTTCGGCGACACTCTGGCCAGTTTATTTATTTATTTTGCTTGGGGCGGCAAAAAAGCCAGAGCCGGCCCTGATTAACACAGCTGACATTTACTGTAAGTGTTTTAAAATACTTGGGCCTATTGTGCTGGCTAATATTGTCTCATCATTTCCTTGTACTCCCCTGTCTATCTGTCCTCATCTGTTTTCTTTTGTCTTAAATTGTAAGCTTTTGGAGGCAGGAACAGTCTTTTTGTCCTGTGTTCATACAGCGCCTAGCACACTGGGGTCCTTGTCCATGACTAGGGCTCCTAGGAGCTATGGTAATTATTATTACTATTAAATGCCTGCTGGAGGGGGAGAAGCTGCAAGGCACTACTGGGCACACTTTGATTCTCCTTTGAAAAGGAACCGTCTGTGCATCCAGATCATCCATTCCGCAAACTGCAACACCTAAGCCAATTAAGGGAGAGGCTGACCTGCTGGTAAGCCAAGGCCCTGTGTGATTAGGGTGAGCCAGCTGGACCCTATTCTTATTGCTCTCGAGTGCTAACAGAAATTCTGCACTACTGTCCCTCCTTAGCGCTCCACACAGGCAGAAGCCAAGAGCCAACCTTAAGGCTTGCAAAGACATATGGATGTGCTTAGCTTTAAGGACATAAATAGTCTCGTGGATTTAACTTGGACAACTCGGTGCTTAAAGATAAGCATGCACATGCCTTTGCAGGACTGAGGCCTGAATTTGTCAGCAGAAGGGCTACGAGATTTCTGTTTCCAAATGATAGTGTAGATACCTAGGCAATATATACAAGCCCATGAAAAAATCTCTAATTCCTCATTTTCAGCAGATTCTCTCCCCCTCCAAGGCTGCATAATTACTATGCTCTTTCCTCAGTCATCCTACTCCTGTTGAGTAGCGCTTACTCACATGAGCAGTCCCCAGTGAAGCCAATGGGACTACTAGCATGAGTCAGCACTAATGAAAAATCAATGGGATTTCTCATGTACGTATTTCTCATAAAGAGTATGGATAGCAGAATCTGGCTCTCAGTTATTACACAGTTGCTGAAGGACAGTCAGAAGACTCTACGCTGCCTCATTTGAACATGGAACATTTACATTATATCTTTATACACACACACACACACACTTGTACTCGCACACACTTTCATGATCTACACACACAAACAGTTCACATATATCCACTGTGTTAAAATGTATGCCAGACATGTCACAAAATAAAACATGGTTAGAAAAACTAAGGCCAGGATACCTTTGTGAATAGAGTAAATCAAACACCCAATAAAAGCTTGGTATATTGGCTCTCTCTCAAGAACAGAGAAACAGTAATTAATTCTCTGTTAACATTTAGGTGAAATCAGTCACCGTTTAAAATAACTGGCCAATCATTAATTAGTTTGCTGTAGTACTCCTGAGTCAGGAATTGTTGGTGTGGAGGACTGAATGCAATAGGTACTGTACAGAATTCCATTGTAGTTTAGCAAATAAATCAGTAGTATTACAAAAAATGTGGATGTTATACCTTTGGTCTTTCTGCTTATTTATTCCACATAAATACTTTATGCACAAACATCTTAGTTGTTATTTATTTTCCTCCCCACAATAAACTCTGTTAATTTAAAAATAAGGTCATTAAACTGCAGAGCCCAAAAACGCAAACAGCAACGAGCAATTACAACTATCTCCCCTTTCAGCCCATATATATACACGGACTAGCTGCCTGGATTGATGGGTTTTCCCCTCTACTCCCACTCCCTAACATCCATTCCAACTAGAAACTTATTTTTCTTATTATTGCCTTCATTTTAATGATTGTGTGTTGTTGTTATTAGTCACTTTTCCAGAGAAAAATAAATGGTTACAGAAATGAAAAGACATATGCAAACATTTTCTATGTGGAAGATGGTTTAGGAGAAATAGGAATGCAGGGGAAGCTGGGTTGATCCCTAGGGCCAAGGGGCTGGGCTCAGTCAGCAGCAAGGATTGGGATCAGCAGGCAACATGGAGCACAGAGTAAATTAGTTCTTTTGCTGCTCACCTCTGCTGTCCAGATTATCCAGTCCCCCAAACATCTAGCTTCCTCCCTCATAGCTGTTACATCCTACTGCTTAGCCATAGCCCAAGACTGCCAGAGTTCTGTAAAAACAGGCTGCTCTCTGACACAGTGGTTTTCTGGCAACCAGTTGAAGAAAATTGTTGCCTCAATGGAGCTGGGGATGAGGGGTTTGGGGTGTGGGAGGGGCTCAGGGCTAGGGCAGAGGGTTGAGGTGTGGGGGTGAGGGCTGCGGGGTGTGGCCGGGAATGAGGGGTTCAGTGTGTGGGGGGGCTCTGGGCTGGGGCGGGGAGTTTGAGTGCAGGAGGGGGTCAGGGATCTGGGCTGGGGGTGCAGGCTCTGGGGTGGGGCTGGGGATAAACGATTTGGGGTGAAAGAGGGGGCTCCGGGTTTGGAGGAGGCTCAAGGCTGGGGCAGGGGATTGGGCCCCGGGCTCACCTCGGGCAACTCCTGGTCAGCGGTGCAGCGGGGGTGCTAAGGCAGGCTTCTTACCTCTCCTGGCACCACAGACCATTGGGAACCAGCCAATGGGAGTGCGGAGCTGGTGCTCGGGACAGGGGCAGCGCGCAGAGCCCCATGGCCCCCCAACCTAGGAGCCGAACTGCTGCTGGCCGCTTCCAGGGCGCAGCGCGGTGTCAGAGCAGGTAGGGACTTGCCTGCCGTAGTCGGGCAGCACTGCTGACGGGACTTTGAACGGCCCGGTCGGTGGTGCTGACCAGAGCCGCCGCGACCCAGTGCCTGACATTCCGTGACCCAGTACTGGGTCGCGACCCGCAGTTTGAAAACCACTGCTCTGACAAACCACTGGAAACAGGTAGGAGGGAGGGAACGGCCGCTGCTCTTGTAGCTGAACTGGACGCTGCCTGCAGGCCTCTCTGTTAAGTTGGCCTTCAACTCTGCTTTTCTCTGACCTCTTGTTACTAAAAGGGGTTAAAACTGAGTGGGATGAGTGAAAAAAAAAAAGGAGAAGATTTGCAGCACAAGTTGTCAGAGATCAAGAGCTTCCTGCTCCCGCTACAGAGGAAGCTGTGCCCTGCATCATTAGAATAGGGAAGTGGCTGATGGAGCTGAGTATTGATCGTGGTGTAGCTCCATTAGGTTAGTCTTAATTAGGGGAATAACTCTGTGTGTTTCACATTTCAAACCCAGTCTGCATCTGTTCAATTAACAGTGTGTGGTTGTGTGTGAGGTTTGTGGGGACTGTGGCTCTTTAACTAGAGGAATCTGAAGAAATATGTACACAGGATGAATTTTCAAAGAAAGAGAGCAACTTTTGTAAAGGTGTTCTCGAAGATTTCACTGAAACATACATATATAAATTGATGCAGGGTGAAATGACGTGTGGTCCTGATTTAAGTGCAAATCTCAGCTATGGAGTAACTAGCAATGTCGCCATTATTTATAGGTTTCAGAGTAGCAGCCTTGTTAGTCTGTATCCGTTAAAAGAACAGGATTACTTGTGGCACTTTAGAGACTAACAAATTTATTTCAGCATAAGCTTTCGTAGGCTATAGCTCACTTCATCGGATGCATAGAATGGAACACACCGAAGCAAGATGTATATATTATACACATAGAAAACTTGGAAGCTGCCATACCAATTCTAAGAGGCTATTTAATTTAGACGAGCTATTATCAGCAGGAGAAAAAAAACCTCAAGAAGGCCTATATCAGACCGTTGACAAGAAGGTGTGAGGATACTTAACTCTGGGGAAGTAGATTCAATGAGTGTAATGACCCAGCCATTCCCAGTCTCTGTTTAACCCTAGGTTGATGGTATCCAATTTGCAAATTAATTCAAGTTCAGCAGCTTCTCGTTGGAGTCTGTTTTTGAAGTTTTTCTGTTTTAAAATTGTCACTTTCAAGTCTGTTATTGAGTGACCAGGGCGGTTGAAGTGTTCTCCTACTGGTTTTTGAATGTTATGATTCCTGATGCAAAGTGAAAATACCTCAAAAATTCAGAGCTAATTTACTGAACTTTCAGAGCATTTCAAATTCACAGCTGAAGGCAGCCATCTTGCAGGAAATTAACCTCACTTGTGACCCCTCAGTTAGGGATTCCATCATAAGGAATTAGAAATCCTGTTGGTTTTACCCTTTTTAAATACTAGCTGAACATTAGATGAAACAATGTACTATGTAAACATTAAAGATTTTGCTTAAATATTAAACATGAAAGGGTTTTGTTTTGTTAAAGAAACATCAAAGCACGATACTAAGTCCCTGCATGCGCTCATCGCCAGCGTTTAAAGAGATTAACCTTCTTCTCAGTCTGCACTGACCCCCAGAATGAATCAACCCTATCTTCTGGTAATGTTTCTTCAGATGTTCTGGTAATATTGTTTGTTCATTCTTATCTGAATGCATTATGTGCCATGTCTGTTCAATGAGAGGTTTACGCAGGAATTCCTGAGTTCTAATCCAGGCTCTGATAGGGACACACTCTTTGACCTTGGAAAAGTCACTTCACGTTTCTCTACATGGTTGAATACATATAGTATGGAGACAATAACACTTACTATAACTATCTTAACCAGGGTGTTTTCAACAGTATTTAGTGGAAAATCCTGGTCCTAGCTCAGGTAACTACCCACCCATTCTGAAATGTTGCATATAAAATTGACTGCTCAGGAAATCTGAAAGTGATTTAAGAAATCGACCAAAATGGGAAGTCCTTTCCTGTGTATCAATACAGAGAAGTATGTAACACAAGACAAAATCCTGGATTATTCCTGTGGATAAAGAACTGCTGAAAACTGTATAAACTCTATTCTTGAACAGGGAAACACTAAGGGAAGGTCTACACTACGGGGGGGTGGGGTCGATGTAAGGTACGCAACTTCAGCTACGTGAATAACATAGCTGAAGTCGACGTACCTCGCTCGACTTACCTCGCCATGAGGACGCTGCAATGTCGAAGGCTGGCGCTCCCCCGTCGACCCCGCTTCCGCCTTGCATCGGGGTGGATTACCGGCGTCGACGGGGAGTGCGTTCTGGGATCGATTTATCGCGGCTAGATTAGATGCAAAAAATCGATCCCCAAAAGATCGATTGCTACCCACCGTAGAGTAGCCCTTAAATTCTTAACAATCCACAGCAAGGGTGGGCAAACTTTTTGGCCCGAGGGCCACATCTGGGTATGGAAATCATATGGTGGGACATGAATGCTCACAAAATTGGGGGTAGGGGGGTGGGAGGGGGGAGGGCTCTGGCTGGGGGTGCGGGCTCTGGGGTGGGGCTGGAGATGAGGGGTTGGGAGTGCAGGAGGGGTTCGAGGGTGGGAGGGGGATCAGGGCTGAGGTAGGGGGCTGGGGCATGGGAGGGGGGCAGAGGTGCAAGCTCCAGGCGGCGCTTACCTCAAGCAGCTTCCAGAAGCAGCAGCATGTCCCCCATTAGGCCCCTATGTGGAGGTGCGGCCAGGCAGCTCTGCACGCTGCCCCATCCGCAGGCGCCGCTCCTGCCACTCCTATTGGCCGAGAACCAGGGGTGGCGCATGGGGCGGGGGCAGCGTGTGGAGCCCCCTGACTGCCCCTATGCGTAGGAGCTGGAGGGGGGACATGCCACTGCTTCCAGGAGTTGCGCCAAGTGGGCAAGCCCGCAACCCCGCTCCCTGGCTGGAGCGCCGGAGTGTGACAAGCCCCGGACCCCGCGCCCAGGCAGGAGCTCGAGGGCCGGATTAAGATGTCTGGAAGGCTGGATGCGGCCCCCAGCCGTAGTTTGCCCACCCCTGCTCCATAGCATGATATAGAGATGTCTTCAGGGGGAAAATTGGAATCTGAAATTCAGACCTTGGCAAATAGCAAAACGGTATTTGTGGTCACATCCTCAGCTGGTATAATCAGAGTAGCTCCAGGCACAAAGTATTTGGGTTTAAATACGTTTGTAGACTTTAAACCTGATTTTCTTAACTGTGCATTTGCAAATGTGTTTGCACAACCGAATACAATTACCATGACTGGGGAATTGTCCTTACAAATGGCCAGCTACACATCCAAGTGGACATCTGCATCATTCTGCATCACAGAAATTGTATATGCAATGAGATATGCAATGATGCTTGTTTTGTGAGTTGCTCAGAAATCAGGATCTTTGAATCTACACATATACTTAGTTACCAATGTAGAATCAGAATTTTTGGCAATTAAAAAAAAAAAGATAAATTTCAGTTTACCAGCAAAACAATTCAACTTACCAGAGTTGATACCTAAGAACTAAAAGAATAAAACTTTACCTACCCGAGAGGTTAATTCTGCAATTGCCTCATGTCAGGGTTCCCTCCCCACTCTAAACTCTAGGGTAAAGACTTGGGGACCCACATGAAGAGCTCCTAAGCTTATTTCTACCAGCTTAGGTTAAACCCCCCAAGGTACAAAATTCCCTGCACCCTGAGAAATGCTTCTCACTGCCACCATCAAGTGTGTTTAAACAGGAATCCAGGAAAGGAAACCACTTGAAGTTTCTCTTTCCCCCCAAAATACCCTCTCAAGCCCATACCCCCCTTTCCTGGGAAGCGTGAGAATAATCTCCTAACCAATTGGTTACACGGTGATCTAAAAAAACCCCACCCCCGGGGTTTTTAACACCATAGAAAACAGTCAGCTTCTTAAAAAAAGGATTTTATTAAAACAAAGAAGGTAAAATCAGCTCTGTAAAAATGAGGATGGTAACTATTTTACAGGGTACTCAATTTCCAAACTCAGAGGGATTCCCCCTCTGGACAAACCCTTAAAGTTACAGAAAAAAAAAGGAATAACCCCTCCCTCTCACACAGGGAATGTACCAAGCAAAAATAAACAGAAATCTACTTGCTATGCTATCCAAACTTACTTTAGAAAAGTGAGGATTTGATGAAAAGATGACTGGTTCCTTCTGACTCCAAGATCACTCTGAGTCTGACAAAGACCCACACACAAAGCTTTCCCCCTCCCAAGATTTGAAAGTATCTTGTCCCCTTATTGGTCAGATGCTGGCCAGGTCAGGTGTCGGTCTGGTTACCTGCATTTCTTAACCCTTTACTGGTAAGAGGATTTTATCTGCATCAGACCCTCTCCCCCTTCCCTTTATATTTATGACACCTCATGATAACACGAAAGACCAATTTGCATTTCAGAATGAAGCAGCATTCAAACAAACCTGCAGAAAAAGAAATGACCCAGGGCCCAGTTGAATTATTTACTCCAGCAAAATCTGCATTGACTTCCATGAGAATTTAGCCTGTGTTGAGGTGTTCAGAACTGATTTCAAAGTATGTACATTGTCTGGTATATCTTGCATTATAATAAAAACTTCACCTGTTACTGCAGAAACTCTTTGTACCATATCACCAGGAATGATTTTGAATCCAGCTTTCTAGGATACATTATGATGTTCCATATTAACTAGATCGTCACTCCAGACAATGGAAATCAATGTAGCAAGCAGCCACTACTGTACATCAATATCAGAAATACAAATCATTCTGTTGCCTTTCATAGAGCTGCAGCAAACAGTTCACCAGCATTTAGGGTGACCAGATAGCAAGTGTGAAAAATCGGGACTGGGGCTGGGAGGTAATAGGAGCCTATATAAGAAAAAGCCCCAAATATCAGGACTGTCCTTATAAAATCAGGACATCTGGTCACCCTACCAGAATTCCAAACTCTGCCAAACAAACTCTCAATGTTAATGAGCCTTCTGCTCTTTGTTTGGTGGCTACAAAATCTTCTGGTAACCTTACTGTGCCTATTAAACCTGTGATATTCAGCAAGTCTAAACAATATGCTGAAAATCACATCACCAAGAATAAGGGAAACAAGCAAGGAAATATAAAGCATCAGTAACGAAAAGCATTCAGGGCCATCTAAGTTCTGAGATCATCATGCAACTTGGGCTTAGCACTTGCTGGGGTTCGAGCCTGTGTGGTCAACTAACCAACCTAGCATCACTGCTTAGCTTGTTGCTGCTTGGGTAGGCCTTCTTTGCCCTCTGTGTGACTGCTAGCAGCCAGCAGTAGGCGCCAAAGAGCACACGCTGCATCTTTCAAAAACAGGCGAAAGTTGCTGAGATTGCTTCACCCCAAAGTGACACTCAGCCATTTTCTCTCTTTCTGTCCAGATCAGGCAGAATGGCTCGGGGAAACTCTGCTTGACGACTACAGCTATGCTTCCCAACCCACACAAATCTGTGGCCACAAAAGCCAGAGTGCAGTGCCATGGTTTTGTCCAGAATGTGTGAACACAAGTTTGCACTGAAATGTATCAGTGAAAGAGAAGTGGTATGGGAGCACCAAAACATCAAGAACAAAAACCCAGGTTCTGTTCTCAGATATGTACATATAAATTCCATTAGTGAGAGGAAAGGATGTTTCCTACAACCCCAAACAAGGTAATCAAAAGGTCCTAGACCAAATGAGATTGGGGTAGGAGACAGGAGCTTACACTGAGCAATAAAATGCTCAGAAAAGGATCCCACAATCATAGGATTAAAAGGGTCAGGGGTTATCTAGGCTAACCCCCGCCAAGATTTTGTTGTGTCTAACCATCAGCCTCTTTCTGAAAACCTCCAGTGAAGGCGCTTCCATGACTTCCCTAGGCAGTTTGTTCCATTGTCCAGTTTGTCCTACTGTTCTTACAGCTAGAAAGTTTTTCCTGAGATTTAATTTAAATCTGCCCTCCTGTAGTTTGAACCCACTGCCTCTTGTCTTGCCCTCTGTGGTGAGAGAGAACCGATTTTTTCCATCTTTTTATGGCAGCCTTTCAAGTATTTGCAGATTGCTATCATGTTCCCCCTTAATCTCCTCTTTTCCAAACTAAATACCCCCAGTTCCTTCAGCCTTTGCTCATATGGCTTGCATTCCATCCCTTTGGTTATATTTGTCGCTTGTCTCCAGATCCTTTCCAGCTTCTCTACATCCTTTCTATACAGTGGTGGCCAAAATTGGACACAGTATTCCACTTGAGGCCTAATCAGTGCTGAGTAGAGTTGTATTATCACCTCCTGTGACATGCATGCTATACCTCTGTAAATGGAAACCAAAATTGCATTTGCTTTTTTTTTGCAACAGCATCACATTGTTGACTCATGTTGAGGTTGTGATCCACCACAACTCCCAGATTCTTCTTAGCAGTACGGCTGCCAAACCAGTCATCCCCCATTTTGTATTTGTGCATTTGTTTTTTCTTCCCTAAGTGTAACACCTTACATTTATCTTTGTTGAATTTCATTTTCTTGTCTATAGCCCAGTTCTCCAATTTATCAAGATAGCTTTGAATTTTAACTCTATCTAATTAAAATATGACCATATAGATCATTGTTGCAACCACATTTATATATCTGCAACAAATCTTGGACAAAGGTTGTCAAGTAAGGTATCGATGGAAAGGTTATGATTTGCTGAATATAATTATGCTATTTCAATGCATGTATTATTTTTGTATTTGAAGCTATGAAGCTCTATACCTGGATTTCAAATGTTCCTGGGGTAACACCCACAAGGTAGTTAGCCAGCACATCTTGGAGGGACTATTTAAATTAAGTGGCTTACCAAGAAAAACTTAACTGACAATGGACCATGGGAGATACCTATCTACAGAAAATGGGCTTTCCTGCTATGACTAAGAGAAATTATGCAGGGACATGTGACTTGCCCATGTGACTCCAAACACTATCTTGTCACCTGTGATTTTCCACTAGCTGTGCTGAGGGTTTTGTTTGAAACGATGGGTTTCCCTCCACATGGCAGAAGCTATAAAAGGCCCTGGAAACACCTCCATTTTGTCTCTTTCCTGCTCAAGACTCTGGACTTATACTAATGGGAGCATTCTAACCAAGGAACTGAGAACCTTCCAACGATTTGGAAAGCAACCAGAGATTTGACTTAAGCCAGCAGTTTATTCCATCACTGCTACAAGCCTGAACCAAGAACTTTGCAATTATTGTATGTATTTGATTCCTTTAACCAATTTTAGCTCTCACCTTTCTTTCTTTTTATAAATAAATCTTTAGATTTTAGATACTAAAGGATTGACAACAGCTTGATTTTCGGATAAGATCTGAGTTGTATATTGACCTGGGTATGTGGCTGGTCCTTTGGGATCAGAAGAACATTTGGTTGATTAAACTGGTTTTAAAGAACCACTCATCTTTAAGTCTAGTGTTTTTGGTGATGATACAAGGACTGGAATGCCTAAGGAAACTGCTTTTATGACTTCTTTTTAGCCAGTGTGGTGAAACAGAAGTTTACTTTTCTTGCTGGTTTGGTATATCTCATGGGAGAATAATCTCCAGTTTTGGGGTGTATCTGCCCTATTTCTCAGCAGTTTGTCCTGAATTTGGTATTCTCAGTTGTGACCCACGGAGGCACAGTTACAGCCCAGTTCTCCAATTTATCAAGATATCTTTGAATTTTAGCTCTATCCTCCAAAGTGTTTGCAACCCCTCTTTCTGTCATTTGCAAATTTGATCAGGATTCTCTCTATTCCTACATCTAGGTCATTAATAAAGATGTTAAATAAATATACATTTTATACTTTGGCTTATTCCAGCATTTTTTAACCCCCAAAAGGATTCTCTCTACTACACACCTTCATAAATTCAGCAACCACTTCAAGTGATAAGCCTAGAGGATTTAAAAAACTTTCTGTTCAAGGAGTCTTCTTAGGTGAGTTTACCCATGTCCTTGCATTTTGCCATTTTGTTTATTTTATTTTCATTATTTGTAACTAGCCAGGGGAAAGATTTATGGTAGGTTTTATTGTAAAAAGCTTTGCTTAGATTCTTCCTTCCAGGAGTCAAACTAGTAATAAGCTATTAGGCCACATTATGGAAAGGGACAAGGATTATGTGAAAAGTTATGATGACATATAAAATGATGGTAATGCTCACTTTGGCCCTAATTCAGTAAACCACATCTATTCAGCAAAGTTCTTAACCACATGTTTAACATTAAACGAATGCTTAAGTCCCACTGACTTCAGTGGGACTTTAGCACATGCTTAGGTACACCTCTATTCAGCAAAGCACTTAACCACATACTTAAAGTGTTTGCTTAGGTATCTTGATAAACTGGTGGCCTATGAGACAAATCCTGGAGTCTGAACATAGCTTGAGCAACCAGAGTCAGGAAGGAATCCTCTCCTCCTTATACAGCCTTGGGGCTACAGTTACTACCACTGCAGCTGTGTCCCCTTCCAATTGTGTACGTGTGTAGGGGATGGATCAACACACAGATCCATTGGCACCTCCTGACCCAATCCACCAACTCTGGGAGCTTGGAAGGGACACCACCCTATGTTCTGTTCTGTTGAGGATAGGGTGGGGACTCAGTCTCCTTATGCTTGTTTGATTAATAGAGCAAAGCAAGATATGGGGCAAAATTCTAGTCCCATTGAAATCAGTGGGAATTTTATCATTGACTACAATGTGGTCAGGATTTCATCAATGGCCTTCATGGGCACATAGACATCTAAGACTGTCACAGAGAACATATGGGAAGAAGCTATTTAGCAGGGAACTCAGGATATCTGTAGTGACGTTATACCAATATGGACAATGAGAATATTCTTATAACAAATCTCCACTGCAAATAATTTGAAAGCAAAACATTGCAACAGGAGGACATTGACAATTCTTTAATTGTAAGTTCTTCGGAGCATGGTTTGTCATTTTGTTTGGAATTTGTATGGCATCTCGCACAATGGGGTCCTGATCCAGGACTACAGCTCGTAGGCACCACAACAATATCAATGATAAATTATACATACAATAAAATTCCAAGATTGTGACCATCTGTCTGTGAAACCTCTGAAACCTAGAATGTCTGAGGAGTCTCTGTGAAATGATGGAAACAGCTACAAGCATGTCTGAGAGCTCTTTATGTTCAGAAGACCACCAGGTTCAGTCATCACTAGGATTTGCAGTTTGTTACCATCCAATTTGTAAGTTCTCAGCCATTTTGACTTTACAAATTATACCCGTGTGACAGAACGGGTTCTCAGTTTCAGTAAGCCATATATGTATGCCATGCCAACAGTCCTAGATCATGGTGATATCAGAGGTAACTCAACCAATCATCACCTTTTCTCTACAGCTAATGTATATACAACTATACCTAATTGGTGGACAAAGTAAGGAGAGGATGGGCTATTCTGCCCCTCACTCTCCTTTTGGGGTCCGCAAAAAGAGACTTTAGGAGGAAAAGCTAGATACCAAAATTCTGGATGACTGAAAGGCAAGAGAAGGGGAAGGAGTGAGCTTCACCATCATGGCTGTCATCCCCAGCATCTCCTGACCAGACCGGACCAGAGAGAGGGAGCCAGATGACATCACCACCTCTACTGACTCCAGTTAAATCTCAGATACCACGTGGGGTGTGAGATCTTGTGTCCTCCTCGCTTCCTTTTCCATGCGATCTTTTCCTTCCCCACCTTATTTCTTTTCTTTCCTAACATTCTCTTTTTGCCTCCTGTTTAATAAGAGTTTGGCTTAGCTGGCCAAAACTGTATATTTTACAATACTGCTATAAGCCTGTGATCAGAAAGAGGCAGCTAAAGGCAATGCCCTAAACAACCTGAAACTAGTTCATGTTTGCAAAGTTTCAAAGTGGTTGATAAGACCGTGGCTAGGTCTGTGCTTTTCCAACAATGAGATTTGCAAGTGAAAGTCAACAACAGAGACAGAAGATGCATTTTCTATCCTTGCTATTCTTTTCTCTCTCCTTTTATGTGTTTATCTTGTTCTTTTTTTTAGGAAATGAGATTGGACTTAATAACTAAAGCAATAACAGCAGTGTTAGCTGTTTTTCTTTCTTTTTTATATGTTTAATAAAAGGTTGAAATGATTTTTAATTATGCATTGGCCATGGTACTAAGCAGGGTGAGGTCACTGTATATCAAACCCTGAGCCTTGTTTAAAATTGTTTAATGTTGGACAGTGATTGGGTTATGCTAACTCCTTTGACTCTTTGGACCCATACATTCCATCTAAATTAATACAACACACCCTATAACCAGAACACACATAGTAAATGAGTCCCCTGTCTCTGTCACCCAATAAATTCATTATTTAGGCCCAGCTATTCTTGATATGATTCTTGAAATCTACTTAGTGAATGAGATCACCATTGCAAGTAGCTAGAGCCCCTTGATGAGTGAAAATCTATCTGAAAGTCAAGGCGGAGTCACAGAGATAGCACCTAAACGTGGCTGCTGTTCCATTGCCCCTTCTATCCAGACTTTTTCTCCAAGGACCACAGGATTTGCCAGGTAAATACCAATGGAAATGAAAATTAAATTTGATTTTAATTTAAAAAACAAAAACTCTAACAAGGCCCTCAAGTCCTAGTGTCAGGACCCAAACAGGATAGGTGAATGTCAGAAAGGCTACATGAACAAGCAAAGGGAAGAGAAAATAAGGGGAAACAGTGAAGTGGATCATAGCACACAAGGAATGCTTGATCCTGTATTAATCTGTTTGATAGAAAATGAGCCCCATCTGAGATGTGTGATACTGCCCATCTGGTAGGCTACCTTCCATCTCTTCTCAATATGCCCCTAGCACAGGGGCGGGCAAATTTTTTAGCCTGAGGGCCACATCGGGTTTTGGAAATTGTATGGGGAGCCGGTTAGGGGAGGGGTCATGGCCCGGCCCCCACCTCCTATCCGCCCCCCCTCCCCTGGACTCCTGCCCATCCAACCCCCCTGCTCCCTGACGGCCCCCACAGGACCCCTGCCCCATCCCCTCCCTCCCCCCTGCTCCTTGTCCCCTGACTGCCCCCAGACCCCCTGCCCCTGACTGCTGCCTACCACCCCATCCAACCCCTCCTCTCATTCCTGACTGCCCCCATTCAACCCCTCTGTTCCCCTCCCTCTGACCGCCCCGACCCCTATCCACACCCCCGCCCCCTGACCACCACCCAGAACTCCCCTGCCCCCTATCCAACCCTCTCTGCTCCCTGCCCCCTTACCGCGCTGCCTGGAGCACCAGTGGCTGGCGGCGCTACAGCCACGCCGCCCGGCTGGAGCCGGGCCATGCTGCCGCCACCGTGCAGCGCAGAGCACTGGGTCAAGCCGGGCTCTGCAGCTGCGCTGCCCCAGGAGCTCCCAGCCCCACCGCCCAGAGCATTGCACCGGCACGGGGCATGCTGAGGCTGCGGGGGAGGGGGAGACAGCAGGGGAGGGGCTGGAGGTAGCCTCCCGGGGCAGGAGGGTCCCGTGGGCCGGATGTGGCCCTCAGGCCGTAGTTTGCCCACCCCTTCCCTAGCACATGCAGCCAACTCTCCCTATATTTCCCTTTTAAGTGGACTGGCTGCAGAAGGTGTCAGGTATGAGAACAGGTTCACATTAGAGTTTTGCCTAAGCATGAGCATGAACACAGTTATTGGAAGACACCGTACATAGCATGGGTGTGCGAGAGGTGTGATTTCATGTCCGGGCTTTGGCAACACACCCTAACTAGCACAAACGTCTGGCCTCCATGGAAGCAATGTAGAAAAAATGTCTGCCTCTTAAATCAGACTTCAGCTCAGCAGTAGTCATACCATGTAAGCCCCAAAAGGTTCCTCTGCCAAGACCATGGAAATCAGACTTTTGTGTTTGCTTAGCGTTCTAAAGAAAAAAATGCATTTGTTCTGCAGTCATGGTGGAACTGAATGATAGGGTCCCCCCCGCCCCCATAATATGACAGTCCCTAGAGAAGGGAACCAAGACAAACAAGCAGCAGACAAGACAGCAAGAAAAATGTGAAACACACATTGTGACCAAAAAAAATCTGATCAGTTTGAGCAGTTTAATAATAACTTATATGTAAGGTATTTTTCTTCCCCCATTTCATGTGGAAATGATAATAAGCAACAAACTTCGTAAAAAGCTGAGGTTTGCACATTTGGCCATTATCAGGGTCCATCCTAAAATATCAATTAAATATCATTCTCTTTCGGCAAACAATAATTCACTCCCCCAGCCAGCACACAGAAACTGGCAACTACACTGTACACCTGTTATTATGCATTACAGTGAAATTAAAATATTTAAAGAATTTGGCAAGTCTATGCCTTTGAAACTATGCTGATGGTTGTAACTGTGAACTGCATAGATGGACACTCTTCCTGCTTGCTAGAAAAATATCGCTGTGTATAAAACTACTGGTGGCCAGCAGCTGGCCTTTCAAGATAAGAATCAAAAACACGCACATCCGGTCAGATCGCATGGGTGCTGAGCCTCTTGTTATTCAGTAGAAACAATAGGAAAAGAGCTGAAGAATGCCCCCCTTGCAAGACATATGCATTGACCTCAATGGGTGAAATATAGAGCACTATTTATTCAGGTGCAATAATACAAAGCGTTGTGGGCTGTTCTGCAATGATAAAACAAAGAAGATTCCAAAGAATGCACTCCATGTGTAACTGCCAGAGCTCCACTCTAAGCACACCGTATTTGCAATATCAAGTGACAGCCAGAAGCAAAATTATTGTCGCTTGGGGCTGCTGAGTGTAGAATTGGAGCAGCTTTTCAAAATGGAGAAGTTTTATGTTGCTACAGAGTGTAATTGGGAGAGAGGGAATAACATTGGGATATAATGGAGGTAAGGTTGTCTCCCCCAAGTACTTATTTCAGATGTCCTGGTCTTTTCATGTGAGAATAAATGGTACAAAGTGGTAATAAAATGACCACTTATGTCATTTCTTCTGTCTTTATGAGCTGGTTGTATCATTACTGTATACACAAGCTATAAACTGTGGCCAATGGCCACATCTTGTACTTAATTAACTTTTTTTTTTTCACTTAATGATCAGGCAATCATTTATTTTCACTGTGCAAATCTGATGGCGAATGTGTGAGGAAGAATTCAGTATGGATTGGAAAGTATTTCCAACCATCAACAATGGAATGACATACAAACAAGTAGAGCTGGTTCCTCTAAATATCAGTTCACAGTTATTCTAAGGTCAAATCTTAGGCCTGGAGGCTACTTTACCACTATGAAACTGATGCTAATTTTGAGTAATCAACCATTCTTGTGTGTTCTGATGCTGCAGAATTGCTGGTATTTATAACATTACTATGGTTATTTTATGCCCTTCCAGACAATGAATAACAACATTAAGGTTTGAAGAGAAAATACCTAAAGGATGGGTAGTTTCCAGATGAAACAGTAGTTGTTTGACAAGCATTACCCAAGTGGGATCCAATCTGATAATTTCCATAGGGAATTAAATTCAGTAATCTTAGTTCACTTTTATTACCGACTGGATCTGTAGAAGAGCTGAGCTACACTGGGCACAGTTCAGGGAGAGAGAGGGAGCAAAGATAGGGTGACCAGACAGCAAGTGTGAAAAATTGGGACGGGGGGGGGTATTAGGAGCCTATATAAGAAAAACACCCCAAAATCGGGACTGTCCCTATAAAATTGGGACATCTGGTCACCCTAAGCAAAGGTGACTTCGAGCCCTCCTCATGTATCCCCAACTTCTGGGACCACCCTATTACACAAACTGGAGCATCCTGTGGGCCATTCTAAATTGCACTGAGTGTTAATGGCCCCCAAGGGGCTCCTTTGGAAGCCAGGGATCACTGAAGTGCAGAAGTACTCCATCCCTGGGCCTCTTTTCCAACTACGACCCTGACATACACCTTTCACCAGGCTCTCCATGTTGTTTCCCCAATAAAGTGTAAGCAGATTCTCGTAGAACCTGCCTTTTAAGGCCTGTTTGGCCAGGAGACCAAAGACAGATTGTGAATAATTAATAGAAAACAGTACACACGGTGACCAAGCAATATAGTGGATTATGCATACATGAGAAAAATACCCTAGGCTGGCAATAACATAACCCTAATAGTGAGTCTAGCCTGATAAGTCAAGGGTCAATATAAGTTAGATGCCTACAATAAAGGACCCCATTCAGAAACACCTAGAGTTTCTGTAATCGCTGTAAACTTGTGACATTTAACATACATGATTAAACGGACTTTAAAATGTATATTAGATGCTCTCTATCCAAGATGGGTTTGAATGCCATTTTGTAGCCGGGCACATGTTTTTCTTAAGGACTCAGTAAATCACTGTCATGATGCACTGATGGCAACACCTGGGTTGTTTAGCTCACAGCTGCTCCCAAGTGAGACAAGTGCTTTCATATGTGTGCTATTCTGCCTTTCACGCTGTCTCTTGTGAGACACTCACCCCCCCCCCACAACATGAGGTTCCCACCCCCTAGCCACAACCTTCTATGTGCATTTTCTCCTTTGTGAGACATCCCACTCCCATGTTACAATCTTGCCCTTCACAGATGTGTCTTCCCCCTTAAAAATTCCCTCACATGCCTGCAGCCCTACGAGAGACACTGAGCCCCAATAAAAGCTACTCTGAGTTACGGAAGGAGCAGCCTTTCTCAGCTCAAGTCCTTCCCCAATGGAGGAGAGAGGAAAAGGAGTAATGTCTTCATACTCTGGTTCTCTTCCTCACTACCCCACCCGCACTGAACTGTGGGAGACTTCTAGTGACACAGTTGCCCCATCCTATTGAAACAGAGAACTGGCAGAGTATGCCCTCTGGTAGGCTGATTTCTTCCCCACACACTAAAAATGACGGAGAGACCACTGACTATGACTTGATCTCTCCCTAACCCCCACCAAAGAGAAGATATAGAAGCAAGGAAGCTGAACTGGGAGCCTCAAACCTCAATACCTAATTGAAGAACATCAAATGGCCATACTGGGTCAGACCAAAGGTCCATCTAGCCCAGTATCCTGTCTTCCAACAGTGGCCAATGCCAGGTGCCCCAGAGGGAATGAACAGAACAGGTAATCATCAAGTGCTCCATCCTCTGTCGCCCATTCCCAGCTTCTGGAGTAGAAGCAGATGCTCTTTTAACACATTTCCTTAAATATGAGAGGAGAAAGGATTATGGAATGAAGCAACAACAAAACATGAAATAATCTCTGTCCTCAACTTCTCATTCTGGGGCGGGGGGAGGTGGAAATTCAGGCCAAAAGGGGCTGTATCTGCCCCTCTCCTTTCCCAGATCTTGGTCACCATCAAGCCCTCTATCATGAGAAACACCTTTCTCAAATATGGTGCATATCCCTTTAGAGCAGTATTTTTTTCCTTTTCAAGGGCCCAGGATAGTCTCATCACCTCACTCACAGCTCTTGGGGGGGAGGGGGGGTGTTTGGCGGGGGAGAGGAAAGGATCAAACTGTGAGAGGCCATTCCTTCTCTCCTGGCTTCTTCTTTTTAGGAATAAAGCTCGCCCCACCTCTCATTTCCCTTTCTCCAACTGAGGAGAAAGAAGAAACAGGAGGTATGATCCTGTGTGATCCTCAAAGATCTGTATCCTCATTTTGAATGGAGTCTAAGAGCTAAATTCAGTCCTGGAAAAAGTGAGCATGATTCCACTAAAAGCAATAATGTAGGAGGGAAAAATTTGGCCTCAAATAACCTGGAAAAAGGGTCAGCATATTTGATGCGAATAAAGAAAAGGAAAAAATTTGATTTTTTTATTAACTGCTTTTCAGATTACCTTTTTAAATAGGTGGAAAACCAAAATAGAGAGTGATGCTCAATATTATGGGGCCAAATTGCCCTCTGAGTTACAGTTGTGCACCCTACTGAACTCAGTGGGGTGCATGGGTGTAGCTGAGACAAGAATTTCACTTAATAGCGCTAGCTGAGTGCATAACTAAGGCATCAACATTTTGATCTAAGATCCTTTTGTGAAAAATACTGTTTGGCCAACATCTGTTTTTCTAGAAATGTTAGAGCATAAGCTAGCAAGTTATGCATGTCCCTGTTCCGCTATGTATTTACCCTGGACATTTCAACTCACTTTTGCAGATCTCATTTTTTTTTCTTTTGTGAGTGAATGTTAGTTCTGGTAAAACTGCTGGATTAACAGCCTTGTGGACCAAATTCCTCAATCCGCAGAAGAGGTACAAAACAATTCTCAAACCCACCCTGCCAACTTGCTTCAACCCTGATGTGTAGGGACCACCAATGGGGGTAAGGTAAGTCTTCAGGTCCCTTTACTCCTTAGTTCTTTGCTGAGAATTCCAGCAAAGATGACATTTAGTGTCAACTATGATATGTTTTCCTTTGTAGGACCTGTCAACCAGGGACTGGATTGAGATCACTAAACACATAGGCCACTGAGATGGATATGTTTCAATGTAGTAGCCGTGTTAGTCTGTGTCAGCAAAATGAAAATAAGAAAGAAAAACTTGTAGCACCTTAGAGACTAACAAATTTATTTCAGCATAAGCTTTCGTGGGTTAGTACCCACTTCATCGGATGCATGGAATGAAACATACATGGATGAAACAAGATGGATATGTAACTTATCAGAAATTGTAGTTCTTTGTGTAGTTACTTAAACAGGTAGCCGGAAGCTTCTCAGGTATGCATGTACACTTGGCATGAAATCTGGTAGGATCTAGAAAGAAATTAGCATTATACTGGTGCACATGCTAGCTCATGGATTGGAATGTTATATATAGTCTCAGACAAACTGGTTCTACAAAGGAAAACATATCACGGTTAACACTATATGTAATCTTTACTGTAATTCTCAGCAAAGTTTATTCTTCTTTTGGCAACGGCTCAGAATTCTTTTCACAAATAAGTTGTGTACTCTGGCTTTCCTTGGTGAACCACAAAGTTTGAGGGAAAATGTTGGCAGAAGAGGTCAGACATCAGCCCCCAAAGATCACTGGCTCTCCTGACTTCCTGCCACCAGGTAAGAAGGTTTCAGAGACAGGTAGTATCATAACCATTCTCCCAAAGGATTAGACAGTGATTCCATTAAGTTGGTAAGGACTAGATTCAAGCCCCTTGAAAGTTATGGTTAAGCACTGGTGAGAAGGTGTGAATCAATCCTTTTAGAAATCTTTATAACAATGAGATGTCTGAATATAGAATTTCCTTGAACAGGGACATGACATGCTGATATTAATACAATATGAACCTTGATTATACTGAATGCAGGCTAACTAGATAGAAAGATGTCCAGGAAAGGAGAGGTGGAAGCAGAAACTGAAGTAAAATCTTTGTGGACTACTCAAAGAAACTTTCCCACTTTGCTGCCTGGGTCTGTCTCATGAAAGGTTTGTGTCTCAACAACAAAATTTGAAGTCCAAATATGTTAATTTATCATGGTCAAGGAAACCTACTGAAGACATTTTAGATACAGAGGGACATCATGACTCTGTTTTTGAAATAGACATTGTAAGAAAGTTGGCATATGAACTGAGTGTTCCACTGTCAGAGCTAAGAGGTATGTGTACCGGAACTGGTGATCTCAGCTGGGAACTTTTGACAAAATGTGGGCCTTGTCCTGCCTTATCTTCTAGATCACTACGACAAGTTAGGGTATTTGAAGAAAGCATACAGAAAACCCCATAATCAAATCCAGAGAAAGGAATGCGTCACGGAACCAAAGTCTCTTTTGCCTCTGGAACTAATCTTCTGACACTTGTGCTCAGATTCTGATTCCATTTACATTACTGTAAATCCAGATAAACTCCAAAGATGTACTATTTTGGAGCAAACAGATCTGAGTTGTTCCTCATTTTCACAAGAGTAACTGGAATATTATGTCTTTCATTGACCATTCAGGCTGGATACTATAATTCTGAGTTAAGTCATACACACAAACATTGTCTTTGCCCAGGTGATGGAAACAAACAGGGGCAGGATGCCGAAAACATGACGTCCAGAGTCAGGTTGCTTTCTAGAACAGAGGACATGAATGTCTTCTTGAATTTGAACCCTGCTAATTGATAAATATACTACAATAGTGTTATCACAATCTGAACCATTTCCCCTTTCATTTGAGGAAGAAATATATTGAAGAGTAGATTAATTGTCTTTTGCTCTAGAACACTGATATATAGTTTGGTTTCTGTACATTTCCAAAGTCCTTTCTTGGACAAATGACCTAGACGAATTCCCCCAACTGTTCCCAAGGCAACTCTCACAATTATAAGACTGGAGAAATGAAAGGCATTTTCCTGATGTGTTCTCCTTTGCCCTGATGCCTCTACGTCTTTTGGAAGACCAGAGTTTTTTAGTTATGATAACTCTCATTGTCAAAACACTGGCAATAGAGCTAGTGTCAGTGTCAAAGGCACTGTATGGCCCCAAAAGACATGCTTGAATAAATTCTGGTCTTCAAATGCAATCACTCTTGTTTTCTTCCTGGCATCCTCAGGAAGACTTCCTCCTGATGAAAGTGAAATGAGTGTGACAGGGAAGTTCTGACCACATCGTCTGTGGTGGTAAGAGGGAAGTGAAATTAATTTGAACCACAGCTCCTTATTAACCTTGGACTGAATGCCTGGATGCATGAGGAACCACATGGACTGTTCATATGGTTATCTAGAGCAGAGGTGGGCAAACTACGGCCCGCGGGCCACATCCGGCCCGCAGGACCCTCCTGCCCGGCCCGGGACGCTACCCCCTGCTGTTCCCCCTCCCTCGCAGCCTCAGCGTGCCACGCCGCCGGCGCAATGCTCTCGGCGGCAGGGTGGGAGCTCCTGGGGCAGCACAGCTGCAGAGCCTTACTTGACCTGGTGCTCTGTGCTGTGTGGTGGCGGCGGCATGGCTTGGCTCCAGCCGGGCGGCGCTGCTGTAGCGCCGCCAGCCACCCGTGCTCCAGGCAGCGCGGTAAGGGGGCAGGAAGCAGAGGGGGTTGGATAGAGGGCAGGGGAGTTCGGGGTGGTGGTCAGGGGGAGGGGGTTCTGGGGGTGGTCAGGGGACAGGGAGTGGGGGTTGGATGGGGCAGCAGGGGGCAGTCAGGAGCGAGGGTTCCAGGGGTGGCCAGGGGACAGGGAGCAGGAGTGTGTGTGTGTGTGTGTGTGTGGATGGGGCAGGGGTCCCGGGGGGCCTGTCAGGGAATGGGGGGGTTGGATGGGGCAGGAGTCCCGGGGGGGGCAGATAGGAGGTGGGGGCCGGGCCACGACCTCCTCCCCTAAACAGCCCTCCATACAATTTCCGAAACCCGATGCAGCCCTCAGGCCAAAAAGTTTGGGGCAGGGGTCCCGGGGGGCTGTCAGGAATGAGAGGAGGGGTTGGATGGGGCAGCAGGGGGCAGTCAGGTGCAAGGGTTCCAGGGGTGGCCAGAGGACAGGGAGCAGGAGTGTGTGTGTGTGTGTGGATGGGACAGGGGTCCCGGGAGGGCTGTCAGGGAATGGGGGGGTTGGATGGGGCAGGAGTCCCGGGGGGGCGGATAGGAGGTGGGGGCCACGACCTCCTCCCCTAACCGGCCCTCCATACAATTTCCGAAACCCGATGCAGCCCTCAGTCCAGAAAGTTTGCCCGCCCCTGATCTAGATGGTTCTGCCATTGAGCCAAAGGTGTGTGCATGCACCCCTGAGAGTATTCATCTAGGCAGAAAGCACTTGAAAAGAACTTGCTTTGAAAGCAAACACTGCACACATCTGTCTTTGTAAATCATATTGACTTTGGAAAAAGACTACCATAGTTACTTGCTGTGATGCCCAGATACACACTTTTTAATAATGTGTTTCAGTGGGCGTTCACCTGGCCAGGTATACAGGTATTTAAACATTTTTTTACTCTTGTGTATTTATGAGAGAAAACATATTGATACTTAATATGCAGTACAGCTGGCAGATGTCAAAGTCTGGATATCATTGTTTCATACCATTGTTGGGCCATATGGAAGGGTGTTGCCTCTACATCTGGAGATATGAACAGAGGTAAATCACAAAAATAAAATACCTTCCCATTGATGGTTTGAATAAGTGCAACTAACGTCAAGCTGAACACATATTATATCTTCATTAGGTTTGCTGGTCTCTGTATAAGCTACCAATTACAGTAAATTAAAAGCACTTGTATCACAGGCACTCACCTCATCATTCAGTTTTTAGTTCTTGTAATAATCATGCTGAATGTGTCTAATAGGACTAAAATTTGAGACTCCACCCTTTTAAAAATACTTGTTTTAGCCCACAAAAAATGACAATTGCAGTAAAGAATACCTCTTCACCAAAGGAAAACAGAAAGGATAGGAAATTAGAATAACTGTTGTTGTTCTTATTAGCCCTTTCCTTCTGGTATTGTGATTCACGATGTGCCAGCTGAAAGTGCTATTCCATTCAAGTGCAGAAGAACACAACTTAGACGTAGCCATATTTTATTGTTCAGATTTCAGATATAAGGTATTATGCATGATGCTGAGATCTTACAATTACTGGGTAAGTGATCAAAAAACCTCTTACATATATCCTCTCACGTTACTATAAGACACTAATTCGGGACACGTCAATGTCCAAACAGCAGCCAGTAACCAACCCATATTTCTGTATGTCAGTGTCCAGTGTTACAGAGTATTTCTGTATTTTCTTGTACCTGTTTACTTCCTCCGTTCCAATCTCAGAATGTTTTATTCTTGGCTCCTAAGATCTGTGTTGAAATCAAATTCTATCTGTTTTGGCCAAAAGAAAGAAAAGGAAAGGAGTGAAATGACAGAAAATGATATACTAACCACCACTTGCTTCTGTCTATGTCTTTGCTAACTGGTGCTCAGAAGAGCTGTGTGACATAACCAAATTGTCTTGCCCAAAATAAATTAGTTCATAAGGGCCCCAGTCTGAGACTGGGATTCATTCCATTGGGCTAGGCACTGTACAAACTAAACCAACCCCAAACCAGTCAAAGCAAACAGTCAATGCCCCCAAGAGCATACCGTGACAGGTGATCACTCGTGGCCTGATTCTCAAAAATGATCAGAACCTAGCAGCTCCTATTATTCTCAGTGGAAGCTGCTGGGAACTGAGCAATCTGATCTTGGACCACTGATTTTAAAAAACAAAGTCACTTTTGGCATCTATTGACTCCGAACTTTTGACTGGTGTATGGCCTATCCACATGAATTCAATGGGAAAGAGTTTTTTGATGGATAACCAGATGGGTACCCATTGTTATTACTGTATTGACAGTGATTGACATGTGACATTGCAATATATACTAATTTCTCACCGTGGTATCAATAAATGCATCTACAACAGTGGCAGCATCAAAATTAGTATACAGAGAGTAGAAGCTCACACTGGACCACTGTATATCCTGCTCACAGGACATCCTGTTGAGCAGGACATCCAGGAAGACTATACACAAATAGCATGACATGCTGGTTGGATTAGCCAAAAGTTACTGTATGCTTAGCCCAATTTCAGGAAGGAAGTTGAGGCATCTATTAGTGACTAACAGCCAACTCCTCAAACAGACAATAAAACAGTCCCTATAAGGCAAGAAGCAGCGTAAGCCCAGACATAGAAAAAGTGGGCATTCGAGGAAGGAAAACAAGTAGATGAATGTAGAAGAGACATGCCATCAGCTCTTAAAAGAATCCTTCCCATCCCCACAGCTATCCCTGAGACTATGAGTACTGCTGCACTCACTTTAGATTACAGAGAACTGGTTTATCGTAGACATTTTTTCCAGGACAGATGGACCACTGAAAATTGTAAGTCCATTTCGGATATAACATGCCTTCTTCCAGTCCGTTCACATCCCCTTTGACTGAAACTCCCTCCCCATCACAATTATAGGGCCAAATTTTGTTTTCTTACTCCTTTACAATCCATTTTGTTTCTCTGTATCTAGCTGTGAATCCACAACTCACTCCCAGAAGAAACTCTGTGCCTACACGGCAAAATTCAAAAGCCACTTTTTTGAACTAGCCTTCTCTCAATAACACCACATTAAATAGTCCAAGTCTAGCTCCTGTTGACTGAAAGGGGAGAGACAGAAGGTGAGAGAAATATATCTTGATTTAAACACATAATAATTTTGGGAGGTGCTCAGATACTTTGGCGCTGAAGGCTTTATAAAGGACCTAGATTAGATAGATAGGATATATTGCCTGTGTCAATAGCAAAACTCCACTGATTTGAATGAGAGCAGGATCTGGGCCCAGTGAGAGGACCTGTTGCTATTTTGTTTTCACTCAACCTCTCCCAGCAGATGTTTTTCAAATGAAATAATACCAAGGGGACTTCTGAGAAGTGGAGGGAAAACAGGAAAAATCCCTGCACTAAAATGTAATAAGCAATGATAACAGAATTCTGTGGGTTTCATAAACTACTGCTTATATACTTTGATAAATAAAAATAACCCTCTAAAATCCCCAACAAACGCAAAGCAGTGATTTCACTCTGGTGTAATATATTTGGCTTTGGCCATACATACATATGGTTCAAATTAGCACCTGCATACCTCAGTTATTAAATAAAAAACAGCTCTCTTTACTTGACCTATGGAGTTCTTGTATACAAGAACTTATCCAACAGCATTATGTCTTCCCTTATCAGATGTGTGTGGTATGACATAATGAATGTAACACTACAGTACCACTGGCAATATTTCAATTCCCAAGCATTGGGTCACATTTCCCATCACGTTGTTTTCAAAGCAGACAGTAAGGGTTGGGTGGCTAATGGATGGAGCCTTGGAATTTTACTTCTGATCATTCAGATCTAACCTAAGTCTGATGAACTATATTCAATCCCTAGAGAAAAAAGGCGTCTGTCAAAATCATCACTTACAGCATGTGTCTGCAACACTGAAAGGCATACACCAGCAATTTTTCTCTTGATTTGTTGCACATAAGCTTAGGTGTCTTATGGGTGTAGGATTTCAAATGGAAAGCTGAAGCTCTAAGGAGATATATTTTCAAAGCAGTGCATGGGGATTTAGATGTGTGGAAGAAGAACTGTCTTGTGGTTGGGAACATGTCTTGGTGTTAGGGAGGCCTAGATTCCATTCCTGACTTCGCCACAGACTTAGGCAATTGACTTAACCTGTCTAGGCCAGATCCTCAGCTGGTGTAAATCAGCACAGCTCCATTGATCTACATTGATTTCCACCAGCTCATGATCTGCCCCCCTAGTTCTTACTTTCCTTATCTCTAAAAGCTAATTACCTCTCAGCGGTATTGTGCAGATACATTCACTAATGTTCCTCAGGAACTCTGAGATCCTGGAAGATGCTACAGAAATGCTAGGACAGCTTGACTTCTGCTGATGCCACTGGGAGCTGCATGGCTAACATCCAATGCAGTTCTTTAAGCAGTTTCCAAAGGTTAATCACCAGGATATAGGGGAGGGCCCTTCATTGACAATGATGAGCAGTACCGAGGAAAAAAACAAAATTGATCACATCTCTTTGGCTATTTCTTTGAAGTTCAGTAGAGATTTGTAGGGTTGAACGAGAGCGATTAGGGTCTGCTTCTGCTCTTCTATACTTATGTACTAAAATTGATATTAACTAATCCACTCAGAAACTGAACCTTTCAGTGTATTTTTTTCAGTCCTTCAAGATATTTCTCTAGACGCTATAAAGGTGTATACCCATCTTGAGGAGCGTTTAATAATACCATAATATGGTGAATTAAACCATTTTTCTTTATGAAAAACATCTGCCAAAATTATTTCCAATGTCTTTTAATATAACGTATGACTGTAGGTTTTATTTTCTTTATAGAGGGCTTCATTCAACGCTGGGCCTTTCTGTGACAATGGGGCCTACAAATTTATCCAAATTATGAGCTCAACTGTAAAAAGTATGTAAAAGTTTATGTTACAATAACCAATAATAACAGATGGTGATGGGAAAAGGTATGAAAGGGAGACAGAATAACTGAATTAGTCTAAACAAAAAGGCCAAGTTGATATGATTCAAAGACTGCACTGAAATTATGCTTGTTAAAAACAAGAGATGTGGAGCCGGAAGTTAATAAGCCAAAATTGGAATGTCAGATATTAGGCCTAATTGGTGAACAAAATAATGAGGGGATAGGATATTCTACCATTTTGGATCCTTAAAAGAAAATGATTTTATGCTGAAAGTATGAAAGAACAAAAAGAGCAGACAGAAAAAACAGACAGAGGCTACTGGAGTGAACTTCACCATCATGGCTGCCACCCCATTGTTTCCTGGGACGCCGGGCCTTCATCATCCTTATCCTGAGAGGTGTCCTGACCAGAACAGGCCAGAAAGAAAGGGATTCAGATGACACTGCTACCCCTAATGACTCCAGCTGAGTCCCAAACACCACATGAGATGACAATTATTGACATCTTTGATACTATCTATGCGACTGTCAAACAAGGGGCTTTTCCTTCTAAGACTGGACTGTAACAACAAAAACAATGACATCAGCAGACCAACTCAATTAACTTCTTATCTTTTTCCTCAAAAGGACAATTACTATCTTTGATACCACCTAAGAGACTGTCAAACAAGGAGTTTTTCCCTTCTAAAACTTTCTCAAACTAAAGGAAAGGGAACAAAAAATGTTGTTAAAATGAAAGCCTTATTTTATACTTTATATTTCAAATGTTTTAACTGTTTTTCCTTCTTTTCTTTATCTTTAATAAACCAGTAAAAGATTTTTAATACTGTATTGGCCATTGTGCTAAGCAGGCCGAGATCTCTGAATACAAAGCCCTGAACCTTGTTTAACACTGTTTAATGTTGGACAAGGATGGAGTTATGTTAGCCCATATATTCCATCCAAATTAATGCAACATCCTCTAACACAATCATACCAGTTCCAGACATAGCTTCACTTTTGCAGACATCACTTATCAAATAGTAGGGGAAGCAGAGTTCCAAAATGGAGAAACCTTATCACAATGGCATATTAATAAAGAACTTTGAACTTGAAACATATCAAGTACAAATGACTACAACAACAAACAAAGTAAGACCATCATTGAGAAGATCAAAAGAAGACACGGGAATAGAAATCAAAGAATACATAGTGAACATGAGTGACAGGCTAACATATGACAATGTTTCTAATTGATCCATGCTGAAGTTGGGCTTCAGTGATGAGTTTTGATTTGGTTTAAATCTGAATCAGGACTTCCCCCTGCTTTTCGGTATGGTTTTGTTCTATCATACAGACAGGCCCAAACCAAGAAATGTGGATCTAGTTCTCAACAGTTTAGAGAAGGCTGGATCCAGTATTTTAGTTTGAACCCATATCTAACAGTAAGAGTTAGACACAAAAAGAAGCATTAACAGAATTCGCAGACTACGTCCTTAAGTCCTTCCTCAGGCAAAACTGTCATAGACTTCATTGGGTATAAAATGAATTCAGACAGCTCTAATTATGAAATATTTTTCCTAGTGTTCTAGGCTGCTGCTGATTCTGAAGCTAAAACATAAATTCTGAATACAGGCCTTTTCAAATTTACCATAGTCTATGGTTTAAGAAGTCCCATAGCAATAATAGTTCACGAAAGTTCAGCCAGTCTCAAACTGTAACAATAATTTGTTCTGTATTTGCTCAAAAACTGTATAACATTTTTTTCAAGTGCAAACACTGAGACATCCAGGAAGATTAGATTAAGTGTCTCCCTTTTCATCTCAGCTGAATACTGGCCAATATACACTCCAAATGGTGTTGTACAACTTTATGCAGCTGTTCATTACGGGGTGGACAAGAGGAAATCACTAAAGAAAAACTTCCAGCCACTTGACTTCCACACCAAAATAGAAGAAACAAGTGGTACAGATCAGGGAGCTGATTTGCATGCTAGCAAGGGATTTGCCAAATGTAGCTTTCCTTGTAATGCAAGTGAGTGTTTCTCTATAATGCAGTTGACAGCTTTCCAGTTTTGTTCTCCTGGGCCCCCATGCTTACAATTCCAGTAGCTGGAATTTACATAATTGCAATTTCACTTTGCAAATATTGTTGGGCTCTTTTTATGCTTGATTTTCTGAACAGCTGTTTCTTGGAGTTGAAGTCTCTACTAATTATTTCAAACATTTAACGGAAAAATGCAAACCATATTTGATATAATTATTACATGAAAACTAAAAGAAAAATTTCTCATGGTTTTGGAAGATGATGGGACTGCTTTTTTTTTCTTGTTTGCTCTTCAAGAATGACACATGCAAAACATTTGTGAAGCCAACACAGCTGCAGGGCCCACTCACCAGACCACTTCTGTCTACTCAATATCCTTTCTAGCTTTTTATAGATACAAGTTAAAATCGCCATGACATTTATTTCCGGGAAAAATGATCCGAAAATATTTGCTTTAGAAGTCGTTTCAGCAAAACTCTCCCAAGAATGTGTGAATATTCAGTTACATTGTGTTAACTTAGTATTCCCCCCTCTACCTTAACTGATACCTTTTTAGACTATCCATACACCCCTTACACTTTCCCTTCATCAGTCTCTATGATGTAGGCATCTAGGCTGGCAAGCATGAAGTTATAATAGCCTAAGAGAACTGTCACATCACAAATGATAAAAGACTAAAACACGATATCGCCTATGGGTGAACACTTTTCACAAAGCAATCACTCTATATCTGATCTATCAGTCCTCATTCGCAAAAGAAACCTGCACAACACTTGCAAAAGATGAGCCTGGCAACTTAAATTCATAATTATGCTAGACACTAAAAATCACGGTCTTAATAAAGACAATGGATTTATGGCTTAATACAACAATCTGTAACCCACTAACTCCCTTTTCTTCTAACACCTTGAATGGTCCCTTAGTTTAGCCTAAGTAGTTAGCACATATGCTAGCTGTTTAATCTTGTATTTAGCTGTGATACTTTCAGTACCTTTCCAAGACCTGAAGAAGAGCTCTGTGTAGCTCGAAGGCTTGTCTCTCATCAACAGAAGCTGGTCCAATAAAAGATATTACCTCACCCACCTTGTCTCTCTAATATCCTGAGACCGACATAGCTACATTAACACTGCATATATCACACATAGGAAAGGCAATGAGGCTCAATAGATAGGGCATTGGCCCAGAGCTTGGGAGTCCTGGGATCTGTTCCTGGGACAGCCACTGACCTGTTCTTTGACTGTGAGCAAGTCACTTCACCTCGCCATGCCTTTGTTTCCCCTTCTATCTAGCATATCCACAGGACACAGCCCGTCTCATAATGCATTTGTAGTGCCTAACCGCATCTCAGTTGGGGCCTCTAGGTTCTAATTTAATATAAGCATTAATAATAAGGGGTGGCACATTCAGGTTCTCCTGCACCATTTACCCAGTTCACCCTAAGAGACCAGTGTCATTTTCTTACATTCCACTACTGTTAGGCTTGACCATCATTGAAGAAATTACTTGAAATTCCTTAATTGTTGTGAATAAAGAACAGTAGTGACCCTATTCATACTGATTCTAATATTTATACAATACAGATTGCTACAGATTATTTATTCATTTGGTTAACTGGTACTTGGTGCTGCAATTAAATCTAGACTAGAAAGGTCATCTGAATAATGGATGTGGCTGCAAATAATGTGAAATTCCCCCTCCTGCACAGAACTCAAGTAAATAAAGCTTTGAACAGGAATCCGCAGGGATGCTTGGGGAGAGAATGCAAGCAACCTTAACAAACAGCTCAGTCCCTCAACACCCATTCTTCCATCCCACAGGCTGGTACAGTGGCCGCAGGCCATTCTGCATCCCCACGCAAGCTGTCCAAGTCACTTAAGTATTTAATTGCCAATCCATGCCCCCAAACTCCCTTTAGGCACCAGCCTATTAAAGAAAGGAGTGCATAGAGGCCTCTCCATGACACAAAGGGGGTGCAGAGACCCCTTGCAGGACAATTCTGTTCATAATCTCAGCACAGAGCAAAAACCTCCCTTTCTTGGTTTGGAGAATATCAAGCACACCCAGTTCATAGATTCAGATATTCCAAGGCCAGAAGGGACCACTGTGATCATCTAGTCCTTTATAACACAGGCAATAGAACTTTCCAGAATAATTCCGAGAGCAGATCTTTTAGAAAAACATCCAATCTTGATTTAGAAATGATCAGTGTCGGAGAATCCACCACAATCTTTGGTAAGCTGTTCCAATTGTTAATTATTGTCACCGTTAAAAATGTACTCCATATTTCCAGTCTGAATTTGTCTGGCTTCAACTTCTAGCAATTGGATCGTGTTATACCTTTCTCTGATAGATTGAAGAGCACTTTATTAAATACTTATTCCCCATGTAGATACTTGTGAATTGTATTCAAGTCACACCTTAACCTTCTCTTTGTTAAGCTAAATAGATTGACTTCCTTGAGACTATGAGGCATATTTTCTAATCCTTTATCATTCTCATGGCTCTTCTCTGAACCCTCTCTGATTAATCAACATCCTTCTTGAATTGTGGACACCTGAACTGGACATAATATTCCATCAGTGCCAAATACAGAGGTAAAATAACTTCTCAATTCCTACTCAAGAGTCCCCTGTTTATGCACCCAATGATCACATTAGCCGTTTTGGCAAGAGCATTGCACTGGGAGCTCATGTTCAGTTGATTATTCACCGTGACCCCCAAATCTTCTTCACAGTTACTTCTTCCTAGGATAGAGTCCCCCATCATGTAACTATGTCCAACATTCTTTGGTCACAGATATATACATTTACATTTAGCCATATGATAACGCATATCGTTTGCTTGTGCCCAGCTTACCAAGTGAACTCGATCACTTTGTGTCAGTGATATGTCCTCTTCATTATTTAACACTCTCCCAACAACTGTGTCATCTGCAAACTTTAGGAATGATGATTTTATGTTTTCTTTCAGGTCATTAACAAAAATGTTAAATAGCATAGGGCCATGAACTGATTTCTGCGGGATCCCACCAGAAACAAACCCGTTCAATGACGATTCCCCTTGTTTACAATTACATTTGGGGACTTGTCAGTTAGCCAGCTTTTAAACCATTTAATGTGTGCAATGTTAATTGTATATCTTTCTAATCAAAATGTCATAGGATACCAAGTCAAATGGCTTACAGAAGTCTAAGTATATTACGTCAACGCTATTCCCTTTCTCAACCAAATTTGTAATCTCATCAAAAAGAAATATCAATTTAATTTGACAAGATCTATTTTCCATAAATCCATTCTGATTGGTATTAATTATAAGATCCTCCTTTAATTCTTTATTAATCGAGTCCTGTGGCAGCCACTCCATTATCATTCTTGGGAAATCCTGTTCACCAATTTTAAATATTGGCACATTAGCTGTCTTTCAGTCTTCTGGAACTTCCTGGTGTTCCAAGGCTATTTGACAATCAACATTAATTGTCCAGCTAGCTCCTCAGCCAGCTGTCTGGGAAGGCAAAACACTGTTCTGTTGCCTGCTTGTTCCTTGTAGAATGTTCTTTCAGTTCTTTTGACTATTGATCCTCAACAAGGATTGTCTGCTTCCCTTGGGTGGTTGGAAAACTCTTTGTGGTCAAGTTTGATTTCTTACAGGTTGGGCCCAACTGCCATCCACAGCTGTGTCCTGCACATCTCTCCATTCCCTTGGACCAGCTGGATCTTGAGAAGTATCTTCCACAGTTTCCAGGCTGAAATCTGGTATCAGCTGGGAACTTCTAGCTGTATGGATTCCTTCTGGTCCTCTTCTCTCTGGTGGCCACAGCCTGCCCATCCTCGTCGTTCTGCAGCCATGAAAAATGCCACCGTGACCTCTTGGTTATGAACTGCCAGGCCTCCTCTATGACGTGCTCTCTCTCCGACTCCTTGGTGGCCAGCTCCTTTCTTCCTTTAACCTAGGATACTGATGTTTCCTGGCTGTCTATGAACTCCTCAGCTTCTCTCATTTTCAGTAGCATTTTTACTTGCCCCTCCAATTCAAGAATCTCCTCCTGCACAATCATCAACTTAAATCCCTTCTTGTGGACTTTACCAAGGCACTGATCAAAGCTCCAAAGGTTAGAGCCTCGCAGCCTTTACCAAGGCACCAAAAACCAGATCTGTCTCAGGGGCTTACTTGGGGGCTCATGTTGCACAGCACCTAACCAACAATCAACCAAAAACCATACAAACAGACCAAACACACCACTCACCACGTCCCGCTACCTCCGAGCCCAATGTCGGCAACTACGCTCTCTCTAACTCTCCTATTAGCTGCCTCTGTTTGCTGTTACACTAAATAGGCTAAAAGAATCTTTTTAGAAATAATAAAACCCCCTTGCTTCAGGGTATAAGCCAAACACTAAATTATGGACGTTAGGAAGGAATTTCCCCTATGATCAAATTATTCCGTAACTGCCAGCATCAGATTTTTTGTCTCCCCCCTGAAGCATCTGGAACCTGTTCACTGTCAGAGGCAGGATACTCCATTAGATAAACAGTGATCAGGTCCAGGATGGCAATCCCCATGTAATATTACTTTACAATTCCTGGTTTAGACATAATATTTTCTTCCATAAAAATGGGCTGGAATTTAAAAACAACCCATATATTAAACAAAATGCAGAGAGGCCTAGAGATTGGGGAGAGGGGAGGAGAGAAGGTGTTAAGAGAATGAAACTACTACTTCTTTTTCCAGAATACAGAAAGAAAATCTTGGAGGAGGCAGGAGTCCTGTACAAAAACATTATATCATATAATTAAAGATTTTATCATGAGTTATATGCACAAGAAGGTGGAATTAAGGGCTACCTTAATTCTAACTTTTTAGTACTTTGATTTGCAACCTTAATGTTTTTTAAAGCATAGATTATTGTATGGCTTATATAGGGTGACCAGACAGCAAGTGTGAAAAATTGGCACGGGGTGGGGGGTAATAGGAGCCTATATAAGAAAAAGACCCAAAAATCAGGACTGTCCCTATAAAATCGGGACATCTGGTCACCCTAGGCTTATATATAGGCAAGAACACTGGTTCACAGGTACATGGTGGAATAATGTTCTACAAAAAATATATACAGATTCTTGAGGCAGTATCATTAACCTTAATCTAAGTATATGCACTATTGGGACAACATTATTATACAGAGAGGTCTAACATATTGGGTTACAGTTTTATAAAACAGGTAACATGGGTATTTTGTGCAGAAGATTATTACTATTTCATCGTGGTAGTGTTTAATGGCCCCAGACATGGATCAGAACCGCACTGTGCTGTGCACTGTACAAACACAGAACAAAAAGACAGTCCTTGCCCCACAAAAACTTTCAGTCTCAGGTAAGTATGTAGGTATTATTCACAGAACATACAAGAGGGACTGCCCTAGTTCTAGATATAATGCAGTGCAGTTTCAGGTTATATATTTTTCTGTATTTCAAGTAGATCAGTGGCTAAGATTCAACACTCCTCAAAACAGCATTGGCATGGTCTAATCTTAACTTTTTAAGCAAATGAGCAATGTTTAGTCACATTGTTATTGTAGGGTTTTTCCTTGTGAGCCATAGTGTGGCAAAGCCCTTCCTTGACATTATAGGATTCTTCATATTACCTTGTTATTTGGGGTGCTCCTTCTAGACCAGAGGCTTTTTTGCTGTTCTTTTACTAAAATGTGTGTCAAATAGGGTGACCAGATGTCCCGATTTTATAGGGACAGTCCTGATTTTTGGGTCTTTTTCTTATATAGGCTCCTATTACCCTCCACCCCGTCCCGATTTTTCACACTTTGATGTCTGGTCACCCTAGTGTCAAAGGACTACTGTAGCTTCTACATGTGTATGACCAAAATATTGGACTTATGGGCAGCCTGAAAAGAATGCGTAATAACCTACTTGACCACATCCTTTCCACCAAAGTTGGAGGCTATGTGAGTTCATTTCGTGAGTGAGTACTGAAGTAGACAAATAGTATGTGATTGCTTCTCTTTGGAATTCATTTCAGGAACACGAGCGGGTGAGGTATGTTTGCTTTGGAGGATATCCTTCCACAAGTTGTGCTCTGAAATTCTCAGACCCATTTTTCATTGTATCTGCTGTGATTTATCTATTTCGGTGCTATTTAGTATTACACAGAGAATGGCAATTTGTCATTGAGATCACCCACTTTTCTAGGTTTTTTTCCCATTTAGTTTGAATTCTGGACATCGTTTGCTATAAAACTATTCAATCCATTCTCGTGTGACAGTAACTTGTTGGTTGACACTTCTAAAAATCTGGTCTTTGAAGGCTGTAATGTTGAATGAATTGTTCAAATGATTTCAGAGCTGGAATCTGAGAATGTTCATTTAAATATGTCATTTTATTGTTCTCCAATCTGCTGGCTAATCTCCTGGGTCCTCGTGGGAGAAGCCAGTGGCTATGCCTGGGATGCTGGAGATGTTTGCTAAATGGAACAGGAAGTTTTATCACCCAGCTTCTTTATATGTTTCCAGAAAAACATTTTTGACCTTTATGTGAGCCTGTACTTGTGTTTTGATCCTTGTAGCATACATATAGGGTACTGATTTTCAGTAGTGTAGTGAAGGGCTGATTTTGCCATGTGCACCCAAGCTGTGTGTGGTGTCTGATATTCAAACTATCAGACTGCCTTCTGTGTGGTGAAATTTGAGAGACTCAGATTCTGTATAATTGTTATCTGAACAACAAACAGGCTGAGCGTTGATATTTGTAGCTCTCCTGCTGTGTGTGTTTACAATGCTACTAGCTATTAAATATTTGGCATGATATTTTAATTAAAATATATTATTTAAATTTATGAACTAAAATATGCTGGATATGAAGAAGGGAAAAAGAAGAGGTATAGTCCCATAACAAACATATTGTAATGCAACAGACATTACTTGAAATGCTTTTACTTAAAGCACAGTCAATAAAATTTAAATTGGCAATATCTACTATTTGACTTGTAACTTTCTAGCATTTTAACTATACCAGATCCAGACTGACAATCTGCAGTTTTGATTAAAATTGAATGACCCAGAGCATTATTTTGAACATATTTATTCAATTTTATTGGTCACTTACAAGATAAGCAGGTGGGATGAAATAAGCCTGATTTCATCATTACATCTCTGTCTCAACAATTTATTCAAATATAACAAATAAAGTAGAAGAGCACGTGGCCAGCAAAAATTTAAATAAAAACATTTTCACATTTATTGTTTGCAGGTGCCACTTTAAAAAAAATGATTTTTGGTTTTTCTTTCAGTTTTCCAGTAACCATAGAAAATAAATATAGGCAGGTCTGTCTGGGGACATAAATTCATTTCTACTGATTTGAAAAAACACAAACGTCAGTGGCCAAGGTTTGCAAAAGTGACAAGTGATTCTCGGTACCAAAACTGAGACCCTTAAAGGAGTCTGATTTTCAGAAAGTGCTGAGCATCCAGCCTCTAAAAATCCCATTTGACGAGACTTAAATTTGGCTTTGATTCGGCTAAGGCTACTGCTTTGGGGGAGATTTTCAAAGGCACAAATGAAAGGTAGCTGGCTACCCATCATTTGTACTTTTGAACATCACCCCCCTTAGTCTTGTTCTGCACAGGAGACCTATAGTCATTAATGGGTGTGAGATTTGGAGTCATTAGTTTACACTGAACACAGGTGGTCAGGAACAGTTACTAAGTATTAAAATCATGGTGAAAGCATTTCCAAGCTGACTAAATATCCCATCTGTATGAAGCATGTCCAATTGTTTCTTTTTCTTTTATTTCACATATATTGCATGGGACGAAGGAATGTCAGGGCTGAACTCTCCAATACAGATGTAGAACACATGCATTTACATCAGCTCAAACCAAGATTACCAACACTGGAAAGCACTATTGTGGCTTGGCAGCTGAAATCTTCCATTTTAATTAAGTTAGGGTCCAAACAATTTTAGAAAGTCTCTATCATGTTGTACGAATTAGGCTGATTTTTCATGGCTGATTTATTGAACGGATTTCAATGATCTAAAATTAGGAAAAAGAATGTGTTCGCCTCAACAAACCCCCATAACACATTTTTTACAGGATGAATATTCATGAAACTAGGAGACAAATTCACCCCGGCAGAAGTGGAGGTCACAGAGCTGCAGCCATTCATGCCGGCAACAAATTCAGTGCTTAGACTGTAGTGATTGTAACCCATACACTGATTAATGTCTTTGGTCCCCAGCTGAGGGTCAGCCAGGTGTTCTGTAAGGGATCTTTCCTCATTTCTTTAGTTGTGCTCCCCACCTTTATTTTCCTTTTGGTTTGATTTACTTATAATTAATTCCCAGGCTGACTATCAGTCAACAAGAGGAGACTCCACTCGAAGATTAGGACACTGTGAACAAAACTCCGTGAGCATAGGAAGTAGAATTCCACAACACCCTGACTGAACCTCTTGGACACAGGACCACACTGAATGTCCACCCAATTTGCTGTTCTGCAGCCAAAGGGACTGACTGGATGCCCTATCAAACATCTGTGGATAAGCCTGGCATTAAATTTTGTCTAGAGTGGGCCTTCAATAATCAGAAAATAAAAGAATTTGAAGGGCACAAATGTGCTATCACAAGCAAATTCTCATTCAAACCCCTGGTTTTCCACGTCAAAATCAAAGATGTACTTAAACATACCAACCTCATAAGCACTGACCATGTACTTAATAGACTGAATTTAAAATGTCATAGAAGGTGATATTTTGCTGCATACTGAAATCAAATTATAAACTGGATACCAGAAAGTGCTGCAACCAAAGTGGATGTATGTTGCTTGGGCTCTGACGTGGCCCCTGAGGAATCCCCAAACATCGTCCCCGAAAATCCACTATGCAACCCCAAGAAATATTGTGCCCAACTAATGAAATCCCTTCTAGCTCTGCATCTTCCTCTCCAAATCCAGAAGCACCCGAGATCTGCCTTCCACACTCCTATAAACAAAATGGTGCCTGAGCCAGATGAAACACAACTGATGGCTATTCAACAACAGGTTGAAATTAAATCTATAGTTTCCACCCTACAGACCACCATGACTGAGATTCACAATGCACTACAAGCTATACAGACGGATGGGTGATGCAGAACACAGAATTTCTGAAGTAGAAGATGATTTCAAAGAGAAAAAATAACAGGTTATCAAGAATAATAAGACCAAGCTAATTGATCTAGAAAGTCACTCAAGCCAATATAACATCAGAATTGTGGGAGTCTCTGAGGGAGTAGAAAAAGGTAAGCTCTCTGAATTTGTCCCTAAGCTTCTAACTAAGTTGTTGGATCTGCCAGTAGATTTTTGTTTTGATATAGAATGGGACGCACTGGCCTGTGGCCCCAAGGCAGCTCCAGGATGTTGGCCTTCGCCTAAACTTGATTGTGATACTCCTGAAATGTACTGCTAAGGATCATATAGTGCAGAAATTGAAGAAAAGGAGCTGTGATGGGGAGAACCAGCAAAGTGTGCTGCTATACTAGTAAATACAAAGTTGAATCTTAATATATCTGAGCACAAGGTCTGACAGCGAGGGCAGATTTACTGTCCTAAAGACTGAAATTGGCAATTCTATAATCATCTTTGCCCATCTCTATGGGCCAAACCAGGATGATCCCAAATTTTTCCATAAATTTTTAGGAGTATAAATGACATGGACCATCATACTATTATCGTAGCTGGAGACTTTAACAAACCTCTAGACCCAGTCCTTGATAAATCTTCTCCATCTCCATATAAAAATACTAATACTCATCAGGTACTTTGTTCATACCTACATGGCTGATTTAGGCTTATAAAATGTGTGGAGATTGGTAACCCTATGGCCAGAGACTATTTTTTTTTCTCCTGCGGCTTACCCAACATATTCAAGATTGGACTAGTTCTTAGTGTCACAAGACTCGATCAATTCTGTTACAGATTCTGGAATTAGTACTATTGTTATATCTGACCGTGCTCCTCTACATGTCTTTTAGGCTTCCAGAGTATGGACCCCCAACTGAAATGTGGAGATTAAATACCTCTGTGATGTTTAATACATCATTTGTTAACTCTACCCAGCAGGAGTTAGACCTTTTTTTAAAAAACAACACAAAAACAAATGCCCCCACCACTTCTTCAGCAGCCACACTGTGGGAAGCCTTTAAAGCCTTCATCAGAGGCTGTATTGTCTCTTATGTCACCTTTAAAAAGAAATGGAGAGAACATAGAATTGATACCCCTGTGAAGGAAATTAAGGCTTTGGCTGTAGACTATGCTTCTACCCCCTCCCCAGAGAATATCAGAACCCTCCATCAGTCTAAGATATTAAATCAACAAATTTATGTCCCAAAAGGCTGAGTTTGTTTTATTCTGCTTGAAGCAAAACTATTGGGAATCTGGCAAGAGAGCTGGCAAGCTGCTGGCATATAGACTTAAGCACAAGAAATAAGACTGCTGCCATTTGAGACAGTAGCAGTAAATTACATACAACACAGTCAGACATTAATAAACAATTTCAACAGTTTTATTCAAAACTATATTTAGCTGAAGAGGGAATCAGTAAGATGCCCCTGATAATTTTTTTAGTGAATTGTGTCTGTCACAGATCTCAGACTTTCAGGAGGAACTTTTAGATGCCCCTCTAGAAACTGCGGAACTGACTCAGGCTATAAAAGAAAGGAAGGTTGTAAAGACTTCAGGCACAGATGGGTGGAAGTCTACATAAAGTTCTCGGAAACTTTAGCACCTAAACTACTGAACATGTTCAATGAGACCAAGAATGAGCTAACTCTCCTGCCTTTTAATTTCAGTTATTTCTAAACCTGGGAAAGACCTTGGACTCTACAGTAATTCCAGGACAATTTCTTTAATCAATTGTGACACTAAGATTTTAGCTAAAGCTCTTGTTGTGCAATTGGACAAAGTTCTCTCACACATTATACACATAAATCAGGTAGGTTTTCCTTTATAATAGACATGGCTCAGATGATACTATTGCTGCTTTGAGAGATTCTAAACAACCCTGAGCTGCCACTTCCTCAGATGCCGAAAAGGCCTTTGACTGCATGGCCTGGGACTATCTTTTTCACGCGTTGGCAAAACTTGGATTTGGTAACCAATTTATTGCCTGGATTAAGCTTTTATACTCTAACTCAACTTCCAGGGTAGTTACCAATGGTATTATTTCCGCCCCCTTTCCATTATAGAGCAGTACAAGGCCCCCTTTCTCCTCTTCTGTTCAATTTAGCTCTAGAGGTTTTAGCCATTGCCATCCTAGCAAATCAACACATTCATGGTATCAGGGTGGGCCAGAGCACAAAAGTATGCTCTGTTTGGATGATGCTCTTATATGGGTATCTAAGTCAGAGGTTACCATTCCTAATCTTCTATCCACCATTAATCAGTTTGAACTCCTCATGATATAAAATTAATTGGGGTAAATCAGAAGTCTTAGGCATTAATAAATATGCCCACACAGGCTTTTTCTCAAATTGGGACTTTCAGTGGCAATCCGCTTACAGGAAATATTTAGGAACACTAATTCCCAAAAATATTCAGGACGTCCCTAAGAATAAACAGAACCAATTATTGTCAAGTGGCTAATGATTTGGGGAGATGGAGTTCGTTAACCCCCAGTTGTGGGGTAAAATTAATATACAGAATTTTGTTTGACCTGAGGGGTCTACTGATTTCTATTCCTCACACTTTATTTTAAGAAATTCAGTATTTTCAGAAGGTTCTTTTAGGGTGCAGGTAAGAAATCTCGATTGGCTCCGAACAAATTGCAGCTCCTCCTAACTCTGGGAGGATTTTGCTTTCCTGCCCCCTTCTGTTAGAGTTCCATTGCTGCCACACTGTACTTTATTACTGAAGGCAACTTCACCTCTGATTGACAACCTGCCTCTATACATACTCCAAACAGGACTACATCAACACGCACTAAGGAAAAGTTAGGGTGTGCCAGCAGGGTCCGCATAGACAGACAGACAGAGTTTACACCCCAACTGGGGTTCACCAGTGCACCATGAAGACAGCCCCTAAGTGACTTGCCCAACATCACAAAGACTGGCAGAGCAGGGGGGCAAAACCCAGATCTCCCAACTCCCAGGCTAGTGTCCTAACCACTGGACCACCTACTATGCCATGTAACCTTGGTGTTAATCTAGACTCTGAACTCTCCTTCTCTTGCCACATCTCTTGTGCCTACCAATGTCTGTCACTGACTTCTCAACGGCCTCTACACCATTACTACTGAAAGGCCTATCCATACCTTCATTTCCATTCTCTACGGCCTCTCAAAAACTCAGAGCTCCAGACTCCAGTGAGTGTGCAATGCCACTGTCTCCTTGTCCCGTGTAAATGAAGTGTAACAACATGAATCCCAACCTCAAGCAACTCTACTGGGTCCCTATTCCTTTCAGGATCCAGTTTTAAATCGGGCTCCCTCATGAACAAATCTCTTTCTCCCTATTATCTATATCAGCCTCTTCTCCGTTTTCTGACACAATCCTTCCAATATTGGTGCAAAAGTATTCTCGGCTGCAGTTCCTGGTGTTCAGGACAGATTTCCTGCATCTCTCTACCTCCTGAGCTCTCCATTTCATTTCAAGTGTCAGTTGAAATCATAACTCATCTGCCTTCCAACTTTTTCTTTCAGTTACTTATTTATTAACTTTATTAACTAAATAAAGTATTTATGTACTTAACTCCACAGAACAATTTGCAAGGTGATCACCTTTGTTTGAAAGACCCTATAAAAATAAAAGGCCAGATTCCACAAACACATACACATCTGAGTAACTGCACTCATAAGCGTAATCTCAGTGGAGTCACTTACTAATGAGCATAAGCATTTGCAGGATTGAGCTACTCCTATTAAAGACATTGAATGCAATGTGACTGTTCCCATAAGAAGTAGTATTCACAAGTTTAAGTATGCAGTATTGTGCCCTTAAATTCAATATGAAATGAATGTAACATTTTATGTAGTCTTGGTGTCTTATGTAGTCTTAGTAGATTCACCTCTAGGCCAGAACACTGATCACTCAATTTCCAGATGATGACTTGGACACATTCAAAACTCACTGAAGTCAGTTGAAATCTTTCAACTGACATCAATGGGCTTTGCATCAGGACCTGAATGCTGATACTTCAGTTCATTAGTAAGGGAGTGCTATGTTGTTAGAAGTGTCTTGTCTTCATGTGAGATATTACAGCAAAATCCCCTACCACCACGGTAATCTTCATCCATTCCAGCTCTCAGTAAAATAGGCAAAATATCCAAGATGGCATGCAAGCTATTGTTAAGTGCAGAAGGGAAGTGCAAATCAGATTATCAACATCTATTTCGTTGCTTGTACATTTTTGGAGCGCTCCAATTCCACTGTCCTGTAAGGTAAACTCATTTGAATGACAATGACTGCCATAAAAAGACATCCTCTGCCTGCAGAGATGGTGGAATCGTAAGGCTCCAGGACAAAGTATTTCAATTAGAGCGACAAGGAGTTACGTATACTAAATTCAGGTCTAACACTGGAATAAAACAATCCTTCAAAGTGGGATTGATCCTGCTCCTACTGAAGTCAATGATCGAATCCCCTTGTAACAGAACAGTGCAGAATCAGACCCACCCAAAGTAAAGATTTTCTTTATTCCTGTAAGATAAAAATAAAGTTACATTAAAATGTTTGCGAAAAACACATTAAAAGAAAAAAGTGCTGCCCAGGAGGCCCTATACAAATAATTAATAATTATATTATAATGATATTTGTACCAACTTCAAAACACTGTTTCCTTCAGAAGCCAAAGTTAATATGCAATCTCTCATAACAGAGCTAAAATTTAGAATGGATTTTTTAAAAAAAGAAATGGTAGTGGGGTCATATCCTTCATTATTTTGCATTTACTATTCATTTAAGTCACCTGATAGGCCTGTCCTATTCTACTTATTTTCAAGGCTACATTAGTTTTCATACCTTTCAAAAGTCAACCTTGCCTTCTCCCTTTAGTGCTCATGACAAGGGCAAAGGGTTGGGCCATGGAAGTCTTTACATAAAGCTGAAATGCAATAGTGCTGGGAATTCCTCTTTAATTTTAACTTTAAACTTGATCTTTCGGTTGCATGACTGACCACCTTATTATTACCTCAGTTGAACAAGGTCCCATCGATACTGAATGTCCTGGGTCTGCAGACCAAAGACAAACACTGCCATTGTGTAGTGTGTCAAGAAAATGCATAGGCATTGACAACCATTGCTTTCCAAAGCAGAGGAAAGAAAATGCTTGTCTATCAATTCTGCTCTTTACTGTACATTATATTGTCTCCATTACCAACCGCTGACAATGACATTTTTTCTCATTTTCAATCTAATTAGTTGGAAAAAAGCAGAGAAGGGTCTTTTTTTTTTTAATAAACTTTCAGTAGCTACTGGATTCTACAGTGTAGAATTTTTATTTTAAGGACTACAAGACTTCTTGGCCTAATCAGTGTGGAGTAGAGCGAAAGAATTACTTCTCATGTCTTGCTTACCAATACTCCTGCTAATACATCCCAGAATCATGTTTGCCTTTTTTGCAACAGAATTACACTGTTAACTCATATTTAGCTTGTGGTCTACTCTGACCCCCAGATCCCTTTCCCCAGTACTCCTCCCTACGCAGTCATTTCCCATTTTGTATGTGTCCAACCAATTGTTCCTTCCTAAGTAGAGTACTTTGCATTTGTCCTTATTGAATTTCATCCTATTTACTTCAGATCATTTCTCCAGTTTGTCCAGATGATTTTGAATTTTAATCCTATCCTCCAAAGCACTTGCAACCCCTCCCAGCTTGGTATCATCCGCAAACTTTATAAGTGTACTCTCTATGCCATTATCTAAATCACTGATGAAGATATTGAATAGAACCGGACCCAGAACCGATCCCTGCGGGACCCCACTCGTTATGCCCATCTAGCATGACTGTGAACCACTGATAACTACTCTCTGGGAACGGTTTTCCAACCAGCTTTGCACCCACCTTAAAGTAGCTCCATCTAGGTTGTATTTCCCTAGTTTGTTTATGAGAAGGTCATGCGAGACAGTATCAAAAGCTTTACTAAAGTCACGATACAGAGGCCCCTTGGAGTTAGTGGAGCCCTGTGCAAGTATAAATGTCCATTTATGTGGATCAGCTTGCAGGATTGAGACTTTTGTTTGAAAACTGGGCTATGATATTTTTATTAAATATATGTGATTCTTAAAAGCTACTTTCACAAAGCAGGATCTCCACACTGTGGAAAATATTCAAATATATCCGATTTTATTACCTGACACATCTATAATTATCTTCCCTGCCATTTTCACTTAGTGTTATTTATTTAAAACAACTGTTGCATCTCTTACAATTCATCCATTCTTTCTGTGCCTTCTTAATGCTGTTCAGGTCATGATCCTGAACTTGTGACTTCATAATCGTTTCCGTATCAAAATACTCATTTCCAACACATGATAATGATTTCACTGAAGAAGCAAGCAGCAGAAGAAGCCAAACATGTGTCCTGAAACAACCAAGGACCATGTATCTGCACTGATTGCTCCAATCCACTCTACAGAGGTTTTATTGCTCTGCGAGTGTAGTTACAGTGTACAGCTTTGTGCTGCCCCATGTATCTGGATTCCCTCATAGCAAACACATCTAACTTTTTCTATGTGATTTAGGTTTATATTTCATAGACTTTAAGGCCACAAGAGACCATCATGATCATCTAGTCTGACCTCCTGCACATTGCGGGCCACAGAACCTTGCCCACTGTAATAGACCCATAATCTCTGGCTGAGATACTGGAGTCCTCAAATCATGACTGAAAGACTTCAAGACACAGAGAATCCACCATTTACACTAGTTTAAACCTGCAAGCGACCCTGCTCCAAAGGAAAGTGAAAACCCTCCAAAGTCTCTGCTAATCTGACCTGGGAGAAAATTCCTTTCCAATCCCAAGTATGGCAATAAATTAGATCCCGAGCATGTGGACAAGACTCCATATCTAAATTAACATATAATGCCATTTGTATTTCTCCTCTTGAGAATGAGACAACGGGAGGTTTGCCTGTGTAAGGATTTCAAGACAGGTCCCTCTATATGGTCCTTGAGCAACTCTGCCAATCTGACATCTGGGGTTATTTCCTGTTCAAATGTTTCTCATGGAAAAAAAAAATCCAATTGTTTTTTAGCCAAATACAAATTTATTAACAGATAGCTCATTAAAAACAAAACTGTGAACATCAAGATGCAATTATTTTAATAACTGAATTTTATCTGACCTGAACATGTATTGCTACTTTGATATGAGAGGCTTCAATCTAGCAAAGAACTTAAACATGTGCTTAATTTAAAGCACGAGTGGTCCTATTGACATCATCAGATTATTAATATCCCCAAATTAGCAAATTAATTAAGCACATGCCTAACTTTAAGCACACGAACAGCGCTCTTGATCTCAGTGAGACTGTTCATATGCTTAAGTTCCTTGCTGAATAGGGCCTGAGTGTTTATAGTTAGTACACGTTTAAGTGCTTTGCTTGTTTGAAGCTAGAGGTAATTGGGCATGCCTTAATTAATTTTGTTTTATTCTTTTTAGGAATTCCAGTTTCTCGTTTAGTTTATTACTGTATCATACTTTTGCTGTTGCTCAGTTTCTCCGCACAGAAGCAGTTTTATCTTCCTGCAATCAAAGACTGACAAGAATCCTGAAAAGAACAAAAAAAAAGCAAAACAAAAAATTATCTCCTTCAGAGTCGTACCAAGCAAAGAGGAAATGTTTCTGTTATGTACTGTAAATTGGAATACAGCCCGTAATTCTGTATGAGGCCATAAAATCTCCTTTAAAGCACAACAGTCAGGGCCGGCGCTACCATTAGGTGACCCTAGGCGGTCGCCTAGGGTGCCAGGATTTGGGGGGCGGCATTTCAGTTCCCTCGGCGGCCTGACGGCTGCTTCTTCAGCCGCCGGGGTCCTCAGCGGCACTTTGGCGGCAGCCTCTCCCGCTGCTGCCGCCTAGGGCAGCAAAAAAGCTGGTGCCACTCCTGACACAAGTAGCCTCAATGAAGATACCTCTTGTGTTTCACTCTCTGATGCAAAACCCACAGATGTTGGGGAAGGCTTTACTGCCTTTACATTACTGCAAACTCCTTTTCAATGATCTTGACAAATGCAATTTTGCCCCCCATAATATAGGAACTTAAAGTGTTTCTAATTTTTAGAAGGAAACCCTAGTGCTAAGACAAAAGGTCTAAAGAACAGCAGCTCACACTTAAGAGAAATACACAGCAGTCTTCTTTACTCCATAGTAATAACTACTTACATAGCACAGAAACATGCAGTGGCTTTCTTTTGGGAGACACTGATCCTTTTAACAACCAGAACACTAATTTAGTGAGTCAGTGTTTTGGAGGTCATTTAGGCTTCCAGTAAGTTCCAGGTGCAAAGAGCGAGTGGTAGGCTGGTGGTATGCACTGGCACTTCTGATCATTGAGAGTGGAATGGAGATGGGAAAACAGCCAGAGTCGCCACTCAAGAATCTAAATTTTCTGCAGGGCTTAAATCCCAGATGGGGGATAAAGAGAATATACAACAGCCACTCTATTTTAAAATTAAATTAAATCTGGAAGCATTTTAATGCCAAAAAATAGGAACCTTCCTTTTTGTTCTCTTCATCTTCTATCTTTTCTCCTTCACACCCTACTTCTCATTCAGTTGTCTTACCTTTAATCAAGAGATATGGCCCTTTCCACTTTTCTGATTACTCTGGACATTTCCACTGTTCTTAACTTAGCCCTGGTCTACACTGTGGGGGTGGGGGAATAGCGTAGCTGAAGTCGACGTATCTTAGGTCAACTTACCTCGCGTCCTCATGGCACGGGGTCGACTGCTGCCGCTCCCCCATCGATTCCGCTTCTGCCTCTCGCCACGGTGGAGTACAGGAGTTGACGGCAGAGCAATCGGGGATCGATTTATCGCATCTACACTAGACGCGATAAATTGACCCCCAATAGATCGATCACTACCTGCCAATCTGGCAGGTAGTGTAGACGTACCCTTTTTAGAAGGCTTGTTATTTCGGATGGTGTGGATTTTCTTCATTTTTCTCTTCTCCTGTGCTTTCTTCCTATTTTTCATCTTTCCACTCACTCAGTTTCCCCTGCCCCATTGTTTTTCACTTCTTACCTTGCACCTTATTCTCTAGCATGCCTCTCCTTCTGCCAGTCACAATGAATTACTATTTTAAATGGACGCAAGTAGACAAAATGCCTCAATAAAAGATAAGCATTGCGTCTGGGCTGAGTGGACCTGATTCTCCACTTAAAACTGGTGTATGGGGCTCAATAAGTGTTTGCTGACTTTGTTGACACAAAGTGATGATTTAGTATAGTATTTTTGCAGGCAAGACGGGGCAGACGCAATGTTGATAAGTGCAACTTCCGGATAGTAGGAATGGTTTCTAGGCCCATTCTACACTGCAATGAAATGCATCCATGGAACATATGAAAGACCTATGATTGGTCGTGAGACCTATAAATTAAGATAAGGAAAAATATCTTCAATTAATTTCTCACAATATTTTTGTTGATGAGTGTGTGAGAATTTAGCACTTGTTCCAGATGCTCTACGCCCTAGAGAATGGAGGTCTTCTATTTATCCAGAAAAACAAGTACAGCAGTGGCAGTGCAGTCTGATTCATACCACCCGGTCAATCTGCTTGGGTTTGGCTTCAGACTTTAAAGGTCATCTAGATGTGAATGGCCCCTAAACTCAATAACCATCCCAAGAGCACTTCTGAGTTATTCAACTAAGAGAATTTTACTAGATGATATAGCACATAGGAATCACCATACTGTATCAGACCCAAAGTCCTCTACTCCAGGACTCCGACTTCAGCAAAGGCTAGTCCCAGGTACATCAGAGGAAGATGCAAAAACCTCACAATAGGCTGATGTGGGACAATTTACTATCCACTTTAAGTCCCATGCTCAACTGTAATAGAGAGTAGATTAATCGGGGGGAGGGATAGCTCAGTGGTTTGAGCATTGGCCTGCTAAACCCAGGGTTGTGAGTTCAATCCTTGAGGGGGCCATTTAGGGATCTGGGGCAAAAATTGGGGATTGGTCCTGCTTTGAGCAGGGGGTTGGACTAGATGACCTCCTAAGGTCCCTTCCAACCCTGATATTCTATGATTAAACCCATGAGGTTTAAGATCCCTTTCAAAATTTTATTTTACAACAACAACAACAACAACCCTGGATATTACTGATATCCATATAATGTCCAATCATTTTTAATGTTGCTAAGTTATCAGCTTCAACAACTACCTGTAGCAATGTGCTCTGCAGTCTAAGTACACACTGTGTGAAAAAGTATTTCATTTTATCATTTTTGAATTTGACACCTTTTAATTGAATTGAATGTCCCCTTGCTCATGTGTTCTGAGACAGCGAGAACAGAAACTCCTGATCTACTTTCTCTAAACCATTCTTTATTTTATATACTTGTATTGTGTCCCCTTTCATCTCCTTTCTGAGATAAGCAACCCCAATCTTTTCAATTTCTCTTCATATGAGAGTTTTTCCAAAGACTTAATTCATTCACAACATTGCATTCTGTACGCCATCTAATAAAGAAATATCTTTTTTGAGATGTGGTGAGCAGTATTGTGCACAGTATTCAAGATGAGGCTGTCCCACTGATTTACATGAAGGCATAATACTCTCCATAAAATTACCCATCCCACTTCTTATGCATTGCAGCATCTTGTTTATGTTCTAGAACACAGCTGCACATTGAGCACAGAACTTCATTGATCTGTCTCAGGGATGCCCAGGGTTAATGTTATGAGTTGAAACCGTTAATTTAGAACCACATAAGGCATTGAGTAGTTGAAATTTTTCATTCCAGCATTTATTATTGACACTGAATTTCATTTGCCACCATATCAACCGTTCACCTAACTTTGTCAGGTCTCTCTGAAGTGCTTCTTAGTCCTCTATAGTCCTGAGTAACTGAAAATTTTGTTATCTCACAGCTCAGCCCCTTTCCAGATGATTAATAAACATATCGAACATGGGATTCAGTATGGAACCTTGAAGCACACCTTGCTGTTAACCTTTAGCTATGATGAAAATTGACCATTTAATCCTACTCCTTGCTCTCTGTCTCCTACCCAGTTTTGTATCCATTTTTGCCACTCTCCCCATTGTAACAGCTCCTTTAGTGGCCTCTTGTGAGGACCTTTTCAAAGGCCTTTAGGAAGTGCAAATAAATTAGGTCCATTGATTCTCCTTCATCCACTACTTTATAGACAAGGTCAAATAATTCTAAGATTAGCAAGATACTATTTTCCTTTGCAGTTTCCTTTGGTTACATCTTATATCATAATCTTCAAGGTGTTTTATTATTCTATTTTTAAGTATAGTTTGAACCAATTTCCCAGGTACAGATGCAAGGTTTACTGGTCTACAATTCACCAGATTACCCAAAGACTATTTTTTAAATATAGGTACATTTGTTACCCTCCTATCCTCTGTGACAGTGGCTGTTTTTAAATGAGAAACTGCATATTTTATTAATCACTCAGCCACTTCATACTTAAGCTCCTTTTGAACTCTTGAGTGTGTGCTAGGTGAGTAACATACTGCTTTTCAAGTTATCAGTTTGCTCCAGCACCTTTTCTTCTGACACCTCATGCTCTGATAGTGCCTCATCTTTATTACCAGTAAGGAGCAGAGGTCTGGGGTAGGAATCTCCCCAACAACCTCTTTGATTTCTTTGCATCAGTCTTCACCATTTAGCTTGTCAGTAATGCCCTTATCTTCCTTAATTGCTCTTATTAACCCCTAATTCTTCCTGCTGCTGATATACTTGAAGAATCTTGTTTGTTTTTACACCTTTAGCTATTTGCTCTTTCAAATCTATCTTGCCCCTTCTAATTTCCTTTTTATATACTACATACTGCAATTTGTGCTCCCTCTGACTGGCTTTGCAAGGGTCGGATTTCCAAATTTTTATATTTGCTGCAAAATAAACAGAATAACTCAATATATTTGTCTCAGAATGTTGCATACGCTACAATCTGTTTTGTCTTAATTTTGAAGTACATTCATGGTTGTAAAACATACAGTGAGTTCTGACATGAAACTACTGATTTCAAGTTTAGATATTTCAGAATTTTTGTCATTTGTGGATTTTTAATTGATATAAGCTACATTCGTGGTTGTCTTAGATTTGCTTGTGTAATAAAAATCACCACCTTTTCTTTCTTTCTACTCACAATACAAAAAGGGAATTTTGGAGAAATTAAAAGAATTTTGTGAATTCTATAAATTTTCAAAGTTATATATTTTATTAAAAACCAAGGATATTATGCTTATATGACCAAATGTAAGTTGGGTATAAAAATCTATTCAGTTACAATACTTCTACTGTATTGTTTCTACTTCTGAGGAGTGTTTTTGATTTTAGTTTTATAATTTTTCTTAAATTCCATTCCACTCCAATTAGTTATACTTATTAGCTGCTGCTGCTATGAGCTGTCTAGTACTGGATCAATGATATTTAAAATGAGTGGAGTCCCGTACTCCAGTCCTACAGAAAACATTCCATTCTGGCATCTAACTGACATAACGTTTTACTTTTGGTGGACAAACTGAAAATAAGTAAACTTCGTGATTACACATAGTTAGAAAGCAAAATCACATTGTATTTATCAACTTTTTATTCTAATTATAATTTTCTATGCGTAAAAGACAGCATACTTTAGACAGTGCTTTTTATTTAAATGGGCATATAAGTGTAGCATAAACCCATGCATTCATGTAAAAAAAGGTATGTCCTCCCTGCCTCAACTTTAAAGTCACAGTTCCCCAACCTGGTTTGGTGCTCTACTTCCTACTGCATGATTCAACAGACTTACCTGTATTTTTTCCTGTGACAGTTATATGGACACCACTCAGGAGCACTGACCTGGCCTGCCAGAAACAGCACCCTCTATGAGTCAGTCATCTGACTTAGAAATGCCTTACGGTGTGTTAATTTAACACAGGCTCATTGGTAAAGCAGCAGCAGAGATGATGGATTTACTTGGTTTAATCGACACAAAAGATGTAAAACCACATATGGAGAACAAAGGAAACAGAGTGCAGAGAAAATAGGCAGGGTAAATAAAAAGAGACGGGAACATGAGGAGAAAGGAGATCGTTCCTTCTTTTTTCAGAAGAAGACAGTTCAACCTCCTTCCCTGTGTTCAGCCTGTGTTTCAAATTAGCTCCTGAAAAGATAATTCCAGCAGAAATTAATTGTACATAAGCTCATGGGTGAAATCTTGTTCCCATTAACGTCAACGGCAGTTTTGCTCTTGACTTCAGTGGAGTTAGAATTTCACTCATGTCACCTAGGACAGGACTATAGGGATGGTGCTTTTTATTGATTTGTCTGTGATTGAGCTGCAGCATTCAAAGAGCTCCATTTTCTCTCACTTTTCTTTTAAATCATTCTCCGATATGGCATTACCCTTTAAATTGCATTATGTATTATATGATTGGCCATGGTCAGAAAACAAGGTTCTGGGCTAGATCCTGGACCATCGGTCTGACCCAATATGGCCATTCTTCTGTTCTAGAACAATTAACTGAGAGTTGTGAGATATTGATTTACTGATGTATTTCCCCCTACACCTCCATTCCACTCATTAAATTATAATTTGTTCAGGCTCTGATCCATAGTGTTCATTTTCCTCTCATAAACGATGTATACAGATATGGAATGAATTAGACTTGCTGGGCCCCTATGATTGTCCACTTCTAAAGAGTTACGTTGAAGCCGGTAGAGCTGGACGTGTCAGCGATTATTATTATTTACATTACAGTAGGATCTAGAAGCTGCAATGAGACTGGGGAGCTCATTGGGCTACACACTATAGAAATACTTAGAGATATTTCCCCGAAAAGCTTCCAATATAAACAGAATAAAGAAAGAGTGGGAAGAGAACTGACTGGCTTAAAGTCACATAGCGCATCAGTGGCTCAGCCAGGAATACAACTCACGTTTCCCGAGTCCAAGTCTAGTGCCCGACCCACTAGCCCACACTGCCTCCTGTTAACAAACTGACAAAGCATTGCTCATGATCTGCACCCTGCAATGATTGCAATAAAAATGTCTGAAATGTGAGAATGTAAACCTCAAAACACTGACGTGACAAACAATCTTACATGTCTATCCCGGGCATAACTGAGCATGACGTGTTTTCCTTTGGGGTGGAGGGTGGGCAATGAACTGGGTTTTCCTTTTTCACCATTATATACATTACAGCGGCCATCTTAAAAACAACAAGAAAACCAAACACTTCCCTTAAGGAAGGAAAAGAATGTTGGCCACCGCTGAGCAAGAGAGCCTGTCAAATGAGAAGGGAAGAGCACCGAAGAGACTGGTACTTGAAAAACCTCCCTAGACATATGTCTGCCACCTTGTGGCGAATGAGTTTAATGGCATTTGTTTGTTTTAAGAGCAGTTAGGCATTGCCAAGGCCAAGCATTGTGAAGGCTCAATACCCAAGAATTAGGCTACTCAGTAGCCTGGGAGGAAATACCAGCTGCTCTAAAGATCAAAATTATTTTCACATTGCCTTTTTTCATTTTTGCATGTCCTCGTGGTGAGTTATTCAAAACCTTCTTAGTTTTATAATGACAACAATTGCAAAAGCAGTCACCAATAAACGTTAGTCAAGGTTTTTAAAAGCACTTATGAGCCAAATCCTGGCTCCCTCCCTCCAAGAGCATGGTTTTCAGGCCCAGACAGCCCTGAGCAGCCGCCATGCCTCCTCTTGGACACCTGTCCCTTCAGATTTCACCCCCTTTCCCTTTCCTAGTCCTCCCCGATGATCCTCCCCCACCAACAGTTGCAGCAGTCCAGGCTGGAGTCAGAAGCAGGTCATCTTCTATTTATACAGCCTTAAAAATCATTTTAAA